>OZ012644.1:14199276-14799276 GCA_963942575.1 Priocnemis perturbator | reverse complement strand
AAGCTCAGCCTAGAGTCCGAGGGTGTGCGGCGGAAGAAGAGAAGAAGCGTCAATCGCGAACCGCGTAGCAGAAGTTCACCGAGTCATTGCTCGTGAGTTTCTTGTGATTGATGCAGAGCACAGGGTTAATAAAGTGTATGACATAATGACATCTCCGAAACTACCGGCAGTTCCGCGTGCAGCGAATTGTTTGTTTTCAGTGCAAATTCAGAGAAAATATCGGGTACAAAAAAATGCTGAACTTCTTTTCTCTCTAAATTTTATCGGAAAATAAGGCCCACGATAAGGAATGTCTTTCGGATCTTACATGTTTGGAGGGTATAGCAATATGCTGAGTTCCATTTTCCAAAATTCGATCTGGACGTGAGACGTTCTCGCTGTGAGGCAAAAATCAAGAAAAAAAATAGAAATTTCCAATGATTCTGTTATGTGAATCGATGCAGCACGGAATCAGTGAATAATGCCTTGATATCTGATGTTCTTTTCTTCTTTCACCGTTGTCTTAACCTTCGAAGATACGACGTGGTCGCCCAATCATCATCCAGTTTGGTAGTAGAAGGTGCGAGCACCAGTCGCAGTAGTCAAACGACGCCGATACCTTCAGCAATAAGCAAACAGATACGCATTCCTGAAAGCCCACCGCCACCGTATATCACTCCTCCGGCAACAGTGTCACGAAACACGAATATCATTGAACCAACGTCACCTAACGGATCAGGTAAGTACGAAACAGCGCGAAGATTACTCAGAAATGTTTAATTCCATGAATCATCAGCCAAGAAGACCCCGTTCGCTACCCCATCATCGCTACTGATACCGACACTTCTGTAAATCATTTGCCACGATCAAATAGGTGATACTGTCCGAGTAGGTCGTCAGGGCGTACGCGCACGACGCGTCTGGTTGCGAAGGAGCAACGAATTCTCAAGAAGCATGCCAGCGTCTGATCAGCCTCCCGTCGGATGTCCGTCCTCGTCGATCGACGCCGAAGTCCTCGGTGCCTATCTACGAGACTACGTCACCACGGATTCGACGTGCACGGCCGAGTCCTCTGTTCCACAATCAAATGCGCAGGTTGGTCCGTTGGCCGACGCGTGTCAGGCTAACAACGTTGAGTCAGAGAACGACACAGGCGTCGCGACCAATCCCGACGTTGATGCTGGAACCTGCACGACCAGCGAAGCAACTGACGAAAACCAAGAAGCCACTGGAACGGTAGATACTCACATTGAGACAGTGGAAGCCGACTGTCAGGAAGAATCAAGAAGACCAGAGTCGAGATGGATTAGAAACGAAGATGATCAGACGAGTCAGAACGAGCTCGGACGAACCGATTGTTGCTGCGAAGGTGCCTGCGGATGTGCCAACGACGACCTATCCTTGACTGCCGGCGTCAGCGGTCTGGATGAAACGACAGGTCCCTCCACAAGTAACCAAGCCGCCGAACACCAGGAACCCGACGATCTCGCCTGCTCGAAGCACGCGATCGTTAAACTGCTTAGCTCCGGCTCAAGACGCAGCAGGTCCGGCCTCGCCAGCACCAGCGCCGCTAACTCAACCGGCTCGTCCACGCCGTGCGACACTCTCGGCCGATCCTTCCGAAAGTTTTCCGTCTGCTCGCGCGACAGCTACGTTACCAAGATCTCCAACATCAGCTCCTGCAACAGCTACGAGAAGCTGCAGGACGAGTTCGAGTTTGTCTCGGAGGCGGCCAGCGTTATGGGCCTGCCTACCAATCCGAGCACTCTGACCAACACTCCGGCTGGCACGCCGAGGATCGCCAGCAGGCGTCGTTACGAACTGCGCCGCCATTCGAGCTGCGACCTGGACAATCTCTACGAGGGCATCAAGGCTTTGGATGACTACTTGGCGCGCAGAGGACTGACTGTGCCGCATCCGCGCAAGCAGACGGCCGCAGCGATGCTCTTCGGGACGCCCGAGCATGCAACGCGACGCGTCGATGCTAATTTCGTCCGAACGACACGCAATCGCTCGCGCATCTGGCGATCCAGTGATGATGCTTTGTCCAATTGATAGCGGTGGTCTGTCGGGAATTTTTATTTTCCGTCGTTCCATTGTCGACCGTGTCTGTTAGATGAGAATGTTCGCGCACCCTTAGCCTAGTTAGCGTCTCTTTCGCGTGCTGAGCGTCGATGTATAATTAATTATCCGCCGGCATTCGGCATTAGTCCCTCAGTCGCCGAGTTTCCGAGGAGCTGCTGAGCTAATGGAAATTTTTGTAGTGGGACGGAGAAATGAGACTTTCGAAATTGGTCAGGATCCTTGCGCTAGTTCTTGCAAAACAGCATTTTTTCGTGTGCTGTTAAGCTATTGGGGATTTGTATGTTTGAAACGTTGGAACTAATTTGTGTAGTTAATACGTTACAGTAATTGCAATTGCATGTTCAGTTCTGATAATTTGTAGTGGATGAAAATAATTGAAATTGCAGGACAGACTCCGTGTCCGTGGCTTTCCGTTGATTGTGGCATGTGCCATTCATTGGTTGTAAGGATTAAGTGACATATAATAATGAGAAATAGTATGAAATGAGATGTTGTCGTGACTTGTTGAGAAGAACTTTTCATTTCGGAGAAAATAAATTGATTGCTTACTTTCTTGTTCTGTTGCTTATATTTTAACGAAGTATCTTTAATGTTACAAGTATCGTCAGTGTCAATCACACGTTTGTAGCACCAGGCTTTTTCACCCTTCCCATAAATTAATGCCGAGTAAAAAACGACATTTTAACTAACTGCGTCGCCGATTTTTAAACAGTTATAAACCAGATACATGACAGAAATGATCTCGCAGCAGTTACCATTTCCGAGGTAATTGTCCGTTCGATACAATAAAAGCGTATTCGATGACGTAATAAAATATATATAACGCATACTTTTATCCTCTTTTGCCATTAGCTTACGCAAAATATCGCTCTTCTTAAATATAAATGCTCAACTATTAATTTACAATTTACATTTTATTTTACATTTTTTTGGATGCGTGCATGACTAATGAATCGTTGTGCGATCTCTATCCTACAATGACTCGCGAATCAACACTGTATAGAGCACCTGTTAATCACTCTTTGTTCGACATGCTTCATTCACGCTTAATTAACATTTTGAACAAAGCAAAACTTAATCAGCGAAAACGATTCTATCATTTTATATACATAAACAGTCGATATTGACAATACAAGGGCAATGGCTCCGGAACAGTTTCAACAAGGATCAATAAACAACCACTTCAATAAGAACTATACAATCTGCACTGAAACCACGCGGAATACGTTGACTGCTTAATTTGGATTTGGCACGTTCAATCGTAAAATACGCTCCTAAGTTTATCGAGTCCACGCTTCACGACAACACGGTGCTTGTAAAGGATCTATAAAAAATTACAAATCTAATAGCATAAACTCCACGCGGGTGTGTGTTTGCAGGTTGTTTTTTCACACATATGGCATCTAACCGTGCACATGCGATTATGCATCGATTTCCTTGAATTGGCAAGTGGGTCACGTCAACTGGTTTAACATATAACGATATGTGCACGGATATGTACTTTTCCTTATCCAAAAGTCACTCATTCGCCGACAAAAGAAAAGTGCAAATTTAGAGGTGGGCACACCTCGACCTGTCGAAACTCTAACTACCGTCGCGAGAAAATCAATGTCTATCGACGCAGTGAGGGAAGGCGTGTTAAATTATAGAGTTTTTCAGCAACAACGACGAATTAAAGATCAACAAATATTAGTTCAAAGAA
Organism: Priocnemis perturbator; assembly: GCA_963942575.1. Taxonomy (NCBI): domain Eukaryota; kingdom Metazoa; phylum Arthropoda; class Insecta; order Hymenoptera; family Pompilidae; genus Priocnemis; species Priocnemis perturbator. The sequence continues at coordinate 14,795,510 of OZ012644.1, read as the reverse complement.
TGCGTTCCCACTTCTTTCTTCAAAAATTCTTTCCTCAACCATGATTCTATTCATCGAGATATATGACGTGATGTATGATTTCGAGCTTTCTGTCGTGTCTCTTATTGTTTTTTTCTTTGGTTTATTAAACCTATCCGTAGACGCGTATTACCTAATCGTCGCACACATTCAAGCAACCGTGCAAACATCGCGTACTCTGTACTACACACACGTATCACATAACGTAAAAAACTGGACAAAATAATAGTAGACGTTGAATCGATTAATTGCCGAGTAAATGAATTAAAAGTGACGTCTGAAAAGTCGATTCAAACCAGACGATGCTTCTCGAATTGATAACGGCTCTTAAAGATGTCGTATTTACACTTTACAGTCTACATACAAACTGTGCCACTCGTAACTACTGGAGATCAGTGACTTTGGCCGGTCTCCCTCCCTCGAACACTCCGTGTAAAACGTATCATCATAGTCCATACAGACGCACGTACACAATGCGACGTAAAACTATCCGAAAGCAGATGCAGAAGCATTCGAATGACGACCGTCCACAATTTCTGAATTTCCACCTCGTCACGCAGCGAACGAATGTACCCCTAACATTTCGGACGCTCATCTCGTCCTCGACGACACGAGTCCACTTACGCGTGCGGATAGAATTTCGTTCTACTTAATGCAATAACAGTACTGTTTCATACCGCGGTCGAGACATTTGGCGCTCATCGCGTACGGATTGATCCTACTCACTTCCTCATCCGACACGGTGTACTCGCCGTTCCCGCGGTACCTTATGGTCACCTCGAACTTCCCGTCGCCCGGGCTCACCTGGATGAGATAGAAGTAGGCGGTGGTGGAGTTGTTACTGACGAAATCCACCACCCGGTCCACCCGATGAACTTTCTTCAGCCTCAGCTTCGCGCACAGCCTCTTGCCCTTGTTGCTCTTGTACGTCTTGACGACGTTCTCGACGTGCTCGAGGAACTTGTTGGCGCCGTTGAGGACGATCTTGTCGCTGGCGGCGACCGGCGCGAAGGCCGTGCAGGTGCACCAGTGCGGAGCGATGCCGGCGTCCTGGCAGCCTCTCTCTCGCGGAATGGGCCTGAAAAGTGTTTGGCAGCTTTGGCAGCCGGCGCTCGAGTTCGCCGCGCCGCCCGACTCGCGCAGCACGTCCCTCAGCGTCTCGTAGAGATCGAACGGCGAGGTCAGCCGGTTCTCGTTCACTCGCAGCGCCTGGTAAGCTTCCGGATGCTCGTCGCGGAACCACTGCGGCAGCCACAGATACACGAACGGCAATCTCTCCTCGTACCAGCCGACGAAAGTGTTCCTGATGCCGCCGTAGCGCATCCCGTGGTCGCTCAGGAATACGATCATACTGTCGTTCAGCGCACCCTTCTGCTCGAGGTACTGGAACTTCTTCAGGATCTGCGGGTCCATGGACGACGGGCCGTTCATGTTGTCGTGGCTCAACGTGTTGGTCCAGAAGAAGCCGAAGTAAGGCGCGCCGATGAAGGTCAGGGCGAACTTGATGCCGTAGTCGAAGATTCTCTCGAAGCTCAACTCTGGTCCGGTACAGTACTTCAAGCTGAACCTGAAGGGATCGAAGCGTTTGACGACATAGTGATTATTTTGGATGCTGAGTAGAGAGGCGGACGGTACCTTCTTTTTATGGTGAGAAACTTTTCGCTGGCTAGCATGTATGGTCTGAGGTAGTAATCAGTCGGCGGTTTGACGAAGCCGACTTTAAGGTAATTGAATGTGTTTAAAACCGTCTCGTCCTCGCCGTAGGCCGTCACGTATCCGACGTTCCGAAAATTGTGCCAAATGAACGGACACTGGTCGAGTTTGTAGGCCGCCGTCGGTTTGCAGTTCGCGTAAGCTTGCTGCTGACTCTGGCCGGTGAGAATGGCCATGAGATTGGGAAAGGTATTGTCACCCATTTTGTTGTAGCCCTTCAAGCTGATCCAGCCAGCTTCCCGGAGGTACCTCTCCGTTTTCGGCATTGATCGCTTAAAGTTCAATCTACTGACACTGTCGATGCCGAGGACTAGAACGCTCAATTTCCGCGACAAGTTGGCTGCGATGCTGTTATTAAATTCCAGCCGCTCCCGTACCTTGTCAGGATTCAAAATGGCATGGACATTTTTGTAAACTGTTTGCACCGACGATTTCTTGTTACCATTTTTCGATTTCGATTTGCAGGTCACCAGCGCCACTTCGACGTCCGCTGGTAGCACGACTTGGTTCTTGAAATTCTCGCACGGCTTGATTCTGCGGGCAGGTTGTAGATGCAATCTTTTTGTCATTCGCGAAGACAGCAGGAAAAAGGAAATATCTGATGAACTGAACGATGTAATAATGTCGAGCCAAATACTCACGTGATCGTGGAGTCGAACTTGTCCTTCAGCGGCTTGTCAACTTTGTCAAACTTTGGCCTAGAAACGGCTGCCCAGCAACAAGAAACGTTGCGATGAATAGCCATCACCTCCGGATCGATGAACAGAACTGAACTACCGTTTGATTCTCTCGAAATTTGCGTGAAAAGGATTTTACTCGAGCAGGGCTCGAACTTCTCTTTCTTCACGAACTTTACAATGGACGGATCCAAAGGATCTTTCGACAACATGTGACATCTCGGATTCCACACAAGATAGCCGTCTACTGCATCTGAAGAGAGAGCCAATCCACTTTGCAATCGACGTATGTGTATCGTGCTTCTCTACAGCAAAAGCGAGCTGCACCAGATACAAAGTAAATACACCCATACGTCGCTGTACGGCCTAGATACGTTCCGGAAAAGTTGGCCGTAAAGTGAAAAGCCGTATAACGAATCAATTATTTTAATACACAGAATTTTGATAGTACAGCATTTTTTTGGTCATATAACGAAACGTTGTGGGCCGTGAATCGAAAAAGTGCCATAATTAAAAAAGGCCGTTATAGCGAAATGCCATATAAAGAGCGGCCGTATAGCGAGGTATAGGTGTACTCTCCGCGATTAACTGTGACAATATCATTTTGCTATTAAGAGCGTTCAACAAACGTTCAAGTAAAGTTAACACTTCTTCCGACAAAAATATCACACAATATCAAACTTTTCTCATAGACAGTATTTTTTTACCACTATTAAGGATCTGGCACACTTATCCGACACGACACGACACGACAAAAAACGGATTGGATTGAATGCATGTAAATAAATGAAGCGGCGCACACTCGTCCGGCCACGAAACGACATTTATATACAATTATTCAATTGTTACCGTTTTTCTCGTGTCGTGTCGGATAAGTGTGCCAGATCCTTAATTGTACACTCGTACACGATTGAATCGTCGCAGAAGGCTTACAGAAGTTCCTACGAGAAGCGATCGCGGCAGAGGCTGCAAAATTTACCTTCGGAGACGTTGTAAAACCTATAGGACGGATATTGAATGTGTTCAAGCTTGTAGCCGTCGTTAGAAACAAGATAAAGTGTAACGACGAGAAGGCACGGCAGGAGAATCAGAACCACGCCGGGTCTTCTACAAAGGCACTCCGAGATACGCAACCACCTTGCTTTCCACATCATTGTCGTCATCGTTACTGTCGTCTCAAAGTCGTGACGTCAGCACCAGTAGGCAATAAATAGAGTGCCAGCACCGTCGCGGCTTCGATCGTTTCCTCGAGAACTTTTCCTCCCCGCGCATCTTTCAATTCTTCCCTCGCGAACACCTGACATAGCGCTTTGTCTTTCCACCCCCTGCGCCTTCTATTGTAAGCTTATTAAGTACTTCTCTTCGACCATGCGCCACTCGTTCGAGCTATTCGAACACTCTCGGGAGGAGTTTGTCTTCCGATTTGTCGATTCACTTCGACATTTTCTGCTGTTTCTTGCTCCACCGATTCAATTCCAAGTCCGTCGTTCATCGACCGCGGCCTTCTTCAATTTAAAGCCATACATCTACATCGTCATGTCTGCTTATATTAATCTTAGCTTATTTCTCTGCTCCTCTACCGAATATCCGTCTATACCTTCCGGCATATATCGTAAAATATATAAAGTTACCTAAAAAAAGAACAAATGAGAAAACTTTATCACACGTTCGGTTTTTCAGGAATTTACATATCAATTGAACTAATCATGTTTAAATGAATTTTCTTCGACAACGGCGTCCGGTGGACGAAGAAGCCCGAAACACGTGTCGGTTCGTCTCTGGTCTCGGGGACGCTTCCGAAATTTTGAGCTACGTTGGCGTCCCGGCAACCGTGATCTCTCCTCGTTACTTACTACTGACAATGAAACGCCGTACAGCCTAATTACTTACGCGGACGAACAATACTTCTTGACGCTACACGATCTCAACCGTGTTTAAGCACAATCGCTGCTTGGTTGCACAATTTACCGGGCCATTCGTATTGTCCTGCCGGTACGAGTCTTAAAGTGACAGCGCATTAAATCAGCAATTAGATAAACGCTGCTGGTTCGGCAGACTTCCACGTCCTTCCTGTCGCAGCAGCCACGACGTCGATGAAATAAATGTGGCACGGCACGTCGCTCGCTCGTGATTCCCCTCTTTTTTCAATATCAACATTACCGAAGTGTGGCCCACTGTACGCGTTTCTACATTTTGGCCGACGTATTAGATAAGATTCGAGCCGCGGATAGGGAGTGGAAAAATTACGTTTGACGAAAACGTATCGACGTGTACAGTCATCCCCCACGTTTTCACTTAAATCTCGAGGGAGCCAATAAAAAGCGAGAATCAAGTTTGGTTCCTAGCGATCTCGAGGTATGTACGCGCGATCACCACGACACACGCGTTACCGTTACAATATCGTCTTGTTATCGTTAGAGAACGAATTCCCACGCAGACGAATGTTCACGGGAACATTTGGGATTGGTCATAATTTTGATTCACTGGCGGAACAGAACGGTCTATCGGGTCTTTCATTTCTCTTGTGCAGTCGGTGGTGGCGAGTTTTGTTAATCGGCGGAATTGATGTCAGTAACTTCTTAAAGCCTTACGAATACGCGCTGAAACAACGATATTTCTGTTGTATAATTACGTATTTCGTAGCCAATGTTCGCGCTGGTTCATTGATTCAGCCCCGCTTGATATACGTGAATGCGACTGCTGACAGCCGTGGCAGGTTGATCAAACAAGGTTTTGTAACATTTGTCACTTTAAGCGGCATTGCTGTCTACTTTTTCTCTATAGTACATCTGATCGCTTGCGCGAATAGGATGAAGTACGATCGAATTCAGCGTTCGTAAGAGCTGTGTATCGTGGCACATTGATTAAAATTTATCTGCTTCCGATAATTGCGTTTACCGAAAAGAAAGCTTAACGATTGAACTGCACGACCCTCGTGACATACATATTTGAACGAGACAGTTGACACTGTAACGCAACAAAAATGAAAAAGCTCCGGGTAGAATTATTCGTGAGTCAGAATTACGAAATGCAAGTTTTTGATCGTTAATCGTAACATAACTAACACCGCGCATCGTTCGGTGCTGTCATACTAAGTGACCCGATTCTGTCCAAAGTGAACATTGTCGAAATAAAAACGTCTCTCTCAACCTTTTCGACCTCAATCGCAATTGGCCCCGGCAGCTTGTTTCGTATTCGAAAATCGAATCCTATCCAATCACTTCTCCCACACATGACAATACAGCCGGAATGACATTTTACTGTCCACTGATCCCTTCATTGTATCCAGCAGCACATGTGCAACACAAACTCAAACAACGTCGACGTGCATTTGAATTTCGGCCGCACACTAACAGTTCCTCATGGAACAATGACAGCGATCGTAAAGTTGCCGCAGTCGCATGTGTCGCGTATCAAACATATAATATGCTCGCGTAACCGGAATTAAATATGCTCGCGTAACAACAACGTCGACGACTTGAAGTCCGTGCATCAGCGGCTGTCGCGTCTACGCCGGAACGTAGATTCTATTTCTATCAACTTCCTCGCTTGATCCGCGCCTCTCCTATTACAACTTCGCTCAGGCTGGGCGAACGAATTTCTGCCATGCAAATGTTCGCTGGCCAGACGAGTGCACAGTTCGTGTTCACTCAACGGTGTTCTGTCGTCGACTAGCGACATGGTTCGCGCAGACGTCGTCATCGTCAACGTCGTCATACTGCCCGCGATCCTCGAGTCGTGCACAATGTCAACGTCGATCACCCCGTATTCTTTACCGTCCATTGCCAAACTCGTCGACAAGCAACACTCACTCCCGCTCAAGCTATCCACGCCCTCAATTTGATCGTGAGCACTGGAAAGAGTGCAGAAACGACTAGGCTTCTGAACGCTGGCTCGCTACGTAGACTGGCTGCGAGCGTAAAGCGTCGAACCCTGTGGATATCGATGAGCCGGGCCGCTTCAAGAACCACGCAGCCGCGGAACTGACCTGGGTGGAGAAGAAGCGCGACGCAGCCTCTTGCCGTGTCACGTCGATCAACTGGAGGAAGTCGCGTTTATGCGTGTCAATTGCCATTCTCACGGTCGCAACGATTGCGGAACTCGTTGCTAGGTTGTCTGCCGTGACACTCTGTGCCCGCGATTCTCGTAGAATTCCGAAGCGCGCGCAAATGGTCGCCGAATTGGCGTGCGTAATTTTCCACTTACATTTTTACTTTCTCAGAGAATCGTGTACGTATCTGTGCGGATGAGTGTATGTTACTTCGTCAGCGTGGAAAGGGAAAATTGACGTCTTTCGTTAGCCCACCTTCAATCGTTGTCATCGAGGTAGTTCGTATGCACGATCGATGTAAATGCCGCGACATGAGTCACGTTTGTAGTTACCGGCTTTCGCAATGAGTTCAGATTTATAATGCAAAGGTAAACATACGGTACTGTCCAAATACTTTTATTATTTACTGTGTATAAACTCACAGAATGCATAGTACCGGTATAATAAAACTCATCGCGCGACCAATAAGATACTAAAGATCATAAACGTTGGGATGATTGGATAAATATCGGACAAAAATACACTTCGTGACACTGGTATATTGTAGCAATTACGGGATACTATATGTGAACAAGGAAAGACCACGGGGGATGATTTTCGAAAAAATTGAAATAGATATTGTAATTCTGAAATTCCTTTACTTTTTTTTTTGCCAGAAGTGCCTGTCAAAGCCTGCGCAGTATCAATGTCCCCTCCGCCGTGGTCTGTCTTTATCAATCTTATTTGCATCGGTTTATACAATTTTTGGTAATTGTCTTTGTCAGTGACTTCTCGAAAATGTACACAATTGTTTGTCAACTTTAGTAAAATTAATAAATTGCCTTTCCTCGATCATATTCATATTCACGAAGCTGGCGTTTTTGAATGTAGTCAATGCATCAACAGAATTGCTTATCAGGTGTCAAATTCATATAACTATTCCAGTCTCAATTACAGAGCCGGATTAAGGGCGGGGCGAATGTGGCTCTTGCCTCAAGTTTAAAATACGATGGGCGCACAAATGTCGTTTTCTTAAGTATGAAGTTGCGTAAACCCTTAACAAAACGTAACAAATATAGCAATATTATCAATTGAACATTTTTTATGTAAAACTATCAATTATGATTCAGTAATCGATGAATTTGCTTCAGCTAAAGCAAGGAAAGTGTAATTTTAAATATTGGACTCGTTAGAATTAAAGATTACGAAGTTAATGTTGTGTTTTTAAATTTAATCAATTTTAATATTATTCTTTGTTAAATTGTTTTATTTGCTTAGTTATGGGAAAAACATTAGCAAATGGGGGCGCAAATTTTGGCTTTTGCCTCAAGGGTTTAAGGCCCTAGATCCGACTCTGCTCAATTATATACCTACATTTAATATCATAAATAAACACATCATTTAAATACAGTAAAGTTGCCAAATTTATCATTCCAGCAGCGACGGCAGGATAATATAGTAAGACTTATCCCTCGAACGTTCATAAGGATAGACTCAATAACGATATACAAACCAACAACGAGTCTGTGTAATCGAAAGTTTATATTTAAAAAACAATTATTTAATTATTCGAACATTGTTCGCTGATCGATTCTCGGACTACTCAAATACTATGTCATGTACTACGAATCATACTCCTTAATTATTCCTTTAACTGGTCCCATTAACGATACAATATTTCTGTTTTAATTTACTCTCAAACATACTTAGGATCCTCCTGATCCGGCTGCCGGATCTATCCTAAAACGTGTCTCTTCTAAGGGATCAACACCTAAGTCAACCGGTAGACGAAGCTTATCAGTAGCGTTCGAATATGCAGAAACCATTCGAGCATTAAATAATCTAAATAGTCGATAGTACTCGAGTAATAATATTCGACGTTTATTCGTAGCATTCGAATATCAGGCGACTATTCGAACAGTAAATCATTCGAATAGTCCCGCCTCTAATACGCACCGATGAACAAAGGCTGCACCCACATACAGTCAAAGAAAATATTCGATTCCTGGAGAACGCAGTGAGTCGCTGGTACCCCGATGGTAGAATCTCACGATCTTTGGTCCCACGTTTCTTTGCACTCGATGTTTCGAGTGCCCACGTACGAAGCGTTCGATGAATGCTTCTTCTGCTCCCCTTTCGCTCTCTTCGCAGCTCTCTTGCTGCGCGGATATGCGCCAGCAAACAATGCCGCAGAGTAGATTATGGTGTTGTATCGCATTCTGAAACAGCCCTCCCGTTAATCAACGTCCTGTCATGCACTTTTATCTTAGCAGTCTAAATCAGAACTGCCTGCGTTATGTTTGATAAAGCTCTCCGCAGAATGCGTATGTCATTGCTGCCTCTGATTGCAAAAGACCCAGTGTCTCAGTGGGTGTTATCTTTTCTGCCATAAGTGCACAGTTCATATTGCAGTGTTCCGTCAACAATTATCGTTCCATTCGGAATTGACGGAAAATGTACACCGTTGTTTTCGGTAGTACTTTCACAAATAGTAAAAGATGTTTTGTTTACTTTCGTATGTCTCTGCTTAGATTTATCGAACAGCAAAACACATACATTATTTCCGGAATTCATTGTGATATCAAGAAAATGTATGAAAAACGAAAAATATCAACATGTTCCATTTCCACGCTGTGCCGCACATATGAAATTATATAATAAAGAATCACTACTTTCCTTGAAACGTGATGCATTATCGCTTGCAGAGTAATTTACGAAAAGTCTCATTGAACTCTATTAAACGTTGAACATTGTATCCGGCGTTCAAATTTCGAGAAAAATTCCAAATTGCTTATAGAACTTGTAACCAAACGGATGTCAACTACATAAATAAATATTACTCACTGCAAACGGTGCAATGCCTCTCGTCAGAACCATCCCCACATCCGTCTCGTCCACTGCAAGCGATCGCGTCCGAACGACACCTGCCATTGTCGCATCTGAACGGACACGACCTGGCGGAAATCCTTCCGCGATTCCTCGTCCTACAAGCGTCCTTTGGCTCGTCACTTCCGTCTCTGCACGACACTACCGCGTTGCAGAATTCATACGCTGGTAAGCACTGTCCGTTATTGCAGCGAAATGCTCCGTCGGGACATTCTGTGCCAAACGAAACATCATTTTACATTTCTTCCGCTAATTGCTATTGAACATAAATGTGACGCAAATGCAAGAAACTAGTGTACTTCACGAATGCTACTGATGCTTGTACAGATTTCCTTCATTCACAAAGCAAAGCGTATAATTTGAGCAATTATATTTCTATAACCATATCTACGACCCCGGAAACATTGGTACAGAACAGAGATAGAAGCAGTGATTTGGCGCGTGCCTGGTGTTTAAATATCTAACAATAAGTGGACAAGGATTCTCGACTCTAATCGTAAGCCATTTGCAACGCGCTACTCGTTCTACGAGCAATACCCTCAATATCCTAGCTAAAGTAAACGAAAAATGCATAGTCATTAACTTCGTCGATCGTTACAGCCCCGCTCGTCCTCGCCGTCCGGGCAGTCCTTGTTTCCGTCACAGACGTTGGCCCTCGAAATGCAAACGTTACTCTGGCGACACTTAAACGCTTGAAGCGGACAGCTCGGGAAGCCGGTGCACTCCTCGTCGGAGCCGTCAGCGCAATCTGCTCTTCCGTCGCACACGAAGAACCAGCTGACGCAATTGCCGGTACTTCGGCACTGAAACGTACCGCCCGCGCACCCGCTCCTACGTGCGCCGCAGGTCGAATTGGGCGACTTAAATGCGCAGTCGCAGACGCCGCCGATGCATCTTGAGTACGGATCGGCCAAGCGACATTCGAGATCGCTGATGCAGCTCAGGCCGAGGCTGGTCGCGCTCATGATCGCGGCCTCGTGACGATCCGTTTTCACAGGTACCGGTGCTGTGAAGATGGTCGACGGAACAGTTTAGTCATTTGTCGGTGTATGTACCGATTGCATGTGCTCCATATGTGGAGCTTTGGACATTTTCGTAACATTCCAAAGCCATTGCGCGCGGTCGGTTTTGTTTATTGAGAAAATTGGGAAATATTATTTTTCCGACTAGTGTTTCGGCATCATAACATTGAATGTTTAGACGTGACTGACTAGAAGATTAAACGTATTTATTGAAACATTTAGTCGGACGGAAAGTTATTGATGCATTTTCTTAATGAATAAGATCCATGGTACTGTCCTTGAAATTTTACATGATTGAGGTGGTCCATTTGTCGGAGTTGGGTTTGGATGTGAGAGGCTAGCCTTGTGAGTCGGAAGTTGGAAGAATGAAATTGAAAATACTCACAGATAGGTTGCGTAACTTCAGTCACTTCTGCTTCTATGACCACAGCGTCGTCGTCCTCGATCAGTTCGTTCGGAACGAGATCATCCGGACGATGAAGTGGAAAGGTTGGTCTTGTTACAATGTTCACTGGAATCAGCTGAGTCGGCATCGACGTCGAAAGCAGCATTGTGGCGTTTTTCAGCCAAGATATTTGAACACCTGGGAAAGCCAAGCAAGTAGAACACGAATATTTGGGCAACGGTTACGTCAATTGTACCAATAATGACGAAAATAGTCAAGCAATGGGTCAAAATGAACAAATTTAGATCTGCACTCATTTCACGTTGCACCAATTTACACTGCAGAATCACAGAAAAATTCGATTTCCTTTCCTTTTATTTTTTACTTACTGATTCGACCCTTTTCATATTCCCTGGAACGGTTGTCTTAGCGTAAAATGTGTTTAAATGAATAGAATTTACGCCACCACATATAAGATGTGCAACTTATCGAGTGAGTTGTCACGATATGAAGGAAAACGAACTATAGTCCATAGTGCATTACATACCTGTGTCCCGATCATCCTGAACGGTGCTCGTTTGATTAACGCTTTCATGTTTCTGTATTTCATCGTCATTTCCGCCTTCTGTCCCAGCTTCTTCGACCGTTATCTGGACCTGAGGCAATTGTCCCGCGAACGTCGATGGTCTCACAAGATTATCAGGTCGACAAATGTTGCCGTCACGGCGCATCGGGGCGGTGCATTGGCAACGTCCGAATAAGTCCGGAATCACGAAGTCGCAGTGCGTGTCATGGTCCCAGAGACGACAATGAGCATGTCCGTAGCACACCTCGCCCAATTTCGCCGCTGAAAAGACCGGCCCGCGTAAAGCTTTCGTTGCTTTCAACCGACGCCTACTTCTTACTGTCAGCTTTCGTGCCGGCATTTGCGAAGCAGCGGGCGACATCGGAGAAAATTGCCTTCAAACGAGAATTTTCTTTTTTACGCTAATAATGTTCTATAACAGTGCAAGTAACGCTGCTGATGATACGCAGCAAGGACATGCGCGTACGTGAATACAGGCTTTCGCAGCACGGCAAATCATTGCCAGCCATGACAAAACCCTGCCACACCCCATTCTCAGGCCTATTCTTTGCCTTGTTAATGACCGGTTTAACGATATGAAAACGACTGTCTCGGCTTGTTTAATCTTATAGGCATTATAATCGTATTCGTCCTGTTCCTGATCTCATTGCACGCACGACTTCGAGCGCAGGGTCTCTAAATTAGAATCAAACTTCAATGCCGCCAAGGACAGTATCAACACAATTTTACTATTGAAAACGTTAATTGAGAAATTTCGGAAGTAAAAGAACCCGTTCAAGCGTGATTGTAAGTAGTCGGTGATGTGTGCGAATAAATGAAAATTTCTGTGTTATCTGTAACGTTTTGTCGTATATAGTTGTGCCGATTGTAAACCACTTACGCTGTAAGCACGTATGCTTTCGGAATTGTAGAAAACCCTCTTCGCACCTGCAAACGCCATCGAGGCAGCTACTGTTTGCAACCTTCAGAGAGCATTGCTCCTTCACCTCGCAATCATGTCCCAGCAATGTCGCTACAACGAAAACACCTTCTGTCAAATTAAAAATACTATAGGCGTACACCGTAAGTGTACGTGGACATTGTTACGTCGTACATTCCAGATAGATGCTTGAAAGTGGAAGAAGTATGATTCATTATTGATGAGCCATGTGTTCTTTGAAAATTATACATTTAAACGGTTTTCATTTTTATCAATGTAGGAGAAATGTGACAAGTTAGATGCTAGTAGGATACGCATTGCAAAGAAAACCGAGACACGCGGCAACAATTTCCTTATTTGCATTTCGTTCTCGTTTTGCGTAAGCATGATGTACGATGTACAACGTGACAATATGATTCTCTGAAAAGCGAGTGATTTCTATGGCGAGGCATGTATGAAAAAGTTATATATTTCATTTATTCAAAGCGGCCCAATGGTCACCATCAATCACGAATTATGTGTGTAAACTAACAATAAGTGATATTGAAGCATATGGTTTAACACCAAATCAGGACGAAACAGACGTATCTTACAGATCGAAAAGGGGGGAACAATATAAAGCGATGAAAATGTTGTTAATGCAGTTTGTAAACCTACACTCAAGGCACCGTGTCCCATTGTAATCTGCAAAAAAGGGCTGGCAGCGGCAATACCCCAGATGACAATGGCTATTAGCAATGGTTTCGCAGTCTCTATTCTTAATGCATTCATCCCCAATTCTTATGTCGTTCGTCGTCGGAGAGGATACGACCGATCGCTGGAAATAAACAAATTGTGAGCATGTACTAACGTTTTGTGGGCCTCAGGAAAATGCTGTTCTCAATACCAGATTATAAATTTGATTTAAACTTGGTTCATTAAAAAATGATTCGCTGGCGAAGTAAGAATTAGTATGAACATAAGTATGATAACCAGGTCCAGTTAGACATGATAAACTTGGAATTAACATGTGCGAATTATAATTTTAACCGACTTTTATGTAAATGATATGTGCATCTTACGGATGTGTATATATCAGTTTATTGGTATGTCTTTCCTTGCTGTGTTACTACATTTATATTCGTTAATTGCGTAAATCAAGCGTGCAAAAAGGCGGTCGACTGTCAAACGATAATGTTTCAAGTGCTTGTTTTTTCTCTTAATCGAAAATAGACACGCTTGCACGTACAACGGTAAGGTAAGAAATCAGGTAAGTCTTACCATATATCTCAAGTGCCGTTACGTTTTCAAGCTTCGATACGACGTCACGCATTAATAAGTGTCGCTAGTTAAGAAACGTGCAATACTTAATCGAATGACTCTAGCTTCAGTATCAAAAATGTTGTATTGACAATGTTGTGTACATAGTCTGAAGTGGGCCAAAATGTACTACATTTAAAAAATAATGTATGCGTTGTGAGAGACCAGCTACTCATGCGAGGTACATAAATTGAATTTTGAAATAATTATTTATTTTTTTATTTTATACATATTTTGACAACACAAACGCCAGCGATACTTTTCACCGGACTGTCGTTGTTCATGTCATTATACTCAATGAAATACTGCGCGAAAAGGAGGTTGAATAAGGTGAAGCATGCACATAATTTTCCATAGTCATCATGTCTTACCTCGGAGCGGATTAGTCGTATCCCGTTGATCTACTTGTACTCGGTTTTTGGACGTTTTCTGAATTTAGAATCGCCGTTACAGAACGACTTCTTTTAATCAGGATGACAAATGTGCCCGTCGAGTTATGCGGAGCAAGCATTTATCGCAAAACCTGATCACTATGCCTTATATGTACGTTCCGAGGAATTACAGTTACCTCTACACTCTATAACTTTTATTTCAAGACCATTCAACACGATCATATTGCACCGAGCGCAGAGCACATCCGTCGAATATTGGTCATTATTTTATTCCGACGCTCGAAAACAGTAGTCGCACGTGCTAATCGCACAATCGACAACAGCGACAGCCTATGACTAGGTTAAGACATGCCAGTAAACGCAAACAATGTGTACTATATAACAGGAACAGCAGGAAGTGAGCGTGACTGTATATATGAATACAGAAGTTAAGAAATTCAAGTTTCGTCGAGGTGTACTTTTAAATCTGCAACGCGTCATGCGCAACACGTCGAAGCGCGCGCGCGTGCGCTCGTGCCTGTACGTGCGCACCGTTAACCATGAGCGTATGTCGTCTTATTCAAAGAAAAGTCAGTGACTCGCGCTTTGAAGTGGCGAAGCAACGGTAAAGTGTGAGTAAATAATGCGCGACCAGTCAGATATTATTACCGAAGTGACAAGCGCATTCTATCGTTAAATATCACGGCAACGCGTACGAGTAGGTTCGGTACGCGCCAAAGGGAAGTTGTGCGTCGCAGTCACACGTGCGATGCATTTCGTGACATTATGCACCGGGTACCGTTGCATGAGAACCGTTTAAAAATAATTCTTTCATAGGGTGTTTCCTCGGCTCCGTACAGGCTTGTCGAAAACATGGGAAGAATGTGTCGCGTGTATTCCATGCACGCGCGCGTTTCCTTCCTGCCGGGAACATTTACGATCCGACGTATCTGCTGATTCGATTAAGTCCAGTGGACCAAAGCAGGTTTCTACGACACATTCAAGAGCAAAAATACTGTATATGTTGCGCAGAACCGTAGTCAAAGTTTCGAAAAACTAGTTGAGCAAACTGTCATAACAACGGGATCAATGAAACATCAAATAAATTGTTCTATCTTCGAATAAGCTCGCGATTCAATTTTCGTCAGACTGTCAACTTTTAGCGCTCTCAAAATCACCGCCACGTACGACAGGAACGCCAAACGTTCCGGCTGAGTACACGCGACGCGTGAAAGCTGCAAGCACACCTGCACGACACTTTGTTACAATGCGCCTTTAGTGCCTATCTGACTAATTGCACTGCCATTAAACGCGAGCGCTCGAGTGTCCGAAAATGATTTAATAACGCTTGTCATTACGCCGCGCCCGATCATTTTCCACCGATCGAACGCGTAACGAATGATAATCAATGAAAGGCTCCGGTCTAAACGGTCGATTGTTCGGGGTAATAAGACGTGGAACTCCCTCATTGCGCGTACTATAACGAGACTGTATTATCCCGTGCGCTGTAATGAGATTGCATTATATCCTCTTATCCCACTACCTCCGTACGTCACGCCTCACCTCGTCACCTCACTTTACCTCGCCTTGCATCGGCTTGGCGGCATTGGTAGAGCGAGTAATAAGCAGATTTTTATATTCCGCGCTCGCCTCCCACCGCTTAATTATACCTAACGAGCTGAGCCAATTTAAACACGGAATAGAACTGCCATTCTGCACCGCGGACGAGCGCAAACGCGGGAACGAAACGCGCGTATCAACGTAACATTTCTAACGTTTATTCTCACGAGCGCTTCATTCCGTTCTTCGGCGCTCCGGCGGCTCGAGAGGAGAACACGATCGTTGATACCGTTGTCGGGGAGATCTGTCATCTAATTCCACTCGATTTTATCGTCAACTTCGCTGCCCACCCACGAATCGTCGCCGTCGGTTCGATGCTGTGCGATGCAACGGAATATCGATAGAATCGGCCGAAATTGCCGCCGTGACCTTGGCACGGCCCGATTCGTGCGTCAGCGTCGACGAGTTAATGTATACGCGTTTTTATACGTTCGCTTCGGGAAGAAACTGAATGGAAAGCAGCGCACGAGGTGAAGCATCCTTAGTATGCTATGGAAAGAATCCAATTAAAGCAATGAGAGTGTATAATGTGCCTGCGTCTAATATAACGTGCTAATATTTTTCACGCGTGGTACGGAAGTTTAAGGCTTTGGTAATTACCCTGCAAGGTACCGGTATGCAGCGCGTAGGCTGCCGGTAGCGCGAGCGTTTCCGCGTTTATTCAGTGCGAGCGGCAGCAGAAATTACGTTTCGCCCAGACAGATGTTACCCTCCTGACGCCGATTTTCGCAAGTGTACGATCCGCAAGTCGTGGCGTGCGGTCAAAAGCATGGAATTAAAATCGTTCATTTTCGACACAATTTATCAAGTGTGCTATCCGCAATTTCTCTCTAGTCTCACGGCGCACAATGTGGCTTAATGGACGATGCACTTTTGTTACACTCCGAAAGTCAGAAAAAATGCAACAGCCTTAAGAGAAATCTGACATGCAAGCCGCATGCACAGTTGTGCGAGTACGTGAGATATTATAATCCAATCTTTTTGTTATCTCTGCTTCTCACGCTGTCGTCGACGAGCGTGATAAATCGTAAGAAAGACAAATTCAAGAAAGACACTTGTTCTTAGTGAATTATATCTAATGAATCATACAATTATACGCGGTGTAGTCTTGTTACTCCACACGCAGGTGTAATACATAGTTATTTCTTAAGAAGAATTATCAGACGCCATTATGTTTACACGTTTCGTAGAAACAGTTAAATGTCAGCATTATAATGATAAATTATATGGTTTGAATAACTCGTTGAAAGGAGATACATAAGTTACTCAACAGAACTTTGAAATGATTGAATAGCCACGACCTGTTTTACAAACCGTATAAAATGTTAAATTGGTCAAAGGCATAAACGTGTCGAAGTCCAATAACCGAATCGCCATTCATAAATCAAAACTCAAAAAAACATACTATTTTTCCTTTCTATTGATATACTCCAAACCAAATATCGATTAACACAGTTCATATGCAATTCAATTGACAAAGACCGTGGGTGACGGTTCGACGAAGAAAAACGCAATAGTTTTAGCGAACTTACCTGACATATTATGACAGAGCAGAAAGCGAGGATCGTCTGACGAGTTCCGCGCATTATTTCTGCTTTGCTGACCACGAAGGTGCCTCTCGGTCTTACGTCGATTTGCTTCTTCCCGGTGAATAGCGAGAGTATTGTGAGTCTCGGCCGATGCGATTGCGGCAGTAGCGCGGAGAGTTAAGAAAGGTAGATTGGCAGTTGGCGAAAAAGTGCAAGAACGGCGAGGAGAGAACGAAGACGGGAAACCGGACACGCGGGGGCTTATCACGATTATATAATTCAAGGGTGCAAATGCAAGGAGAAACGCACGGTATCTGCGTGTACTTGAGGATGACTGAAAGCGGACTGAACGGCCTTCCAACCGGTGCTTTTGACGCGTGCAATGAGAAACGGAAAAGCCGACACGAGTCAGGGCCCCTTTAGTATCCCCACCTCTTTGTGTGTGCTCTTCTTCTTCGATACAAACCTCATGATGGTCTTCTGTATACGAATCTTTTATTATTTCGCGCAACGAGCAGGGAAGGTAAGGGGAATGATGTGTACGGGTTGCAGGTGTATCGACGGAAGGCGGGGATTTATTGGTGTTATTAGGTTCGTAAAAACGGTGTTGTATTTTGTTTGTAGTCGATCGTTTCAGAGCCGAAGAAGTATCTCGGATATGAAACTGAGGGAAGTTAGTCTATTGCGGTTTATGGGAGACCGGCGGACGGTTGAACGTGACAGCGTGGTATTGTGTACTTAGGATTAGTTTCAAATGTCCTTGCGATCGCAGGAAGAACGCATTTAATTGGAAACCGCCGGGAATGAGGATGAGCACTAGCGCAGTAACAATTTATTCGCCAGCTATTATCTTCTCACGATCCGTTGATTTCGCAGTTTACGTTTGTACGGTTTCGTCCCAGCCACTGTTACATGAATCGAGGTTCCATTCAAATTTCAATCGCAACAGTTTAATATTTTCTTTAAACAAGAGCCATCGAAGTGATCGCGGAGACAAGAATCAGTAATTAAATTGCATCGATCTTACGTTGCTTGCGATGCAAAGACATAAAACAATTTAAAAAAAAAAATGGTACCCTTCTTCAAAAAAAACGTCTGTGAAGCTCCGAACGAACGGAAGCATTGCGAGAAATGATATTATAAAATAGTCCGTAATTGGCGAAAAAGAAAACGATGAATAACTTCAACTTCCCATATGTTCCGAAGCAACATTATACTTTCTGTTTACGCAAAGTCACCCGTTTTACGTGTTCCTTCGGCCGACGACGGCAAATGAAGGAGTTGGATTGCTTGCAGTTGCAGCGGGGTATGTTAGTTGCACTCACGTCGTTTGTCATGTTATCCTCGCGTTCGGAATGTCTCCCGAGTAATGTGCGACGTCTGAATGTACGAGGAAGCAGGTGCAGTCGCGCATTGAGAGTGGAAAATAAAACTGACATGACAAATTCAAATTACGTGGTTCAGCAACGAGCAGAAAATGATGCGGAACACAATAAGAAAGTAGACAAAACGTTCGGGAATCGTCGCATGAAAGCCATGCTAAAAAGGAGGACGCCTGGAGGCATGGAGCGAAGAAACGTCGCTTTGGTGCACAGGAAGCGGTTGACTGGACTATGTCGGAATGCAAATGAAGAATCCAGTAAGGCTGAAACACAAGAGGCCGGCGCGAGTATCGAGAATGTAAGCGTGAAACGGCGATCGCGCGGAAGTTGTAAAAATAAATGATACTAGATGCGCAGAACTGAAGAAATCGAAGGCGAGAGCTGTACATGGTAACTGGGAATCTAACGCGCAAATAGAATTCTCGATCAAGGATGTGCCGGCGATCGTGAAAGTGATCCGAACCGAAAATCGGTGAAAATGAGAACGTTTACTTGTATCGTAACGCAGATCGATGCGACGCGAAAGAAGCAAGGACTTGCATACATTTCGATGTTTACAATTCGAACGCTTTCTTAGTCAGGGACACTTTTGTGCAACGATTTCGTATATTTACTGCTACGTCCAATACGGTTGCTTTTCAGATGAGACAAGATACGGGTACTCGGCATGCAGGCTGAAGAAAGAGTACCGAAACGAAGATGTAAATGAAAATGGCGACAAGTTAAACGGAGTCGCGGCTCTTGCCGATAAAAGCGGCTGCGACGGAAAAACTAGTGGTAATGCGCGCCAAAATTGGCGCATCCAGCAGCACAAACACAAACAGCTTTGACCGAAGTATCGTGGCATTTGCGAAACGAAACAATGTATCGCGTGGGAAATACCACACTCACGATCAATTGCGATTATCAAATTCCGTACGCAGTGAGTGCAAACACCCGTTCCTTCTCACGGAACTTACACACGATGCAACGATCGCAAGGATATACGTATGTACGTATAGAGCTACCTGGCTATTGAAGAAGGCCTGGAACCTGGAACAGTACGGCGTGTCTTTACGTGCAAGTATACAAATGGGCTTTTTATAACTTATCCGCAATATTTACGTGACGCACTAGCATGCACCGTCGTTTCGTATTCACAATCTGTAGTATTTTACGCCGGCTGCTGCAAGCTTGGCATTTTACATCGACAACTGCTACACCATTCCAGCGAACTTATACCGGCCGCATATAACACCGTTACGTTTTCATAAATGTTATTCTCACCCATCAGCCGCTGCCTTCTACGAACGGACTTATGCTTGGCGGTTAGATGCTACTTGACCCATGTCTTTCTGCATGCACTCTCGTTTAAATCTCTCATCGCGGTATGATTCATGACATATTAATCAATTTATTTGCTTTCTATATCGAACAATCTCAAATTAAATTGTTCGCGGACGCTGAGTTACTCCAGGTCCAGGTTATGAATAGATTATTCTGTGTTTTTGTCACACGTGACGATGCATTGGAGTGCATGCACTTTAGGGTTCTTGTTTGCACTTGAGAATATGTGAAAATGTTGAACATTCATTTAACGTTATTTAACACGCAGTTAACAATTATTCATAAACTGCAGCCTGTATTATGAAAACGATTGATAAGGAAAACCAAACAGAGGTCAAACTAGTGCAGCAATTTGTTGTTATAAAACTCATGACACAAGGAGTACCTTGAAACTAGTATGCTCTGAAACAATTATTATCATATCAGGCTCTTCTTTATGGGTGGAATGCATGCATATACATGTTCAACGTCGTACATCACGTTTACACTTTGGATATAAGCCGCGGGTCATAAACATTCCGGTGCAAATGGACGAAACGCGTTTTAAGTGACACATTTCACCCTAATTTCTCGGTCAAAGTCGTGAGATCCTCGACAATTCTTGCAAAATAATTGTTTCACATCTAATTACAAGTTTTTTGCTGTCTTAACAAAATTGAAACAAAGTGGGCAAAATAGCAATGACCTTCAAAGTAGCGTAAATAAGCAATTAAATTTTTGAATTGACCAATTGATCAATTCAAAATTAATTGGGCGGTTCAATGAGTGCAGATTGTGTGTAAGGATATTTATGGAGAATCCTTCGGAGATGACACTATATTAGTATCGACGTTTTCTTTAAGCCCCGGTGAAGTCAACTCCAACGCTGACGGAATATGGGAATTTTAAAAACCAAAGGCGCGGCTCCAACCCGGAAGCCACAGGAACTTGCAGTTGTCACAATGGCCGCAAAAGCCTCAAAGGGCTCAAAGTTCTAAGCAATTCATATTTTTCGTAGTTTACACAGCTGAATGTTTTTCAGGGTTAATATTTGTTCGTGTAATTCGAAAATATGAGCTAATTCGCAAATTACATTGCGTTTAAAGGGTTCAGCACTCAAATTTTAATCAAGTTTATGTACTCTAATTTTCATATCCAATTTTGTATTACACAGTGTTCATTTTTACCTCCAAAGCAAATTTGTAATACAATATCAATCTTTAGTATTAAGTTTTAAATAAACACATACATTTAATTTCACATATGTGATGATTAAAATAATTAAGCAGTAGCGTGTGTTGTATATCTACACATTGTTCAGTTCTTGCAACTCTTCAGATATATATGTCATAATATATTTTGCAGATTCATATAGAACTCTTATTTGCTGTCTGTTTGTGAATATACAACAGTAAAGTATTGCGCTTATATTAGTATTTATCCATTTGAGTGCTATGAAGCGTGATACTTCTACCACTAGTCACATCTTAGATTCTAGTGCAACCGCTAGGACAACAGTGGGATGATATTTAATGTTCAACCACGAATAAGAAAAAATGCAAATGTGCTCCTTGGCCCTTTTTGTGCTACATTTCTACAACCCTATTTAGCACTCAAGCAGTTAATAATGGAATACATATCTTTAGTATGTAACATAAAATATGCTCTGGCAAATTTTTCACTTACAACAAAAATTGCTTTTATAAGTAACAAAATCTGATAAATACATGTCTTGAAAGAGTCTGCATAATCATCCATAAGAGAATCACATATCCAGGTACAATAAGGACAAAACGAGAAAAATATTCTGTGCTGCAATCTCGTTAAGTAAAGCTGTGAAAAATGTAATTCAGTCAAATCGACTGCGTGTAGAAGAACAAAGAATAATTAATTTCTTATATTTTTGTACATTCTATCGCGAAGAAATATACATACAAAAATTGCATTTAATTCCAATGATTGTTGCACTTCGACAGTGTCGAATAGCTCCCGGCATGCGTAGTAGGCGATGGTATATGTACTCTTCTTTGGGTTATGCAACACGCATGGCTTCTTCAACAGTGAGGCGCCAGCGGCACCTGAAACCGGGATCGTACATTTTGTTAATGAAGAACCCAATCACGCGTATTGAATAAGAACAATCATGGCACTAGCATCTACATACAGGATAATCTGTTGCCCTGGTAAGAATCAGTATTGACAGAAGTTTATGCTTGTAAAATGTCACTGCCTATCAATTTATGCATTCGTTAAGTTTGGTCGAGAACTGTTCGGCAATTGTGCGCACTTGTTAGGTTATAAAAATTCGTGGATAGCGACTAGTGACTAAAATTTGTTTTTTCTCAACACATACGTCTCTAATCGCAAATTTCTCTGTCTGTGTTTCAGTGTTCAAACAATCCATCAAACAAGTATTTCTCTCAAGGCAATTTGTTAAGCACGTACGCATAACTAGATTGATCATACACACTTTCACTCATGTTAATATATATATATTAATAATTATTCGCTTTTGCAGCATTCTCAAAGACAGTTATTTGGTAAATTATATTTGCCTACAGCCACCTCTGTACGATGTTATGCAGAGAAAATAGTATATGTACGAGAGAAGCCTCATTGTAATGTCGGTACTATTGGTCACGTTGATCATGGAAAAACAACGTTAACAGCAGCCATTACAAAAGGTATCTGTTTCTTATGTGTAATATTTAATCATTACAACATAATTCAAGAAAATCAATATTACTTTTACAGTACTTTCTGAAAAGGAGTTAGCTACCCTCAAACAATATAATGAAATTGATAATGCCCCAGAAGAAAGGGCTCGTGGTATTACAATTAATGTGGCTCATATTGAGTATCAAACAGACAAACGTCACTACGGACATACTGATTGTCCTGGTCATGCCGACTATATTAAAAACATGATAACAGGAACAGCACAAATGGATGGTGCTATTTTGGTAGTTGCAGCTACAGACGGAGCTATGCCACAAACTCGAGAGCATTTAGTTCTTGCTAAACAGATTGGTATTGAGGATATTGTTATTTTCATTAACAAGGTAAATTAACCAGCTTATTACAACTTTTATTTAAAAAATAAGGTATCTGTACTTATGTTGCAATCTATTTAAATATGTTTATAATGTATATCTGTGGAGGTTGATGCTGCTGATGCGGAAATGATTGAATTAGTTGAAATGGAAATACGAGAATTAATGACTGAACTGGGATTTGATGGAACTAACGTTCCAGTTATCACAGGAAGTGCCCTTTGCGCATTAGAAAGCAAAAACCCTGAAATTGGAAGTGAGGCTATTATGAAGCTTATGGATGCTATTGATAAGCATATTCCAACCCCTGTAAGGGAATTAGACAAACCCTTCTTATTACCTGTTGAATCTACTTACTCTATACCTGGTAGAGGTACTGTTGTCACTGGCAGATTGGAACGGGGCAAGTTAAAGAAAGGCGCAGAATGTGAATTTGTCGGTTATAACAAATCGATAAAAACCACAGTAACAGGAGTGGAAATGTTCCACAAGATATTAGAAGAAGCACATGCAGGTGATCAAATTGGTGCTTTGGTAAGAGGATTAAAAAGAGAGGATGTTCGAAGAGGTATGATAATGTGTAAACCAGGTACAGTGAAAGCAAATGATCGGTTTTTTGCACAAGTATATGTTCTGGCCAAAGAAGAAGGTGGTAGAAAGAAGCCATTATCAAAGCATGCCCAACTACAAATGTTTTGTAGAACATGGGATGTAGCAGCACAGCTTGACATAATTGGCAAAGAACTTGTTATGCCTGGAGAAGATTGCACGTAAGTTTAAATACAATTAATTTCTCAATAGCAATAGTTTAATAAACTATTCTTTAATTATGATTATCATTTTTCAGGCTCCAATTGAAACTCATAAGACCCATGGTGTTTGAAAAAGGTCAGAGGTTTACGTTGCGCGACGGAAATGTGACTGTAGGCACAGGTGTTGTTACAGAACTCGAGAAAAATTTGACAGAAGCTGAACGTCTGTTTGTTCTCGAAGGCAAAAAAGCGCTTTTGAAGAGAGAACAAAAACTGCAGGAGCAACAAAAGTAATTTTCACAGTGACACAAAAAATTCGATTCACACATAAGTTGTCATACCTACAGCCTTTTCATTTCAATATATTGTACAATTAGCGTGCAGATTAAAATTCATATAAATAATACATTTGTAATTGTACTGAGTAACTGTGGGAACTAAAATATTCAGAGAACATTCCCCCGGAGCAAACACCTTTGGATTATTATTGTACTATGTTATTTCGTAATGAAACAGATACGCAGGGAATAAAAAAACAACAGTTTAATGCAATACCAATCATGCATACATTCTATTGTCATTTAAGAGTTTGTCATTGACCATGTTTCGCCCTAATAACCTGTTATGATTAAAACAAAAATGATATAAATCCTGTTCTTACCAAGTAGTGCATGTTATATAAACTACTTGTAATCACACATTGACTAAATAATATAATTTATTAGTTGCGAGGTTTAATTGTATAATCCATAATACAAATTTGCATAAACCATGAGATAAAAATTAGTGTCTTTTGTTCGCATTGAATGCCACATTAATAATTACTTTGTTAAAGGAGTTTTGCAACATCAAGTGTATGTGAAATAATGTGGTAATATAACTCATAAAAATAAAAATATTTAATGCTGTGTTTCTTTTACATTTGTACATTATGGTATAATCTATAAGTTATTCAATAATTAATTACGAAAGTAAGTCATGAGATTTAGATTTGGCAACGTTTTATTACTAATTCCGTATGGGCATCTAATACCATGTTATATTGTTTGTATCATCGCATTATGTTTGATAGGGATTAATGATGGAATGGGGAAAGGTAATAACATTTTTATATGTATTTAAACAAAACTAATGTTCATGTGTAGAAAAGGAAAACACTGTATATAATTTAAGTGGAAAAAATCATACATTCATCTTTGCTTATAAAAAGAGTGAATTGTCCCCACTAACGCAAACAGACACAACTGACTATGAACCAGATTTCACTATAGCCAAAACATACTTCTTTCTAATAATATAGAACACTGTCTGCGAACTTCACAGACTACTCATAAAAGCGATTGTTTCGGACCTCATTTGTGGAAAAAACTTCAGTAGTTTGCATTGTATTTAATATTGCATACACTTTTAAGGACGAAAATTTTGTAACATTGGCAGAAATTTAACTGCTGCGTAAATTTGTTCTTACAATTTTAGCATCAGAGGATATAAACAGTGACTTCTAATGTTTCATACTTGTCAAAAGATCCTTACAGAAATGCAATTTTCAAATAAATATTCAATAACGCACGTGTCTCTTTTGTAAGGCTGAAATTGAAATGTTACACCACTTAAATATGTAATATATAACAAAAAATTATGATGAAAAGCCAGGTGGAGTATAACATTTCACATAATATTGAACAAGTATATGTAACCTATATCTGCATATCTGTTCCAATTAATATTATCCTTGAGATAAATATTAATATCAAATAGAATCAGAACGTAATTAAATTACAGAACTCTGTTAATATGACCTACATTTAATATCTCCAGAAAAATGTTAAAATTTCTACCAGAAGCATTACAGCGACGTGTTTTGTGTGAAAGGATGTGTTGCACGTGAAAGTCATATGGCACTATTAGGTGTGTGTGTGTAACTACTTGTGAAAAATACGTGACACGTAACTAATTATATAAAAACAAAAGAGTAATATAAACTCCGGCATGCACTCATGCCGATGTCTAGCATGGCTAACAGGTTTATGGGACACGCATGGACACGCACGATTGATGATATCGCTACCAATCGCTACTAATCGCTACCAATCGCTACCGCTTGGAGCGCGGGTCCGTAAACTATGCGGATACAAGATTTGACGAGCCTGCATTGAATGGCGGGAGGAGCAAAACCCTTCAATCCCCCACTTTTGCGACTTCCATCATTTTGCTAACGCAATTTTGATGCGCTATACTTTCAGCGATTTGGTCTCTTTAGCACTCTTTAGGGCCGCCGTTGCACCAACTACGGTTTAATCGATGGTTAGCTAATAATGATTAATTTTTAACCGAGGCTTTAACCATGATTAAGTGCTGTTCCGTTCCACCAAAAATATTTCATCTCTGATTAGTTAACAGTATATCCTCTTCGCGACACTCTCAGTCTCAGCGAGTCTGAAGTCTGAATTCCGTTGTAACTGCGATTCTGATTGGTTCAATTCTCAATCTCATTTATCCGCAGGCGGCAAGCATGGTAACACGCGGCTGACCGTCATTAGCGTATTGTATTTTGTGGAGTTTTTATCGTAATTTTCAGCAAGTATATAAGAAAAGCAGAAGGGCAGTAGGGAAAATGGCGGAAAAAGTATTACAGGTTAATAAATACTAAAAATCTTCTAAAAATATTATATATTTGCGTTGATTGCAGGATGTAATTTTGTTTAAGATAATCATACGAAACAGAATGTACTGTTTACATATTGTGTTGCAAATAACTCAATAATGTAATCCATTGTAAGTATATAGATGGTTTGCGACGTTACCATGGTCGAATATTACGTTTGCCATTATGTTGTAAATGTAATAAATAAGAAACAGTTATGTTAAAGTTCCTATACATTGACGATGTTACCAAACGTTAACCATTGATTAAATATCAGTGACCACCCAATATTGGCCGGTTAACTTTAACCGGGGTTTTCTTAACTTAATCATGATTAACAGTTTGGTGGAACACAAAGTAGCGATTAACTAACGTTAACCGACGATTAAGTATTTAACCGTAGTTGGTGAAACCGGCCCTAATAAACATACTACAAAATGACTGGTGTGAAAGATACGTAACTAATTATATAAAAACAAAAGGGTAATATGACTCCGGCATGCACTCATGGCGATGTCTAGCACGTTTCCGAGATACGCACATAGCCAGTCGCTACCGCTTGCAGCGCGGGTCCGTAAACTATGCGGATACAAGACTTGATGAGCCTCCATTGAATGGCGGGAGGGGCAAAGCCCTTCAATTTGTTCATGACCAAATTAATGAAAATTGAAAATCAAATCGAATTTAATACAGATCCACCTGTTTAGTCTCATATCGAGTTTACATCCATCATTTATATGGCATACTTTCCAGATAAAACCTTACAGAAATATTTTCAACATTTAGATGTTTCATATGTGTACATATATATGTAAGCGTATGTGTATATATATATGTAAGGGACTTATACAGAAAAATTACTGTCTTTAAGGAAAGAATCTTTGACTAATTTAAGAGCCACGAGCACATGATGTCAAGAATGTACTCGTGTAGGCCTTGCTTCTGTAAGGGCCCACACTGATGGTGAGATAAACTAAAGGTCTTCATCGTCTTCCGGTAATGCTGTTTCTTGGGCTTCTTTAAGATCCTTTTCGATCTGCTGTTGCCATTGTGGATCCATTGTAACCTCAGGAGGAAGTAATGCCGGCATAGCGACAAACTCAAGGTTTGGGTCTCCAATTAATTTTCGTGCTAGCCACAGGAAAGGCTTTTCGAAGTTGTAATTACTCTTTGCACTGATGTCATAGTACTGAAATATACATGAAAAACAAACATTACGACAAATCTAAAAGAAATATTATTGAGCTGAATGTACATTAATGTGCAAAACTCAGATTAGAGGAACGGACATATTTTCTCATGTAAAATGTTTGATAAATCGTAGAGGAAAAAATTGAATTTTAAATGGTTGTCTTATAACTGATGCGGTACGATCGAGCTGACATGTTTATATAAGATTATAAAATTACCTGTAGATTCTTCTTCCTGTGAAAGACAATGCTCTTTGCCTTCACTTTTCTATCTTTTATGTCAACTTTATTCCCACAAAGAACAATAGGTATATTTTCGCAAACTCTGACCAGATCCCTGTGCCAATTAGGTACATTCTTATATGTCACTCTAGACGTAACATCAAACATGATTACAGCACATTGCCCTTGAATATAGTAACCATCCCGAAGTCCACCGAATTTTTCTTGACCAGCCGTATCCCATACATTAAAACGAATAGGTCCTCGATTCGTGTGGAAAACCAAGGGATGTACTTCTACTCCCAACGTCGCAACGTACTTCTTCTCAAATTCACCCGTTAAGTGACGCTTGACAAACGTTGTTTTGCCAGTACCTCCATCTCCAACAAGTACACACTTGAACGTAGGCATATTGGGGTCTTGTGCCATCTTGGTAACAATTTATGAGTGTCTGTGCGGGTGTCTTGGCAAAATGGCTCTGAAAAAGTTTCGATTAAGTACACATTATTATTTATTATCCACAAATCGTAGCAACAAAATGATGCTAGGATGAACAGTTCATTACATAATTCTATTGAGATAATCAATTTATTACACACTAGTGACTTTGAATACGACTTAATAAATTCCCAATGGGAACACTATACAACCTATATGTTCGGTACAGATTCACAACTAACGCGAACTTACATATTCACTCGCAAAGCCGACTTAAATTAAAACGTTAGAAACAATGCTAAGAAGAAAATACAATCAGAACGTGTCACAATGCGCGAAAAAGAACTTCCACGAAATCGTGGAGTTTGGAAATTACTGGAAATGGCAACGTGATTAACTTGATCACGAGTCAAGAGCGTGATGAGACGCAAAAATACGGAAACACGCTACTTGCAATATTTGTGCGTTCACTTGCCGGCGTGCAGGGAAGTCTTTAAAATTTCTGCCTCGAAAGAAGTAGCGAAGAAAAGCCGGCTGTAATGTCCCGCGCAACTCAACACATCGACATTAGAATTCAGAACGTTCCAACGAAGAATGGCGCCCTTCGATATAACGGAAACTCTTTCAGCGATGTTTTAACAATAACTGCGCCGAATTGTGCCGCTAGCCGGTGAAGCCGGGGAAGCGAACGTTAGTTTTCACCGAATAAGCGTAAATTCAGCGGTATGCGTATGAAATTTCCCGGCAACTAACGATGTACGTGAAAATGACCGATAAAACTTACCGTGCCACACAGTCGTTATGGCTCACAATGGCGTTCCTTCAGACCGACCAGGAGAGGTACACTTCCTTCTTACGCGAGAAATGCAAATAAGCGATAATTACAAAACATAACCGATCTAACTGACCTTAAAAAAATCAGCCTTAATTTTCCGGTTGCTATGATAACAAAATAAAAGACAGCGCGGTATTTCGCGAAGGAAATGAGTTAGTCGGTAGAGTGGCTGTTAGTGACATCTTTGGTGTGCGCGCGACTTTGGACCGGTGGACAAATATCTCAGAATGAACGATTGGGTCGCGCAACAAATACGAATGCACGTGACAATGTCAGATTAATAGTACTTCCCGAAATAAGAAGAGATTTCATTGTTGTCTGACTGAAAAATCGGGGTATATAAATTCCACCTCCAGAATCTTTGAAACTTTCTAAGATTTTTAATCACAAAGAGCTTACAAAATGTTTTGACGCCTCTGCGTTTCGTCCCTGAGGTCAACAATTCCCGAACCGGCATGAAAATCATAAAAGCGGTCTGATTCTGAGTCAGAAATAAATAAATCGATGCAATACAAGATAATCAAAAAATCACGCTCTCTTCATCGCTCTGAAAGTAATACGCTACCGTATCACACTTTTTCCACTTTCCCTTACAAAACCTAATTCTAAAACAACCGTCATATGATGGTATTATTACTTCTATTATGTCGTTTGGCGCATACATTTAGTCGGCCAAAAAACAAGCAATTATCTCACCTTGACAGACACTAAAATAAACTATTTGAGAGCACGTATTTACATAGTTATTGCAGTTTCCGTCGTCAAAGGTCGCCGGCAACCTTACCTTTTAGATGCTTCAACTAGTCGTAATTTAGCAGTCCGCCCCTGGCCCCAGCACCGACCAATCGTCGCTTCGCAGTTCATACTTGTCCAATTTTACCGACGCGCGCGATCAAATTGGACAAGTTCCATGCAATCAGACCAGACTTCTCGACTCCGTCGATAACCTGTCCCCTCCACCGAGCCCTACCAAGCACTGCGGATCGCATACGAGTTCACGTCTCTCGATATGCTCGGCGAGCCATACGAGGTTTACGGTGGTTTACGGTCCTGAACGGCACTGACGTCACTGGCGCATGCGTACTCCAGCGGACAGCACTGCAGAAGCAGGCGAGTTCGCGAGTGTATCGATTTTACGATCGTGTCTTTCGTGTCCAGTGCGTCCGTTTCCTTTAGTTTTTAGTGGCCGTGGTCGTCGTACATGGATAAAATCGTGAATGGGATTATCTGCTAGACCCTCCGCTTCGTACGTCCATTGACTCGCAATTCATCGTCCTCATCATGACTAAGGATAGATTAGCAGCCTTAGTTGCGGTAAGTCAGGCACAGTATCTACTATCGCTGTCCAACCTTGCCCTTCTTACCGTCACGGATTAATAAGTGAATCCGGACGATAAGGGCACTGATTCGTTCCTCGTGCCCACTCTTGCCCGCCCTTACCCCTCTCATTACTGACCGCGAACGATGATCTTGTACCTTATGAATGACTATCGCACGCTCCCGGACGCATCGTACTGTTCTTTTTTTTTTTTTCTTCTTTCCTTTCTGTCCCCCGACTAACATGTTGCTCTCACGCCTTAATTCCTTTCGTTAGGCGGTAGGGCCTTCGTTTCTTTGACATTGCTCGACAGGCGATCGGCTTAATTGCGCGAGAGCGGCCGGAGTGCCGTCGATGAGGAAGGCGTTTCCGAGCAGATCGAAACTGCTACCCTATCGAATGATTCGAGCGAGGCCGAGCCGAACGGATTTGAATAAAGTCGAGCGGAGTGACAGATGCTCGCGAGCCGTCTACACTTTTCCCGTAGTATCGTCTCATTGCAGATGACAGGAGTCATGAGACGTCTCTGCGAGGCTCATCGTTCGTCATTTCATCCTATCCTCGTTAACACGGCTATATGTATATATATACATACGTATACATATGTATATATATATATATATATATATACACGTGCATATATATGTGTCAGCATCGTTGTGCATTTATGTCCGCAAGCGTTTGACACAAATGGCTCGTTTGCTTTACGTTCTTTTCCTTCTGCCGAATTTCCTACTCTTTCGGAGCTGGTCAGCGAGGTCGGCGTTGAGAAACGTCGCCTTCGAATACGCCTCGCCGATATTGCTGCTCGATGACTCACGGGCATTGAATGAACGTTTGCGGAAAATATACAATGGGCGTGTGTGTTGCCGGAGACGTCGTTGACACAATCATTCTTTTTTCCCTTAACCTAACAATTCGAATTGTTCGAGTGTGTCGGAGTACGCACGGCTGTCGATGGGATACCCGAGGTTTTTTTGTCGTCGATTTCGATCCCTTTTGCAGTCGAATGCATATAAATCCGTTGTTCGATGATTGTTGCCGGCGGTGGACGACGATTGTCATTCTTGTACGTCGTGCCTGTTAGAAGGCACGGCGTGGGACTTTTCGTAACTGCGATCGTGGATGAAAAAATGTATATTGTCGATGTTTTGGAGACGGACGGGACCCGTAACACGTGAATTAAGTAGCCGATGATAAAAGGCATCAGATTGTTGCTAATAATGCTTGAGCGTCAAGGTGATGCGGCGTTAAATCATGTATGAGAGAAAAAGATATTGGTGTGTGTTACGGGTGTGTGATTTATGAAGCGACATTACGCACGTATGTAGGTGTGTGCCGCTTGTTGACATATATTTGGCATTGGTCGCGTTAAGGCGGACGTTGTAATTACGGAATAAATACGCGAAGAATTGCGTTTGCCGGTAAATAATGACTTTTCACGAAAACTGGCTCATTGATGTGACAGACGAACGAACATCTTGTTCTAAGAATTCGATCGATAGCCTTCTTCTCCGCAAATTTCTTAACTTCTGCTGTCATTGATTCGACACTGTTCCATACGCTCTTTGTACTAACGTATTAATTCATCCTATCGAAGATATGCACATTTCGTATGCACGTTTTTTATTCGGAGCTCCTGAGATCAATCAGTGGATTGCCGATCGTATGAAATTGTTTCTACTACAGGATGTCGCATTACGATGCACGTTTTTTATTCGGAGCTGCACAGATCAATCAATGAGTTGCCGAACGTATGAAATTATTTCTATCCCAGGATCTTGCATTACGATGCACGTATGTCTGCAATGTTGCAGACTGACGAATAATCTTCCAAGTAACCTGTTGACTAACTCACAGATTTAATCTGCTGGCTTACCCGGCGGCAGTTGCGCAAAATTATATTGGAGAGAACGCGCCGCGGCTTTTTAAGCGAATCGCTGACAATGAAATTCGCAAGATGACAATACGTATTATCAGTTTTGATAAAGTTGGAGGCAGATACTCGCGACTGAAACTTTCTGCAACGTACCTCGCAATTCGACAATAGACATCTGAGTTCTCAATACCTCGAGAGTTCAGGCATTGAATCTCGTATCGGGCTCTTTCTACAACAAAAAGTCTTCTCACTCGAACTTATCTTTGCAGATCGAGGTTTTGCGTATCGCGCCTCAAAATAGACAAATCAGCTTGTCAGCGCTCGCGGTCGCGATAAAGTCGGTCTACTATTTCCCGTTAATACGGCTTATCACCTGTATTGCAATGAGTCTGTACTCGCACGGACTTTGTGTCCGTTTTTGCTTCATGAAAATCGAATGTGCGGCAGTCGGTCGTTACGCCGTGCCAGGAGTGTAAGAGAAACTCATTGTCGGCGCGTCTATATAT
This sequence comes from Priocnemis perturbator, assembly GCA_963942575.1. Taxonomy (NCBI): domain Eukaryota; kingdom Metazoa; phylum Arthropoda; class Insecta; order Hymenoptera; family Pompilidae; genus Priocnemis; species Priocnemis perturbator. The sequence continues at coordinate 14,762,931 of OZ012644.1, read as the reverse complement.
GCCCGTTCGTTTTGCGCAAACGGCAAACTCGTTATTCTGATGTTTGAGTTAACTCGCGCAATGCAGAGGTTTTTTTGTTTCGTTTTTTTTTTTTTCGTTCAATCGTAATCTCACAGTACACGCACGTTTACACAAGTTCTGTGCGCAAGCATCATGGCTGCCTCCTCTCTATGCGTACCTTTAACGTGTACATAAGATGCTCGTTAGCACTGGGTCAATGAGTGTTGAATGCACACCTCATTCTATCACGTCCGTCAATCGGACGATTAAGAATTATAAGATGAGAGCTATGTTTACGTGGGCACCGGGACGGATTCTTTCAAAGAAATATGTAACGAAAGTCGTCAGTAGAAGTAGACCTCGGAGGAATTCATGCTTTTGTACATTTTTTATGAACGAATTGCGACGAACTGAAAAATGATTGCGCTGGCCATCGGTGAGCTGGCATATATACTTAAATGCTTTTTATTTGGGCGAGAATGAATTATAAATATCGACAACAGCACTTCGATCGTTTCTGTAATGTGAAACAAGCAATCGGAAATTCATCGTTCTTGAGGATTTCGTCGTTCCAGTATCAATTACATATTCGAATTGGAACAGTTCTCCGTAATAAATACTTGCGTATGGATATTTGAAACTTATCAGATAACAATATTATGTATATACATGTACACCTTAATACCAAGCTGTATGCGACATACAATCGATAACTTTTTCCTAATTCCTACGATCCGTTCGCTCAGCTTGACTCCTGTATATTAAAATTCATAGAGCTTGAACTTTAAAACTATGTACGGCTTCGATGCCCTCACAGCTTACAAGCTATGCAGGATAACCGCATGACGAAAATTTACATGCGATCGTTTACTTAACGGGATTCACGTTATGTTTTATTACTTTGTATAGAAAATTTTAGTATGGGACAAAAACAACGTTAATAGAATAGAAATACGGTACATTGTACCGATTGGCCTGTAAAATTAACTATAACTATTACTTAAATAAAAAGTCTAAATAATGTTATTTTTATAACTGCTCATTAAAGTATATTCCAAATAGTAATTGTTCGATAAGTTATCTTCGAATAAATTCGAAAATATTGTTTCAAAGATAAATTTGTGTCAACTGATATATTTGGGAAATAGTTAATGAATGAAATGTTATGTCAAATAATATTTCGAAGTAAAAGATAATGATGGTCCCGCCAATCTTCTTTCTTATATGCAAAAATGGAGCGAATCGTTAGATATTTTAACCATCCAATACATAATGTCTTAACTGACCCCGACTGAAATACAAGACAGATTCATTTTTTTGATAACAAACATGCCTTCTACCGTAACACACCACATTTTTATTACAGGCCCAGTCGGATGACGATGACGTTGCGGACGAAGTGTCCGTTAACGTCGGCGGGCCCGATGATTTCATGACAGAATTCTTTGCCGAGGTGAGTAATAAATATATTCAGTTTAAATCCTGTTTCACGGTTAGACAATCAGATCCTTATATCGATTACCGAATCGATTATTGAATTTCGTCACCTTTTATTTCTTCGTTGCTTTCTTTGGCTCATATATTGCCGATGGACGCGGTAGATAAAGTTTATGATATATCGATCGGAGAACGTGTTCCGAAGAATACTGAACACCTTCCGACCAATTCAAAGCGTTTTCCGCGATCAATAGACATCGTCACCCCAATTGTGCTGAACCCGAACGTTACACGCAAGCTTTTTGTTTTCGCAAACGGCCGGTAAGTCGATCAATATCGAATATACGGTCCTCGTGCGATTTGTATTTTTAGCTATATCAAATATAGGAGTGAAATCGGGAAACAAACGTTTTGTTGACAAGAACTAAAGTAAGAGTGAGACTAATCAGTCTGTACGTATTTTTATATGCGCATCATTAGCGCTTTTCTTTTCTCTGCAATGATATTTTTATAATGCTGAATAACGGATAAGTGATAGCCCGAGAGAAACTGCGTGCTTCCGTGGGAAAAAAAACACAATAACCTTTCAGTACAGGCGGAACATTGCACCTGCGCGAAAAAAAATAAGGTAGTAAGTTTGATCCACTTAAAGTTTTTCTTCTGAGCTTGTCGTTCTATACCTAACTTATAAGCTACTTTCGAACGAGAAGAAAATATTACAAGTCTGTTCCGTGAGAAATATCACTAATGCACTGTATTTGATAACAGAATAAATGATCAGAGAACGTGTTCCGGAATGAACACATTAGCGCGAATAATTGTTGATGGTATGTTGTTGCCACTTAATTGTGTAACAGACCAAAATCTTGTTTGAAATGCAATTATTTTATGTCTAGCAGATTTTCGAAAATTGATGATTTAACTTGCGAAAAAATTGCACCGCGTTCCATATTCAGATTATTCAGAAGCATGCCCGACGAAACGTGACGTATCGGTTTTTACGGTAGTAATTTTAAGCGCAACTATCACGGCTACATTCTTATGTGCAGTGCACTCAAGACCCTCTTGTAGGGTCAAAACTACTTGTGTATCATTTTGTTATCCCGAGTGCCCATGCATAAATCATCTTATTGTCCGAAACTTTAAATGGGATGCTCTATTTTTTACAGGTGGAGGAGATACGAGAAATGATAGACAGGATTCAGACGAATGTCGAAGATGTCAAGAAAAAGCACAGCGCCATCCTGTCGGCACCGCAAACCGACGAGAGTGAGTCGTATTTTGCTTTCTCTCGATTATTTCACATTTTGTTCCGGGATCCGAACGAATTTTCTTCCAAATTATTACTGCTACCGTAGTAGGCGTTATAGGTCATTACTGAGCATGTGTCTCACGCCGGATACACATACTCCAATAAGTCGGAACTGTTTTTGTTATTAAACAAAAGCAGACAACTTACATAGACGCTTTTATTTGACACGTGCCCTCATCGTTCTGACGTCATCCGTAAAAATAGCGTCCTACGTAAGGATGATACATGCAAATATGAAAAGGAACCGTGCTACGTGGAAGCGTCCACATTGTTCAACAAGTACCGCATCTGCACAAATAATAATATAGATCGTTATACGGATCTTCTACAAAAATGACTAACTCAAAGGTCCCGGCGACACAGGAGACGTGATAGAGGCCTGATCACAGCTATGTCTGTATCTTGCTTCTGTACAGTGAAATGATAAGCATGCACGGTTGACAGATAAAGCGTACGGAAGCTCTTAGAAACATGACGCATTCCTTGCCGTAGCACACTATATGCCGTAACACAAATCGATTGGGTTAATGTGTGATCGAAAGTGATACGATCAACCGTGTTCCATCAGGTGTACAACGGTAATAGCCTACCATACACCATCACCGTTACGATCGGCAATTTTTTTTTTTTTTTTCCCTCACCTCCACTATTATATCATGACGTAGCGGCGAAAGATAGGCAATGACCATTGCGAGGAGCAAACAGTGATCGTTCACACATACCTAACGACCGACAACTACCCCGTACGAAGTGCAGACCTCGCATACGCAACGAACGTCACGTGCCTGACGTTTCCCACTCCCAGCGGCAAGCGGATTTCGCAAACGGCCGCGCGTGTCGCCCATATCTGGCGGACGCGTGACGATGAGTGACGAGACACTCCGTCGAGTCGCAGGACTCGACATGCTGAAGAAACGAATGCGAAGCAGCCGCGAGGAACAATGATCGTGCCTTCGCGTTCTGCAGCGTTCGTCGAGTTCAATAGGCACGGAGCCGTTAAGTTCGAGAGCACACAGGCCAACGGTTCGGGGGTAGGTGGATGGCGAGGGGTTGGCGAGCGGGAGAACGGGTGAGAGCTGACGAAGAGTGTCGCGTTCGGGGGAAGGGACGCAACGGAACGAAACGGAACGAAGCAAACTGGAGTGGAGTGGGGGGTTGCTAGTCGTCCTTGCTCCGGTTGCCATTGTAGTTGCCAGCCGGGGCCGGGGGTGGGTTATCATCCTCTCTACACCCTTTACACGCGGCCGCCACGATCGCGCTCCCACACGGTCAGATGTAGCGGAGTACTATTACTCTTGCGGCGGTCAGTCCATCGTCCGCGGCGCCGATACGGTCTTTAACCTTAATTTTCCACCTATTTTCCGCCTCCCGCTCGCCCCGCCTGTCGAAAATCCGACCGACGCTTGCGGTCGACCTTATCGGCCGTTCGCGGTCTCTCTTTCTACTGTCTCGGAAGTAGCCGACTTTCCTTCGCATCGCGAAAGTCAATCTTTAACTGGCAGCCCGACCCGAATCCAAGATTATGGAGTAGTTGAAGTAAAATTAAGTGAAATAGTCACTGTCGATTGTAAGGTCTGTAATGAACGTCTATTCGTACAGCTTCTACTTGATGGATGTGGGAATTATCTAAGTCCGAGAGTCAAGTACGCCTGAAACGGCACTGACGTCATGTAAATGTTTAAGGGACATTATAAGCTACGTGAAAGGATCCAGTATTTACAGTAGAAAGCGGAAAATATTAAATGTATAACTAAATAATGTTGTGCGACGAACGCACGGCGTGAACTTGTATGTACGAGATGATAATAATTTGGCCTTGTACAAGTCTGCTTAGGCACAATCAATTTTTCTTGAACGCTTAATTGAATCGTCATGACCAATACATTCCGTGAAAAGCGGCAATAAAACTTTTAAACATCGCTTATATTATCAATATTTACCTTTAAATTACATTTTTTTTTACACCCGTCTGCGTTGTTCTTTGTAGCAACTGAAATGTTATATATTCATGAAATCACGGTGTGGTTGCTATTTACGGTTTATACGACGTAACAATACGTAGCATAACATTCAAGGTTTAACAATTAGCATTGAAAGGCTCATTGTATCGTGTATCTACATTTGATTAACGGCAATTGAAGGTGTGGTTCCAGCACACAGATGTCTACTTTCTCGTGTATTTATTATTTACCCATTCTTACTGAGCGTAGACAGTTAAAATTGAAAACCAATCGCTACGTATTCCTGTTACAGGTTTATCATTGTGCCCGAACATTCTCGCAAATAAGAAACGAATGCAATCATGCTCTGATTATAGATGGCTGGTAAAGAATTTAAATCAGACTAATTGGCACATATCGGAACGTTTGACGGTTTTCGATTCAAGTAACGTGATATACGTGCCGAGAATAGGGTCATATGACGAAGACACTTTTATCGGTGATATCGCATGAAAACTAGAGTACCGAAATTGAATTACATTGTTCAAAGTTTTTTCCTGAGCCATTGAAATAAGAATGGAATCGCGGAAGGTAGTTATTACCCGATAGCCTAGTTCGGCCGTTGTCCGTCGTCGTTTCGCTCATTTTCCCAAATTGTACACTAATAATCAGGATTCGCTAATAAAGACACCGAACGGTACTGGTATCCTAAATTAAATTGCACTAGGACGAAGGTCCTTTGCACTATCTGATAAGCTATCTATGAACATTTCGTTATCATGCCTTTCTTGTTCTTTACTCGTACACAACATTATATAAGGTGCGATCTGTCAGTCATTTATGAATGGTGCGAAACGAACCTTCGACATAATGTTATAACGTTTCTTAGGGTAATGTATCATTGAAAATTGCAAAAGAAAGCATATTATAAAGCAATACACAACGCATCACGAAAAATCGACATGTCAAGTTCGGTCAAGGATTTAGTCACAAAATTGCATTACGAACAGCCAATTCGAAACGATGTCGACTCTGACGCCTTCTCATTGCTGTTAAAGCATATAATCTCTGCCATTAAAGCGCAAATCTCGTATGCTGTCTTCAATACAACAATCTCGTATACCGTCTTCAATACAACAATCTCGGATATGGGTTTATATGAAAACGGGGTTACCCGGGCACAAAAGAATCGAGCCGAACTAAAGGAACGGTGAAAATGGCGAGAAATGATTCTAAAATCGAGGCGGAGCGATGAGAAGCAAAGGGGAACGATGCAATAATTATGTCAGACGATTGATTATAATTGTGAATTTAGACAAAGCGTCACGTAGATCTGAACTCGCATGCCGTACAGCACGCACGTGCACTTGCGCAAATGCCACATAAAGGCTGTAATACAAAAGGTCTTCTATCTGTCTTTATCTCCCTGTGTCCGACTCCGTCTATCGTTGCGCATCCACTCGTTCGTGATCTCTCACACTCCTATCATTCCATTCCTCGTACCTTCATTCGGATTCTCAACACTCGCGTCAATGCATCTCTCACGCTTTTTCCTCCGACTCTCGTCCGCGGATTTCGTATCGTCACTTCTGCCGTGACACACATTCCGCAAAATTCATTAGACTCGGCTGTGTTACCCTACTTCGTTTGCGAATTTTCTTCTGCAATATCATGCGGACTATATAGGCAGGCTTGAGATGTGAAGAATCGGCTCGCGTTTGATTGTCGCCGACGAGGCTGCGAATAAATGTGAAAATTCATTTCATAATGACGTCGGCGAGATCACTGGGTTGTTCGATGGTGTGCAATATTTTCAGAATTAAAGCCACGTGAGTTCAAAGACCCATTTTAGTGAACAGTCCGATGTACGTATACATTCTTTCACGGAAAGGATTCGTAAACTGCTGCGCCGTCGCTGTATCAATTCGATGATCGCGGAAACGTATGAATAATTGATTATGTACGACGAAGACAGTTACTACGGAGTGGCTCTCCAGAGAGCGTAGAAAACGAGCCACCATTGTGGCTCTTTTGTACACAGGGATAGCTTAGCGGGAAGCCACTATAGTGGCTCTCCGTAACGAAAGCGTTGAAAGAAGTACCTGCACTTAAACGGACGGCGAAGCTCAAAATTGTACCTATTGTTTTAATAGGATAACACGCGGCCGCACATTTGCTACCTCACTTTCAGCGTCGTCAACGAAATATGATGGAAATTGCTTGCTCGCTGTCGCTGTTGATGAAATCTTTACCGTTCGCTCCGCAATTTGAAAATTATATTGTAGGTGCGAGTGCGAGGACGGGATGCGTGCTGAGTGCGTGTGCGTGCGTGCGTGTATATGCGAGTGAGAGCATGTATATGAGTGAATGCCGTCTCGGGCGTCCGGCTTTATCGAAGTTTGACAATGCGTTGCCGGAATTTGTCGTTTTGTAGGAATTTTGCGCCACAGAGTACATCCGCATTTGAATGAGAACACTTATTTAGCATAATTATGTGACGTATTTGTTTAGCATAAATACTCCCCGGTTAATTGTGTTGGTTAGATTTTTACGCTCACACACTGCTTGTCAGATCTGCATTGACACATTAAACTGTTAGCGGCGTGTCGATTCGACGCAATGGTCGTATTCTCGTTTATTTCTCCCCAACGCCCGTTATTCTGAAAACAATGCATTCGCAGAGCTCGCACGAAAGATCAGATACATGTGAATCGAAGCACACGAAGTGACAGATGACTGGAATACTCGTTATATTGTGTATTAAATGCATTGAGAATTATTAGATTCCGCGGCAGCATGCGGATGGTATTATAAGGTTGAATTGCTCGGGAAATTGTTCTGTTATAGTTTACCTAATATGCGTATAGCCAAGCGACAGAGATGATTGTGTTAAAAAATCATTGAAGGGTATTATTTGCGACTAAACGCCTTCATCGAGGCGTTTGTTTCAGCGTCACTCGTTTTTGGTATTGCAATCAAATATACCGGAAGTTACATTATTTAATGAACGCCTCACTTTTGCGTTACTTTTATTCGAGAACACTACATTTGGAATTCTATCATTCTCTGTACAGTGTCTGTATTCACTATCGAAAGAACGGTCTAGGTTGAATAATATTCGGGTTTAAAGACGTTGTATCTTGAAATTACCGTTTTAATTGTTCCACTGACAAGTTGCTACGTTTCGATGCGGACAAAGACACATTGATAACAGTTGTCGTTGCGCAGACAAGTGTAACCGCACGCTTATGCGATTGTCTTAACGTCTCGAGTGCGTTGCGTGTGTATATATATATGTATGCCTCTACCGTAATCTGTGATGTAACAATGCCACTTGTTTTTGGCACGGCACGTAGCATTTTGAAGACCCATTCAAAACCAGACGGAAATGCGTTCCGCCATGTGTAAATGTCAGCTTGTCTTTGAAGGGAACGTGCATGAAGGCCCGCATCGAAACGTAGTAAAAATAGTTGTCTCACGGGCACCGTACGCCCTCATTTTCGTACACTCTACGCGTCATTCGACACACAATTCGCAGAAACATTTGTGCCATTTACTACGGCACCACGTGATTGCAGGTGACACATGTGCCGATGATTTTAAAAGTTGCCTTAAAGTCAAACATCTGATGAAAATGTTCATTTTTCGCTGCAAATATCACTGTACTGTACGCAGTGCTTTTCATACCTATTAAAATTAAAATGCATACAATGCGAATGACAGTATTCATAAAAGAATCATTGCCTGTTACATAGTAACGTCATGCTAATGTTATATTATAGACATAAAACTCCGATATCACACTCGTACATACAGTACATACATAATACGTATATGTATACATATATATACGTTCGTAGGTCGATAAATCAGAAACACAGTTCTATGTGTCAGAACCAAATGCAAGTTACGTAGACTTCGAGAGTAGCCGCAAAACGGTGTATGTGTGTGTGTAGTAGCTTAATCGGTGACAAATGTTATATATTCGGCACTGGATCCTGAATACCAATCGTACTTGGTTATAAAGTTTAATTGATTAGTTGATCTCATTTTTTTATCATTAACGCACACTTTAACGACGCAACATTATTCCAGGGAATGGTTTGTCAATTTGGAACGCACGATATTTACAAAGTGCATACTCGAAGGCGTCGAAATTATTCATGGAAGTGTTTACCACCGGAAGCAGGGTTTTCCTAATTGTAATGACGTTTCCTTTGAGGGAATTTAGTTTGGCGCCGTATAGATGTCTCGGATCCGTGAAAGCATTCTAATCAGTTTACTTCAAAGGTCATACGGGGTACCGTAGGGTAGGACCGTAAATGAACGTAGGTGGATGCAGATAGACATAATTAAGGTATGGGTGGATGTAGGCGGATGTGTACATGGGTGCACATGGCATGGGAAACGTACGTTAAATAACATCAAAGTAATGTCATTCATACCGGCGAGTGATGAGAACATCGGACGGAACGCAAATTTTTGTTAAAAATTGATCGTTCTATTTAATAAGAAATGACTACGCATAAATAGCAATCATTTTGATGGTAGAGTACGTTTACGGGGGAAGCAATTAAAAAATCTATTAATAACGAGTATCTTGAATAAATTTGATCAATTTTTAGTAACAATACTTAACGTAAGATCGAAAAAGTGACTTTTGTTTAATCAACGATTTTGTTTGATCGTTATATACTGAAAAGGATTCCATTAAATCGGGATAAACATTTTCATTAAACTGAATATATTTTCTTTTGATATTCCGCGGGCTCTGCTTGTAAAATAATCGAATAACTGCAATTTGCCGTAACGAAAAGAGAGTACGTTACATGGGGAAGCAGGCAACCGAGACAAGATACGTTGGTGTTTTTGCCAGCTACTTTTATAATTCTGTTGAGCCGTTGCGCGCGAAAGGGTAACAACTTTTTACAGGTTTTGATGATGAGAAAAGTTTGTCGGATGAATCCGATATCAGAAAAATGCTAATACGCCGGCGTGGACTGCAGGAAATATGAATTATAATCGGACAAAATTATTGTAACGATTTGAAATTGTGACTGTGGCGGAGAGAGGGCTTACAGAGATGAAGAGCGAGGACGAGTGAGAAGACGAGACGACCCATGGCATCCTGACAGTACGTTATCAAATGTCGCACAAGTCACACGATGGATACCCAAAAGTATGTGTGACTGCGCGAAATAGAGGCCTGACACAAATTATAATTGTGAGACGTACTAGAAACATAAAGGCCTGACACAAATTATAATAGTGAGACGTACGGGAAACGATCGAAAAGGGTTTTGGTCGAAAAGTGACAGTAAAGCTCGCTCACCTTAATACATCCGTATAACGACAATCTCCTATATATATTTGTAATATGTATGTGCTGTTACCAACGATTACTTGGATGTGTATATCTGTGAATGAATGCGTCTGTGTATGTGATTGTTTCTTTTTCTTTGTTCGCTATAAGAATATATATATATATGTTAACTATTCTATATTACGACGAGGTGGGATCTAGGCAGTATTGTGGTAATATGGACTAATTTTAAATTGTGACATATATTAATCTGATTATTCATTATTTTAATTATTTATTTGCGTTTATATTCTCTTTCTTCCGTCTCCGGTTCGTATTTCTTTATTGTTATGTTATGACGATATTCTCTTGTTGTCCCTTTTACTAAAAATACGAAAGCTAGGGAATAGGATTATTACATTACGAAATCCAGAGTGATAGTTGAAAATTGAGCAGTGTCACGCACGTCACGACTACAATTTAAGGTGACATTTACTGTGAAAACTGTCACTTTTACTTGCTACGTATCCCTCTCGACCATATCTCGATCACAGTTTGTCATTTTCCACGGCTCTAAATCACTCTTGATGTGATACTTTTATTCGTCGGATGCTAACAAAATTGGTCGACTCAAACTGGCACTCAACGCAAGGTGACAGTGCTTCCTGGAACATACAGTCTATACATAGTGTTTACTGTCGCTGTGGCAACCGATAACTGCGACTTGGATCAGGTAGCTTTAGTGTTAATTTTTGCTAAAAATTGCCGAACGGGGAAGGTAGCGGGAGCTGGCGCGCTATCATGATGCAGCAAATCGTCCTAATCGTTAATCGAAATGCCTTGGCAAGAGCCAGTATGATATGCATGCTTCTTCTGCAAACTCCGAAACAGTTAATCGCCGACCGGCACAAATCATTTCACGAACTTTAATAACTTTTTCCTCACTTTCGGAAGCCGATAGTCTACTCGGTCCTAGACTGATCGTGAGATTCTGTCTTTTTCGGAGCGTCTCAGCGACTTTGAACGTGTGGTTCGCAGACTATCTTCGGCAAAGACTCTTCTCGAAAGTTCATGTGTTTCAGCTGTCGTCGTCCTCTCGTCGATATCCATCTTAAAAATCGATTTACTAAACTTACCGTAGAATCTGAAAGAGGTCAGCCATCGACACGAGCTCAGCGTTATTTAATTCAGGAACGACAGCGTCGTCTCGTGTCATTTGCTTTATGCTTCGATTGTTAAATATTGAGCTATATGCGCAGTCCGGCTATTTTTGTTTTTAAACACACCGCATACGTCGAGTTCAAATTTTATATGAGGCTCGTATTACGGAGTAGACATATTTATATTATTATGGATGCATATAGTTTTACTTACGTAGCCGAACATGTGAGAAAAATGCTAAATTGCGCCCAAAACGCACTGGTCCGCAAGGTGCCAAACTACTTGATGGCTTTGCTCGTTACCTTCATTTCTTGATTCTATTGTGCGGTATACTGTGCTTTTTATACACAGTATCGCGTGTCAAAGGTAATTCAGCGAAACATTTGCAGAACCTTACCGAGCAGTAAAGCTATTATTAAACAGTTATGCAATGATGGTTTTGAGTAGAATTGCCATTCGGCATGATAGCATCTAAACCCGCGATTCTGTTCTCTTCATTCACGCGATTTAAATATTTGTGACCAATTTTCGAACGAATTCCACTTTGCGCATTCACACTTTTGGCTGTTTTTTTTCTATCTCCCGTACGCTCGCTCAAAGATGAGATAAATATTATTGCATTTAAGTGCATTTATTGTGTTTTACTTTGCTGTCCCATGACTGAGGATTTTGCAGTACTCATCGAATAATGCTTGTTTCAGAGGTCAAAATGGAACTGGAAGACCTGATGTCCGATATCAAGAAAACGGCTAACAAAGTCAGGGCTAAATTAAAGGGTAAGGTAGACGATTAAAGTAATGTTGCATAACTAAGAACACGGAGTAGAGAATTGTTTACCACACACAAGCGGAAATGGTGAAGAATCATTAATCCATAATTTGCCTTGCCATGACTTCTAGTGATAGAGCAGAATATTGAGCAAGAAGAGCATACAAACAAATCATCAGCGGATCTAAGGATACGCAAGACGCAACATTCGACGTTATCTAGAAAATTTGTTGAGGTAATGACGGAGTACAATCGGACACAGACAGATTACAGGGAACGGTGTAAGGGAAGAATACAGCGTCAACTCGAGATCAGTAAGTATGTTTGTTATAATAGACTTTATTATTCTGTAATTTTTAGTTACGTTGTGTATCTATTTTAACCCGACCAATGCCGGGCTAGTAATTTGCTGGTAAATGAAGTTCTCTCAAAAATGGGCATCTTATATAAGAATTTGTTGAAATGTGAATGGGACCACCAAGAAAGTGTCCTCTAACAGATACAACCAAATTTATAAAAAAAAATATACATATTGAATTGAAGACCTCCTCATTTTTTGAAGTCGGTTAACAATTTTACAATAACATTTATATCTGTAATCCTCTGCTGTACGGTTGAATACTCTGACATCATCGTTATCTAAGTAACACTAACATTTTCTTTTTAGCGGGAAAAACGACTACTAACGAAGAACTCGAGGAAATGTTAGAACAAGGAAATCCAGCTGTGTTTACGCAAGGGGTAAATCTGCAATAACTTTTGTACCTGCAAATTATATCGCATGAAAACGCGTATTTCGGGTTCTCCAAGGATATCAAATCGATTCACGTTTTTCGGTTCATCATATTGACACCTGCTATAAGTATTGCAAATTGAGACATTTATTGTAGATTATCATGGAAACGCAACAAGCAAAACAAACTCTTGCAGACATCGAGGCACGTCATGCTGATATTATCAAACTTGAAAACTCAATTCGGGAACTTCATGACATGTTCATGGATATGGCCATGTTAGTGGAAAGTCAGGTAAGAGGTCGATGAATCCACACGGACATATACTTTGATCGTCTAACGTAACCCTTTACTGTGGTATACATATACACCGTTGTCAATCATTATACGATACAAAATAATTTATCTAAATTAGAACATGAAAAGTAGTAACTGAATTTCAAGCGCTCCACTGTAAAGTCTTACTTACCATCAATGACATATAATTATCCCTTCTAACGTTATAGAAAGTGTTCATTCCATTACATCACATAATTTCAAATTATTACCTGAATTAATAGTCATGACACATTTTTAGTTAGACTTTTTCAGAACACTTTATGTATCAGTTACTGATACGACTTAGCAGGACGTTCACTATTGTTACTCACTAACCTATTTTTTCTCTCTTCTTATACTACTGTGTGGGCTTGGACCGTACAACTTCATTAGGGCGAGATGATAGATCGCATAGAATACCACGTCGAACATGCGGTAGATTACGTGCAGACGGCCACGCAGGACACTAAGAAAGCACTGAAGTATCAAAGCAAAGCCCGACGGGTGAGTCCTCTTCAACTACCACATCAGATCGCAACCTATTTGTCTTCTTTCGTTTGGTCACTCTTTCTTTTCAACCGGACCTTCGACGTTTTTCGCTTCTCTGTTTACATCGCCAAAATCGTCCTCTATCTTCTTCCGCTTTGCAAACATGATTCTACCGCCAATCTGTTCTATTCTTCCCATCATTACTCCTCGTCGTTATCGTCAATCTTCAATACACTTCCCACCTTTTAGTTACGTATCACACAGTTCATGATTTTCGTTAACAACGCTGTTGCCCGTATTCTTTTGTATGCAACTCTCTTACATCATGTCAACTAAAACGACGGATATACTTTAACACGAACTTGCGCGCGTATATTATACAACTAACCGTTGCAAATGATAAACGCCCACAGCTCTCTCTGTTTATCTGTCTATAAAGTCTATGTCAATACATGTGCGTGACATTAATACGGGAGCGCATATACGCGTGCGATACATAGCTAGATACGAATACGTGCCTGTATGTATGTGTGTGTGCGCGGGCGCGCACGCGTGGGTGTCTCTCTCCACCTGTTTGCTCTGTCCTGTCAAAAATGGGTGTGCTAACTGTGCCTCTGTCCATGAGTTGCTCTGCCTAGTACTTATACTATTAACATTACATACTGACTTACGCTATCAAAACTAACATGCGTTCAACGTTCCTGTTAATGTTTGTGCGTGTGTACATACACGTATACTTCTTTATCAATACACAAATACATGTATAGATATACGTATTATTTTGTCTTTTCGCATACGAAAATATATATATATATATATATGTATATGTGTGATTACATTTATCTACGTAAATCTGGGAAATGCCATTAGAGACGTGTCATATATGTATGTTTAATCATATATATTGCACATATGTCATTGTGTCGGGCGTACACCTACAGTTATGTGTGTACGTAATTCGGGCACTCCGGAAGCGCATTTTCAGCCATGGAACTCTACTGGAACTCGTTATTATACTTTATGTGGTGTATATTGGGTATGTGTATATACGTAATCGTGTAATCCTGTGTACATGTTCCTGGTGAACCAAGTGCATTGCAACCATACCCGAACATCCTAACCAAACCCATCCCTTTTATTACCGTTTTAATGTTTCTCTGGACAATGTGTTGTTCCCAATCCTTCTGTCGACATCTATGTGGTACGAGAAGGTATTGTGGTGGCCCAGCACACTGCTGCTCGAATCAAAATGAAGATCAAATGGGCCAGGCTAATGGCAGGGTGATCTCAATCGAAGAGCACAGAAGCGAGGCTTGTAAGGTAAAGACATTAGAACATGGGTTTCTCGTAGATGCCGCTGGACATGAAAGAGAATTTATATATGTGTGGGATAAAGATGCGACACGACACACGGCCACTCACAACAACTCTTTATACTGCCCTCACGTTTACAATATCTTCTCACTCACTGTCTTCCTCTCTCTCTGTCTCTCGTCACTCTCAATTCCTTCTCGCTACGCGTCTTTCCTCAGACTGCCTGTTACCAGGCCGAACCGCCGAACTTTGCCTTCCGCTTCTCCGCACTTCCGCACACTCTCCACACGCACCGAGACATATACCCATGCACACATACCCATGCACACATACCCAAGCACACATACCTATGCACACATACCTATGCACACATACGCACAGATGCACACAGTGCCCGCGGCCTCCTTGAGGCCGCACGCGGTACCGCCTTGCCGCACCTCAGCAAGGCCGGCCGCCTGAGTCTTAGCTCTTAGCCCCCCTACATATGGTATTTTCAGCAAATCATATTTGTCCCTTGTTTATCTTAACTTGTTTTTTTGTACGTGTTGAAAGCAAGCTATTCATTCACCTCTTGTTTAAATTGACATATATGCAGGATCAGTAAAGTATGTTGTATATCACAGTACTGTTTTTTCGTTAAAAAACTTATGATTTATTCGTAATAATATATAAAGTATTGTATGATCACTAAATGTCCCTTTTGGGCACAGATTCACATTTGTCTGGCGTTGTCCTTGTATCCTGTAATTAACGAATTAGAACGTTAACGGACAGATACTTCTGGTCGTCAAATTTTCATTGCGCTCGTGAAAATGATTAAATATCTGAGAATAAATCATTATTGTTGTTGCTGAAATTTATGGAAAATTTTTGGATTTATCGGCAATAAAGCACGGATTGATTGATGACTGTTCGTATCTATTGTTCTGACGTTTAAATTCGAAAAGATTTCACGAATATATAAAATATAACTTTTCGATGCCCTTTAGCTTCAACAAGTGTTTTTGCCACTACTAGGTACATCTAGAATTTTCACACTTAATCAATTGGGACGATTGATACATTTTCCAATATAGTGGCTGATTGCAATTATTATACCACCATGCGTTACTATTCAACGTTTTTCGCACGTACTTTTGATTAATCTAGTTAGAAACCAGCGCTACAAATTGGTACAAAAAAGGGAAAACGAGATGTAGAATTACTGTAACAAGGATAATATACATTCGATTGGCAGTGCACTTATCCTAATTTGCTTGTTTCTCTAAGATTTGATGATACTTATTTAACAGGTTGGAGGAAATGCGCAGGATAAGATATTTAGATATTATATGCTATGACTATCACATGATGTAAAACAGTCGAACGATTCTATAAAAACAACTAAAACTTGAACATTTAATCGAATTAACTTGAAAGGGTAAAAAATATAACGTTGGAGTCTATTCGATTGTGTTACATCTTGTTCTTATGTACTTTCTAGTAATTGCAACATATGCGCAAAGTACTCTGCCCAACACATCGTTTGTAACGTAGTACAATATGATACACACGCACAATTATGATAAAAAAAAAAGTAGATAGTTTGTAGAGTAGCCATAAAACATGTGAAAATGTGCTAATAATGATCTTCTTTGCATCAGAGCTGCATTATGACTGATTATGTAGTTGCTTCCAAAGCATAATTCCTGGTGTAACTTGTTGCTTATAACGCAATGATGTTTTGTAGTTTGCTGTTGTAAGAGTAATTACGAGCATGCGTAACCGTGAACGATTTCTACAAGTTTCTTGCACGCTTCCCATCCTTGCTTCGTTGTATATATCAGCAGAATTACGGATCCATCGCACTCGTACAAGTAAACAGACTTTACTTATGATTATAATTACCATTCTTTTCTAGTTTTTTACTCTCTCTCTTTTACCGTTTTTCTTCAAATTTTTCGTTTTCGTACAATGCCTACTATTTTCGTTTCTCTCCAACGCAAAGATGTTTTTCTTCTTCGAAATCTGACGGTGCCAGAACGTATGTATCACGCCTCAGCAGTTACTTATCTCTGTGGTTTTTCTTGCACAATTAATTCTGTCTGTCACAATTTCTGAGCGGTGCGAATTATATATTCTCATCCGAGCCTTTACCTTTTTTTTCTGTCCACAGAAAATGATCTTCATCATAATCTGCGTCTTAATATCGGCTGTCATAATAATCTCCATAATAATAGGGTGCCTTCCGGGAAACTAAACAGGCCGGGCAATGAGTAGTAAAGAGTATAAAGAGAAGAAGAATAGGGTTCTGAGAGTGCAAACGTGAATGTAATGGCGGGAGAAAGCGAATATGAGAGAGAGGAAATAGGAGGAACGAAAATAATGTTGTTAATCACATATATCGGGACGCCCCCGATCTTTTTCGAATCGCAATTCATACATAACTCATAACCTAGCGAAAAGCATTAAGGATGTTCTGTTTATGCGGTACGAATGGAAGTGCTACTTCGTAATATAACGTTACAATGACAATGGTGTTGGCTATCATGGAAGTCTGAAAATATGATACAATTTGTCGGAGTACGTCGCTTGTCCTAAATGGCAAAAATTAACAAAGCAGCGTAAAAGAGGTGGATGCGAAATCAGTAGTGAGACTAGACGATAAAAGCGTGCGTCTATTAACACATCTCTTGTCAGCTTCAACTAATTAGTCGACTAATCCTGTAACGGAAGGTGACTGCTTAATAATGCGATAAAACATTAACCACAATCACTTTTACTCGATGATGAATACGTGTGGAGCAATAACATCGTTAACACCTTACTACCCAAAGCACTACACAATTCCATCCTCTCACTTCTTCACGATTATTCGTAATACTCATTAATACCACGAACACGTTAGCGTCGTTAAACGGAACTACATTTCACCTACGGACTCTTAGGCGGAAATGTAATATAATTTTTTTTATTTAATTGCAAAGTATGCGGCCTACTTGACGAATAGACGCAAATGACATTCATGAAACGAAATGAATGCGGTGGTCAAAAATTGAACGTGCGACACGTTATTACGAATATTCTATCCATTGAAATAACCTGAAACGTCGTCGAACTTGTCTGTCTACTAACTAACTCATTCGCTACTCAGCTGCTACTAACGCTTCTGAACGGTTTGGAGCTTCAGTTCATTTACTTCCATGTACCATCTACTTTATACGTTCCGCACTTCGAGTCGACGCCGCTTGATCGCAGAAAGCGTGTTTGTACTTCGTTGTGAAGTCTCTATTAGGCTGCATTCTCTCATTCATGATTATTACCCAAATATCGATAACAGTATCACAGCGGTAATGCACATCCCCCCTCGGTGCTTGATTATCTTTTACAGGGCGCTCGAAGTCGGAACGGTCCTCCTCCATTCATGACGCGCCTAATCAGTTCACGCCAAAACGAACGAAACTGATCGAAGAACGCGCACATGCACAGTCATCACTTTCAAGTGACGTCAAACGTTATTTTGTTTACAGAAATTGATCCTGATCGTATTCTGCGTGACAGTAGCAGTCATCATTTTGATTATCATTCTGGTGGTTAGCTTAACCTGAAGCGCGAGCGAGCGCGTTCGAAGACCTAGGCGAGAGGAGACTGTCGTTGACGGTGCCGTTAATGGACGTGTGCGAAACCACTGGTGTCTCCTTTTGTCGGGCAGAATTGTCAGCGACAATCGCAACCTTAGCTGCCACTTTGTTCGCACTCGTTCGTTATCGGCGCCGAAACACTGACGAATGGGCAACGGTAACATTCACCGCTATTTCGAGTGGGCATTTAGAGAAAATATCTGTCGTGCGCAATACGGGCAGAGTAGAAAGAAAAAAAAGAGCTGAAGACGGATGAATGATTGACGATCACAGGTTTACGGATGCATTCCATCGCTAGGACATCACCGTTATACGAGAAAACAAGACCATAGATTCCTTTCTTGCGGCAACGATAATTAAGCCGATCACAATGTACGAACAATACCGTTGGCGATCACATGCTCAATGCAGCCTTTGCGGGAGACCCTGTTCGTAGCAAAGTGCCCTGGAAAGCAATAATCAGAACGACTGCAATAAGCGCGGTACTTTGCCTCGGCGTGCATTAACGGCACGATAGTAACCATTTCGTTGGCATTTGCTCTATTCGTCTGTTTTTTTTTTTTTTTTCAATATTACGTAGAACACATCGACGTTCGAAGAAAGAGTCACAAGAAACCGCACACCAACTGTCATCTATATTTTTCCCTCCCGCACTGACCCTAACTTTTTTTGTTACACCATTCTTTGCACAGTCCACATCATCGGATTCAACACAAACTTCTCGGGCAATGACGACGACAGTGCATTGAACAGACGAGCTGAACACAATGATTGCGGCGTTAATGATTTATTAAGCAGAAAAATTTGTCACGCGACGCGCGCCCACCCTCGCGAGAGGCGTGGAAAAATATAACAATGAGAAACTACGCTACGCGGGGCTCATCGTAGCTAATGGCATCACTGGCCCTGCTAAGTTTGCATGGTGTGCATTGACAGACCAAAATTGATTACTGATATACACACACATGTACGGATACGCTATATGTATATGCGTGTGTATGCACATATATATACACGCAGCCATAGAAATATATGTATGTGTATATATGTATATAATATATGCTATACGCTATGTGCGCAGAACGAATTGGCATCTGGTATAGCAATGTCCTGTAAATAATTTGTATAGAGACCATAACGGTATCGTTAATAGTTATTGTCAATGATAAAGTTAAAACTAGTTCTCCGTATAATTTTCTTCTTTCCTTGTATGCGCTCCGGTGCGATGTATGTGTACTAATTGTAAGAGAGAACACTTCTTTGACGTACAACCACGTTCTATTTCTCTCTCGCGTTACTCTGCATCCTATTTAGTAACACAACCATCGCCAATGTCGGAAAATGTGATACGGAATACGCTCTATAGTAGAAGAGATACTAGGCAAGGTGTACGCTGAAGCACGGCCGAAAATATTTTATGAAGAACATTATTTCGTCGTTTCGTTGTCAATGAGACTCTCATCAACGCCGTACTGTGCAATGCAGAAAACTAACAGTTCTGCATTAGGAACACAACACGGTATAGGCGAATAATAATAATAATATTAATAATAATACGCTAAACGTTTAAACATATAAATAAAACAGAAAATGGACAATATCGCGAAGAAGAATGCAAAAAGGTGCGATTTGACTTGCTGCTCGCTCCCTTGTCACGGTTGAAAAGTGGCCTCCATACCTCCGGATCAACGGCCATCGAAGTCAGTGTACGTATTTGTATAGGCACACCTTCATAATCACGCGGCAAGCAATGAAATTTTCTCAATATAAAGTTTGTTATTCACTGCAATGCAAGTAACACCTTTGGAATAAATTCAAGAACATCTTTACGAGTTAAAGGAACATTCTAAGCCTTTGCAGGTATTTCATGTTTCCATAACTGAATTGATATTATATTTTATGTAAATTCTGTACGCAGGTTGCTGAAACAGTCGTCGGCCGTACATTGCATCCTGATGTGAAACGAGCTGCAGTTTCTTTCAGGTGCCCCGCGACAGGATATGTTTCGACGAGTAAACGATCGTACATATCGCGTAATTATAACTGGCAGGGGCAACGGTGTGCACACCGAGAACATGTCCAGTAAGACATACTCAAGGGAGTAGGTGGGAGTGACAGAGAACGAGAGAGAGCGTGAGAGAGAGCGAAAGAGAGTGAGAGAGGGGGTGGGAAGGGTTAGACAGACTCTAGTATAGCTGAGATAAGAAGTGTGAGAAAACGGATGTGCAGAAGAAGACTGTTGTAATGAATTGTTTGAATTTTTACCGATCCGTTAATGCCGAGTGCAGAAGAAGATTATGATCATGATCTGTCTTGCTATACTCGCCGTTGTCGTGGCTACCACTATCGGTGGATACTTCGGGCTGTGAGTACTACGAACAGGTACTGTGTTTCTTGTTGCTACTATACTTACTGTTAGTCAATTAGTGAAATGTCCAATTATCAGTACATCCGCTGTGTTTTGCTGTTAATTATGGAATGATACGAGAATACGAGAATACTCTACTTTGTAAACATTAAGTTTGCAGATACGTAGCTCATGAATCCTTAACGCACATTAATTCAGACTGTACTCCGCCGTTTGAGAGATTCGGTATGCACGATGCTCTCATAAGTTTTCTTTCTAGGCCGTTCTGAAGACGTCGGCATAGTCTATTTAACGTCATCACATCGCCGGCAGTACTCATCTTTGCGCATATCGCCCCGAAACGCAGAACACTTCATCGTTCAAGAGAAAAGGAATTATATTACTCCTCGGCGTTACCGTTGGCACGCTGTTTTCCCGGTAGTGTCGAACAAGACGGATTTCATTCTGGTGATATTATGCCTATCCCCGCTCTCGACGCAAACAGACAGAAGAGGAGCTAATGTCGCGATCGTCCTCAACGATCTTTATATTCTCGATCTTTTTCTCGTTCTAGCCTCATTTTTCCCGTCACTTCCTCTTCTCCTCGTCGTCGTCGTTGTCGTCGTTATAACGTCGCTACCAAAGAAACTATTGTGTCTCGTGGAGGCGTTAGCCACATTCCGTCTCATATCATAGCCCTTTTCTATGACGTACGATCAAAATAGCATTCGCCGAACGTGTCTCGTCGGTAAGGTCCGTTCCCATAGATAACTCAATGCTTGATGCCGATGGCACCTTATCTTAGACAAGCATATCTTGTTTTTACATTGCCCCCCCCCCCCCCCCCCTTGCCCTCTCCTTTCTACGCCCTTTTATTCGCTACTGTGTCCCTCTTTTCGTTGTCTTTGACTTTGTATTAGAACGCGCGAGCGGGCGACAGTAAATCGAGAAATTCGTACGTTAAGAGAGTGATTGGTTTCATGTATCGAGCAAAGTAGCGAAATACGAGTGCCCTGTGTAGGAGGATGGTGTAGCAGCAAACATTATACGAGCAAATGATTGCCAAGTATCCACGAACTCATACGTTTGGTATGGATTTAGACGGCGATTCGAACGTGTTCCATACACTTTTGGTGTGAACGGTTTACAGTATCATTTTCGATATTTCTTTCTCACACCGATGTAAGTATGTATGGTTCGGTAACATCACTTGTACAACAAAAATTGCCCTCGTACAGGCTTAGGTAAGATGGACGGGTGTACATAAGTATTGTTTTATTCGCTTAAGTGTTAACGTATCGACCTATTTCCAAACTTACAAGAATTTTTCCTCGTTCGTGGTCATGTAACTAAACTTGGGAATTGGTTCTTCCAGTCATGTTCCAAATGCACTATTCTTTCTTTCCTGTTGCTGCTGTCATTCTTGTTGTTGCTATTTTTGTTTCTTCTTCTGTTTCTTCTTTCTTTTTCTTTTTTTTTTTTTCTTATTATTGCTGCTAGCATTACCCTTAAGAACATGTGTGTTAATTAATAACAATAATAATAACAAGTTGATACATTTTTCTATAACGCAAGAAGTCTCTCGCAGAAAAAATATTACGGTGTGTGCATTAAATATACATTTATTACGTTTTTGCGTTGAATGTTGTTTAAATTTTGCATATTGAGCAATTGTTAAACCAAAGACGAATAGAATTTACATCTATGTTAGATGTTGTTCCTAATATTTTAACGATTGTTTTTGAAGTACTTACCATACAGTATATGACAGTACTATTACATGACTGAACTAAAGAGATGGAAAAAAAACAAGTTCAATTAATATAACGCAATTTCTAAATATTTTATTTTAATTGTCTTTGTTATTTAGCCACTAAATCGACATTATTTGTGATGTCAACAGTGACAGATTCTGTTAAAATAGATTATTCATGTTATGCAGTAGTAAATGCGAAAAGAATCTAAAGAATACCATTCGGTTTAATGAAATCATACTTATTTAATTTTTGAGTGTCTTAAAGAAATGAACAAAACTTACAACGTTTCTAATATATATACGCTGTCTACGTATAAAAAATGAAACATTATAGTCATAAGAAACTGATTTAAGGGTTTTTATCAAATATTGGTGCGAAACGATCGGTCAGAACGGACATCGTATCTTACGTTATTGCATTGACGTTGGCAACTCGTCATATCCGTGATAATGAATTGTATAACTTGTAGAGTATCTTGTAAACAACAGTAATAATAGCAAAGAAATAGGCATCAGTGTAAACTGAATTTTATAATGAAAAAAAGTGAACGTTTTTAATTCGTACAATATCTCAAATGTTTGTAAGTAACGTGATGTTTTGGTCTTCTTTCCAATGTTTGAAGACGTTTCGACCAATAGGTGTTCAAAGAGAAACAATCAAGTTTTTCCCCAGTGCATCTCGCTAGCTTTAGTACCTGCGACTGAGACAACCTAATTATGGTACTACAAACGTGTACGACATCCGGTACGGTACACAACTACGACATTATTGTTCATTATGGCGGAACTAAATGTACATCAATTGTAGCTGTCTGATCTGAAGAACGAATTTCCAAGACATTCGCGAACGGTGGATGATGCGAACTTCGATTGCAACTGTTTTTTGTTGTTATTTTGTTGTCCAACGTTGATTATCATTATCAAGTTAGATATGTTTGCCGGATCGAAAAAGCAATTCTCCATTGTCATCTCGTATCATGGCAAATATCATTCAGTTTTAGGCACAAAGTATTGCCAAGTGCGACACTGTTTGGAATGCGATCATTTTCTTGCCATTGAATACTTTCAATGAACCCTCAATATTATTCCCACGTTACAAATCTCATATGGATTTTTTATCGACAACGATAAGGACAGCCATGTAGATATTGATCTGATATCAACTTGATTCACGTTTCAAACATTACTTCCTTCTTATTGTTTTCACTGTTGCCACTTGAAATTCTATTCTATTCACTATGTGTTTCTTGCATCAAGATGACTGATGTGTCTTTCCCTTTTGTTAAGCTAGAATGTTGGCATTCAATATTGTGATTTTAAAATCTCTGTTAGTTTCTTTCAGTAAGGTCAAAGTTACGTAAAGAGGTTTCAAGTGATTCCACCGTAAAAACTTTTGTTATTTGAAGAAATGACTTACAATTAATCCTCATGCAGTGGAAAGAATAGAAGGGAAAAAGCAAATATAATTTAATCGCCTTTACGTATCTGAGCCCTAGTAACTAAATTTCGCCATCAATAGAAGGATTCACGCAAAAGAGAAAATAAAACGAAAAATGAATCTTTGCGATATTATCAACAAAAAGCGATTAAAGACGGAAGAAGCGAGCCATTAAGATACAGCAATAATATAATATAGGTGTTATGGGGGAAAAGAATTAAAAGTAGTCTCTTTGATGAAAAGTATTAACTTCGAATGTCATGCCGCTATGTTGTATGTTCACGAAATATATGCATATACATATTATATATTTAAATACATGTATGTGCGTGTTGCGCCAGAAACACATATGTGTAGTTTAAGTGGCACAACGGACAGAATTAATAATATTAATAACATCAATTATTATTGACGGCGCTTACTCCTAGTCACCGATTTAATAATCGTCATTCAGTGATTGGCGGACGACGTTAATGTTAAAGTTTTGTTGAACGTATTCTATGAAAGTTGAGGTACCTATATTGAAAAGATTATGGTTATGAGTTAACGTTTAAAAGTGGTATAACAGTAAATTATTATTATCATGAAAGCGACATCTAAAGCGTTACTGTGCTAATTATAATAATTAATGTAATTATAATAACGATGATGATGATGATAAAGATGATGATGGTGAAGATGATAAAGATAACAATGATGATAGAGACGATAATGATGATGATGATGATGATGAAGATGATGATGATGATGATGAAGATGATGATGATGATGATAATAATAATGATAATGATGATTATAACGATGGTAAGGATGATAATGATGATTATAACGATGGTAGGGATGATAATGATGATGAAATTGATGATAATGATAATAGCAATGATGTTGATAATGACGTGTAATGATCTGAAGATTGTCTTACATTGTACAGAAAAGCATAATAATTGTTAGCGTAGATAGCTAGTTATGATCTACTATGTAATTACCCCCGTTACGTGTCAAGATGAGGTCAATGTGCAATATCCTTTTATCACAAGTTAGGACGACAGTCAATACAATAATTCGAAATGTATTGTCTGGCTACACCGATAGATATGTTCGGTGAGAGGTATCGCGCTGGGTTCGTGCCTGTCCTTTCGAATTCGTTTGGCAGCAGCACCGATGACGCATAATGAGCATGAGTCCTCTCACGCGCGACATCATCTCGAATGTCAGTACCGATGTCAATGACGTGAACGAACAGAATGCACGGCCTAAATGCGCGTAACGTTTTCTTGCCACTTCAATCTCGTATCAATTAACTCGATGGCAATATGTTCGTTCAGCGTGCGCGTGGCGTGTAGTGTGTGTATCGCGTTTTCTTTTGCGAAAGTTGAGTGTCGTCGATGCGCCGATGTCGTCCTATTACGCGACCTACGTGCTTGCACAGTGTTCTCGGGAAAGAAATTGTACACCAAACGTGCTGATGGTCCCGCACGAGAGCGAGCGAGCGTTCTCCGGGAGACGAAGTCTCTAGGCTGTAAGGCGGCATCTATGATGCGATCAACCGTGTCTACTCCGCAGAAGCACGTAGCTTTCTCAGTGTTCATTGTAAAATTAGAACTGTTCACGAAACGAGATACTTTCCTTTAAAGAGTACCTTGACTACAAAAAACGGTTAACAGCGTACGTTTTTGTCGTCCAAACCATTTGTCACGATCTCTAACAAGAGTCGGTCGGACTCGTCAGTCGATGATCGTCATAGACCGAAGTGTGTCTGAGAGCTCATACAATTTGAATGTGATTAGCTAATAATGTTATGAAATTTTAAGTATTCGTTGGAAAGTGATAGATCGAGTGGGAGTAAAGAGCGGGCGAAAACAGAGAAAGATCGTACAGTTCGTATTACGAAGAAGTGCACGACCAGTGATTCCCCTGACATACGACATCTTATAATTCAAATTATCATATCCAGAGCAGTATGGAGAGGTCTTTCGATTCGCAAATTTTCATTGCACTCAGTCAGTTAACGCTTTTTCCGATTAGCAGAATCGTATATCAATCGTGTTCACGAAGCCTGGTTATCATAATTGAATGTCAACAACGCACTCATCTAATGTGAAGAGGTAAGGAAAATAGCACACGTGCGCGCGTGCGCGCACACACACACACACACACACACACGTACACACACTCACACACCAGACACACGATCCCGATCAATACATGAATCCAGTCAAAGCTAGGGTATTGGCCCGATGAAATCGCGCAACCGGCAGACTTCTAAGACACCTTAATAGCCTTAAGTTTCCGACGTTTTAGCGTACTAAAGAAAATATTAAAGCGTATAGAGATCATTGTAATAGGAATTGAGAGAAATACCCCTAATTTTCTTATGGCAAGATAAGTTTAACGCAATGACGTTACATTATATATTGGTGCACAACTACTGGGTGTTTAATAGCGGGTATGGCCTAAAAAAAAGTAGAAAAGAAGGAAGAGAGTGGAGATGAGTGAAAGGAGTAAAAGGAGTGCAGAAGGAATATAGCGATAACTAGAAAATCTCGTTTTCCTCGGTTTCAATCAATTTACTGCTCATTCGTATGGTTATATCGTCGATATCACGATAGACCGGACGTCAGCCACTTTTTGTGATACTCAATAGCGTCGAAGAATGTATGTATACCGATATTTCTCGGCGTCCGTTCTATCGTCTAAATCCATAATAATATAAACAAATGTGTACCATAAAGGTTCGTTGCACGTTGCACGTTATCGATTTTTGCCAAAGTCCAAAGAAAAGAGCTTTATTCTCTGCGACCGTTCAAAACCACGGGAATTGCAGATGAAACATGATCGACATATATGCCGGTGATTATGAAAGTGGTCCAAACCGAAAAATCTTAGAAAATTCCATATTTCACTTATATCATAACGCAAGGCAGAGCAACACAAAATGGGTGAAACATTCGATTTTTTCAGACTTTCTACTTACATTTACACTTTCATAATCACCCCACACATGTATGGTCGCTATTTTGTTGTTGAATTGTGCGTGGACAGAAGAAATAGTAAGTCCGCGTCTCAATTTAGCAGGCTACGCTTGAATCTGCCGATCGTCATGTAAGAAGTATCTAATCTTTGCAATTTAATCGCAACATTGCACGACGATCATGCCATTTTAGTAAAAGAGCATGCGTTGAACTTGAACTGAGTCTTGGGACTCATCTTCCCTCGGCAAGAGTAGTAAGCACTCTAGGCGTTTCATATAAATTTGGAGAAAACAAATTGCTTCTGGTAACGTAATCATGAAAGTCATTCCAAATTGCAACGTTGCAACGAACGTAGCGGCTTAACACGAGAAAGTTCAAAAAATTGACAGGACTGACGGATGAAAAGATGACAGCTAGGGGTGGCGTTCGCGAGAAAGCCCAACTGTTATTATCTTAGAAGCCTTCCACTTTTATTACATCGCAATAACACAGCGTACGCGTCATTAAAGTATGTATACACGATGTTCGTGAGTAACGCAGCTGCGCGTTAACGAAATATTCGGTAAAAACGATGGTGCAGATGGATGCAGGAAAGATGGCTAGTTATCGAAAAAGTCGAAAGAAAATTCTCATTGAGAAATGATCGAATTTCGGATGTATAGAGAAACGAGGGTAAATAAGGTAGACGATAGGGGAGTAGATCGTTTGATTATGAGGGGGATGAAAACGTTTGCACGAGTTCCGTGTCTCGTTGGTGCAATTATAATTACAAGAGACTATTCGATAACCTTATCAGTGTCAATTCCACATTCAAGCGTTAATCGTAAATCATATATTTCGCGAAAATATTAATACAGACAAAAAAAAAGATTACGAGAATGGATGGCGGTGAAAGAGAAATATATAAACTGTAATGTAAACAAGGATTGCACGTTGTTTACTTCTTCATCTTTGACCGCCATACGATAAAGTGAGATTATTAATACTTTAAATGATTAAAAGAGAAAGAAGAAAGAAAGAAAGAGTGAAAGATAGCGGAAAATGGACATATGTATAAATATATGTATATGTGTATATATACATACACAAACATTATATATCATATAATACATATATATTATATATATATCCAAATATTCGTATATATTAAATTACACTGTAGCAGGTGCAAGAGTATCAGAGGTATGAATACTTTTTATTGTAGGTATTTCATAGATGAGATTCATAAAAAAGAGATATACTGTATTAATGATTACTTATTGAATAAAAAAAATTAACGATGTTTCTCTGCCTGTACGCATTCGTATCATGTACTTCTATGTCGGGCGAGCACTATACTCTTTTCATCAGTAAGCAAAAAATGAACGGAAAAAATGTAAAAAAAAAAAAAGAACACAAGTTATATAAATCGAATTGGATATGAGCATACATTCCATTTTTCTCTTTTATCAATGATATTACTATCGACACTGTACAAATTTGGCAATAATTTTAAGTGGTCCTCTCATGTAATAATTATTTGCTTTACTGAATAGTAAGCGAGTATCAGTGTGTATTTACAGAATAAATGTCCATCGTTGAGAGTAAGAAAGCTTTTGGATATCAAACACAGATCAATACCTTATAGCTGTGCGATTGGAGATAGCGAACAAGTAATTATTATTAATTGTTATAGAATCTAACACATGAACCAATGTGTCCTTTCATCATCTACAGAAGCACAAACAACATTTCCCCTATTTACATGCATATATATATACATACATATATACATATGTATAACGACGTAGGCTCTTGTAAAATGTAGCTTCGATTCTATACACCTATCTGAAACGATTTACATAATACATGCTCGGTTGGCGAACGAGAAACGTAAGCCTGACGGATCGCCTCTGAGAGAATACAGAATGCAATGTACAAGCAAGCCCAAAGAATACTGTAGTGTAATCAGAAAAACAAAACAAAAGTAGAACCAAAACTCGATAATTGCTTCTTTACCCGCAACTATTTAGTAAATATTCAAAGAACGACTGCGTGCTTCAACGTTTGATGTGTAATTTTTTTTTGGTCATCGGTCCACACTGTTTGGTCTCAGTTTCTTCGCACTTGCCTCGTTTCTCTCACCTGGTCTCGATCCGTCGGCTCCAGTTCTCGTGTCACACTCGTGGAACATCGAGGTTTAAGAATAATTTTCAATTCACTCGTCTATAAATGCGAATGTAATAATAATGATAATAATAATAATAGTGATGATGATGGTGATGATGATGATGATGACGTTGATGATGATGATAATGATGATGATGATGATACAATAATATAATACGAATGATAATAATAATAAATAACAAGGAGCCAAGCATTTATTGTACAATTATATTCTTTTACGTTGAATGACATACACATTTAGTAGGTTTGGTAGGATATTTTACATTACAAGACATATTAACGTCACTTACCTTACCCTAATTTTATATGTCATATTGGAAAGAAATATCAGTAAGAACTGAAGTCATAGCTGTTGCCGCGGTAAAATTGCTAAACATCTCTACAGAAAATTGGCAGAAATTATTTCAAAAATTGTCAGAAGTTTTAGAAACTTGAGGAATGAAAATTATAGCATCTGTCAGGAACATATAATTAGATTCATTAAATCCATTCTTCCATACATCCTCGATCCAGTTTTACTGTTTACATATAAATCTATGTGGGATAAATATAAAAACTGCTATTACAAATGAGACAGTTCACAGTTAGCTCATGGTTAAAAAAAATTATGGTTAAGTACTTTGGATACTTTCAAAACTTACATATATATGGTAATATGAAAGACATTTTTTAATGTTTTTTTGTTGTCTTGTTGCAGTGATTGTAGTATGCTGCATGTGACATACGTAAAATATATTTTTCACGTTTTGCAATTGCGTGATGCTGTGGAATGGCTTGAAGCCAATTAATTTTTAGTTGTTTGTAATGTTAAGATACTTTGATCGTTCACCACTTACATGTCATTAGTTTGTTAACCTTTTGCTCTCCCGACTTCAGAGTGGCTTTCACGAATTGTTCAATAGTAAAGTAGTAAAAGTGTTGTTTTACGAAAAATAATTCGAAGTACTGAGATTACTTTTTGTTAAAAAAAATGGTACAGTTTGTTTAAATTAATATGACCAATGGAAAAGATAATGCACGCGGTTAAGGTAAATAAAAATATTGAACATGACTGGTTAAATTGTACAGCTGTTTTGTTTAATAAAACAAAATCGTCAAAATGTGACTTAACTTTTCACTAGAAAGTAGAAGTTTGTTATATTGCTGTCAGAACGTGACGTCTTGACAAAATGACAAAAAAGTTTTGTTTTTCTATTAGGATAATTTATTTTGATTGTTCAGAAATAAAATATCATGCCAGCAGTGCTGGCTGTTGAAGTAGTTCGCATTTAGCACGTATGACAGCGGTGCTGGTATATAGAGCGCAAAGGGTTAATAGAATTTCCTATTACTTTAAAGAAAATTATATCCAAACATACATATGAAAATCAGGTGGAGTTTGTTAATAGTGAAATGCACGGGAAACTGGATAGGACCCTCTATTGTATTTATCACGCAATTCGTCACACAAATTCAGCGCCCAAGAAGTATAGAAAAATAATCTCCTGCATTCACATGAACACAATAATCAGAGTTACCACACAAACTATTGGTATAAGTATAAAACCATACGTCAAATGGAACAAATATTACAATGTATCATTGTCATTAACGACAGAGTGGGTTTGCCTGTACACTTACGAGTTTTGCTTTATGGCTTGAGTAAAAAAAAGCGTACATATACTGTATTCCTACAAAATAAATATATAACCGCATTAATGACTCATATATGGATGTGCATTACAATAGACACTGCCTACTCAGTATTTGGACAAATGACAGAATCGTCTTGATCAGACAACAGCTTTGCTCGTGTAACGAGCATCTCGTCAAAATCACCGTCTCGTGATATTTGTTCGGGACCACGAAGGGCTTTCTTACGAATAAAATGCTTTACTATTTCAGGATTGACGTACGACATCGTTAGCCTACAGCCCCATGTAAGTAGTACTAATGGCTGAAACAACAGATAAACATTAGTTAAAATGTAAAAATTAAATTATCTGTAGTACATTGATATGCCGAAAAATATTTTTTTGTATAACAATGCCAGGGAGGCGCCAAAATACTTACACGATTCTCATCCAAAAGATTATATGGAGTAATAATGTGTCTCCGAACACAATTCGTTACCAATGATTTTAAATGCTTTATCTGTAGGGGATTGGCACATGGATGGTACAACATTACAACCGCACCATGCTAAAATTTTTCCACATAAATTTTACACTAGGTAAACTCTGGAAAGTGATTTAAGGCAAAGAAAAACTTATTTTACTAAATTTACCTCTAGACTGTGAAGCCATCTTTGTTTAGGAAGAAACTTATACTCCCCATAGACTGGCCACAATGGTCTATGTGTACCACTGAAAAGTGGAACCAAAGGTAATCAAAATATACAGACAAACAATATAAAGTAGGAGATCACGATGAGCTTACTAAACAGGAACGTCATCATCGTACTCAATGGTTTTGTTCATACACTCATGAGCAGCCTATAAAAATATTAGATGTAAGTATACGTTGTATAGTAGATAAAATTAAAATATACATTGCAACGCTTAAGATTTCTTACTATATATTCCTTTGGAATAGGCTCACAGTATACCATGGCACCAATTGCACGATAAGGCATAATTTTTGAATCATAGCAAGTATAATTAACTGCAGAGTAATCCCAGTCAACCGTCAAGTTAGTCTAGTATAGGCAGTATAAAAAATGCAACAGAGTGATTATGATACATGCGAGGAAAGTTCAACAAAAATTGAATTTGTAACTAAATAGAGAATGTGTACTAACCTTGGCATCATCACAATCTGGCATTATGCGTCCCATTTGTATGCGATGGGACAATACTGATGGATACTCATCTCTGTGCCAAGCAGCACTGGGTAATATTTTTGGTGGCGGTGTAGAATCATCTGGTCTCTCAGGCATCCAGCGTCCAGTCCAAGTTTCAAATTCATCATTGATCTCCCTACGGTTCTCTTGCGTCTCACGCGCGTACTTTTGTAAAAACTTAAAGAACTGCAAGTTTGTGTCTTGCGCCAAGTCTACAATATTACAGAATAATAGTTTTTCCGGTCTCGCATAAGGTTAGGAAACAGATGTGTCATTAACGAAGAAACATGTGAGATAACCGCAGCCATCACTTGCATACTCACCCAGGTAAGCATTCGCAGTGATCAAAGTGCAAGCTGAGAAGGCGAGGAAGACAACTACTTTCATCGTCATGGCGTTCTGATTAACGACCTTCCTTCAAAATGATCGAAAACACCATGACACTTGGCAACACTTGAAGTTTCTATCGTTCAATAGATGAAAACGTGTGCAACATACGTGTGCAAGCATGCGCATTTGGATGAACTTAATTTTTACCACAAATGCGTCGATGCAAGCGAATAATCAATCACTATGGAACAATTTTCATCAAAATCAACCTGATAAATATTAACGTAATATATCACAGTCAATTATGTGTCTTTTGTGTCCTAAAACACTTCAGCTATTCCATTCAACCCCTTAATTGTTCATACAACGTGTACGCACAACGTTGTCCTTATTTTTGAATGCAAGGATGGCGTCGTTGGAAGATTTGCCGATAACGAAAGGATATTCAAAAGCATTTCACTGTTCACTTTCCATAGCTTAATGAAAAGCCGGAAATTCTCCTTTTGTTCCTTTGTCAAGAGCATAGTCGTTTACGACTATAGGATTATGAGTTGAGCTGTACGTATATAAGCTTGTACCCTTTATATCGGCTGCAACCAAAGTGCTGTGTTGCAGCGCTTATTCTCACATAAATCAAGCAAGTTCCGTCGCTTTTCAATATACATATATATGTTTCAGCGAAAGCATGAACGCACCGATCTGTTACATTTACCAGAAAATGTATGCACCCACTATTATGTGTGAGAAAAACAGGCCAAACCTTGATCCGGCCTAGAACGTGGATGACACTTCAAAGTTTATCCAAATTTTGTAAAATATGAATGAATTTACTGATCAACTTTGAAGTGTCATCCACATTCTAGGCCAGATCTATATACATATATATATATATATTGGTGAACATTGTGCAAATTTAACGTGTGTTTACGCGTGATGCGTCCTCATCTGTCGATACATCACCTAATAGAAGACGATAAGATGGATGATATTTTGCCCATCAGAACGCGACGATACCTTCAATGCACGTCGATCGTTGAAGGCAATGGGTGTAGACTGGCTAGGACGGGTACATCGGTATATAATTGCATTAACAAGCCCGGTCACGTAAGTGCTGTTCTAGCTACCAATACGTATACGTACATAACATCAGGACCCGTTCTCTACTGTTCTGCTTCCGAAATTCTACTATGAATACTATGGAATACTGAATAGTATGAAGAGTCGAACCATGTGTCACCCAAATCTGTTTATTGCATTTTATTACGTTCAAGGCATTCTTAGTTGGAGATTATTTTAAAAACCGGCAAGAACAATATACTTCTACATTTCGATCAAACGTTTTAAGAACTTGCTTCTTCTGTCAAAGATTTTGTACCTTCTTTATGAAGTTCATACACTAATCGCGTGCTTGCGGTGGACTTCAATTAATTTCTCTTTGTTGCAGAAGGTCCGTTTAAACTGTTCAAACCGGAAAACATAAAACGTGCTGTTTGCACTGATTATATCGATATGTACTCACTTTTTACGGGCCCGATTCACTTCTAATCTTTACGCCAGCCGATGATAAACTCGCAACATGAGTGCGTGTTTCACGAAAAATCATTCATGTTTATGAACACATTATTCTAGGAAGCTGATAATGACGGGAATACGTGTGCAGTAAATACGCACAAACTGGTGCATCAACTGGACATTTTTATATAGTTAAAGTGTTTACAATCGAAACGGTGTTGACCAAAATATATCACAACTGTTGCGTACTGTCTAGTAAGCGTATGCAACTGCCGATTCCATGCTTCCACTCTGACATGTACAAAACATCGCGCACGTAGTAATAAAATGTACACGTACAGTTCCTGCCTTGAGTCGAAGTACATAATGCGTATTGACCTGATCATGCGCAAGCACGTACTATTAGCAGCAACATTTAACCTTTGTTCCGTCCCAATGCGTTCACACTCGCTCCATCGACACAGAGTGTTATCAAAGCCTACTGAATTCAACGTGCATGCACCTATGAGCAGGTTGATTTGTTGGAATGATAAATGGTCTTTGCACCGCGCGTTTTACCCCAGAGTAATATTGACTGCCACCACCATTTCACACGTTCAGGTAAACAATAGATATGATCGTGAAGGCAAGTGGTAAATTGCAGAGACTGGCAAGAAAAATGTTTTTACAAAATGGAAAAGAAATACGTCACGTGATCTTCTAACTATTAACTCTTTCTGGTCGACTATTGAGCAGTCTAGAATTTGGCAGACGGAGTGACTCATTAAGTACACATGCTATAGAACGCAAGCCATCCTACGAATCTGCGCAAATGCACCTTACTTGTAACGCTGTAACTGTAACTGCGCGTAGAGAATCGCGTGTCGTCTCGGAAAAGAGAACGAAAGGTCAACTGTTTTCAAAAGAGATGCCAATACCGCAGAGCGGTGCAAAGAAAAAGACGAAGCAGAGTGAAGGAGCGTACGAAAAACGGGAAGAGGGGAAAATAAAGTATGTGGCAAAATCGTGCCCGAGGGAAGAACTCACGTTTTGCCTCTGGTTTAACTGAAGGCACTTGGTCCGAGTCTCGCTGGACCAATTACTTGAACGAGATCTTTCCTTTTTAGTCTCCTACCCCTCCTTCCGCACACGCATACCCCTTCTCACCCTATTACGGTATAGAGGTTGACGAACCGTGAGGGTTACTCCTACGACTGGGCATAAAACTGATTTGGCTATGTACCATTCCGCCCTGTCCTCTCTATTCCCAATATCGTTCGCCCTTCTTCGTTATTACATTGTTTTCCGTTCGCTGTCTTTATTGCGAACGGCCGTGTGCGACGAAGAAGTCAGGTGCCGGACCGTAACTGTTTTATACCGGGAACACGCGCGGGAAGGGATGAAATCGTAAGTAACTAATATAAATGATGTATCAGTCTGGATATTCATACTTTATACATATTTGTACAGACTTATATCTGATGATGATGATGAGGATGATGATGATGATAATGGTGATGACAATGATGATGATGATAATGATACAATAATATAATACGAATGATAATAATAATAAATAACAGGAGCCAAGCATTTATTGTACAATTATATTCTTTTACGTTGAATGACATACACATTTAGTAGGTTTGGTAGGGTATTTTACATTACAAAAGACATATTAACGTCACTTACCTTACCCTAATTTTATATGTCATATTGGAAAGAAACATCGGTAAGAATTGAAGATCGGAAGGCGCGGCAGATAGTTCTGTAAGCTCGGCACGTTCAATTCGTAACTCAGATCTTTAATGAGCATTATGCTCAGTAATTTTGGGCCATAAGTTACAAAGTTTCAGCTAATTATTCCGGTTCCTCTTTGGCTCCGGCGACATAATGCTAGTGTCGAAATAATAACTGCCCTAAGTCTGCGTCTACAAATCTCAAGTACGAGGGATCTGCGCGAAGCACCGTGTGCGTGAGTATGCAAACGTCGAAAAGTGTTGGAGAAAACACGCTGCTTAAGTAGCGTGTAGGTGGATGGGATGGCGCGGTTATGGCTGTACTCACGGTTGCCGTATTAACGCCACCCATATTGCCGAGTACAAACATTGTTTGGCGAACGCGCCAAGCGCTGCTGTTAGCGCACTTGAATGCTTTTAAACACGCTTGATCGCCAGGATCGATGGTACACCCTTTCTCTGCGCCTGTAGGCGTGGAGATTGCTCATATGTGCACCTCTCTACGAGCAACGAGTGGCAAACACTAAACATCGTGATATCGTTTGACGTTATTATCAGCTGAGTCAAAACACGCTCGGAGTACGTGTAGTGGCTTTTCATGTAAGAAAGGGATCTCGCTCGTCCCATTTAGGGTCTCCAGCGGCGCCAACGACTTGCTGTTCTTATGGATATAGCTTGTACATTTGGGTTATTGTGTAGAACATACCATTTGTGTAATAATCGACCCGTATTCTTCGCCACTCACGAGCTCGGCCGTAAGAGTGCAGGGTGAAAGATCGTACTTTACTCTTGTAATCGCGTGTCAGATCTTTCTTCTTTGCCACGTTCGGTGACCGCGCCCAGTACATGAGTATAAGATATTCGGGAAACTGTTATTCCAACAGAACTACTTTCTCGAGCGAAAGATCGATCCGCTTAAGGCTTAAAATATGCCAGAAAATCGTCGGTCGATTATGCTTGGCAGAAGACCATTTATTTACGCCTTGTACAATGGTCTTGTATACACGATTATATGATGCCACGGGTACGCGTGCAGGCCGCAATGCTAACCGGCTGCTGCAGCGTTAAGCATCAAGATGTATTCCAAGCCCGTAACTAGTGTCTTTAAATTCCATCAGATGCAAAGAGTATGCAAACAAGCTTTACCGTGCGGCAGATTAAGGTCGAACATGGACGCTTTCTCGCCAAATTATAATTTTCACAGAGAGAAAGAGAGAAAGAGACGGCCGTTCTGACAGGTAGTTCTGTCGCTTGTAAATTAGAGACCGGGCACTTTGGCGGAACGAGTAAACGACGGGACGGTTATCTTTTCCACTGCGAAAGGGTCACGCACCAGTCCTCGGAGGCTTTAATTGATTTTAACTCCTCTCGCTCCCGCTCTTTTTCTCGCCTCCTCGTTTCTCCGTCTCCTCGTGCTTCCCGTCCCTTTT
Source organism: Priocnemis perturbator (assembly GCA_963942575.1). Lineage (NCBI taxonomy): Eukaryota > Metazoa > Arthropoda > Insecta > Hymenoptera > Pompilidae > Priocnemis > Priocnemis perturbator. Next base: position 14,726,043 of record OZ012644.1, on the reverse strand, counting down.
ACGATTGCCTTTCGTGTTTTTACAATCGCAAATTGCTTCGCGTCTCCGACGTTTCGTCGCCTCTCTTCGCTTCCTCACTCATAAAACATGCACGTTCGGCGTCGAATCGGTCAAGTGGATCACGACTGGCAGCCTCCTCAGGATCACGAGATTGCCTGACAAATCAAACTTAAAGTATCCGCTGGCCCTGCGCTCGATTAATATCATCCATTTTTTTCCAAGACAATGTATTCGCTATGGTACGTTGTCGGCGCGAGAACGTGTCACGAAATCTGTTCGATAGTGCAACGAATGGAATTGATCGTTTGACATTTTGGTATGACGATTCTAAAAGTGAGCCATCATTACAGGGAAAATGTCAAAGAAAGACGCTCTGATCTCTCGGTGGTTCATGTGTTCAAGCGGCTTTTATTTCATTTTTTCGTTGACATTGTACTACAAGTTGCGCAAAGTCACGTAAGAATTACAAGAGAGAAAAGGCGAATTTCTCGACGGCGAATGAGTGACTGTATATACAGACAATTCAATTTCTGTCAGTAGCAATTTATTTCGGTCTTTCACTCGTTAAAAGCGTCAGCTACGGTGGGTCGTTACAACGTTTTAATTGTCCTCTCAAATATCGCGACATGTAATCGCAGGCGATAATCGTTAATCTTCAATTTCCTCTACTATTCGGGGCAGGTATACATGCGACTGCGATCGACATTGGTTTCAGTTGCCATTTGTGACGAAGCGACTCCGGAAGTGGTGTTTCGGGGAGTACGTTGTCCTCGACGTACCCATCATCAGATAATCCATTGAAGTCCCGCTGTCTGAGTACGTGAATCTGAAATGAACCACCGCCGATTTTACCAGAAACGTAAAAACGACCTGTAACCACCATGCACAAGAGAGAGTGGAGTATCAAAAATGATTATTTCTTTACTAGAAGCGCGGCGTGCAGACTTCTAATGCGTTGAAGTGCAGAAAAATATACAAGTGTTTGGAAAATTGTCGAGGCAAATATTGTACATGCACTTCTCTCATTAATCAACGTTCGCCATGAATTATTAGAGCACGTTTCACCTTTTATTTTATTTATGATCGGTCGTAAAACAGTCGCGATAAAGGTCTCGCATTGAAGTTGGTTTTATGATCACGATGCTCATTAGCGAGCGTTACATTTGATGAAAGAGACATTTTTTTCAGATGAAACTTGTTGACATTAAACAATCGGCATTTCTGACACGAAAAAATATATACATGTGACGCATTGTCGTTTCAATAATCGCGCAGTCGCTGTAGAATGCTCTGTGAGATTATCTTGTGCTTCGTTGTAATTCCATAAAAGAAACTGCTTTTTCTCGTCGCATCTGAACGATCGTAAGAGTGTTTGAGCTCCGCTCATCTCTGATTCTTTGTTAGTGAGAAACGGGAGCAAAGAGGTCTGAAATGTGATTTTAGACAAAAGTACGTCGTTACGCCGTAAATTCTGTGGACAGTAATCTCCGTCGTTTATGATCAGACATTATGACAGCGAAATGACAGCATTATGATTACCTATGGCGCAAACGTTTTTTTTTTGATGAATTTAATTATGCAGAAGAAAGTCAGAAAAGTTTGAAGTATTTCTCAGACGATCGTCGATGACGAAGTACAGCAGCAACCGGCGGAGTCCGGCTTTACACGAAAATATCGATTACTAGTTTATCTCACCATATAATGCAATAGTTTGCACGAATTGAACCTGTTCTGACATGCTTTAGGCTTGCAGCGTGATTCGGTTATGTATCGGGGATAATGTCCATCGCCTAGGTCCCTTATATCGTACTGGGCCTCACAGGAACAAAGTCTCTGTAGAGACATCTGCGAAAGTAACTGGATTAAATCGCATCACATACTATAATAAACCAATTAAAAATTGCAAGCCAAAAAAGTACGCCTTCAAACAATAAACTCAATTCACGTGTCTTCGTGCCACTTGTCGCACGACAACTTCCTGTCACAAGGCTGAGTTTACATGGCAAGCCGAAGTAAATTGATTTAGCTAACGTGTGCGCTTATCCTCGACGGTAGGCGGGTTTGGACGGAAATGTTGTCAGGACCAGTGACGCGTTTTATTTCCTTGATAAATTCGTCGCGATGAGCCGCCTGATTCCCCGGGTACAGAGTGCTTACGATTTCTTGAAACTCGTCCGCAACCGGCAGATACTGTTCTCGCAGATGGTCCCCATTCCAACTAGGAGACTGGAACGCAGCAACTCCAGCCTTTTCCGCTGAAAGACTGTGGAGTATGACCTAAAACGAAGTTGCTCTCTACAGTTCGCTCTCAGACTGACCATCTATGCGCGTCAATTATTATCGGTAGACGGAAAATGAACAACGATTAGTATGACGTTGGCGAAAGGAAACACAGTCCACGAATTATTACGTGCACTCTCTGTTCACCGAATGCTGTTCTACGATTCGATAGACACGTTGTGTCACTTGTGTGTACTAACACTGCTCACGCTTACGCAGAGGAAGAAAATCTTCATGTTCTTGGATGCGTTTTGATTCACCTTCACTGGACCGAAGACTGACGAAGGAAATGCTGGAGAGCGTCCTTTTTATATGGGATTATTAGGAAGAAGTAGCGCCCCTGTTTGAGGCAGGTGATATCCTGTTTCAACGTATGAAAGAGATCCATTAATGCTATTCGATATCCATTTAGTGCTTTCTTCGAAACCGTCGATGCCCTTATTTGCCGTGACGTCCTTACGTCATTGTTGCCATTATTAGTCCATAGATACTAATTACGCTTAGGGAACTGTGAAATATTTATAAATGTGATATTCTCGCCCACCGCGTCGTTCTGTTGTTCACATTCAGACGTCCCCCATGTATCGACATATGAATACGACAAACGCAGTAATGCGTCTCTTATCGACGCATCGACGAACTCCCTGCAACGCATTCAGCGATGTCAATGAACAAACAGTCTTCATATGGCGTATGAGACAGAATTTCTATGTTTTCCAACTGCCACGTTAATTCTAGTGAAATGAACCAGGCATCGAGTGAGATTGAAACTCTCGAAACTTTGGCTTTTATACCGCTTGTTCTAGTTTTCTTAACATTTAGAAGACGAAAAGTTTGATATCGTTTCGATGTATTATGTTTTTAAGGAAAATTTGTCAAATTAATGTTTCAACCTTTCTTAACGTATATAATACGTCTGTACCGAATCTCAACTGTCTCATACTCGCATATCGGTATGTAACCGCGAGTAACATTTTAAACTTCGATATCTTATATGAAACATCCGATTTTACCAGTACAAAAGGGAAAGGTTCGATAAGTTGACATACATTAGCAATTACCATCTCTATTATATTACATGGTAATCGGGTTTACCAGATTAATCGTCGATAATCTAATATTATTTCCCGGTAATGCCCCATTTACTAGCGTTCATTAGCGACTAACGTTTGCCTATACGCTGATATGAGAATATTTCATTCAAAAATGTTCATGTTACCGTTTTACTGTACTCAAGCAATATCCAGTGAAAACTGTATCGAATGTATGGTCGTAGCGTACGTGGATTGTGAAGTTAATCAACTGGCGATCTCTGTTACAAATTTCTCTTTTACATCTCTACAGACTTCAATTGGAACGGACCTGCTGACGAATGTAACGCTCGTTCCGCGCAAGTTCATTGTGTTATTTCTACTCTCATTTAGTCGCCAACGATCATCTTCCACGCTGCCTATCCTTCTTATTCATTATTACGCCCTTTCACGCGTACGCATACCACCTATTATACGCGTCCATACACGCACCGTTTCAGCTTTCACGGTCACCAGGAATTACTTTCTGCACCAGATACGTTCGCACATCGATCGCGTTATGAGCTTCTCTCTTTATTTCCCACGGTGTCTTACCTGATTTGCATCGCATCGTTTCTCACCATCTTACCTTTTTTTTTTTTTTCTCCTCACGCTCTAACGCGTGAAGAGTTTTGTCTGATTAAAGTGCGCTACGTCGACGTAACAAAATGTATCTGCTGATAAAGAAGATCGAAGCGAGATTGAGGCTCGCACAAAGGCTGGAGGAAGTAAAGTGCATGTACATAAGAGTGTAAAAAGAGCGACGACGTAACACGTCGCTGGCGCGTTGAATGAAAGAGAGCGAGCGTTGCGCTGAAAACGACGTGGCGCTTGTTCCGACGGAAGACGATGCCGTCGGAGTCAATGACGAACCCGAAATACAAACTGCAAACTTCGTGTCTGACGGCTGACGCGCCGAGACTATAATCTTTCAACGAAATATTTGCGCCCGCACGCAGTACCCAGGGCAACATGAATTCGAGCATATCGATGGGTGATGAACAAAGCAAATACCACGTTACGAACGAAAACGGTCAATAACGGGAGGGATGGAATCCGTACGTAACAAACACGGCACAAAAACACAATTTTATTTTCTTTATTCTCTCCCCACCTTCCCGCCTCTCCATTCCCCTCCTCCACCCCTCGTCCTCCGATTCTAATTAATTCAAAGTCCTCCCATAAACCCCCGCTCATCCTACGCTAACCAGACAACCGATTCGTCCTCAGAAGACATCCTCTTTCTTAAGACGCCGTAGGCGCACGAACAACAGTATCCGATATTAAAAAACGGACCTCCTCTGAACCACCCCCCCATCGATGCAGGACTCAGCGGTCCGCGAACGTCGGGCGCATTCTGCAGCACGTCGCCATCCTTCATCGCATCATCCCTCGTCCGAGCATACAGAAGCCGGGCCGATAAGCGCGAGACGTCTCGCGAGAGTTCGCAACTCATAATAACGCTGACACGGCATCGATAGCGCGGCTCGATAGAGAAAGTAATTGGCTTTCGGCGTGACGGGGTCCGTCGCGGCCCCGTCGCAGCGAACGGGGGTTGAGAAGGAGGGTGGGGGGTGGGGGGGGGAGCGAAAAAGGGACATGGGCCATGAGGCCGGGCCTTGGGCAAGTGCCGCGGAAAGTTTTATCCGTCGAATTATCTAATCTTTAACGACCAGTGCAACAATATTCGGTGACGCGTACGGCCTGTTTGCGCACGCGTCCGAGCGACGTTCATCCCTCTCCAACCCCTTGCAACGGTGACGGGCGCACTGGACAGCCCTCTATATATTCGAAGGAGGCACAAGGAACGGGACACTTCTCACGCTTTTCACCAGCGACCGCTGCTACTGTTCTGCCGAAAGCTTCGAAGGGACGACTCGCAGGCCAGCGTTAGTCCGACAGGACTCATTCGTCAGGCACGCACTCAGGCCGGCTTGGGAAGAAATAACCCGCGCAACGTCGGACGATCGACGCAGACGCAACGGACGTCGTTCGAGGATCTACAGGACCAGAAGGAAACATGGGCAGATTCGTACTTTCCCTCCGACTCCCCGTCGCGATCTTTGTAATTCTCGTACTGGCGAGCAACGCTATCGGCTCCGCTGTTCCGGTAAGTTATCTGATCTTTTTGGGAAGCCGTGAGCAAGTCGTTGGCTACGCGGCCGTATAGTCATTCGGCTGAACGTAAGATAGTTTGAGCTGTATTTAGCGATGCTTGTTCGATGTAGCATTGAGGATGTGTGAGTGGTGTGGTCGTGGGTTAGTGCGTAGGATAGAGTCGGCGTTGCATCTAGCAACGTTGACGTCTGACGAATTTTTATTCGAACTTGTAGATCTATGTATGCTAATTAATAGGACGGTTTATGGTTCTTCGTGTTTATGGTATGAACATCGTTGCTTCAATTCACGCTCCGGTATTTTCATTAGTATAGCTTCTAAACGCGTAACATTGTACAGTAATAGTTTCGTAAGTGGTCTATTATCATGTTACGCTACACGAAAAAGGGAAACGCGTAGAAGCGAATTACGGAAATGGGGTAGGCAACGTACGAAATATCTAGCGGCAGCAAGTGTACAGGAGAATATGGATAATCAGATAGAGTTGGACAGGAAGAATAACCGTGGTCGAGTAGAAGCAGTCGAGTGGGACAAAATTTACCTCGTCACCTTCGCTACTTGTTGCATCGCGCCGAGTAAAGTGCACTTTGCGAAGGGGGACTCTGGGAAAGAAATTTTTTGCTCCTGCCCATTGAATCGCTTTTCCTTTAAAATAACTTGTGTACTCTATTACGTGTCGTTAGTTCGCCGTAAATCAATGAAGGCGGGAATTTAATGAAACTGCTTACCAGACCGCAGCGGCCATTGTGTACATTTTATTGAAAAATATTTATGATACCGTTCAGTCATTGCCTTTCACGAGGACACCGATATTGTTTAATGTCGATAGCCATAAGAAACAGACCGTAGTACGCGCTACACATTGTTCACATAACGGCCATGTAATATTGGCCCAACGTAATGCTCCGTCGACGTAATGACTGAACGATACGTACGGGCGTGTTACGATGCATATCAAACTTTTATCTAACACCGCACCCCTTCAAACTACGTAAAAAGGAACAAAAAAAGAATGGTTCGAAGAGCCGCTTAATTGTACAGCCGTTCGCCTTACTCGATTGCCACGAAAAGAATGCTACTTCGCTGTAACTTCATGAAAATTTAATATCGCGCGGTCATATCTGCGTTGTATACACTCTCTGCGATACGTTTCGATCGACACTTTACACCGGTGGACCATACGCGCAACCATTTTCGCGTTAACTTCACGTTCAACTTTTCCCATGCATACTAAATAAAATGCATACTCCCGGCAGCCTGATACGGCGGACTGATGTGCACACAAAGTCCGCGCGTGGAACGGTCAAAGAGGATCGTTTGCGCCTAGTCAAATTCTGCATTGATTGATGGAAACAAGTTCGCAGTGAAAAATCACGTGAAGTGCGACCGTAATTTTAAAAGCGTCAGATACGATACGAATTATTCGGACAATTCCGTGTTACTGGCTTATGACGATATTTGATTGCACAGTAAAGTTACAATTAGTACCCATTAAACGAACGTTGCCATTTACTAGTTAGACGAAATTAATTCAACGTGCCAGCAAACGGGCGAATATTAAGGTATTACTACCGCTGAATCACTTTACTTAAAAGTTTTTTTAAACCAGACTTAAATTGATGATTTTTAAAAAATAAAAATTGTTTTCTTGTGAATGAACTTGGTCCACCGTCTAGAACTCGAGTTATTAACAATTAAAGTTTAGCGTTTTCTCCATCTAAAGCAATGTTAATGATCACACAAAACGGTTTTTTGACAATTACTCGAAAACAATTCTTAAACTTTTTTTGTAAAAATTCCAGGATGTAGATTAACATTCGAGAAACATTTTAAAAGAAAAAAAAAAGACTTTCTACCGTCTAGTTCAGGAGACAAAAAATGGTGAATATAAAATTGTAAATTGAGTGCTTGTATTCAGCCTGAACTGCGGTACAGACGCTAGTATGCATCATTGCCAAGTATACTAGCGTGCACATATGTATACGGAATGTGTGCATGGATTGAATCAGGGCTGCAAGAAATTTCTGACGCAATTGAAAACAAATAATGGAGCTCATTTTTGATACGGCACCCAGCGCCAATAATACCTTAAAAGAACTGTTCACAATCCGCGCGTACGTTAATTGTCAGGGTCGAGTGAACGAAAACGCAGAGTTTACCAGCAGGGCCCATATCGTATTGCCTACGTGACTTGGTTCTTTTACCCGTTCCGATTGCATCTACGCTCACGCACACGCGACAGAAGCCGAGGTGCGACGCTTTACATGCTGGTTCATACCCTCGTAGACGCGCGGAATAAGGACGATACCGTGTCATCCTTTGCATTATGCATTCCTCGAGTACGTATTGCGAATTAAGGCATGTATCCGATAATTCGCGTGCCTCATCGACCGCTCGCCGGATCGATGAAAATATCTCTTCAAAACGTACGGAAACGTCGCCGCTGTCACGCAAGAAACTGTTCTACTCGACATTCACGCATAAATGAAGTCGCGGCCATTGTGCGCGGAATAAGATAAAAGAAACTAACAAAGCGATCTGCGAGCCCGTACGAAACATATTTTCCCTTCTAGCTACCACACCCTTCTGTAATAAGGGAAATAGCCTACTCAAACGATAAACGTGTTAAATATTACGTTTTTACTGTAATTTCAAAGAAGTCTGTCAAGGATACGCGTTCGGCTACACTTAAATTTTCTTCTTCATTGGAAACGATTTTGTATAATATACACAGCGTATAAAACTAGATAAATAAAAAATGTTTGTGTCAAATCTACTAGCGATGAAATGTGTTTATGCGATGTTGCAGAAACGTACGAAGGTGTATCCCCTACAGGAATATTTGGAGGAATCTGGTAAGTACCTTTAGCACCAGTAACGTCAGTTTAATCGTTAGGAGTACCGGGCATTAAGTAACGCCGATCTCGTTTCGAGCGCACACGTTGCGAGGCGTACGCGCCATTTAATTACGGAGAATTATGAATATTCGCTCTAGGGAAAAGCTGAGAACGATCGATCGCGGTGTCTCGCGCTCAATTAATCCGTCGCAGTATATACCGAACGTTTAGGATGCGAATGGAAACTGCACGATCGAGAGTTCTATTTAGCGTAAACTTCAGAAAGCGACGCGAAACTGTCTATTCGGAAGTTTACGCGTATACGCTGATAAATCCAACATTTAATCGTGTCCGCTGCGCACTGACCGAATCTTGACAAATCTCTCACTGCGTTTCATCTTCCAGCTGTAAACGGCAAACAAATGCAAATGCATTGCATAACATTACACTGTGATAACGAGTACGATAGTAACGACTTTTACATATTCCAGTTTAACGTGATTACAACTACGTGTTCCATAAAATCGAGCAGTCCCATTGCACACTGGCAGTCATGAACATGTTAAATGCGCTGACCCGTGGTAAAAGTTTTGACGATTCATCGCTGGCAACTGACACGTTGACACGTGTACACAGCAACGTTTCTCAAATTTCAGCAGAAAATCCTATTTTCGTTTATTTCACTTCCACGCCTCATTGAATCAGTTCTCCGGCTCATCCGTGTGATCGTCTGTTGACACATTTTTTTCGAATTTTTAAATTTACCGCGATCGTGTCCAGCGAACGGCCATGTTAACGAGCATGTCCCCTATGTCTTTTATCGTTTGACTCCCTCGGAATCCTTAACACGCTTTACCTTTCCGACAAAGCTGTCCCTACTTAAACCGTTATGGTCGAGGGGTAAAGTGACCCACGCACGTCGCAGACTTGGTCGGACGACGAATCAATCTTTCACGAATGAAAGTAGGTACTTAATGAGAATATTCGTGAGAATTAACTTCTCACATCGTCGAGTCACATATATCGCAGTGTTGCATCAAAAGATTTTGTATACGTTATTATCATCATTAAACATTATTTTAGTCATGGTATACGCATATCAGATCTCTATCAATTTTTCGCAACGTTTCATGGATTCTACGCTATTAAATCGATTCACGATGTACGATGTTGAACGGAATCTCCACTAAGCTGATGTCCTCTCTTTGAGCAACTACTTTTGTCGCAATACTGTCCTTTCCTCGTGAGTGTTAATAATCCGTTCGCAGCGAAAATCTTGAAACAACAGGATTTTCGTAACGAAATCTTAACTTCAAATATCACCATCTGCCCACGCTACTCTTGAGCTCGGATTTTCGTTTATTTCAACGACTTCGAGTCGAAGAACAGTTCGCATACCAGGCAATGTCAACTTTATAATTACTTTAAATGGAGATACTAAGCGTGCACACCCATTCTTCGTGCAAATTGTTTTACTACCAGATTTCACTTCTTTGCGATTTCTGAAAAAGTTGCTTGTCTCAATAATTAAAAGAGTGATTTAAGTCAAACGTTTTGGAAAAAATCTAAATTCTTCCTTTTACAAGCAATACATAACTAGAGCGATAGATTAATTTGCTAACAAAAATATTATCAAAATTATTATTTTTAGTGTCATCCATATTTCTTTTATTTCGTCGTTCTGAAGAAAATATAAAATAAATATAATCTTTATTTTTTTACTATTTGCTTTGAAGTATATTACATTTTTAGAGCTGGCTACAATTTGCCAGTCCACCGGTGGCAGTACGATAATTGACGAAAAACGATGTCGTTCTTCTGCATTTTTTATTCCGGCAGTGTCACCGCAATTGACACGGCCGACGCTCGTTTTCCTTAAATAAAATATGATTATGTACTCTCCACTTCCTTTCGCATAACATTCTCGATCACGTACGTGACATTCTTAAGCTCCACTTCCGGTCAGCGAATATTTGTGTTAATATGGTGTCCCGTGGGCAAGATAAGATCTCGTTGTTTGCCGAACTCAATGAAAGGTAAGCCAGAGTAAACTTCCCCGCTCCTGTTTTCGATGTCGAGTGTTATACACGTGCTGTTGGTATTGGCTCAGTTTCTTTACACTTCAAATGAAACTGCCCCCGCGTGTCGCATGTGGATTTTCGAACGCGCGAACTACCTTGTTTTTGCATGAAAATAGTTCAATGAGCTTGCGGCCATTCCTCGTCACGTGTTTATCTTCGTGACAATTATTGCGATCATTGCACGGTACACGTTCAGAAAGCTTGAGCATCAGCTTACTGCGCTATCTTTAGGAAGGGAATGCGTTTAATTTCACTAGAGCGACGTAGCATTTACGTTATTTTTATCCCTTTCGTTTGGTTTCCTTCGTTGCCCCGTATTCCCGTACTGCCAGAATAGATTTGATCGAAACATTAGACGCATGTCTGACTCAATTTACAGCACTCCTCCCTCTTCTCAAAATCGTAGCAAAGCCTTGGTACAACCAATACGGTGGACGTGATCGAAAGTAATTGAAAATATTCAACGTTGACCTGCCGCACATGTCTGCACGTCAGATCGGATTTAAATAGAGAATCTCAACTTACGTTTTAATAATGCAAAAAGAACGATGCTTCTACAGTCGACTGGGATTATTAAACTTGAAAGCTGTTTAAGAATAATATCCCGAAGAAGTCTCATGAATCATCAATGTTCCTATTACAATAATCTTTCGACAGAAATTCATGAATTAGTAAACACAAATTAAAAATGTCACACCACAAAATGTTGCATCCTTCGCTCGGTTAGAAAAGTCGCAGTTAACGACGAATACACTCGGGAATGCCGCCGCTAATGCATTGAATGTTGCACGTTGGAATGCCTTCAGTTTCCAGTTTTTAGCCAAGACTCGCGCTGCGTACAGCGCGGCAGCATGTCACACTGTGCTCTTTCTTTTTAGGCCTATCGGCGAGCTCGAATGACCCCGACAACGGAAGATCGCTGACAGAAATCAACTGGTACTCGCCGTCGAATAAAGCTCGCGAAGACCATCAACGATTTTCCGAATTTCCGCGCGGCAAGACGCTGTACGATGGTCGCACCAACGACGGGCCGAGCGCTGAAGCCGAAAAGTACAGGATGCGAGATCGTTACCTGCGCAACCTCGATCAGATCGGCGGCGGAAATCTGCTTCGGCGGAGCCTGCAAACGGTGGACAGCGATCGTTTGATGAACGAAAACATATTGGGTCTGAGACCATTTATGCCCAAAGGATCAATACGGATTTCCAGCGATTCCTCGACCAACAGGAATCTCGATGACATGAAGGAGGTCGCCCGTTTCCTTCTCGTGAATAATTTGGCCGAGGAGGAATCTCGGAAGGACAAGGAGCAGTTTTAGCGCGATCGAGCGGTCCGAGGGAACGACGACAGTGCACTATTTACCGTTCTTGCCGCGTTCGTTGACACGAAAATAAAATTGTGCGAATATTTATCCGGTCTCGCGTCGTTGTAGACGATCTTAGCGGACGCGCGACAATAAAGAGGGCTTCTAATAATTCGAACAAAGTAGCGTAGTGACAGAACCTCTCTCACGATATCCAATTAAATCATGACAACTTGATGGAAGAGTATGATCCTGCTGTAACGTCAGCAAGTGTCGAAGGGTTCGCCTAACTGTAATTTCAGTCGTACGATTCAGGGGGACGTTCAGTTTCCTTACTATTCTTCTCGTCTTATGCAGCATTAAAGTCGTTATCGGCGTCAAAATATTTGTACAGACATTTAATATTAAATCCAATCCCTCCTTCGTTCCCATCGTCATCAATTGTCAGTCAGATTTCGGACTTTCCACGCATGTGACCAGCGCATATCACCGCATGACCAGACCTGTTCAGGGGGTCAACATGACTTGCTTGTCATTTTCGACAAGGATAAAATCATTGTAAGAGAATGTCAAACAAGTTATTGTCGCCCCCTGACACATTCAGCGTTAACACATTCTCCTGCGCTTTTAATCTCTTCTTCAGTAATATTTCTACGAATGTTTAAGGTGACATAGAAGGGCAAGACTTTTACGGGCCCGTAGTCGGCTATCCGTCGAAGCAGACGCGACGCAGTTTGGATTCGCTGTCAGGGGCAACCTTCGGCGAAAACAAAAGATTCGTGCTACCAAGGTAAGGATCGCGGCGAGTCGTTTTGCACGGACAAGTATAGTGCTGAGCATGTGGTTGAACTTGAGATCGGATTATCCATAATTAGCGTGACTCCGTGGAAACGGAGAAGAAAAGTTCTGCCTAAGAGCAAAGAGGCAGTCTCGAGTCTGCAAAGCTGGTGGTGAGGACTGAGGCAAAGAACTTGTACGGTAATACCTGTTACGTGATGTCGGTGTACTTTTCTTGCCGTTCTCATTTCCTTCGTTGCGTCCAAGCTCGTTACAGTAACGCACGTTAAACGTTAACTCGTTAAACCGTATGACATCACCCTTTAGAGCGCACGATGCGGAGATATTAATATCAGTGTCATTTTGCGATATGCTTCTCATGTGCCGTTAAGGAAATTTTATTTTCAGTACAGCGTACTTTTTGTTTGCGCATTCTTGTACGATCAATTTGAACATCGAATTACATATTTTTCCTAGCCTTTTCGTTATTTTTATGTTGGGTACTCTCTGCTCTGTAGCCAGCGACTGTACCAATAAGTGTCCTTATACTACGTATCAGTATAATGCTGCTGTACAACGCCCTAATGAAATTCCTTCAGCACCGGTAGTGCTCGAATAGAAACCAGGAATAGAATATCCGACGATCTATACGATGACCAACCAACAGTTTCTGTACGATGCCGCGTTCTACGAAAACGCAATTTATTACCTGAACGTGTTTAAACAAGTTCGAACATGTCTGAAAAGTTAGTGCAAGATACTGTAGCCAGACCAGCAAGCAGATCTATTACATGCAAACTTGCTTAACTTTAACAGTAGATAAAAAAGAAAGAAACTAAAAATGCTAAAATACGCATTGAACAAAAGCGTGCAATTATCTTGATTCTCTCGAAATTGCACATACATGACATAATATTGCTTAGATATCAACTATCGAACGAAAGAGAAAAAACCAATAACAAAAACCAAAACCAGACAAACAATTTTTAATTCTTTCAACGCACATCCTAATCTACTCAGCGGACATCCTCAAAGTTTGGCTCCGATTCGTGAATCTAGTAAATTGCGGAAGGTGGTATTGAGAATGAATTAATGTTTAACACGGCTCCCATTACACACCATGCACTTCAATTAATACGAACACGCTACTGCGTCAAACTACGTACGTAAAGACTAACGGGTCAACTTTAATGGAACGTATCATGTCACATTCATTTCATGTTTCCGTGTTATTGACCTATAAACGGGTTTGCATTTAACATAACGATAGATATGACAACAACATTGCTTCGTATCGTGACACTGATAAAAAAAAAAGTATGATCGATCTGAAAGCATAAATGATCAAAAATTGCTGTCGCTAGATGGAAGATTGGTTTCTTTCTCAAGTACCCGATCGAGATCTTGACACACTTTCCTCACACTTGCTATTGAGTAGTTAAGGCGTGAAATAAAGAAGTAAGTAGAAACGGTCCGGCATTGGGGAGACGAAAAGATCTTACGGCGAGAAACCGACTTGACGACAAGGCGTAGATAAGCGTGCGCGTGCAACAAGGGTTTGAAAAATGTGATTTGCCAAATTATACGACCCTATAAAGTGGAACGCAATCAACATAAACGTCAAAAATGATTTATGAATGTAGGTGGTACGAGATATCAAATCCACCAAAATCGTTACTGATGTTTAAGCAAACTTTCCGTAAATCTGCGATAAACGACTTATTAAACGAGTTATTACCGACAATCGAGTACGTTACACTATTGATCACTTCATTTATATGTCATGGCACAGTACAAAGACTGTTGTACGAGACAGAGAAACAGGTGCCGGTTCTGCGAAACATTAACAGAAAGAGTCGGCGCGAAAATCTCACGCGCAATTTCAATCGATCAAACCTTAATACCCCTGGATCGTTCGCGCAACACGTTTAATGCATGCGATGACATTTTTCGGATAACGCGACGTTGACATTTATAACACCTCTTCGCTGCACACGCAATTTTGCGCGTGCGTACTTTTTCTCGAGCAACTGATGCCTCGTTCCGCCACTATGTACCCGATATAACGCTGTAACACCATCGATCGAGCCCGATTAAGTTCAAAACTAATGCGTTCAACGTGCCGCCATTGGAGTCCGATTAATGTCGTTAGGTGTTTTATAGAGTAGTTACAAAATACTGCCATGTTTTTACCGGCGCATATACCTTCTAAGAGAGTCCAGAGGGACCGATACATAAGACCGATTCATGGGGGACCTAATCCATATATTACTACACAGTACTTACCCAAAGTTGCGGGTTGTGGCCCACTGGTGGGTCGTGAGAAACTTCATAAATATATGTTTTCTTATTATTATATATATGCGGATCGTTATAAAAGTGATTACGTCGAGACTTTTGTGTTTAATTTGTCTTTACAAGCCATCTAAGCAGTTTCACACTGATAAAGTCCCCATCATGATTCTCACTTAAATGTTCACGACAGCTAATGATGATTTGCAAAACAAATGAATTCCCAGCTTTTTTAAAGAATCATCGTATACAGGGATTATGCGTCTCACGCGAATGAAAAGAGATATTAAAAATTCGTGTAGCAGATTAATCTATGCAATATCGTATAAATAAACCAATAGCGTAATTTGCATAATTGTTAATAATAGCTTTTACGTAAAATTGGTGCGGCACTATACAATGAATTAAAGACAAGGTAGTTCCGCGGTTATTTAACATAAAACTTTACCAACGCTGCTTTGTCAAAACCGCTTGGTTTCAAGGCGGTTCGATCGGTCCAGAATTTGATGGGCGGGAAAGAAATTGGACCCAAGGACGAAGCAAAAGATGCGAACCAATAATAATGTATCCGCATGAATAGGTAACACATGGGAGAGTAAGCAGCAATTTTGGGTGAAAAAAATCGCCGCTACTGTCCAGATTATCAAATATGGAGGCGACTATTGGCCCCATAATTATAAACGACCTCGTCCCTTTTGTCCTTTTCACGGTTTTAATCAAATAAATCAGTAGATTAAAATATATTGCACAGTTCTGAGATGTTCTCTGAAGACTGTTCTTAAACAATTCATAACATTAGGCACTTCACTTTATCCAATAACACCAAACTTGCGAAACTTACGAAAGTGAACAGTGCAGAAGCACTTGATGTGCATAGCTGTAAAAAAAGTCATAATTTGCATAATGATAATATTAATCGAACCCTGGTCAATTGTATAACGCGCATATAATTTTAAATTGCTTATACCAATGTTCCAGGGATGTCAGCAGTTCAATGAACTTACGACCGAGCCACGTCTTTGACCGGTTCGTTAAGAGAAACATCGACGAAATTGATCGCACGGCGTTCGACAGTTTCTTCAAGCGAAATCTGGACGAAATCGATCGGGTCGGTTGGAGTGGTTTCGTCAAAAGACTCGACGATTATTTAGTTAATCGACAAACGCATTAGATGATATTCGGCGGATGTAACAAGGAGGGATGGAGGATGAACCACAGAAAGAGAAAATTTGAAAAATGTTCAAACGTAAAAAAAACGGAAAAAAGTCCGATCGGATAAAAATTACGGATCATTACCGTTTCCTTTCAGAGTCCGTCAATTTTATTGAAATGTTATATAAATCGATGTCATGTATATGTATATTAATGTGCGAGAATGTGTAAACATAATTTCGGGGGAGCAGTTAATTCGAAAAAAGGAAACAGAAAAATATATCATCACGTAGAATACGATATTGCGTTATGCTATGAATTATTCGTCCGTGGACGACATTACCCTTCCCGCCGAACCTTTACTTTCAATATTCTTTATAATTGTGCGAATTGTACAAGAGAATTTATTGAACCAATGTTTTTAATAGCGTTTTATAGCAATTTGAAGTAGTGATTCATTTTAATGTATATCAACGTATCGACAGAATAACATTTTAGATGTTATTGCAAATATTGGAATTTATTCTAACATAACATATTTGTATTGTATAGTAGCATCACTTTTAATTCAGTTAACAATGTAATAAGAAATTATAATGAAAAGTATTTGAAAATGATTGAAAATTGATGGCATTCAACTTCAACTTTTGAATAAATTAACAGACATGGTTGCAAGAACAATGTTCGATAAATCTTATTCTGTACAACCGCATTAAGGTTGGAAGATTTTGTTTCAAAAAATTTTAAATCTAGAACGACTTTAAGCTTTAATCTGTTTCTGTTTCTTATCTGCGTCACAGGAAAATGCGACGTTAAATAGTATGGTGGAAATGGCATCTGACAACATATCTTTTTTAAGGGGTTCTTCAATATATTGGCCTAATGAGATATCCTGAAAGATATAAGATTTCATGCTCTGTGCAAATAATGGAATTTTAGACAGGTTTGACAATGAGGAATGTTTAGAGATTCCATAAATATACAAGTGACAATGCAACCTTTGTTGGAGGCAAAAATTTAAAAACCTTGAACTTTTGCTGAAGACTTACTTTTTTCAATCGATGTTTGTCTTCAGATTTTTGCAAATTCTTCGCTATGGCTAAAATCCTCATCACTTCTTCATTTATCGATGGTGGTGTTTCAATCATAACATTTTCTAAGTTATGATTGATACGCACCAACTAAAAATGACATATAAGGAATAGTAACTTTTAGAGACTAATTATTATACATTTGACTTTAATATAAAACTGGGTCATTCATTTTTTTTCATTCATTAAACATCATTTTAATAAAACTGTCTATCTCTCACATTCAACTCTATAAATAGTGCCACATGGACAGAAAACTGGAGATAAACGCACTTGTAGATTTATATTAGTTTAGGGCCCTTGTATTGGACATTTCTAAATAGTCTATTGTAAACTTGTTACCTCTATAATATCTTCCTCAAGATCAGTAAAACGATGTAACATTTCTGCAGTTTGCGCACACAGCTTTGTTAAGCGATCAGTAAAACGCAATTCCTGACCAATGTCCTCTTTGATCTTGAATGTTGATGCGGCATTTGAAGATCATAATATATACATATGTATGCATGTATTTTTATTTGATATTAAAAAAGACTGACCATACTCTTGAAGCTAGTGTTTTGCTAAATACAGTTGCCATTTGAGTAATAGGTTGCCACAAAATTGGTATACAGCAAATAAACAAAACATTCTTTGAACTATAGTTCTGAGCACAATATTCTGCTATTTTAAGTAGGAGGTTACATATTACAACTGAACCGCATAGGTAAATAATAAGTACGTAAGTATACACAAAATGGATTCTAATAAGAAATGTGCAGGTGTTCTGAGTTAAATTTGAGAGGATTTAAAAACACTTCTGTAGATAAGTTAAGCTCACCTCCTCCATTGCTTCAGACACTTTTGAACTTACATACTTTAGACTATCACGTGCTTCGGTCACCTACGTTTTAAAATTTCTTATTTGCAGTAAGCTCTCTATAAGATAAAATATTGACCAATGCAAAGCATACATTACAATTGAATTAAAATCAACGGCTTTGGTCATCAGCGTGTTATGAACTGCCTTTGCACGAAAGAACTAAAACGTGTATTCTTATATCTATAAACGTCACATAAAATAATGTTCATATATAGTACACATATTGTATGCTTGAATCAGTGAACTTACACGTTGGAAAATATACAATGTCATTACCAGGTTGATCAATATCAATATCATGCTGTTAAAAAATAGAACTAGCAAATACATGTGTTTCATAACATACCGGTATTTGGCTATTTTAAAGTGAGAATAAGATTTAACACGGAAAACTTTCTACTGCTTTTTTGACTTTATAACACTGGTCAAATCTGAACAAACGCGCTTCTCTCTATCAAAATCTCCGCGAAATAAACTGTAACATAAGGGTCAATTAGGTAATCAGCCTGAAATTTATTCACGTTTACACATTCGGTTTCCTGCCAAATTCAATCATATTGTGAAGTTTAGAACAAAAGAAACGATACTTGATTTGTAGCAAAATTCAAGTTTATGTACACTCTGATGTATACTTACGTCCTATTAATAAGTGCGCTGTTCAAGCTGAATCTATATTAAAGCCGTATTAAATATATAATTTGGTAGACATTTTTTTCGAAACCGTGAAAAACGAACCGCGTTGGTATCGTACGCTCATATATATATATTTACAATAAAAGTTTGAATTGCTGCTTTTGCAAATTGTCGTACTCGTCCTTTGTATATTGTTCATCAATTATATTAGATGCAACGCAAGGCAGACAACATATGAAATAATTCAACCCATTGGGTAATTGCAGTAAGAAAAAAAAAAACTCATGTTACGCCAGTACTCGAACCTATAACAGCAGAGGATTACCAATTCAACTTTCATTTCGTTTGGATTCGTTCTGACGCGGCTTATGTCAATTTCCGAATCAATTTTTTGCCGAAAACAATAGCGTTTGGAAAAACACGTCGATATATGAGTTTCATTTATTTCCGGTACAGGAAGGCGTCTCAAAGCTTCAGCGAAATCAGTGTCCCATTATCAGCGGCGTGCGGCGTGTTTTTCCTTGCAGGCCTTCCGAAACCCTTATCTATGATGGACAAACATGTAGTTGTGGGGAGTTGCGCGTGCGTCCGTTCCAAGCGCAGCGCTAACCACCGTGCATATATTCCGCCCGTAGGACCGCCAAAAATATGCAAAAATATGAGAAACTTGAAAAAATAGGAGAAGGTAAGGAGAGATTTGTTCACTTTCTGGCTGTTCCAGGTGCACTGAACTTTTCCGTCCATTGCTTCATTTACCGTAACACGATTCACGTTCAAACGGTTATTCATTCGCATTCGATTCATGGTATTTGACAGAAGCGTGGATACGCTGTATATGTTACACCGAAAACATGAGCACCGTAATTCTGTACCTTTACTAGCAAATATATGCCCACAGTGTTGTATGTGAAATAGATGTAGTTAGACCTTCAACACACCAAAGATGGACCACAGTACAGAGTTTACCTAAATCTTTCAGTATATGTGTACACTCAGTAGTATGTTGCTACGATTACCAATATTTATGCTTTTGTTGTAACAAATACATATTATTTTTCTGGATGTGATCTCATTCAACCCATTACATTCACATTGCCATTGTCATACATTTCAGGCACTTACGGAACAGTTTTCAAAGCCAAGAATCGCGAGACCCATGAAATCGTTGCATTAAAAAGAGTACGTCTTGATGACGATGATGAAGTGAGTTGTAACTAAATCACCATAGGCAAATCTGATGTTCAAGTTCATCTGTAGCGTTCCTATTGAAATTTTTTGACGAGTTCTTTGGTTACAGGGGGTACCATCTTCGGCTCTCAGAGAAATCTGTTTGCTGAAAGAACTGAAACACAAAAATATTGTACGTCTTTATGACGTACTCCACAGTGATAAGAAACTGACATTGGTGTTTGAACATTGTGATCAAGATCTAAAGAAGTACTTTGACAGTTTGAATGGAGAAATTGACTTGGATGTCGTAAAATCGTTTCTGTAAGCATCCATTTTTTTTATTGATTTTCTCATTGCAATGAACTTAAATAGTTTGACTAAGCAAGTGACGATTTTAGATATCAACTTTTACGTGGACTGGCATTTTGTCATAGCCGAAATGTTCTGCACAGGGATCTCAAGCCCCAAAATTTGCTCATTAACAAGGTGGGGCCCTTATGGAATGAGCGAGCTGCGCGTTGGCAAACGCTCGCGAACGTTGACTCCGTACTTATTTCCAGAATGGGGAATTAAAACTGGCTGATTTTGGATTGGCGCGGGCGTTTGGCATTCCAGTCAAGTGTTACTCAGCGGAGGTTGTCACGTTATGGTACCGTCCTCCCGACGTTCTTTTCGGAGCCAAACTATATACAACGTCCATCGATATGTGGAGCGCTGGGTGCATATTTGCTGGTAAACAATGGGGAGATAGCATCAGGGTAACTGTAAGGTATACTGTAATATGAGTATTATACAATTGCCGTAGAGTTAGCAAATGCCGGAAGGCCGCTGTTTCCTGGCTCAGACGTGGACGATCAATTAAAAAGAATATTTAAAATGTTGGGCACACCGACGGAAGAAACTTGGCCAGACCTGACGACTCTGCCAGACTATAAGCCCTTTCCACAGTATCATCCCACGCAAGGTTTGGCACAAGTTACACCAAAGCTTACACCAAAAGGCAAAGATTTGCTTCAGGTGAAGAAACAGAAAATAATAAATAAACTGTGTGTTTGTTGCTTGTTCAGTGATTATAATTCTCAGAGTGATTTCAGAGATTACTAGTGTGCAATCCAGCTCTCCGATTGTCAGCTGACGAGGCGATGGCACATCCATACTTCAGTGACTTAAACCCTACCATGAAAAATGATCGGTGCCAATAGCAACAACCCATTAGCTTAGTACGACCAAAAGCATGTAGCGCAAGTAGCGCCGAGACCAAGAAAATTCCAGAAAAGGATGTTCGCTAAAATATATATTCCGCGATCAAGGCGTCAATCACATTGTCAGACATTGTGACGGGTCCTGTTTTATATACGAATGTCTAATACAAACCAATAAATTGTCAATTTTATAATTGACGCGAACTTTCTGGAGGGTGTATGTGATCAAGCGGAAGATAAATGCATACGAAATATGTCTACAAAAATACCATCCAATTGCAAGTACACATCGTGCCGCTGTACATGAAATAAAACGCAATCGCACGCGTAATTTATTTATTAAATAATTTATGTCACTCGATTAAACAATTCTTTATGAACAATCTGACCTCCTTATTTATAACGTCTAATATCACACTGTTACATCGCATCGAAATGGAATCTGTGCGCTTCCTGTAATTTTTCAATTTTGTCTTCGCGCCTCTCTTTCCAGTACAAAGCAACAATAATAGCAGAGATTAAGCCACACGTTCCAGTCAATGCGGCAACACTCAATAAAATTAGTTTGCTAGGTGTAACGAAAAGTTGCGCTTTCCATCTAGTTGGTTCAGCTATTGGATTGGGAATAACCACCATTTGAGAATTGGGAATGATTTGGGGCCATTCTCGTGACTTTCCAGCTACCTGAAAACATGGCATCGGAGTAGATCATTTATAGGGATGTTGTTTCGCATATCAATAGCAATGTGGCAAATTATCTATTTTTCATACATACTCCTATGGTAAGTGTATCAACGAAATTCGGTGTTCTTCCTAAACCAAACGTTGTGTATGGTAAATTAAGTGAAAAATGCGCACTTTGCGCCAACTGAGCAGCAATCGCGTTACGTGGACTACCATCTTGAGTGGTAGTTTTGTAAGCTATCGACGGGCCTGGCAGATTTGTACCATACGTCCTCTTCTTCTTCCCCAAAGAGCCAGGTGAAATTGGATACATGCTGTTTGTACGTCCAGTAAGTACCATCACCTTTACGAAATTAGCATCGTAATCCAAACTGTTTTTGAAGGCAGCGATCCGATATTTGTCATTGCTTTTATCAAGTTCGACCAGTATAACGTCCAGTATTCCATCTTGATAGAAATCGTAAAATACAGCCATGGCAGTGACATTGTTGAACGGATTTAGTGCTTGCCACCGTATTTCGAAAGTTCGGTTAACGGAATTACAATTATTGCATGCTACATTTTGAAGGAGAAAAGACTGCTGCTGCGGTGTGGTCGTACACTGTAACGTAGCAAGTAAATCTGGATAACCATCCATATTGAAATCCCCTCCTCTAAGAGTTATGGTATTAGTGTAACGATGACCATTTGGATACACAAAACCCCAGAGTACGCTATTAGCATCTCTGAAATTGACCTGTATATTGTGCCATATACCACTAGAGTACATCATTATTGTGCTATTGGCACATTTTTTATCAAAACAAAGTGGTAACAAGAGAGCCATTTTTCCAGTTAATTCAATGTCTAGATGTAATGTTTGTCCTATCACACCATCAAATCTGCTAGCCTTTGAAATGTCATATGGTAAATCGATTTTTCTGTCATATATGAAGCCATGTTCTATGCCTCGCCATATTTCAAATGATTTCTGAGTTGTTACAACAAGATCTGGCAAAAAATCATTATCTAAGTCCAGAAAGGCATTGGAATGTGGGTGACTTATAGGTGCTACTGGTTTCGAATCATCATGATTTTCCATTGGTATAACTGTGGGTGTTGTTCTATTTTCATTAAACACCCAAAATACTCTCTGATATTCCTTGTTCAATCCAAAAAGGTCAACAATCATATCTTGATTGTAATCTATAGCCAAAGGCTGCCCCTTCATTTCTATTAATGGCTGCTGATCGGAACTACAATTCAAATGTCCATTTCCTCCCCATAAAACATGAACATACGTGTTATCCCCTTCAAATGTTGTGACCAAAATATCCATGAATACATCTCCATCAAAATCGCCTGGAACTACACTAGAGATATACTTATCAAAGGTGCAACTCAAGTCTTGCCTCTGTCTTAACAGAGGTTCTTGCTCAGCGGCCAAAAATATTTCAACCGTTCTGCCATCCTTTCTTAACATGAACACATCGGTAAGTTCATCAGAGTTAAAATCACCGAAAGCTGCTGGCATTCCATCGAGTACATTGCCAAACACAGCCGGTGTTATGTCACTACATGTGACAATCCCGATTAATGGCGCTAGATGAAACAAAACCCACAGAAGTGTCATGGCTCATTTACATCATCTGTGAACACACAATGTGCAGATCTTATTACAAACAATTCAAACACACAATGGATTATGGTGAAAATACAAATGTCAATTGCAGTGATCAATAATACCTATATATTTAGTTTCTAATAAATCTTTCTTGGCAGTAGTATAAAACTAACATGTTGCGCATGACCCAAAAGTAATAGCAACACATCAGTGAAGGATTCAATGATATTACGCATATAACATTTTCCCTGCTAAATGTTCTATAAACTGTGTCATTGACAAAAATTAACCTTTTGCCAACTGAATAAGTTGGGTACTTACAGATACAGGTAACAGGAATCGTAGCAAAAACACATTAGCGTAGTTTAGTCTTTAACAAAATTGAAAAAATGTGTGTTTAGAATTAAATATAACTTTCTTATTAAACACGCAGAGCGAACAAATAACTGAGGTGCATAATGTTTACATATCGCTCAATAGCTTATGACAAATTCATCGCATGACGAATGACACATTTTCTGTCTAATGTGGGCCTACAGATGGCAGCATCTCTTCCTTCGATGCAGACATCGCAGATTGCAGACCTTATATTCCTGTCTGTGTTCGTGGTGTTCATGGACTGCGCTCTCGGGTCAAAATTTGGATTTCCCGCGTCGCTCTAGCAGTCGGCGATGCTGATAACTGCTGTTGCTCCAATGATTAGTTTGAGCGTTTCTCCGTTTCTTTTTGAGACGCCACCGTACCGCGATATTAAGGCCGCAGGAAATTCAAAAACTTCTTAAAATAACTACAACTACAATA
This sequence comes from Priocnemis perturbator, assembly GCA_963942575.1. Taxonomy (NCBI): domain Eukaryota; kingdom Metazoa; phylum Arthropoda; class Insecta; order Hymenoptera; family Pompilidae; genus Priocnemis; species Priocnemis perturbator. The sequence goes on along the minus strand of OZ012644.1, from coordinate 14,702,087 downwards.
CAGTTTTGTGACATTTGTGATAAATAGGTGTTCGATCATTGAGGAGCAAACGTGTGGTGAGCTCCTACATTTTAGACAATATATTCGACAAATTTGACTGTGCAAGGCCATATTGACAATCATAAATGTTGAGTTGCGAAAATTGCGTAAATCAGTTTTTCTCTGTTATTATTACATTAAATGATATGAAGTGACTGACTGAAGGTTGATCGTATATGTGCGTGTGCAGATTCAATGTAGCACGAATTGGTCTGGGTTATAGATTGCTGGTAGCTGTCGTTATAATACTGGTGGCATTTTTTTACAGTTTTGTTTGCAAGATAATTGGCAGATAAGTGGCAGTAACCATAATGTTTTACTAATCTTACCACGTTTCTGGTATTTGTTTATTCTAGACATATTACACATTTCATTATACAAAATGACACATTTTACGTAGTAAAGCACGGTCATAGGTAAATAATATGTAATCCATCTTAACAGTGTAGAAGACGGTGTTTTATTCACCTGTAATTTTGTTATCACATATTTTACAATCCCAACAATAAAAATATGTATAATAATCTTACAATACTACGCAGAGTCATATTTTTAAGTATATACATTGTTCATAAATATTTGTATAAAAATATGGTTCGTAGAATTTAGCGGTAAGCAACTACATTACATGGCAACCCACTGTTCGGTAACTTTCGCGTTTTGTTATTCAAAGTAAATACAATCCAATTACTCCTGAAATAGTTTGTTTCTTGTACTATTGTATAGAGTATGGGCCTGAGACTGTTCAAATATTTTTACTCGTGGTATCCACCTTGAAGCTGCAAATATTTTCATCTTAATTTCTTTTTCTTTAACTAAGGATACCTCCACTTTGCAGAGAGCTTAGAGTACTTCCCAATGAGAGGCGTTTCAAGAGTACTTTGGCATTTTTATATTCGTAGTGTAGTAATAGTGTAGATGAAAACAAGTCTGACCGTCTTTGGTCATCATGGACTACTAGTATTGCAGCCTCTAAATAAATGAATTTCTTCAAAAAGGCACTTCTGTAGACAACACACAATGACATAACAATCAAAGTAGACGCATCAAACCATAATCAGTTGCACCTGACTCTACTCTTCTTCATCTACTATTTAATTGGTGTCATCTGACTGTTGAAAGTCAACGTCTTAAAAATGATCGATACAAGACCCCGCTCTATGATGTTTGTGCGGTAACTCAATCAATGTATGCATTTATCAAGCCATTTGTATTTGGAGAAGTGTTTGCACGTGTCAAATAACATCGAAGTAGTTCTAACGTTTGCGTCTCGGGCAGCGAATGAAAGCAGGCTCCAAGTAAAAAGACAATCACGATCTACCAGATCTTGAGTATCAATCTTGTCAACATACGTTACGATTTTATAGAAGATAACGTTTTTTCCTTCTTTTCTTACGATTACGCGCCGTTTACGAGATATTATCTACAAGTACGCGGGAGTACCGAGAACGTGAATATAAACTCTGCAAATCTTACGTTATTTTGTTAGCTTCATATCATTTTTTTTTTGTTTTGTTTTCTTAGCCATGTATCATAGAGATGTTTTAACAATGACGAATATTGTAACCTCGATACTCAAAACTGTACAGAACACAACCACAATTGTTGTCATCGGTTGCTACTTTGTGCTGCTGAATGGGAGAAACAAACTTATTAGTAAAAAATGCATCCTACACTAGTGTTCTTTCAAAAGTTTTCATTTTACTACGATCGAGGTATAATCCTTCCTCTCTTCGCAAAAATGTATAAATAACTATGAGCAATAACTCATTTAATATCTATAAATTAATTGGAGTTTAGACGCAACTATCTACAATATATATAAACCATTCTTGTATTGTACTGTGTCATTTGCAACAACGCTTGGAAGAGCTATGAATTCTCAATACTGGCAATGCCTTTTCCATTATTATTATCACTAATTCGGTGCACGCAATACAAAATGGCAGTAACTAACAATAAAAAGTCACATAACAAAGGGGGATGAACTAATGAGGATGTTTGTTTTAATACTGCTGCTAAGTTTGCTACTGTCAAATGTACAATATCTAATTTGGAAAAGCGTCGATAAACATCGATGTTGCATTCGTCGAATGTAGTTTCATATCGTAATTTTATGCTCGCAAGGCTATTTTGTATTTGACGCGGTAGCTAAATTCAACTGGCATTGAGAAAATAAAAAAATCTATTCAAGAAAATACTGAAATGAAAATATTACACCTACGTTTGGGAGACAAACGCTAAGTATCCAAACGATACAGTACGTTTCAGCGTAGTTCTACTTTGGATACTTACTCATACGATCAAGTGAAATGAAAATTATGATTGAGACATGTGTTCTACACCTATCAAAAAACATTTTGAGAAAAAGGTTCTCGGTGAAAGTGGTAAAAATGTTTGAAAATAAGCGTAGTTCCGTAAGTCTCAATGCAAGTTAAATAGAGATGTCAACAATCTTTTCAAAATTGATGCTAGCTAGCCAAATTAGATATTGTTTTGAACAAATCGTGCCATATGTAATTATATAGCTTACAACTCGTATTATAATATACATCAATTTTTGCAGACATTCTCATTACAGATCCTTCATCTGATTAATATTTTTGCTCTCATTGAAATCCGAAAATTTGAGCTGTAAGAAGGGCCCAGCAGAAACAAAAATTCTATTGTAAAGTCATTCCATAAGGAGATAATACGTACAAGCACTATTTCAACGCTGTGGACCTAGAATCACTTTATGTAAGTCATATCATGACGTCCTTGTGCCATAATAATGTAAATTCGCGTGTCAAATGCGATGTTCCATATCAGCTCTGCTTTTCTCGTTAATCCTTGAGGAATGCTTTTGTTCTATAGTGAATAAATCTTCGTGAGAAGCATATAGAACCGATAAATAATAATGTACAGCAATCGAATGAATCAAATTTCACTGATATATCTTGACTATATGCACGCCCTTTCAGGATCGTGAAATGGGTCCCTCGTGTTGTTTGTTCTTTCCTCTCTAATCTTTTTGATGCATACGACATAGCCTGATACGCTAATACACATTTCATATAACACTAAAGCAATTGGATACGCAACTTTTGCAGCGGGACATAAATATCAGAACAACCGCGGATTATGAAAGTCACAGGGACAAGAGTGCAGTATCCGCAGTAAAAAAAAAGAAAGGATCAGAAAAGAAGAACAATTAAACAAGAATCTTGAGATTAGCTTAGGCACATCAATGTAACTCTTTTTCGATTTGTATGGCTAAACAGTATGGAGGGAATGAATGTACGTAGGCATGTATAGCCATCCGATTTGATTGTGCAGGCAGCACAACAAAATGACGCCAGTACTACCCCTTTAATATACACAATGTCAATGTCGCGTTTCATTCATGACCTTCACGCCCTCCATATTTTTGTCGGTCCTCTCTTCGTCCTTTTCCGGATTATCCCAGCTTTGCCTTTGCCCTGAACCGAATATTATGTAAAACGTTGAGGACACAATATAAACTGCTGCCGAAATCATGAAAACGATTCTCCAATTTTCCTGAGATGGCTGCGAAGGAGAGCAAGGACGTTAAAGGTTTATCTTAAGTACGCAGTAATTAGCGTCATTATGAGAATAGCTCGAGTGAGCGAGATGATGGAAATAATTACCGTTCCGACAATTATGTAACCAGCTGTAATCGGTGCGAGAAGTCCGGCAAGATTGGCTAAGCAATTGGTGAACGACATCAGCACGCCGGCAAATCGTGGAGAGACGTCGAGATGATTTACTTTGAAACCTGAGTAAATGCCACCATTGAGACCCACCCCGACCGTAAGAATGGCAACTGTCAGCCATGGATCGCAGCCGGTGTAAGATGCGCCGATTAGCGCAATTGCAGGTCCGTACTGGCCAATGCTGTTAATAATTTTACGTGTGACAGTGTGATTGAATCTTCCGGTTGAAATCATCCAATCGGCAACGTGAGAGATAACCATGGAAAAGATCCACATCGCCAAGTACGGAAGGGACGAAACCGTACCGTTCTGAAAGTTCAATCGTTAGGCATGACACAGTGTCGCATCTGCTAAAACGTCGAAACAGTCTCACCGTCAAACGTACGATCCACTTACCGACTTAATGTTAAAGTGCAAAATTTGTTTCATGAAAGTTGGCAGTTCCGTCATCAGAGTCTCGTAACCGTAATTCTGGCCCATGTGCGCAATCAAGATTGCCCAGAATGGCAAGGATGTAATGATTGACTTCCACGGTACAGGAGGCGACTGTAACGGATTGGCATTGCACGACGTTAAGAAATGTACCGAAACGACGGCGAATCTGATGCGTCGGGCACGAAGTTTCAATCTTTGCCGCACACCCGCAGACGTCCGCGTCGGCTAAATACTCACAGATGCGCCCGCACTGCCCCAAAGTGCGCTCAGTATATACTTCTTCTCGTCCTCGGCAATGCGCGGGTGCTTCTCCGGATCTTCGTACACCATTATCAGGAACGCCACGCACCAGATCGTCCCGACGGCGCCGAATACGTAAAAAATCGAAGGCCAGCCGCCGGAGAAACCGTATTCCGAGAGGAGGCCGCTCAACGGCATAGATATCACTGTTCCAAACTGCGCACCTGTACAAGCGCGAGGAAGAAAATAATGAGCGCAATCGCTTTTCAAAGACGCGTACGCGTGTGGAAGATAATCCGTTACCAATATGTATCAGGACTGAAAGAATTATCTGACTTAATACAACCAATCGGTAACTCCCAGTTTCCAGTTCCGTGTTAACGCAGGAGTGTCCAGAGGAATCGTCCGACTTTATTCATACGTGATCGAAAGTGAAACAGAAACGGAGAGAGACCCGCTTAAACGAAGCAAAAGTGCGACCAACGAGCTTACCAGCATAGACGAAGGCGCCCATTCGGCTCCGTTCATTCGGCGGTATCCATTTTGCCAGCATTGCGTGCGTACAAGGCACAATTGGACCCTGCAATAGGGATAATCCATTCCTAGGGGGAGGAAATACACCCGAACAATCAAAAAGCGTTCACACTCGACAAATCAATAATCCTTTAGCCTAACATTAACAATAGTATCGCGTGGACGTACCATGTGCTTTGAATTTGCTCTATCCTAGCCAAAATTCGTAATTCGCGTGGTATGTACAAATTGCATTTACATCGCGCTCATTTTTGTCACTTCCAAATAGTTTCTTTTATTGCATAAGAGGTATACTGAACGTAGAAGCGGTTACTTACCTCGCCCAGACCCTGAATGAATCGGACAACCATTAACCAGTAATATCCCCAATGCGCGGACATTGGGACCAACAGTCCGAAAACGGAGTTGATCAACATTCCAATGCCGAGGAAATACTTTGATCCGTATCGTTTGGCCAGTATGCCGAACGGGATTTGTGTGAGGACGTATCCGTAGAAGAACGAACTCAGCAGATAGCCCTGTTCCGTTGAATTCCATACAAATTCGCCGTCACTGCTCGACTGGAAAGAGAGGAAAAACGAAACACTTATCAAAGATATCATTTCAACTTCCTTGAATGAAATCTAATAGATTACACAGATTCTTTGTTCCTAGGTAACTGTCTCATCTCAAGGCAGATGTGTTCTGGTAATATTTTTTAGAGTATCAGAATTTAATGAAAATGAATACTTTCTTCAAACACATTTAAATGTTCCCGTGTTTGACGTCTTTTCTTTTGAGAGACAGTGAAGTTTTATCGGAATAAGAGAAAAATGGTTTTAGAAGGATGTTTTAGGTTAATTAATTTATACAATATTAATGATCGAGAAGACAATCAGATCACAACAGCTGTCAACAGTGTTAGTCTTTTCGTGTTTATTCTTATAATTGAAAATTCAATTTAGTCTGTTACAAAATCAATTCGACTAGATAGGACCTTTAAAACAGATTATAAAACGCATATTGTTTTCTACATTTCATTGCTTTTAGATAAATCCATAATGTATTCAAAATTTTATTATAATATAGTTGAACGGTTCAAATTGTTCAATATTATATCAGGTATATGAAGTCAGTTTAACTGGTCACAGACCGACATATTCTGACGAATTAATGTTTGTAATAAAGCTATCATCGAAGTTGGTCGTAAGAAGAAAAGGAACATAATAAAAGCGCAATGCACATCTGTTAAAACACACGATAAAAAACTGTCATAATGTTTCTCGATCGTTAAAAAATCATCCGTCGGCTTCTTCTTTCCCTCCCTCGTTCGGTCTTTAAATTTTGGCCGCATTTTCGTTCGATTACAGTAGTAACCTATCCACAATCGAATAAGACAGGCATACTCAAACGTTTGAAATACCGCGAAATATGGTAACAAATGATGCATTGATCGATACTCACGCCACCATCTTCGGTACTGTTTAGAAGATTTCCACATTCGTTTACGACATCATCTACTTTCTCCGTGATAGCTGAGTGATTGACCATCGCAACAATAGCGACGGACATGTTGGTTCTCATTACGTAGGCATTTGCCATGCCAAGAAAGAGCATAAATGTAACTACGTGACGTGCCCCGACCAAGCCTGAAAAGATATAACAATATGTAATACAAGCCTTGTCACCTTTTAACGAGATCAACTAATGCATAAACGTGTGCGGAGGATTATGAAAGTGGTCTGCCAAAAAAAATGAATTTTCTGCTTATTTTATATTACACATCGATTTACTTTACAACATACGCAAGAAATGTATTCTTTCTTTCAGATTTTTGACGTACACCAACTTCATAATCACCTCGCATATAACGTATTATCAATTTACGTACTATCATTTATTGAGAGAGCTTTATTAATTTACAAAGTGACTCGACAACAAATTTGCCAACTATTTCGCAGGATCTGTCCTTTACACTTCCTCTATCGCAACTACTTTTCGTACAAATCAAATGCAGTACAAATGATAGTCACTAACGCAATTCGGTAGACGGTGATTAATGATATGTTTAGGAATGCCTCGTGTATGGATATGAGAGAGAAGTAAGGAGTAAGGGAAATGCAGAGCAAATGCAGCGTATCTATCAATACGTTAGGTCCGTTGCCAAACTTTGACATAAATAAATGAAGGTCAAGACGCAGGAAGTGCGAGAAAGCTCATTGCCGAGTGGAAGGTTAAAAGATACGACCGTTTGTTTATATAGAAACAAAATAACATCGGTGTAAAATTAACATGTCCTTAATCGAATATTAAAATAAAGTCGAAATAAAGATTGTTGCGAATAAATTATCGGTTTTGAACGCGACATTTGTTCGTATGTTACAAATGTGACGAACAAGTGCGCTAAAGACGAAAATATTTGTCGGCGAAACAGCAACGTGCAGTAGTTATAGATAAGAACATAATAGATAATCGCATTCATCGATAGCTCGGATTGAAAAGTAACTTAAAATTGTATTTTTTAATCAACGAATCGGTAAAAATAACAAACAGGCAGAATTTGATTTGAAACAAACATAAAAATCACTTTCACGTGAGCAGCGATGAAAGCTGACTGCTTCATTTAGCAATTATATGAAGTAGAAGAAGGTAAATTTTGAAGAAACGCGCTGATTTAATTTGATGGGAACTCTCGAGGGTAAACGTGACACACGATGATTAACGGGCCAAATAAATTGGATGGCTCTTGATGACGAAGTCAAACCATCGTTGGGATCAAATAGTAATCTGTCGTGATTGTCGATCTCTTAATAAAGACGAAGATGTACCATAGATTTTAACCGATCAAAATATAGAGTCTACCAATGAACACTTGACAAATAAATTCTGCGCGAGAGAAATAATGATAACATTCGACGAGAGTTAAAACGAATAATTCCTTGAACGCGTCTTCTTGGCTTGCGAGCGTTCTTATTTTTATCATTTTCGTCCGAACGTGTCAACTGCAGGTATTCAATTTTCATCGAATGCATAGGAAACTCAAGTCAAACAGGATCCACGCCAGAGTTTTTGTTAACTCGATCGATCGAAGATGGGAAGTTAGCAGAATATGATACTTCAAATTATTGGGTTTCACAAGTAAAAAAGAAAGAGCGCGAATAAGTTAATGTGCATTTATCGTGTTAACAACACACGATATGCTTGTTCGTGTCCTTATACGCTCCGATAGCTGAACCAGCCTATCTGTCGGCTTTAAACCAGAAAAAACACAACGTGTCACGTAGATCGTTTATGAGCATATTACCGTCAATGATGTTATTAAAGAGTAGAGCCGACGGCGGTGAATGTAATATGAATACGATGACTCATAAAATTGATTGAACGTCTTCTTCGTTTGACTTCTTCATTTCATTTAAATGTTACAATTAACTAAATGTCCTTCAAAACGTATTCTTTTCTCACTTGCATCACGGATTAATCTTACGGAACATCGTTACTTGATTTTGCTTTCAATTTCTTTTAACTACAGTACATAATTTAGTTACTTAAAAGTCTACAAGATGCATGCTTACACGGATCCTTGATTATCGTTTTCTCTCGATACGAAAGCTGCGAAGAACGGCGGATGACGGAAAGCAAGTTGAAAATAATTTGTATAATTGTCTGGCAATCCTGACATGAAAACTGAACGTAAGAAAATTGACGAAGAGCGAAGCACGAGTGCTTCAGCAATGCAAATGTGAACGGTAGTTATCGACGATACATATGTGTAAACGCATGATAGTACTTTATGTTCTCGTCGAGTTGGGAGTCGTTCAAATGAAACGTGCAGCAGTATTCGAACTTGATTAATTTCGTGAGTCACTGCATACAGTGCATTCGTCGCGACGGTCATTACGCTACATCGGAAACCGACAATGCCCGAACAAATTACATAAGTTATCGAAGTATGAGCTGTGTTAGATCAGCAGTTAGTGGGTCTCTTGCCTATCTATTATTCCGCTAACTTTAGCGTTATATTATTTCTTTTTTTTGCCTCAATTAACCGTTTACTACCGGAAACGATTTTAATGTAAACTTACGTTAAACTTGCATCAATTGACGACCGACGAAATGACTACAAGCACAAATTTCCGCGTTCTTCCACAAAATTGTTAGCCGTTCGCTAACAAAAAATAAATCACGCTGTCGTGAGGAATAATACATTTACTAAATAATTTTTGTACCGATTTATCGTGCAAGAATTATTTTTTCTCTTTGTATCAATTTCTTAACAACACGCGGCACATTCTTACCATCGAACGCTCATTATGCTGTCGACTGGTACTTAATTAAAACAATTCTACGGAACGTTAAGCGCATATACGTAGGTAATAACAGCGATCTATGAACAAAGTTCGCAAGATAGCTTTTGCCTTCTGTCAACTCAAATACACGCATGTGTACTACGCGTTATTCGTAGAATCTCTTAACGTGAGTTCGCTATTAGGAATATTTTACAGAGCAAAGATGCGAAGTAGAACGGTGCGTTGGTAAATTGGGATAAAATCCTGGAGATCCGCTGACTCGCGGTCGCGATTTTCAAGCTAAGCTAATATGTACACACTTCACTCGTTAAACGTCCTTCCTGTTACGATTTAACAAGATAAAAAGAAACAAAGACTCCGGGAATTACCTTGCGATTACATCAAATTAGCTCGTGTGCGTTGTACAAGTTTGTTCCATTTACCTATCGTTCACGTAGATAAACGTATTTCAGTGGGTCTCTTTACTGAACATTGCGTAACATTAGCGGGGAAGAAAAAATGGCCACATCGCCCTCTCTCTCTTTCTCTCTCTCTCGTTTTCAGTTGGAGACGAATGCGTGTGATTGTAGGGAAGATGACTTCACGTTCGCGCGAATTGAATGTATAACTGATTGTGAGAATAAGAGTGACGAGGACTGGATTAGAGGCAAATTCTTACGTTAGGTCGACGAAATATGTCTGTTTTTCAAATGATTAAGACAGAATGAATGACACGAAATGTGTATAACAGAAGCGAATCAAAATCGGTGCGTTACTTTCCTCGCTTTTATCTCGCATCGTAATAAGATGCATCGCGCGGATAAGCAGCGATAAAAATCTGTAGAATGCAATCATAATGACCGAGATAAAGACGTACACAGAAGATGATTTATAAAAAGTGATGAGTGAGGCAAGTGATAAATGCACACGCAGTATACGTTTCGAACAACGTTCCCATGATAAGCAACCGTGAAGGCCAAGATGCGAATTTACTGGCCAGGATCCAGTTGTACTGCATTTGTGACTGTACTTCTGTGAATAAATTTCGTCTCTTGTCAAACACTGCGCGAGTGCACGCATTCGGTTGCTGCTAATTTTCAGTGGAAAACCGTTCGCACGGCCACTGAATTCGGTTAAAAATGGGACGAATTGTTAATAAGTGCATCGCAAGAGACGAGTTTTATGGACGGCATAGAATAGTGACCGCGGTAGCTGTTTTTGGCAAATGTATCATATGCGTTTGCGTAGTAACGATAATTAGAATGAGCCGTGCGTGATATTCGTTTTCTCGTAGATGTCAGAACAGTCAGTTTCTATTTCGACTATCCACTGCAAAGACAATATTGCATGCGCAATTTTCACGTGTATTCAGCGTATCATTTTGCACATTTCGAAATTAACAATTCTAATTTACTCGCGTCTCGTCTTACATACACGTTTCAGTCGACGCTAAAAAATATTTCTTTGTCATGACCCTGGATTATAATTTGTGCCGATCGCACAGACGCAAAAATTGAAATAGCATAATTTAACCGGTATCTGAACAATTTTTTCCGAACAATATATAATAGACGCTTGCAGTCGCACGTTTCTCAGAATCGTCGAGCAGAAAAATGCTGTTAATCTACTACAGAAGCCAATGATTGATTAGAACATTCGACAGAAGGAGTTCTCAAAATTTCATCAAAAACCGTTAATCCTCAACTCATCACGTCGTCCGTCTGGCGCGCAAGAGTCGCACAAGGACAAAAGTTGACATTATACTTGTCTAACGATAATTATTCGCCGACGTGTATAAATTCAAACGTGCTCCGATGGTATACATATGTATACCGCGCCTTCGGGCTCTGTCAGGCATAGCTGAAATGCCATCCATTAAAAATAAATGGATCATATAGGAAGCATCAATGTCAGTTCTCAGGTACCGGGGCAGCCGATGCCGGCGCACGGAACGCGTTAACACTCGCATTTTCCAATGCTATTCCAAATCCGTGGACAATTCGTCAACGGTTCCGCGATTGTGGCCGAGAGTCGAACATTGTCGCATTTCGTGCATTCTCGTGCCCGTTCGTTTCTCTTCGTGGACATCCATCCACGCGCGTTCGGCCAACTTCGTCATCGCCGCCAGCCACTGAGCACGTGGCTGTCCGGTAGAAATAGCTTCCGTCGTATACGTATATCCCGCGAGGAAGGGAATGGCAATAATTCACATTGTAAAATGAAAGAAGTAAGGCTCCCGCTTCGCACGAGACGTGCGGTCGCCGCGGCCGATCGACGCGACTCGATCGGCCAGCATGTTATAAAGTGCGACTTTAACACGTTGACTGCCGCGTCACCCATATTCGGGTGACGACAAAAACTTGTCCCATGGGACTCTGAAAAATAGATTCTTAACGCTTTACTTGACACGATTAACGTTAATTTGGTTACGCATTTTTTCGGAACATTTTCGGCAGACAACGTGTTGAGGAATGGGACAGACGATCTGGTCAAAAGTTAATGCCACATGACGAAGATGCATACATATTTACAAATGTGGATAATGTAGTCCATGTTTAACATGGACAAATGGATGATTAATATGTAGTTGGCGCTACTGACTTCCCGCTTAAAATCATTTTTACGGTAAAAAATTACCATTATTCGGTAACGCAGCGCAGAATTTTTTATACTGACTGCACAACTGCTGATTCTGATGACAAAAGAGCTTCAATCGCGATTTCTCCATAAGAGACCGTGTTAAATTAATAAATTATTTTCTTCTGAACCTATGTAGTAGAGAATTCTGCAATTTCATATGCTCCTTTATTACATTAAAATACATAATCCCTCAAAATTGCAGGAAATTCTGCGATTTTCTTATGTGTATCCAATTCCTCTTTAAAGGCAGGGACACACTATTGATCACGTCATGTCACGTGATATCACGCCCGTTTTTACGTGGAATTAAAGAAGTATGAGCGGCTTTTCTCAACTTTTTTCAACTCACACTACTTTAATTTCACGTAAAAACAGGGCCTGAATTTGCGTGACGTGACGTGACAATAGTGTGTACCTACCTTTAAGGGCCCCTGTAGTATACACGTGCTGCGACGGATTGCTGCAATCCTCCGGCAGAATCTCGCAATCGCGCGACGTCTCGCACGTGTATACGAACAAATCGCCAGTCACGGCTCCGTATCGCTGATGGCATCGGATCCACGAGCAATGGGGACGGTCTCGCGAGTCGAAGTTCGCTGCTGAAAAATTGCCGGTGTCCGCGAGCATCGGTGATTTTGCTGGCCTAGGCAGCGTAGAGTTCACGTTCACTTGCGGTTGAAATAATAATTTTGAATTAAATCGCTCGGTATGTACGCGGAGCGCGTATAGACGACGCGCTGCTGGCGATCTCGTCCAGCGATCGATCGCACGTGTACGGACTTTGCAAGATCGATTTTACACGGCTCAATTCATATGCCTATGTTCTAACATGCACTGCGATAAATTGCGCCTCGAACGATTTCGAGAATTTTCGTTGGGGCGAGTCAGGTAGAAAAAGGGGACTTGTGAAAGGGTTGATGGGTTGATGGAATCTGATGACAAAAGGAGAGTGGAAAAGGGTGAGCAGTAACTGTTCTTCCCGTGCACGTGAACGACTGGGAGTGTGACGATAGTCGTCGTGACGTATTGTCGTATGTGGACAATCCCATCCCTCCCGTTCCTTTAGCACACGCACGCACACAGTGTGTGTCGCACGTAAATATGGCTGGCCGATCGTTCGCGACTACACTCGACGCGTCGCGACAGTGCGTGAGCAGCACGTTCACACGTACCTACGCACACCACTCTGCAACGCCGATGTGTAGAATCAGCACGGACGCGAAAAAAATTGCCAACTTTTGCAGTTACGGACGATAAGAGATAACGAATTCTGAAACAGTCATAATTGCTTCGGCAAAACTGAGAGCGGTATAGAACATTTACAGACGCTAAGTATAGTAGACAAGACACCACTTACAACGCGCATTCCCTGCCCGTCATGGACTTCTTGCTATTTTTACGATTCTTATCAGTCGCTTCGGAAACTTGTATTTCTTACTACAATGGAGTAGTTTTATTGTAATAAAAAATGGATTATCGGTACCATTCGAGGAATACGGGTTTAGGAATAATGGATATGACGATTTCAAATCTTTCTGTGAAGACAGTATGAATTCATCTGTCATATATGCCATACCGCGGATGATGTTTAAATTCTTAGTCCAATCGAGATAGGACGATTCAATTCGAGCGACAATTTATACGGATGCAAGCGCGAAACACGTCAAAGCGCATCTGTTTTACACGTTGACGATACAAGGCACGGATTGTAGCTGTTTTGCGCAACGTATTATATATCGTACGAATGGAAGCACGGAAAGGCGCGAAAATTGCAAGATACCGATTACTGTCGAGAGTATTTTATCTACCTCGCCAGTTCATTCTTTATCGCGTTCGTCTTGCAGTCTCACGATACGGACGGTTCAACGTCATTTTTTCTGCAGTGCAAGCGCGGTTCGATGTTAACTGAGAAATTAATTAGTTTGCAAATTCCTGCAGACGGACAGAAAGAGTCAAAGTGCGAAGGAAAAAAAGAACATGCGGACAACACGATCGTTCGCGTATCCGCCTGAACTAATGAAATAGAAGCACATTCTCGACGCGGTCATTCTTAAAACTGCCAAGACAACAATTTTCCCTTATTCATTCAAAGCAATTAGAATCGACAGATCATATACTCGGTACTTGACGGTGCTCAGATTCCGATAGGATTCATATCTGCATACGATTCGCGGAACAAGCTACTTCCTCTAATTGCACGCGCTCGAGGAAGCTTCGAGTGCCGTTCGAATCGAATGAGAGAGCAGAAGACCGTTTCCGTGAATGACACTTTGAGAGCCAGCTACGCAGTCGTATTGAATTCCGTAGCTTCCCGCGAGCCGTCGAAGAAATCGCACAAATTCTCAGTTTCGACCTCGGCCCGATATCGTTCGTCGAATTCGTCGTTTTTTCTTTGTTACGCTCGTTAAAGCGCTGAATAAGAAACGGTGTCGTAATATTGCGCGCGTGCATCGTGGAGCGACGGTGTGCGTGTTCGTGTACAGTCACGCGCAAAGAAGCACACCCGCGTACATCACCCACGCTTTCCATTTTTTCCGCGTCGGCCAGCCGAGAGGCCGCGGTGCTCCAAAAATCCACGCTTCGCGCGGTTTCCACGATCGGCAGACTTTCCTTCGCGATGCACGTACAGAATTACACTGCAACGGTCGCTCGAGCATATTAATAAGTCGCGGCTGAAAAAGAAAGAAAGAATGCCTGTATCTATGCACTTCGCGCAAAGTGTGGTCCCGGGGAAATGTGCGAGCGACTATTGTCGGAGGGAAAAAGCTTCGTGACGAAAGTTTCGAAAAGGCCAACAACCGAAGAGGACATGTGCTCTTCTCTCTCTCTCTCACTCTCCCACACACTCTCACCCCGCCACTGAGCGAAACGTGAGAATGTACGTAAGCGCGCGCGCGCCGAGCCGGCGAACTTCGTGCTTCCATTGCTCCGTTTTTTTCACGACTACGTTTTCCAGTCACATCGAGCAGGACAGAAGGACGTGAAAGCTTTTTCGTCTGATTCGTGCGCTGACGCCCGCGGAACGCGACGACGAGGAGTCGAAGCTGAAACGCGGAACGACGAGAGCTCGAAGCTGAAGCGCGACGACGAAAAGTAGAGGAGGCCGAAGTGCAGCGTGCCTCGACACGCTCTCGTCGAGAAAAGTTTCGCACGGGCGTGCGCGCGCGCGCGCGCATGTTGGAGCGAAGAGCGAGGCAGAGAGGCACGCGCACACGCATGCACGGGCCGAGAAAATGAAGTAGAAAATACGTAACATGGAAATACCTCTCCGTTTTCGTGCAGGCTTATCAACATCCTCGAGGCCGGGTTGCTCCCACACCAACACGTGGCCATTTCGTCCCCTATTCTCTTCGTTGGCCCTGCTGTTGCTACCGCCGCTCATCGCACGCTCTCACGGAGGGACAGCGATACGCTCGGAAGTTAGAAGCGTTTAGGGTCGGCAGCTATGTGCGTAGAAGTCGAGGTCTGCCCTTATCAGGACACCGATACACGTACGCGCGCACACATGCGTTCCTAGGCGAGAGCGGCCGCACGCTGACGGCGCGACGGCATTAACGGTGCGCTTTTGCGCGGGCAACGGCTCCGACGAATTTTTCTCTTCTAATCCCAGCCCAGTTACGTTCGCAGGTCTTCACCGAAGCACCGCACCACGATGCGAGAGCCGCACGATCGCCGACGAAGACGTCGATAAGGACGATAGAAAAAGCGGCGGGACACGACGAGGGACGAGAGAGAGAGAGAGAGAAGAACGAAAAAAAAAAAGTACGCAGGCCGCACGTTGCGGCGCACGAGGAGAGCGACGAGAGTGACGAGGAGGTCCGCGCGGCACGACGACTGCTCACAGTGCACTAAGGCTGTGCGACCGGCTTCGGAGCAAAGCACGCCGGATAAGCGTACGACGATCGCGCGGCCGCGTGCGCGCTACCTATCTTCGTCGCGTTGGTACGGTAGAGGGTATATACATCGATATGTCGAATAGTTAGCGCCGTAACTGACACGCGTCGAGTGGGCCAATAGGGTGGCGTGCAAGCTCGGGCCTGCGCGATATAAGCACGCGTGAACAGCACCGCAGCGCTACCTGTTCGCTCGAGAGACAAGTGGCTTTTACCGATCGTCCAATAAGCGCGTGTGCCGCTGATTATGAAAGCGGTCGAGGCGGGGAATCGAAGGAAATGTCATTTTTCACTCGCTCTAGCGCTGCCTTGATTTGCGTTATAGAATTGAGTGATCAAAAAAACTGTTTCATTATTTTTAGATTTTTTTGTAGTCGTTTGATTGGTTTCGTAGTCAATGGTGTGCGTGTATGAATTGCTCGCGGCAGCGAAATTCACGTCACAGCTTCGACGGCTCCGAGAACCACGGCGATCACGTTTAGTCAAGGTCGGCGCGCCATCCGAGCGGCTTGCTCAATGTCCGTTTGAAAATTACAAATCGGGTTACATGCGGCGTTCGAGGCGAAAACTGCCGAAGCAGTTCGTCAGAGGTGTGGACGAAACGGGACGGTATTATGCCGTGTCGGATTTTTCTCGAAACGTCCATCTCGCTGCGGCGCGCGCTTATTGGTGCTGACCTTGAAATTTAATGCCAATTACACGAATTATCTATTTCCGTCACCCGCGATATATATCTCTTTTCGGTATTACACTTCGTAGTTCATGCTCATAGATCCGACCAGTCCTATCGTCGACCTCAAAATAATCTAGATTTCGCAGGAAGAAAGTGTCACGATGTTATTTTCGAGCGACGCATAAATTTCGGCGAAACAAGCTTCTCTGCGTGCGCGCAGGATGATCGTTTCGCAGATTTCGCACGTTGTACAATCTACACATGTTCAGACGTTGATAGTAAGGCGTTGAAACATGAGGGCGTGATGCGAAAACCCACAATGCGTATTAAGCGTGTGTGAAGTGTTAAGTCACGTTTCGGTATTCAAAAGAAATAAGCATCTCATATCGAGATTTCCGAGAACTTCCTATACCTTACGCACAGCCCGTCAACCTTTACTCTTCTCATAAATTAGAATTAGACCTATGATATGTTAAGTATCGCGACAGGATCTCGTGCGAAGGCACACATAGGCTAGTGAGATTTGCAAGTAGTTATCGATCAAATTAGTCTACTTCTACAACGAGTTTTTGCTTGCGCATAGCACAGTTCGCGATAAAGTAAATCTATAAATCAGTTTCGTTATCTAGATTCTTTTCGGCGCCGGTACACGAACCGAATGTGACAGACCAACGGAGCGCGGCGTGATTGTATTAGACGTGACTATGGCGCAATTTTAATATCTCATCATCAAGTCGGAAGTATCTTAACGCTACGTCAGATAGATACTATTTGTCACAGCATGGATGAGTCACCGACTCACCGGTTATGTACGATATGACGAAACACTGAAATACCTATTCGTAACGAAAAATTCTTGCCAATCGCTAAGTCACTACTAGGGTATTCGATGGAGCTCCAGTAGATTTTCGTGCAGGCAAGCGATCAAAGAAAATACGCAATACGCATCTGTTGTTGTTGAATGATATCGAAGAACAACGTTCAGAAGTTACGCGGAACGGCGCGGCAATGATGCAATCGATGCCAAATACAGATGAAGCAACGGACATTTTTCTGTTAATCGCGTTCCATTGATAAGTACATGTTCGTAGAAGGCGGTGGTTAAATCCGATATTTGCGTCAACCTATCCCTCCTTGCATCATCCACGATCGAGTATGCATTGTTATATAAATTATGTAACTTGTCGCAGAACTTTTTCCTTTTCACAAGCATGCGTCATCAAATAATTTCGGGCAGATTTCACGTACGATCGTTTCTGGTGCTAGAAATTGGTTTAATTATAGTGGCTGCCGTGATAAATTGAGCGAAGGGGTAATAGACGTCACGCGCGATATGTTGCAATAAATTACGTAAAGTTTACCTCTTGGCAGCGCATTGGCGAGTTGAACTGAAAAAGGGTGAACGCGTCCTGTACTTTGCGTCGTAAAAATTACCGTTACTTTGAGGCACAAGCGACATTGATCATTCAACGGCAGATCTTTTTAAAGGCAGAAATAGAATGACTCCAAGGTCTCAGTTTGCTGCCGTTTATGAACATTTAAACGCTGAATGCTCTCAATAAGGACTCCGGTTGATTGATTTCGATTTCTTTCTCTGTGCATCCAGCAACGAATATCTTATGCATCTTCTGTCACTGGCCCGTGCAAACCTTTGTTTTGATCGTTGCGAGCAAAAAACAAACGGGCAAAAAATTCTGCATTAGAATGCTATTAATACCGAAGAAAATCAGCACGTGCCAAAAATGTTTACTTCACCGCGTGTCCGCTGGTACACACGAAGCGCAGCGAGTGATCTGCATTCTTGCATGTCTTTCGTCTTTCATCGTGTCTCCCGCGTTTGGCGGAAGTCTAAATTCATTTGGCGACAAGCGCGACTTCGTGTTATCCGAATTGTTACGAATTGCGACTAGATCAAACGATCTGTCGTCGACTCGTTGCGCAACAGCTGATACTACGTGTCAAATGGCAGACGAAATAACGACGCGTGACGATAATTAACATGACAAAGAGAATGACTTTTCAGGGAAAACTGGCAGTATGTAGAAACATTATTTTTAAACTTGCACGCATCTTGACTCGCTACGCCCGAATACAGATCAATCAAGCACATGATAAGAGATGAAGGCATTCGCATCGATAATGAGCCAAAAAATGGCGGGGACAGACAACGCCAATCGTAGCAGCGAACAAGATTCTTTCGTACCCGCGCCAAATTTTGTGAACGTGTACGTCGGTATCGTGCCGACCACATGTCGATTACAGAACTCTGCATTCAGAAAACGAGATCGTCGGTACTGGAGATTCTCCACAAAACAGTGCCGCACTCTAGGACGAATACCCTGCAGTACGTCAACGCCGAAATGAATGGTCGGTAAAGTTTTGCAATTGAATCTCTCGTCTGCGAACATTAAGTGGGAATTGTTATAATATTCAGTGTACATAGCTTTGTTACTTCGAGCAGATCGCGGAAAAGGAAGTGTACAGCATGCTCCGATCGTCAGAAGATAATATTTTAATTGCCAATCCACGTTGTTCATTAAGTAAAGCATACAAATTAATACGACGCGAGCGATCAGTAAATTAGACGGCTTATTTTCTCAAATAATTCGATGCATCTGATACGCTTTTAATATGGATTTTATTCATCAGAAAGTCGTACAGCAAATTTGTCCAGCAATTTCTCCTCGAAACTTGTGTAGAGAAGCTTCGAGCATGGATAAAGTATGTGAACGAGGAATACCTTCCGGACGTATGCAAACACGGGTCCTATTGGGGTGTTACATTTTTCTATTGGTCCGAAAGCGCGCGCATTTTAACGCAACGCACGCGTCAACAGGAAACGCAGAAGTTCTCAAACCCATTATCCACTTGACAAAGTTAAAAATAACGTTCCTAGTACAGCTACGCTCTATTATAATGACGAAGAAGTTTGCGCTCCGGATGGTTAGTCGGTGTCAAAATGTGATCTGAATGTGGAACAAAATTCCTTGTTTCTTTTTTCGAAATATTTAACATCGCACCAACATCTCGGTCATTAACGAGACACGATACGCACGGCTATCGTTGTTTAAATATAATTGCATCATAATTTGTGGCTTTTAATTAAACTGAGAAGTCTAACATTCTCTATGACGTTGAAAGGATTCTCTTAATCACTTGAGGAGTCTCGTTTCTGTAAGCCTCGTTTTCTTCGCAAGATAGTAGAACGTGTACTAAGGTTAGCTTGGATTCGCATGTGCTACAGTAAGGCGAGGGAGATTTCTTTATACGGAAATCACGCGCGATTCTAGTCTGACCTATAAGCAAGCCGTTTATGAGAACTTCGCTTTTCCAATTGACATTTCGACCAGACTTCTTTTGCTTCACACCTGCGCACCTCCCTTGATTATTTACCGTACTTGTGCCCACACACCGATCATTCGTGTTTGAACGCGATGCAGAGTGACACGCGGCTTAGCCTGCACTTGAAGCTGGAAGATAGTAACCGGTAAACACAAGCGAGATGTCGCAAGAAGTCAAATTTCCGCCGTACCGTTTATTTCTTATTAAGTAAGCTAATTTGTGTCAAGGTGGGCAGTAATCAGGATGAGTAATTTGTCAATTCAGGCAAGTGGTGCGTACGCGACGCGTTGGACAGGTTACGCACGTTGGCCATATTTGCCAGTTCGAATTCTACAGTCTAATTGATGGGATGGAACTTTACTCAGTCAGCTTTCTCTCTTTCTCTTTCTCTCTCTCTCTCACTCCCTGTCTAAGGATTAAGGTGATCGTAAGATTGGCGGACGTGACACGTGTATATGCAAACATTCATTCATTTGTACGACACGATCATGTTGCCGGTAAGATGAATATCGTGTCACTGCTAACGCGTCTGTGAAGATGGGGCGTCAGGAACGATTTCTACCAATGGATCGTAAAAATCTGTTAACACAATTTCATTAATATAAAGCAGAGGTATTGATTTACGGCCGCTACTAGCAGATACTGTGCAGCGATCGTCGTGCCGCACGTCGCTGGCCCGGGAAAAAGTTCAAATTCGAAACCCAAACAACGTCTCTTGCCAAACGTTTCATCATCGTCAAATCGACAGGCCGTAAATCGAACTATCGTGAAGCGCGCACCAAGCTCAAGTTGTTAGACACTTCTTGTGACTCCATGTGTGCCAACGGCGACAGTTTTGTCGTGCAGGAAAAATGAGACCGAACATGTACATCCATTTATTAAGACTTACACGGCCGACGTCACTGAGTAAACATATGGTATAATGAGAGAAAGTCTTATTTACACTTTGCACACTCATGCTCTGTTAAGCATGCGACGATACGAGGATACTATTGTGCTTCGTGTCATTATATTATTGGTATTCGGAATAGATAAATATTATGAGAAGGTAATGTTAACGGGCCGCTATGTTTATTTCGCGGAACTAATGAATGTTCGTAGAATGAAGAAAAATACGTAGCTGCCATTCTTATATGACTGGCATCGTAAGAGAGATGAGTAAAAAGTGATTCGTCAACATAGGGCCATGACTGCCATGAGTGAACTCTGTTGGATTAAAGGATAATTTTTTGTTTCCGTAATGGTAGGTGCTTACATTCGTACTTCCTTCTTGCGTGTGGCGTGAAGTTAAAGATTTGTTGCTACCTACACACGCGGAATAGCCTTGTTACGTTTCCTGTCCTTATTTTCCGAATAAGTGTTCTACACGTAATCCTCGTATTGTCTGATACGCAGTTACTACTTGCTGTTACGTGCTGACGAAGTCATTTATTGCATATAAACAAATTCCACAAATATCTCTGAGATTACACAGTGTATTATGCAAATCAAGACAGTAATTGTAAAAGGCACGGTCAATTGTAAAAGGCATTAATCGATTAACTTCGAGATTGCTTAATTCTGTAAACGACATTGTATAATATCCGTAATATGTTAGCAGAAAATAATGAATGACCGAAGAGGAATTATACTTGCAAAAGTAAGTAAGTCTAATAGTGTGTTTTGTAAGTTGTGTGCATTTATCACACGATCCCACTTTGTAAAGTTCTTCAGGATCATTTAAACGACGGTGCGGAGTTGTAATTAGTATCCTTCATAGTAAATCAAAAGTTACAAAAACTTGCTCAACGTGCACGTATGTATATGCCCGCCGCAGCTCCTATAAAATGTGAGAAATTTATCTTTAATCAGAAAACAAAAATTGACGTCACATAGCACGACAGCTGGGTGTATTGAAAAAGCACGTCAGGTACTGACAAGGAACATTTGTGAAAATGGGGTGCAATAAGAAAATATTGATCACCGGTAGCATTCCGGTGATAACTCAAGATATAATCTATCGCTGTGAAAGCTGTACGTATTGTGAATTTGCAAGAAACACAACGTCCGATATTTGCTACGCGTGCGGAATGACTTTATAGTTCCTTCATCGATCAACGGTGCCAATCGTTTGCTAATTAAGGTTACGGCACACTGCACCTGTATTATTACGCGGGATGAAAATATTGCACTTATCTCTCGACCGGGTTGGATAAAAAGGGACCCTTCCGAACATAATCTTTGTTCAAATATCGAAACGGAAATACCGTAAAGTGTGAACGCAGGGTCAGTAGGATGAAGTACGATTTATCGTTGTTAGAAAAACGTCAACGCTGCTGAGATAATATCTGTTGAATAATCGACGGAGTCGACATTGAAGAATTGGTGAGTTCTGTGGATAAGTCAGAGAACAGAAATGCTCATACAGTGTATGTCTTTTCGACTATTCCGGTGCTGAATGCTGCTGTGAACCATTTGACATGCACGATGTATGGTGTTAATAACGCATCGACAGGCTTTGATGAGCATGGCAGATAGTATGCAAGGTCGAAAGTTGCTTCCACAATCAACGTAGCACTACAATTTACGTAATAACCATAACCGTTCTGAGAACGACGAAACGGCTCTTGATAATTTCTATAATCAAACTGTTGTCGGTTATACACCCTCCATTCCAAAAGAAACGTGGTGAACAATCAATTATCTGTCCGTCGCACGAATAGTGCTCTTTTTCTAATTTGCTATTGCTCTTTTCGTGCCGTACGTATGCACGTTTACCTGTCTGGCTACTGATTATGAAAGTGGCATAGACAGAAAAAAAAAATCAATTTGTGAAAAACAGTAATTTTTTGCTCGCATTGTAATTAACATCGATGCAAGACAAAATATATTATAGATTTTTTACTTTGGCCACAAAATATATTTTAGATTTTTTACTTTAGCCACTTTCTTAATCGCCGGCATATATACAATATACATGGTATGTATATCAGAATCTTATTTCACCCTTTAGACTTTTTTTTCGCGTGGAATTGATAGATCTTCTCGGTCGTGAAGCCAGTTACGGGACACCCTGTATGTTTGTCGCTCAGAGCTCGTCTAACGAGTTTTAAAGCAACGCACGGCAGAGTAATTTTTGCTCGAGACTTCATTGATTTGTAAATGCAACGGCGCACGGAACATGTCCGCTATCGATTTTGTTATCGCGCCGGCAAAGCATTTAGCATGTTAAACGGAACTTTCTGCTACGATCTGTGTCTCTCGTCATATAACGTCTACGACGGTCTTACTGAAATCAAAACGTCTTCTCTATTTAGTCATTTTAGTCAGAGCTACACGCATATGTGTCGGTCAGTCCAAAAGTGGCTTAATTATAACATAAAAATCTGCACAATTTTAAGACCTCACGGACAACTGTGTGTTAGTGAATTATGAGTCCGTGTTCTTAAAACCCCTGCAATTATGAGTTATAATATCATTGAATTCAAATATGCGCGTACATTTGTACCAGGAAACATTAAAACAAAGCGTCGAGGAGTGGCATTAAAGTCGCCGATAAATTTTGCCACACAGTGCATTAACATTTGCGCGAACCGAACTGCGAATACGCCGATACACATGCCCACGCCTATTTAAATACACGTGACCCAGAGACCTCCATTAAAGAGCCTAGCGGCCGATACGACGTTAAAAACCTCGGCAAAAAATGAAAAAGAGGAAGAAATATTAGAACGTCTCCAGTTTCCAGGCTGAACAATATGCACGCGTATGTGCGCGCCGCCGCCACCGACGCCGACGTCGCGCACACGGAGTCGAACAAAAGCAGGTGTGCCAGCGTTCTCGAATGACGCAATATAGAGCAAAACGACTAATGGGTCGGGCGAGGAGTCTGCTCTACGTGGAGCATCGGCAGTAGACCAACAGAGACACGCTCGTCTCTTTTCCCGAACCCGTATATGCCTAATATGTCACCGGCAACACGTGCGGCGATCGAGGAAGGCATAGCTGCCTGCGCAGCTCAATTCGAGATTACACTTATATTGTATACACAGAAGTCAACCGATAAGATAACATTTTAAGAAGTGCTCGTGCACTGCCCGTCGCACCTGCATACATATGCATGCGTTGACATTAGATTCCACCGAACGTTCTCAGGTATACGCCGCGAACTATCGATCGCCGGCCAATTTCGCGATTCGTTCGGCCGAACTTGAATCGCAAGCGAGGCGCGCACGGCAGCAGGAGAAAACACTCGAACGACTTCCTCGTGCAGACGAGAGGAAACTCGCGCCTTGAGTCGGTATCAGGGTCAGCGCGTACGAGCGCGCGCTCGAGGACTCGCGCGTCTTCCGCAGCAGAGTCGCGGGCCACGAATTAGTTTGCCGAGATTCGCGCATACCCCGTATGCGTATGCGGTCGCACGAGCTCATTCATGTCGCGGGGCGTTATCGAAAAACGTGACGCGTAGACTTAATTCATGGAATATGGGTTGCGCATAAAGGTAGCCTTGGAACCGGTTGCGCGCCGTCCTCGTGAGGTTTAAGGTGAAGTTGAATGAATGTGAAACGGCCGGGAGCCCGTGTGCCTGGGACGGGTCGTGTGCAGGTGTGCGTGCGGTGGTCGGTCGTATTGTTTTCGAAGATTGACGTGAAATCGTGCTGGCGGACCGACGATGCGCGAACGGCGGCGAGGTGGGTGTCGAAATAAATACGTGAATGTCATTAATTTGTACAAATGGCGAGTGTTGTTAGACGATGCGCGGCTACGATTCGCGTGGCGCGCAACGCGGATGGGGCATGTGCGTTATTTTTGGGCGGACGTCTTATCGCGTATGTACATTGCACCTGGCCATATCGAACTAATGATATAATGATGAATTAGCGTGCGTCAGGAGCGTTCCGACGGTGTTGGCGGCGTATCAAGAAACAGGAAAGTTTTCAGTCATCGCTGGAATGTAACATTCGTTCGCCGTGTGATGCGTGCTATTGTTCCGCGCGGTTCGCTCTTTTTGATGTGTCTGGCTATGAGCGTTTGGAGAGTTACGTTCACTGTATATGTATCCTGTTCGCGTTGCATAAATGTAAATTGGTTGTCGGTGGTGATTCTGGTAACGATCAATTTTTCTTCAACGACCTGACCGAACAGAATGTCTGACTGCTTTAATGTTTTCTTCTAATGCACGAGAGGCCAGTCTCTGCAGAAATGTCATTTAGTCACCCCCCACTTTTTTT
The DNA here is from genome assembly GCA_963942575.1 of Priocnemis perturbator. Taxonomy (NCBI): domain Eukaryota; kingdom Metazoa; phylum Arthropoda; class Insecta; order Hymenoptera; family Pompilidae; genus Priocnemis; species Priocnemis perturbator. Next base: position 14,677,100 of record OZ012644.1, on the reverse strand, counting down.
CCTCCTTTTGTCTTTCACTCTCTTTATTATTCCCTTTATTTTGTTTCTTGCTTTACATTCCATTCCCGTCGTTCTATCGAAACAAGTTCGACAAAACGAAAATTCGAACGTAAACACTTTCTCCCGTTGACGTAAACAGCCCGTGCTAACTTCATTTGATGAATCATACAGACTTTCCCGAACAGTTTTATATTTTCCCCGTATTATATTATACATGTATGTATGCACGCACGATATTCTATGCAGGTATGTAGCTATCGGCGACGACGAGAGTGGTCTAATTGTAAGGAAAAATCTGAGACAAAATGGAATGTACCACTTTATCCTGTAATGTCAATTACTTAACGCATAACGAATGAAATTTTATAATTTTTTACTTAGATCACTCTCATAATTGCTCGCACGTATAAGCAGTCGTTATCCCCGTTTGCAATAAGAATACCCTAGTTCCTAGAATTTGATAGCTAATTCCGTTTTAATCGATCCACTCATTGCTGCTCCGCGTTATATCAACAATATACCATCTTTATTCCTGGGACTCGTCATACTTCATCGGGGCCACGTGATCCACCGAGTGATCATAAATCAAACAGATTAAACACGGAGCGCTCAGTTAACTGTAAAACGCAATCTACACTCAAATCGTTCGCTTTCCAATCCATTTTCAATCTCTTCTGGATGCACGTCACTGAGCGTATTTATATGTGCATCGTACGTACAACGTTCGCGTTAACGTTCTATTCTTACCTGCAAACGTTCTACCTACGAAGAAGCAATATTACACAAAGAAGAAGAAGAATTATACGAGTAATGAGGAAAATAGTACGAAAGGTAAAGTTCGGCAAAATATTCCGCATTAAATGTATCGGAATTAGCGTACGTTAATTTTCATGTTCACATTCCAGGAAAAAAGAAGCACTTGCTGGGAATCGCGTCGGAGTAGATGTTATTGCTATCACGCACTGTACACCGGTATTCAGTCACAATAGTAATTAGATTTCCTACTCCCTCAATGGTGACACTTCCGCTAATTCTACAGCGCCACGAAGCAAATTAAGTTCCCACAAATCTTTTCTTCATGTCCCACCGAGCGCGATTATTATGTTCTATTTCGGACTGGTAAGAGTAACTTTGTGCATGCACAGAACTAATTCGATTGATCTGTGGCTACGGAAGGTGTCGGAAACCGGGGTACAGTTGCGTAAACCGCATATTAAACCACACATGTAATACGTGTTCATAAAGCGGTACATATTATTAGTCACGGAAGAACGAACGAAAATGAACATACATAATATATTCTCCTTTCGTCTTTTGCCCCGTATAATATGAACGAAACTTGAAGCTAGCTCTTTTTGATCAGTGACCTAACACGGAAGCGCTTAAAAAGTAACAGACTGTTCCTTATTGAACATTACGTCTCGGCTCGTAACTCGCTCGCTGTTACAACGATATCGTAAAATTATGCAGGCTGCCTCTTCAAGGTTTCCTCGGCCGTAAAGGGAAAAAACTTTGTTATATACGCGATGCCATAAAAAACATCTGTCGCATTTTACACGTCGCGCGGCGAACGACAAGTTGCTTGCCGATCGTTTTACGACCAGGGAATACAATATAAAGCCAAGTGAATCTGTTTTCGAACGGCCTCCTGCCGCGACGTGCCGTTCAAAATTGCCGGTCTAATTACGACGCCGAGCAGAGACTAGAGAGTGCAGCTAAGCATTCGGAAAGTCGGAATCGGGCACTCAGAGCATTTGAGCGAGGCCCGAAGAAACCGAACTTCGTCTGTCGTGTCCAAAGTTTCCCCGGCACGCTTGGCGGCGCGAGAAAAATGTAAATCTCACGCGCTGTAAACTACGCACGAGACGATAGAGCACGGATTTCGGGACGTGGTGCTCGCCGAAAAAGATACCGATGTTACGGGTCGGGGCAATGTCACCGACAACTTCGAGGCTCGTTAGAAATTGGCCACATAACCAACCGATACCGAACCGGCTTTCCTTACCTGCTTTCGACACATACAAAAAAAAGACCACACAACAGGTGCCAGCGCGCAGTACATTCGATCGTCGTCAAAAAGTCGTTGGTTCTGACAATAACTTCTTGTCGATAGCTACCTAAGCATCGCGTACATACATTCGTATCTATGCGAAACAAACGCAGCCCTCCCAGTACACGGACAATCATATATGCACGATACATTTCACTCCCGTTCCCTCGCGACGTCTACTCAACAATAAATCTGCCAACCGTACACAACAGTCGCCGTTTCTGTCGCGCACCAACCGACTCACCTTTCGGCAAGACGACCTCCACTTCGAACTCATCCGGCGGGCTCTTGATTTCAGATCTCTTGCGGTCCAGCGACAGGTTGTTCTTCTCCACCATCCTCTTGCCGTGCGTCTGCCGACTGCTCGACGAACCGTTGACAATAGGCACGAAAATCCCAGCCGTGGCACCACGACGGTCACTTTGATACTGTAGAAACGCGAGTGAACTCTCAACACTTAGCGGCGGAAGCCTGGCACACGACGGCCAATTAGAGCACGCCGTTTGTGTCCTCCTCTCTCCCCCTCCTTCGTCGGAGCCTCTGTCCTCCCTCCCAACATTCGACGCTTTTTTCGCCGATCGATCCTGAACGAAATCCGCTTTCGATTTTCGCAGGGCAAAAGTGTGTTTCGGCTGCGTCCGGAGGCCGGATCGTCGCTGGTAGCGAGCAGAGGCTGCGGCGGAAGGCGTAATAAATGGATTTCGGAGCGGACGGGCGCAGTCGTGCGCGATCGGACTCGGAATCTTCCGGTCGCCTGATGAGCGCTCTTCCAATTGATCTCAATCGTGCGGCACACCTGTTCCTTCCTTCGCTATTCGTCGCACGTATACGCGCTACCGGCCATAAGTTTCGAGCCGCCGACAACGTCCAGAGTAGACTTTGCCAACGTTTCCCTTTCAATGTTGTCGCCTTTTCGGTTATTAATGTTAGATTCAATGTGCGTAAATAGTGCACTTTTGTTTTGCCAATTGAAGGCCATGAGAAGAGAGTAGTATGTGCATAGGTATGAGGTATTTGAATTTTTAATGGAAAACTTGTGAAGTGCTCTGAATTTATAAAAGTTCGGGTATTTATGTATAGTCATGCGCCACTTAACCTCGGCGTTTCCAGAAATTGGATGTTAAGCGAACATCGCGTACTGAACCTTCGCAAGACGGATGCGATTATATCTAATTTCTTTCTCTTTTTCTATAAAGCTTGGAATGTTATAGTATATGTTTAATTCACTTTTCGCTCTAAACAATATGGGCCACCGTAGTGTTCCTGTGTTTATTGAATAGTCAACTTATTGTGTAACGGCCTACGTGCCGTTTGGACGTTAAGCGACGCACGAATGTATGCACACGGGGAACTCCTTAGTCGATCTCAACATTTAGCGCTATCATTTTAACATGTTTGCGTGCCCTGTCGCGCAATCTCTTCCTCTGGCCTTAAAGAAGCTTAGAATGCGGAACGTTAACTGATAATTTCAAATGTTCATTTCTGTAACAGATTACGAACGAGGCTCTATTAGCGTCTAGTTATCTATACGCTTCGGAATATTTCTTTTTATCATTTTTTTGCCGACTATTGTCCTCGCTTATGGCCCGCGACTTACATACAATATGTACGTCGAAGAAAGAAAAAACACAAACGTGATTTATATGCACACGTATACGTATTATCTGTTACGTAAATATGCACCTTTTCATTGAACCAATCCAAACTATCACTCGTTTTTCCTGCACGGATTAGATCGAAAGCTGGTAATTTCTGGCAGGAGTATCTGGCACAGGCTCGGTTAATTATGCAACTATCCACACGCTCATCGGGATAAGAACAAGAACGTTCTTCCAATATATTGTTGTTAGGCGACCGTCGACAAAGCATCGCTCGGAAAATCGAATTGTCGCAAAATATCAGATTGCTTATCTCGCGCCGTATGCCAAAGTGTCGTTTCGATGATAAAATGACGCCCGTCATTGTACAGATTGACGCGTAGATTTTCTTAATTGGGAAGTGCTATGATGATATTCGACGAGGCGTGTTCGGTAGATATTGCACGGCCAATTGCTGTCAAATTGTAACCAGCGAAAATGTACTCGCCACTCCCGGTACAGTGGCATGTAACAAGAACGGCAGGCACAAGCGGACACGAACGCGTACGATTGTTCCTTACAGCCAGTAAAATCATTCAACTGCACAATGGATGCATATGCATATCAAGAAGGACCACGGGAATAAGTGTACATGAGCTGTTTGACCGACACGAATGCGTAATTATTTAAGAAAGAAGAATAATGTCAGACGTGCATGTTACGATAAAATGTCTGAGTGTAGTCAACAGGTGTAAAAACGAACGTGATGACATTAAGGATATTTGTTACGAGCATCTATTCAACGATAGTCGCGCCATGGTATATCACAAGATATAGTTTAAAGAGTGATAATATTTTATCAATCGAATAGTTCGAGCACGCCTTTCCCACCCGACTGATATACAGCGCGATTCTAAAATAATCTGTCGATCTTTCGGCCGCTTTCTACTCGCCTTGAGGCTGAAAAGTGGCCTTAATGATATATAGGTAATGAAATGCTTCATTTTTTTGTCGTCTCATAAACAATTCTTCTTTCCGATACGTTTCGCAATGTTGCATGCATGTTCTTCGAATACAAATAACTGACCGTTACCCTTGACTTCGACTCTAAAATAGTTCAAAGAATGACAGTCGACTTAAGAAAGCGTGTCCGTTCTCACGTCGACACAATGTCTTTTCATTCACTAGGTGTCCAAAATACGCGCTCAAACTATAGCCGATCTGTCCAGAACACCCTGTATATACGGAACCTAATAGTGCCGTAGAGTCTGGATATACGACTGCCAATGATCGCCGTGAGCCGCGACTCATGTCGATTTCTGCTTTTGATCAAGGCTGGACAAATGAATAATTCTGTACACGGAGCCGTTTAACGAACAGTCCGCGGCAACAAGTATTTTATTCGGGCCGCGTGCCGCTACATTGCTGAGAGGCCGAAGGCTTCGGATATTGGAGCGTTCATGACCTCGCTTTTAGATCGACAGCATGCCGCGATCTACCGATCATTTTCCTATAATTCTTCCTCTCAATTAGCACCAACGTTTATTCGTATTAATTGCGCCACACCTATCTGATGTAATCCCTCGACTTGAATAATTTCAGCGTTTGTTCGTATTAATTGTACCATGCCTGTGTAATGCGGCTTAATAGAGCAGAAAGGTGTACAACGCTGACGCGCTCAATCTATCTCATCGACGCTGATCGAAGAAAACTTCATCAGGTGAGCCGTCGCAGAACGACTTTCCACGAATCCCTTATAGTTACCGTTGTCGAGACTGTTCACATCGTAGTGAGAACGGACTCTATAAAACGCTCACCTATGAACGTCACAGTGACGTGAATAAAATTTACTGCCTAGTCGACAAGGATTTTCTCCAAACAGTTAGAGACGCGTGCTTCAGCTCTTAATATGGCGTTTAAAAATAGTACCTTCGATGTTTACATGATTTAATCTACTCTCGACATTCTCAAATTTGATCATGTTGACATGTACATAAGACATCGAACGATTGCTACATGTTAACAAAATTGCCGTATCGAAGCACCACGCTCACGTGCCGTAGCGTTATCAAACGTTATCGTTTACCTTTCTTCAATATCATTTGCAAAATTACATTAATTTTACTCTGCACTCGCTTGAAAGGTGTCTCAATGTACACGATACATTCATTATCGAACCTCGCTGTTTGTCTTGTAAACGGAACCTTCTTATACAAAATTCGACACCGCAATTGCGATATTTTGCATTTTAAGAAAGCATTCTCTTTCTTCCGGATACCGCGAATTTTGGAGCGCACTATATGTGCGTGTTTTATGACCGCGTAAGCCGTAAGCTGTGGCCGATTATCGTTATCTTTTTTGAGTAATTAATTAAAATCCGTGTAGCACGTGCTCGGTATTGATTGTATCGAAATTTTGTCCTTCCTGAAAACACGTTTCGTTCTCAAACGGATGTGATTGCTTTGTCGCAGAGCGTTATATATATATATATTCCTTTACTGTACTGTATTCAGGCTATAGAATGCAGTGAAATTGAAGAAATACGAACACGTCGACCGTGCCGATATGCTATAATACGTTGGATAGATCTGATAACAGTTTTATCTTGGCAATCCATCATCATCGGTGGTTACAACGCTCACCAGGCTAGTTAACGAAGGCTTTTAGCTGGTTTAACAGATTAATTAAAACTTATGGGACTAACTTCAAAATATTTATGTCCAGCCCAATTTAAACGGCGTTCTTCAGGAATAAGCATACGCGAACTGAGTAAATGTCAGACTGTGTACCTGGTCTGTTTGTCATGGTATAAATTTTGATATCTTTTCATTTACATTGCATTGACGGAGGGGTGTACTATTTTGTCTGCGTGAAGCGTGAAAATGGTGTTTTATCCCTTAAAGTTTGATAACAAATTACTGCCTTCCCGAGCATGTCGACAAATTATGGATCCATACTGCGATGCTCTAACGCACAAAGAGTGCAGCAACACGCGTCCGCATCTGAGATGCGGTATCCATCAACATCGATGCGCTTACACTGTATATACGTCGTTCTATTTATTCACGACGCAATTATAAAATTTTCGACCCTGATCACCCCATCTATCCATCAATCGGCCTCTCACGCGTAACTCGAATTGACAAACAGCCAATAAACAATTAACGCGCGACGTTCATCCACAACGACGATGCCTGCGGCGAGCGGAAATTTTACATAATTCGCTCTGTCAGGCTGTGCGAGGAAGGCAACATAAATTCGAAATGTTTCCGCTACGTGCATATCTATAGGAAGATTTGGCGGGCTGATGCCACTGTAAACGCAACTTTCTTTATCAACCAACAAAATTTACAAAAATCATCTTCCGCCCCGTCCCGGCGCTTTATCGTCCGATGGAATTTTTCTAATCGCACATCGGCTGCGTTTTTCTGCCCCGTCAGACTCCGCAGAGCATCTCGAGTAAGCGGCTCACTCAGCGAGCCCGATTCGCCCGAGCAAATTGCCGAGATGCGCTGATGCAGTCGAACGGAGGAACGCACCGTGGGATTGCCGGAAAATAGGTAATATCGCGAAGTTGCGTTATCATGGTAGGCAGAAGGCTCGCTTTCGCTCTGTGGCGGATCGCGCAAACAGCCTCAATCCCGCCAATCATCGCCACGCGAAAATCTGATCGTGTGCACGTGTATTTGCCACTTACGATATCAATCTCGTGAATAAACGCTGATAAGGGACTGTTAGGAGGCTCGTCTCACGTGCAAATCACTAACACATCACGCTATCTGCCGATGCCACCGTTCGACAGCCAGACGATCTACACCTCTCGCGCTCGCCGATTGCCTCGCTTCCCTCGACTCGTGTCAATTGCGAAATCCTACTCTTCTGCTTTTTCATTCCCGTTTCTGTGTACGAACGATACCGTCGGTGTACGTGCTAATAACGTTAGTTCGTAAACTCCTGTTTCCTGCCCGTTACACTTTTACGACTTACATTTATCCGATCGACACGATCGTTTTGTACGAGTAGATATGTTTGCCCGTGACGTCAGTCTGTTATATCCGTTAAGTCACACGCAGCACTCACGTGAACTAACGTCTGACAATGCGTCACATTTTTCCGATATATTGTTTCGTTTTTTTTTTTTTGTATTTTTCAACATCTCTTTGCCTTTATCTATCCCTATATTATGCCTGCGCACGCTACGGAACGATAATCGTATCTATCCATGTATATACATGCCGTTTCATCAGAAGTACTGTATTCATGCATGAGTTAGCTTAGGCAGGTGTTTGTCTACTTACCCGATTGTTTCCAGAACTTGGACGGCTCGTTTGCCTACCCGCGACACATACTATACTGGGAAAAGGCGAGAATGCGAATGCACGATAGAGCCCGTTAAATACGACGAACGCATTCGAGGCCGGCGAAATGCGTAACAATGATCGAAACGCCACGTTCTATCAGCATTCATTCTGCTGCCGATTGCAAGCGACACGGCCGAAGCAAATCTGTCGAAGTAGTATCGAAGTAGGTCGACTTAGGGCCTCGGGCAATTAGTCGCGAAATTCTTCTCGCCGACGCTTTTTTCACTCGCGAGTTCCGAAACGATTGGAATGGAACAGCTGGTTGCGCCTTTATTGCTTTATAGCCGTCTTATTGCTACGCCCCGCGTACACGTACAAAGTGCTGAGCAAACTCATCCTCATTTCACGCGAGCACCACGGATATCTTACATGACGTACGGAAAGGTGGTTGTGATCGCATAATCGCAGAGCGTCGGTTTCGGATTTTCCCCTACAAAAGATTACCGACACCCTCGCCACCGGTCGTTACCGTTGACAACGCCAAAGTCGCGGAAACCGTAATCAGCCGCGTGCGCCGGATCACACTCCTCGCGCGAATGATTTAATCTGCCTTCGTCTTCGCAAATTTGATCGCGTCGATGTCGACACCAGACACTTCTCCACTCAATCATCGTAAGCGTTAATAACAAAAAAGGAAAGAAGAATGCTGTATCGAAGCATCTCATACATACACGGACGCGCTCGCCAAAGCGTTATCGAACGTTATCGCTCGTGTTTCTTCAGCGATAATTCGCGAAATTCAATTAACTTTTTCGTTTACGCTCCGCGCGTACGTGATGCGATTTACAGTGACACGAGAGTTCACTCACGGATTCTCGTGCGATACTTGTCCGCGGGCATGAAATCGTAGAATTCGACCGTGCATAGTGAGTCCGGCAAGAAATACATCGAGAACTTTTGCCGGAAGTTCTTTTGTCAAAACGACTACTTTGTAACGTGATCGAGTCGGTCACTGTTAATACACCGGCTTTTTGAGATTCCGAGCCTCTTAACTCCCGGCGTTAGTCGCGATAAGGCGAAAATCGTGAAGCTAGCAATCAGCCTCGCACGGCGGATTATAATTCACGCGCGAGCGATATGTGCGCGCTAACTTCTTCCGCACTCTGCCTAATGTCAAGAAGCTAAGCTCCCTCCATAAAACGTCGATGCCTCATCGTTCTCGCAATTTCTCGGCAATGACAGACCCGCGACGCGGCGGGTAATGAATCCGTGAGAACAGCGAAGGCTGCCTCGACTTAAATCGTATTATTCTGTAAGAAGCGTTCTCCTACAAGAGACGGTTATTTTGACGGTAGCGTGCCATATCAGCGGGTAGGTCCCGAAGCCTTACTGTCACGAATCTTGAATATTTTAGGATGTTCTTCGGCTAATATGCGGCAATGTATATTCATAAAGGACGCCTGCGGTCTATTCCTTCGCGAACGACTTCCTCGTGCGCACGATGCCAGGCGGTTTGTTCTGTATCGGTCTCTGTGTTTTTCAAATAAGTACAAGTATTCGCTGATAATCGCGTAAGGTCGCACACACGCGTTGTGAGTCATGCACTGGCGCGGAGGAACGCAGAGTATCAGTATGCTCTTGATTCCTAGCGTCCTGGCGGTGGCCACTTGTGTAAGGGCGGCGTCGGTTCTCGGAGAGTTCGACGACGTCGTCGTTGATTTTATCCTCGACGCGACCCCTTCTTTGTTTCCACCGGTGAGAGTGTGTTTTTATTGGTGCGCTAATGAAGGTACGAAGGGTTCTTACTTGCGATTTTATAACGTTCGGAGCGTGGATGCTTAGCGGCGTCCTGAAGGACGAATGCCGGGTATGTTCCGACCCACAGCAGAGTTTCTTAGGAAGAATTTCAAAAAAGCTCTTAGGTTTAATTGTCTTCTTTTTTTGCGGGAGGTTTTAGATGTTTCTGTATGTTCGTTTAATGTTACGCTGTAGTTCTACGGCAATTTTATTTCGAAACCATCAATTCGATTTCTACTAAATGAATATTAAAGGAAAGTGTGGGTAAGAAAAATGTATCGGTAATATTTATTCTGTCCGATTGCAATCGGTAAGAGGCCTGGGTCGGACATGACCCGTCGTCCGTAGGCTGCGGGATACTCTACATAGCGATACTTTTATAACTCCATGAAAGTGCTGATTCTGAAAAATGGCGGGATATTGTTTTTTTTTCAGAGCAAATCGTTAAATTGTCGAAAGAAATGTCGAAACGTTATCTAACACACAATATTCGAAGTATTCTTGAAGGCTTTGACGGACGATTTTGCGATGATGGTGTTGAGCATCAAACTTTGAACGTATTGAATCTAGACTGCCCGCACGCAAACGATGTCTTAGAAAAGGTAAAAATAAGGTTGCCCATTGTTCGCATAATCTGCTTCCAATCAATACGCTTGCGTTATCTCTTTGAGATTTAATATCGATGGATTACGATACATTGTTTTCAAGTTGTCATGAATTTAAAATATTCGATCATAGATGCAACGTTTCAGTGAAGGTAGTAAAAATCGCGTTTGTTATTAATTTTGTATGATACTATTTACAAATGGCATGTGATGAAAAAATGAGTAAAAATGCAATGATGTGATGATACACTTTTAACTTTGCGCACATTTGATCATGCTCCATCGTTCAGATTTATTTACGACAAAAACACCTTTACGAATTGTGTAGTTTCATAACGCCACGTCAATGTTTCTGCATTTTCCGTAATTCATGAACACTATCTCCGTTAGTTATTGCAGCGACCTATTCAAAGACGGAGGACATTTTATAAAAATACGCAGGTGCTTTTGCAACCAGACAAGTACAAAGACTTTTGCAACTCCATCCATTTCACAAAATATGTTATTCTGTAGCATCTTAGAAACTCATTGCATACTGTTTGCTTCGCCATTCACTTTGCAAAAACAGTTCTGTCATTTAATATTACGAAGTACAGATGTGTTATTTTAAATCAACATTCTTACTCGTTACTGTGCACGACAATATCACACTTAGCACGCTCTAATAATTGCAACAGATTTTCGTTTACCTTTGTAGGCAAATTCCAGTTACATGTTTCGTAGCCCAAAGAAATGGCTGCTTTTCCGAGATGAAGTAGAGATTTACAGCAGCATCGGTGTCAAGGGCACGGACGACTTTGTGCTAGAGACTTTTGACGAGTTTACGACTTATCCGGACAGTGACGTAGTTCTTGCTCAGAGGTCAGAAAACAATTTTTTCAGTCTAACGGCTCTCTACCGGCCCAGCCCTTACAGAGGCGTCATTCTCGAGGACCGTGGCAATTGGACAGTTTCTCATGGAATTCGAAAGAGAAATCATGATGTTGCCTCGAGACGAAGGAGGAATCTGCATCTCACTCCGCTCAAATCGTGCCTTGCGGTATCAATGAACTAGATTTTTGATATAATTTGCAACTCTGCTGCGGAACTTTATGCAAATACCTATTTTTGTAGAAACGGACTAAATGAGTGGGACTATTAACAGAAATTTGTTTGACATTAAAACGTTATGGAATTGTAGTTTTTATATTACATATTTTGCGTAACGCGCATGTTTTGCATATTTGGTTTAGATTACATACACACGAATGTACTGCATATTTTACTTGGATAAACTTTCCTAATCTATTTCTAACCGGAGATATTAATATTTCAGTGTCTAGTGCTTTCTCTCATTTTCGAATTTCTTAATTGGTTTATACATAATTAACATTCTCTATATTTTCTCTACATAAGACATGGTGGATACTTATGTGCACAGTTTTGTCTAAACATAGTAGTAGTAACAATTAAAGATCACGAATGGTGTTTGCCTTTACCAGATAACTAAAACAATCGTTTACAGACTAGGTGGAACGTACAATTTGTTGAAGCGATAAACGATAAATACGCCTAGCGTTATCATTGAAATTACTCTACATTTTTAATATTCTTTTGCTACGCTTACCCGCGATATTGTATAAATATAGAAAGCCCGCTCATAAAAACATACTCCACAAATTATATGAAATCGTTAATTAACACAGTGACAAATACTAGATGCCTTCAAACAATTTCAATCGTAAGGTTTAATTGTTCGCCTTCATAAGCACACACGAAACCAATAGACATCTGTGACTGCAATGACCACGAAAAAATGATTCTCGCAATTGAAATGATATCCTCCCACAAACTTATAAGAAGCGGTTATGAATAAACATGGGATTAAATGGCTTTATTTATGGTTTGCGCGTAAACGTTTCTCGATCCAAACGATGTCCGGGAATGATCTGCAAAAACAATTCGTCAAATTATTTCGCGTGTATTGCACAAGAACTAGTTAATTGTTATGAACGAACACTGTACTTGTAAATATTTAATTGTGTTACAGATGACACATCCTGACACGATCAATCATTTGACGGACTATCATGATAATCATGTGGATCCTACTACAAAAGCAAATTACCCATGGGTGTTACATTTGGCGTCTCGACTAAACGCGACGTAAGCATTTATGCGCCGGCGTTAAATCGGTATGACATAGTCAGAATTTTAGGGTAAGCTTTAATATTTCGAATTCTTGGGGATATCGCGACAAGAATGGTTCGTGGAATGGCATGATCGGGATGCTTCAACGACGAGAAATCGATGTAGGTGGCACTAGTACTTTTCTTATTGCTCAACGCATTGACATAGTTGAGTACATACAATTGTACACCTACACTGGGTAAGATAATTTCAGATTCCTAATTATCCTAGGACGCTTACAGCATAGTTAATTCAACTCTGATTGAAGATCCCGGTTCGTGTTCAAAAAACCCTTGTTATCCACGGTGAGCAACATATTTACTCTGCCGTTTCAACGATCCGTGTGGATAGCCATCGCTAGTTTTCTCGTATTAGTTTTTTGCCTGCTCTACCTGTCGATGAAGTGGGAATTTTCTCAAGGCGCATCCGACAAGTCGGGCACTTATTGGGCGGAAATGAATGCGAGTGAACCTACAGTCGGAGACGATTTTCTAATTCTGCTTGGTGCGGTCGCTCAGCAAGGTGAGGGCCAATATACTAGTGTAACATGATTCAAAACGTTCAGATAACAGGAATACGTCAAACATATTACGTATTGGCATTAGAATAATTTATTTTGAACAGGATATGCCTACGAGCCATACAGAGTACCGTCTCGAATAGTAACGTTCATGTTGCTGATTGCAGCATTGAGCTTGTATGCGGCCTATACAGCGAACATAGTCGCCCTGCTTCAATCCACTACTGACTCTATCAATACTCTTACTGATCTTATAAATAGTCCTTTAAAACTCGGCGCGCACAATGTATCTTACAACAGATATTACTTCAAGGTGTTCTCATCAACAGTTTTTTTATACGTGATCACTGAGTGGGGCTGCCAACCGCCCCGGATTTTTGGTAGAGTCTCGCATTAGTAATGAACTTCGCGAATTTAATGAGGTGTGCAGTAGACTGCCTCTCATTGGGTTGTCTGAAAGTTGGCCGCCTTATCAATGAGTAACGCAAAGATTTATTTTGTCCTCGATTACATTGCCGCCTTTCGGCGAACAGTCGTTTCAGGATCCAGTAAGACAGGCGATTTCCCAGAAAATAGAACCAAATGGGAAAAAATCATCTTGGATGACGATTGAGGACGGAGTGCAAAAAATAAGGGAAGGACTTTTTGCATTCCATGCCGAACTCGGTACGATGTACAAAATTATGCAAGACACGTATCAGGAGGATGAAAAATGTGGCCTAACTGAGATTGACTACTTGCATGTACTTAGTCCAATGTTTGTTATACAAAAGCAATCTCCATATTTGGAGATCGTAAAAAATTGGTATGGATATACATAAGTGATCATGTACAATTAAATAAATATTAGCGACAGTTTTGTCGAGCATAAATAAGTTAAATACGATGGTAACAATTACATTTTTCAGTATATCGCTTCTTTTCTTAGGGCCCTCTTAATGCGTGAAAGCGGACTCAAGTTTCGCGATGAATACCGTTTGTTTACGAATAAACCTACGTGTCATGGTCAAACGAGCTTCATCACCATAGGCTTAACGGAATGTAACTTTGCTTTGGTCACAATGGGTAGCGGTATTCTTTTGTCAGTCCTGATGTTATCATTAGAAACGTTGTGGTTCAGGTCATTATCAATTCTAGCAGGAGACACAGCAAAGATACATCTTCATTGTGCAAAATTCTTCACTCTTTTCTTTCACTGGTCCCTTCTTTACAGATACAAACCTACCACAAATATGACAATAGAAAATCTTATTATAAAACGCTATGCAGATTGAGCAAGTATTTAATAAATCCATGTATTACTATTAAATATCTATTAATATATTAAGCACATTATATTTACAGTGAAATCATTAAAATTTAACTTACATTCTAGACTGCTGCAGGTAGAAAACGTTCATAATACTTTTCAGTAAACTCTGTCATTACGTTGCGGTGGCATGGAGGTAAATCTTCTACCCACGTCGCAGGGTTTCCAGCAAATTTAGTAAAGGATGGGACTACTGTCTCCGGAGACACAACTGCATTGTCTTCAATGTAGCAATAGTTCTTCAAAATGCATCTTCTTCCCTGTAGAGCAACATACTTTTCTCTTACGACCTTCAGTGTGCATATGTATATGAAAAATATAATAAATGTTGCAATGTTCACATACAATAACAGCATTTTTTCCTATGTAAACATGAGAACCAATGAGTGGAGCACTAACTACTGCTCGTTCTCCAACAAACACATGATGTCCCATCTCCAATGGAAAGAAGGCAACTCTATCATAACAAAAATATGAATTGAATTGCAACTTAATAATAAATGTCGCTTAGCTTGAAGTATAAATCATAATACTAATGCTAAGTATCAGATAATTTATAAAGACATTACGTATACGTAAAAGTACTGTAATGTAATAAAAACATATCTAAAAATAGGATACAAACCCCTTATTAAACTTCTTGAATGGTGGTCGAATGACAGCGTCTTTACTAATTATACAATAGCGGCCCATTTGTACACCAGCCAAATCCGCTCTGATAATTGCATTGGATTGTATGATAACTTTTCCGAAGAGCATGATATTCTGTGATCCACAGAGTACAGTCTGCCGACTTATCTTATTTCCTGAAGCCTAGATCAGAGGTATTAAATTAAAGGTTATGTTTTTCATTCACTTGAAAGTATCTTAAATGAAACTTCTAATACCGTCTCGATGTATTCAGCTTTGTCATAGTAAGTATCTTGCAGGTCCATTGCCCTGTAAATTATTTACAGCCGTTGCTGAGTATTTGGTAACCTAAAATTATCAAATTGACGGTGCTACGATCGCCCTTAGACGGCTGTGCCGTTTAAAAGATGGGAACTGCTGGAATTGATAACATGACACATGTCAGTTGTGTGCTCCAACTTATGTACATATACTATTAACGCAATAAATCGTCGTTGTTAAGTTAAAACCCCGTATCTCAATGTTCGACAATTTTCACATATACACATAAATGAGATTTCTCTCAATCAGTATATAGTAAAGATATTTAGTTCTATGTAGTTCCAGAAAACTCATACTCTTTGAGATACGACATACGAGGTTTTGCCCTGACACGGCGAAATCTGATCATCAAAAAATCTGTTTCCGTGGTAAATTTCCATTAATCGGAAAATGTTTCGGATTCAAAGTGTTCATGCGTTTCCTCAGTTACACACATATATATGCGTTTCATTGTGTCACCTTGAGCAATATGTAAATTGGTATTATAACGCAATAAATTTTCGGATTGAAGAGATCGATCCACCGGGAAATGAATTATTTCAACGGGGCAATAATGGAAGGATGCGGGAAATTAGTGTTTTGAAATACTGGTCCCATGGCAACGCACGCTAAGTCACAAAATGGCGCGGTAATGTCGTTTGGTTCCAGTATCGACAAAGTAGGAAAGCGTAATAGATGCTACATTCTTCCGTCTTTCTTCATATGTCTTTAATAACGAATAGTGTCTCGTTATGTCACTGTTCAAGACAAAAGAATGGTGGAGAACGGAGTGCGGCGCAAACGAACGATTTGATAGACGTAGTCTGCTGGTAGCACCGTTATTCGGTGCGGACAGTAGAGATATAATTATCGTTTGTAGTCACGATGGATATTTAAGAATGTACAGTCCATCCGCTCAATGGATCGAAGAAACAAACACGTCAACGGGATACAAATCGACGGATTTAATTATTGAGACTAAATTAACGGACTGTATTGTCGACGTAAAGGCGGGGAAGTTTGTGTCGTGAGTAGCTCTTGTTTGAAATTTAAAGAGACAGAGTTAGGCATTGTTCGGATTGTTTTGAATAAAAGGAAACTGGCCACGAATGTTATATGTGGGACCGTAGTGACGTAAGATTCTTTCAAAACATACTTCTTTTCATCTGAAGCTATAGGGAGACCATAATGATTTAACCGGATAATTTGTTCAAAGAACAAATAAAATTTTGTCCAACACTGTAAAGCGGGGTGTTTTCAAGCGGGGATTATGAATTATTATATAGCGAGTGCATTTCTTTATTATAGCGGCTCACAGGATCTCCATCTCGCTCTGCTGACACCTGCGAAGCTCAGTGTATATACGGCCATTTTGCGCAAAGGGTCTATGGAACACGGTTAGTAATTCAATATGTGTTGTAATAAGTATGAGCTCTCTTCTGGTTGCAACTTGAACAACGACGGTTTCGGCGAACTTTCAAACTTTCAGACTATTTTGCAAACAAGTAAAAATGACACTCGCACTGTTGTGTTTGCGTATAATCCGATCGCGGAATCAGTACATTCGGAATGAATATTTACTCCGCATTCGAAGATATGTAAATGCCTTCTCGTAACCGGCATGGTTTCTATATTATTTACATGCTAATGTGCATACATTTCGGAGTGATTCATAACGAGACATGTTGCGCTGAAAGCAATGAACTTTTCAGAGACAACTAGTTGGCATTGACGCGCGTACTGCGAGCATAATCAGCGTGGATTACCATTTAATGATTAAAACAAATAAAAATAGTAGGAATAAATTAATTAAAACAAATAAAACATAATTGGCACGATACGAATGGCTTTCCCACTGAGTTACATATGTAGTTCGAATTGTTACCAACGCGGGTATCCGAACCATAATTTAATAATAGGAATTTGAGATTGGAGTTTACCGTGACATCAAATCGGAGTCATGTCCTTGGTTCTTAAAATTTCGTCGTTTCGTCAACATTGCAGTTGGCAAAGAAGAAAGCACTAATCCGATCCAACTGAATTCTACAAACCAAGGACGCGATACTCGCCCGGAAGCCACAGGAAGCTCCAGTTGCATTTCATTACAAACAACGTTAAAGCGTAAACAAGACTGCACATCTGTTTCTAGGCGATCGTTGTGACTTGGAAGTCGCCTACGAGCACGCACTTTCGAGTTTTCCCGCTTCATTGACGAGCGGACCGTTCGGTGGGGTACGAGGCAGAGATTTTTTGTGCGTCCAATGTCTCGACGGCAGTTTGCATTTCTACGAGCAGGAGACCTTTGCATTCGTCCAAATCCTGCACAATCGTTTGCTGCCCGAGCCAATTGTGTATATCTCGAAGAACGATTCCTTTGTGACGGCTAGCTCCGCTTGGATGCTCGAGTGTTACAGGCAAGTCACGCTCGTGTGCATCTATAGCTCGACTGCTGATTATGTAGACCGAAAAGCTGGGAATGGAAAAACGGGGAGTATGGTGGGGGGCGCGGTCTCAACCGCGTGCGGTTAGACCTGAATCGAGATGTTTTTCGCTCATTGTGTATAACATCGGTGGTCGGGCTATACGTTCCCCATTTTCCATCGATCATCTTTGTTTTCTTCTACGACCACTTCCGCCCACACGTTTATTTTACGTGGAACTGTTAATAGTAACTCCGACGCATATTTTTTGAACGTTCTCCGTCGCAGAGAAACGTTTTGATTCTGAAGTGACGAAGGAACGGCTTCCTCGGAACCGTAAATGCGCGTTTGAAACAGCGCCGAATATTGTTTCTATTTATACAATAATAGTCGCTCTTATATGCTGCACGCTAATTACGACAAAAACCTTTTATTGTTGACTCTCAAAATAACTGCCCCGTAAACAAGTAGCGTACCATGCAAACGTCCGGGCACTTAACAGACATCATAAATATATTATGTTATCGTAACGAATTGTGTTGCATTGAAGAGCAGGTACCAAAGTATGGCGGAGTCTAATAAAAGTACCCACACAGCAAGGTTGGAAGATAATGCCGCTGGCAAGGGCTTAGAACCAGATTGGAGCTATAACGTTGGCGAGGCTATTCTCGATATCGATGCGGTAATCTTAAGCAGTTTCGAGATCGGGATTATGGTACTGGGCGAGAGACATCTTTATTGTTTGAAAGATAGCCACGCTTCACTGAAATGCGCCAAGAAGCTTGAATATAGGGCACTATGCTTCTGTCCCTATGTGATCGGTAATAAGCGTTGACATTAATGAACACTTGGACCGTGAACGTCGCGACGTTCGTACTGTTTCATAAATTGATCTGCAATTCTGAGAAATTTCACACGATTCGCATTAATCGTCGGGCAGCGAATTGATAGATACATTTGAAACACTCCTTTCTGCTAAAGTTCCCGATTTAATGATTATAATATGTGTTTTTTGCTGTTGTTGTAATAATTAGCATCGATCGAACACGTAGTAATTTCACTTAGAATTGTATCACGTTTACTTGCTCTTTATGAATACCAAATCAATATAGTAATTGATACCTTACTCACAGAACCGGATGGCAAGCTAATGGTGCTGGTAGTCGCTGATACAAGCACACTAATGATTTACGAAGGTACTACTCTCAAATGGTCGGCGCAATTACCTTTTCCGCCGATTGGCGTGGCCAGAGCGCGTTTTCAGGTAAATTATAATCTCGATACTCTTATTGTCTTTACGGGAAAACGTCCGAAGCGATGGGAAATTAGTCGAAACAGGGAAGGGAGCAATCATTTTCCTCAACGCGATTCGCTGGACGTGGAATTCATGAATGGAATGGGAGAAAAAATCGAAGGCTATTTCCTTGAACGCACTTTTTTGTATCCGTAAAAAAAGGATATATATATATAGTAGAATGCAAAAGTATCGCGGAATGAAACATCACTGCCTTACAAGTAAATAGTGTTGTCATATTTTCATACAATAGCACAAGGAGATCAAGTGTAAAATCTACAAAGAATATATTAGTCAACGACACCTAAGCGAACAATGATACATTTCAAAATAGTAATCTTCAGGATGATTAGTGATCTTCAAACTTTCGATTGATATGATCGAGTGAAACCTTACGACGCTTTGGAGAGCATTATCGCGACACAAAGATATCACTAACAAACTCACGATTTACCTGTAACTTCGTAAAGCTCGCTCAATCTTAATAGCATTTGGATGGAGCTATCGTCATATTGTCTGACGAAGGACACCTGGAAGCATGTTATCTCGGTTCGGAACCATCATTGTTTATTGCACCGGCTCTCAATAGGCGAGGATTCGACTATGTAGCTGCGGAGGAAGAGCTTTTCGAGATTCGCCGAGCTCTCAAGAAAGACAAAGCATTCGGTAATCAATAGTAGCTTTAACTAGACTGACCCATTAGCAGTCGTATTCCGTTAACATCGCGACACGTTGGTGGAAAATTATCATTCGCATTGTCTAGGCGACCGATTGACACAAGCGACCACGGAAACGGAACTACTCGTCTCCGTGACCATCTCTCCGGATCTGGAACCTTCTGTTCAGGCTGCGAAAGAGGACTCCACGGAGCATGGAGACAGACGTCAGAATACCTGCAGAGCGACTGTCGAATTATCCTCGTACACGACACTGTATAACGTTCAAATTTATATGGAAGTACCCAAGCCGTTGCTGGCGACGGAAAGCTTCATTACCATCTTGAACTTTCGTAAGTACGTCCGGGCGACTGAGGAAGATCCGAATGAAGTCTATTAGAGACTGCGTTAGTGCTGCGTCAAAAATTGTATGCGCTCCCTGTAGCAGGTCGAAGGAAATCTAATTCAACTGTGACACACTTATTAGATCTGAATTTTAGATCTGAATAGATATTTCTTTTTAGAATAACTGACTTTTGTCTTGTGGCACGGTTAGTGGGTAGATGACTATAGAACTGCTTATCTTTAGATTAATAAAACGTTTCAGGTGATCGACATCGTTTAGAAACGGTCATTTATCCGAACAGCGAGTTAACAGCTGTATCGTCCGAGATGAGGATCACAGTAACGTACGAGACTAATGGCGGACATGTGCGCGTGATACAAAAGTCGGCCCAGTTACCTCTCAAGATGTTTCTTAAGGTGTGTCAACCTGAGAACACATCCATTTTCACGGTGACGATTAAATGCAGTGAGCCCCTCATCGCTCTCAATCAGCTGTTTCCCGGTAAAAAGAGTCTTCCCTGAGCATTATCATTATCCCTTCCCACGTTCTTCAGCTTCGCTCCGGTTGACATCGAAACGACGATAAAGTCAAATATAGAATGTCCGCGATACATATTTTTCTTGCAAACAATTATTTCCTACATTTATACTGGACAGATAGAGCAATTAGTCCGACAAAACGAAAATCGACGTTGAACGGAATAACTGAGAGAATATTTCGCCCGCAGAATTTGTTGGCGATCAATTGCAGAAGCAGAATTGGAATGCGTTGGGACTGCAGCATGTGTTCAGTGGACACGTGGTAACGATTGTTTCCGGATCCACCAGCAATCGGTACCGAATCCAATCTAACGACGGCACATCGGTGACCTTCATCATTCGGCAACTCATCAGCAGACTGAAAGATAAAACCAACGCTGTCCTAACGACATCCATTGGCCAGAGTCATATACATCTGATACACTCTCAAATGGATGCCCACTTTCAATACCGCCAGGAAGTCAATGAGATAATGGTACGAATATGGTATGCGTTTTCCTGTCTGCAGAGATATGTCTTCGGCCATCTTCAGTTTTGTGGGCAAGTCAGACGCTTCTATTAAGCATACTTTTTGAACACGAACGATAGGCCGAGATTGATCTACTGACGAACCAGTTGAGAAACATCGAGCGACGGATGTTGCGTGCTACGAGGGAGAGGAATTGTCGATCTTTGGCCGACACCGGACTTCCATTCCTTTTAAACACGACGCATCAAACTATTTTCAAGCTTCTCGACGACCTTGCAACTGCTAGAGCGGTAACTTTACGTCGCATTTTATTGGACGATTGGTACTCCTCGTACAACCTCGTCCATCTTTATGAATGAGTGGCATAACTCGTTAGATATTTGAACGATTAGACTGTCTGTAGACATGTTTATTAGCGCGAACATAAATATATCGTAGCTGTGATGAAACAGTAATAGTCGAACGAATGACAAATGTGGCCGTATCATGTAGTAATCAGAGTGTAATTTGTCGAGGGAAATTGTACAGCATTGTACAATCTCACAACAGATTATGAAAGTGTTCTGGTTGCAAGTGAAATATTTCAATATTTCGGTCATATTGTGTTTCATTGAGTTACGTTAGAATTAGAGGGAAAAATTACGTTTTCTCTGAGGTGTAACATACAATTTCTGCACTTGCCACAGGAATGCGAACGAGCTGGTCACAGTTTGCACTGCGTATTGAAATTGGTACTTCTGCTGTTGAGTCTTAGCGCGACCGACAATAAGTACCCGATCATTGAGGCAGCTATCGGATTTGATCCAGAACTATGTGGGAGCATGGTAAATCAATGCGTTTTGGCTAATTTGCTTGCTATAAAGTAATACTTTCAAAGGTTTCGTTTGCCTTATCTAGACTTGGGAAGAAGTAGCAGATGTCACACTGTTTGCATTTTTAAAGTCTTCTTCTAAGAAGGGTGGAAATCTTGACGGGAAACCCGCAACGTGGAATAAATTCGCATCGACGAAGGATTTATCGAAGTTGAAGAAACGGCTGACCCACGTCATCGAACGACTGGACGCCTCTGGAAATGCTGATGTAGTAGAAAATGAATCCATCGATGACGGTCTCCCAATTCCGGTATAAAAATGGTTATTACTGAAACTCATTGCCGGTTCTGTTTTTACACTCGAATAATTTCCATCGTTTCAAGCAAAGTCGCTGGAATTTCTACACATATACTGCCGAGCGTGTCTTTTTTTTTTCAAATATTTGTTAATAAAATGGTAATTGGTAATAATATCACATTTCACATATATTGCGAATATTTCTAATCAGCTGCTAGTCGGTTGTTATTACCAACAATACGCAGTGTCGTCTTCACTGTTTGCCTAACATCGTTACTGTACTATAACATTCATTTTATTAACTCCAGTTGAATTTTTACATATCATCACTGCTCTTGCTCGATCGTAACCGAAGCAGCGAATGCAACACGTAAATTCGATAACAATCCAAAAGACCGACAAAACACGGTATAAAAACCGTATACGCGCACGCTCACCATACAACTGTATTGATTTCAAAGAAATCATCACTTCAATTATTTGCCCCACCGAATTACACAGCGCGGATAATAATATCGTGCGCGCATACTAATGGAAGACGGCCGCAACGGACAATCACGCATAGTTACTTAAGTGCAGCTTGTTGCACACTCCATATATGTACAGCGGTCTCTACGTTTACGTAATTGTGTCTCGCTGACTCGATAATTTTACTTTGCGTCTCGCGGCGAATCGAAGTAATCGAATCAATGCATAATTTAAACATCTAACGTGCCGTGATGCTGCTTCTCTGCGATTAATCGCAGGCGTCACGGTCTCTCCCGATCCGCGATCTCAGTTTTCCCCCCCATCTCTCATCTGCGAAACAATGCGCACAGAAGAAGTACTCCGCTCAAAGCGCTCTCACGGAAAAATAGGGAAGCGTCGAGGAACGCGTTCGAGCCGTACAAAACGCAGGATGGGCCGGCACAGTCTGGAGTCTAATGAATACGTAAATTACGAATTAAAATGACAGCACGCCGGCCAGGTGCGCCGAACGCGCCAGAACTGTATGGCAGAAGTGTGATCGGATAGCGGAGGTCGGCGAACCGATACGATCGTAATATCAAGATTAGCCGAATGGGAATAAAGATCGCGTGGAGCGGAGGCGGGGCGAGGCGGCATCCTCGATTCCAGAGAAAACTCACGGCGCTGATAAACAAGTGTTAAATTGGCAGCGCATAATGAGGTGCAGAGTACGAGGAAATTAATGGTTCGTTTATCGGTTTATCGCGTCTCGCGGCGTCCGAGAAAAGTGGGAAAAAGAGGCAAGACTCATATCTTGTGAGCAACACCACCAGGAAAAGGGAGGAGAGTTCGCCAAAGAGGTCAGGGCCTGACGCGTTATTGCTGCGCGTCCAGTGTTTCTAACATAGCAACAAACACCCGCTCGCTCGTACGCTTCTCTCTCGCGTCGATAAATTTTACGGAACGCGGCCGTGGACGCCGCTCTGCCGAAGAGTGTGCGCGCAACATTTTTTTTCTCTTTCTCTCTCTCTCTGTTCATCTCGCCTTGAGGGATACTTGGTACGGTTCACTTGGGCAAATTGATGGATAACGGAAAGTCGTGTCACATTTGTTAATCGTGCAACGAGTGGCGTGTGTTCCGTGCATTCGAACGCATTTCGTAGCTATGGCGGATTTCGGCAGAATGCGCAGTTGAAAAATTTGACGTGCATGTGGAATGGCTAACGTGGCCTTCTATCGTAGGACGTGTTTTTCAAGCTCTTTTTGCTGTTTGTTTTTTACAAACACAGTACAGACCTTGCTGTCAGCGTTGGTGTAGACATTCATATTTGTTAGTAACATTCGCGTATCAGTTACAGTCCGTTGAGTAGATAGTCGACGGAATGTATAGATAATAGACGCTGGATAATCGAGGTGACCGCAAATTTAATTCCCTTGTAATTTTTTTCTCATGCCACCTTGGCCAGGTCCTTTGTGCACACGTCAGTCCTTATAAGACGCTTTATCTCCTGAACGATTAGGCGCGCATTTTTTCGTGGCTCAGTAATTAAGCTTCCGAGAAGGGAAAGGGAAGAAGATAAAAATGAAAGTGAAGAGAAGGAGCGTACGGACGAAAGTAGAAGGGAATCAGTGGAACAGCTGCGTGTCGCGTTTAGATAACTGGGTAGTAAAAAAAGAAAACTTCTAAGATCCAGCAGTTCTTCGCGAATAGACACCGACCATTAGACCAATCGACCAGAGAGTTTTCTAAGGTTTCAATGAGCCCCAATAAATTGAGCTTGCCGATGTTACAGCGCTACCGTAAAGCTCCAATGATATTCTAATAATACGGCAAAACAAATTCTAGAATCTATCAATAAGCCCAACTAAGCACTACAAAAAGATTCAACAACATTTCAGTAAACTCGGCCGCATTATCATGGCCCCCTGACGAGTTCCACGAGTAATTTTGACGACTCCGTACAATGCGACCGCTGGAAATCGCGGCGAGCCTAGCGAGTGTATTAGCCTTGAAATTGATCCTTCGCGTTTCTAACCCGCAGCTTAATATGCGCGGCGCTGATGCACTGGCTTGAAAATATTCAGCCGTAGGTTTCCCAGCAATGCTGTTCAACTCGTTATTTACACATCCTGCATTGTTGCTGCTAAACGAGACCGCTTAATTGATGAACACGTGTCGCGTTACGCGATCGTTGAAACGTCATCAACAGTCGATGGGCAAGAGCGGGTGGCAATGTCGAGCGTCAAGCCACGAAGGAACGAAATTATTTTGTACGTTGAGCGTGGGACCATCGGCCGGGAACAATAATAATTGATCGTTTCTCATTTTCGCCAGTCCAACGCGTTGACGTGCGAGCACGGCTCTGTATCCTTTTCAGATTGCGCGGCCGGCGACGTTTTCAAGGGTTTAGAGCGAATCGCTATCGGCACCAGCGCAGACCGGTAGATCCGCAGGGCCGAGCCGCACGCTCGCAACAATTAATTAACGTTACGGCTAATTGGCTCACACGATACCGATAGCAATATCGCTCATTGCGGCCGACTGCTCCTGGAGACTAAACGCAGAGGAGTACTTGACGACTGGTAGGCGCGCAGAAGGTTACGGAGGCAAGGGATGACACCGCGTCACAGGATGCAGGAAGCGGAATCAAGATTGCATGGAAAAACAGTGCGTGCTCTGCCGCTCTTCCTGTCTAGGTTGGGATATTTTTATAAAAAGAAAAAATAAATAAAAATAAAGGAAAAGAACAGAAACAAACATATCGATATGATTCGTTGTGACGTGTCGTCAATTGGATAAGAGCGAGGTAAAGTGGAAATTGCCTGGCGCGATGAGGCGTACGAGGTAGAAGAATTATTTAGACCTAGTAATGTATAAAAGGTGATAACGTTGTCCGTGAGTTTATTTTTTATACGATTGTGCAGACAATAATTGACGGATTGACTTGAAACTTTGTATGGATGTAGGTGGGCAATGGATTAGTATATAGGCAATCGAGCATGACGAGTTTAAGGCATTATAGATCGTGCTATGATTTTTCATAGGTTCACTCGATTCGGTTATGGTGAAATTGAAGGATTTAAGAATTGCCTAGTGTCGCCGTGTCGTTGTTCGGAATAGGCAACAATTACGGCGAACTTTATATTGAAATTATGTGTGCCTCGTCAGAGATAGTGAGCCAGTCGAAAGGTTAGCGGTGACTAACTTTCGTGGTTGAATTCGTCCGTAAAAGGATAGGGAGCGGTCAGCGAAGTGAAAAATAACCGGAGGAACGACAAAAACAAAGGTCCTGCGCACTCTCCTTCCTGTGCTAATTGATAACCGTTGACTAATCACCCCGTTTCGTGGCTCAACCTTAATTACTTACTTCCTCGAGCACAATAAACAAGAGTAACAATGGACACATTCATTAGAATCTTACGTCTCTAAAACACGTAATCAGACCGAACGACAATGACAGTCACCTGTTTTCAGGTTAATATTTCGGTCATTAGGATGTTGACGTGTCCGCATATACGCCAGTGATTATAAAAGTGGTCTCAGTAAAAAATCTGAAAACATATCAGTTTTTGCTCATATTACAACATAAGTCAATGTCAAACGAAATAAGGATTCATCTTTTGTACATTTTGAACATGCAATTATATCACTTTCATTATTATCGGCACCTACGTCTCCAACGTATATTTCGAACAAAAGGCAAGCGTATAGCATTTTCTACTACCTGATCGGTTCGCGCGGTGAAAAAGGATAATCGCGGTCACTCGAGCTGTATCTATAAACCTTTCGTATCCACTGACCGAGTCAATCCCATTGAATCCCATTGGATGAACATGCCGCACAGACAAACCTTCTCAGAGATGCAAAGTAAAAGAGAAAGGAATGGACGCCATTCTGACAAAACTGTAACGTGCCTAATGCAGCTTATCATTTGCGAAGTTATTATAAATGCTTACGGATGCATGCAAATTTCTTTAGATTCCTTGACCTTCCACCATCCCTGGCTGCGTTAGGTTAAGTTATTTAATTCCGACAATGAATGTATCTGTCGTTAGTTGTACTCATAAAGGGATAAAAGGTGACTTTGGGGTATCTCAGGTATATTTTGTGCATCAGGTATGTTTAGGTGTATAACAGTATCGTCGTTATTGGCACTGAAGTGTGCGTTGCAGTGATGGCGCCGATCCTGAAAATGCAAAAACAGTGGACTGTATATAGTCCCCATAATTCGGACGTCAGCCTGATGATTCAGAACAAATTGACTAGATTACGCCCAGCTCAATACGTCACAGTGAAAAGCGGCTGTTCAATATCAGCTGTGACAAGTTTATTTTCTATGTTCCTGCGAAACTCATGACTCATCCTGCGCAGGTTCGTGACGCATAGGTAGACTGTTGCTTCTCCGTCATAATACGATTTTTGGAAACGGATGAGTGTAACTAACTGTAACGAAAGTACGCGCTTCGGATACGGATACGCGAATTCGCGCGCTTCTATTTTTGACAAGTGAAACATCGACCAATCGATTCCAAACCCTGAAAAACGGCGCACGACAAAAGCACTCTACACCGACAAATTCCCTTTAACAATGCCTCCCCAAAACCTGCGCCAGTCACTGTCGACAGATTAAAAAACGTTTAAGAAAAACTACTCATTATAAGAATTTTTCGCGGCAGACGAATGAACGGACGACGACAGGAGGATGCGCTGGCGACTTTCCTCGAGGCGCCAAGTAGACTCTGGCGGGTTGAAGCATATTCCGGCACTCGTCTTCCTGCTTCCCGTCGTCGTCGCCGTCGTCCCGCGAGCATCGGTCAAGGATGGACTGGCCGTATTCGCGGGTGCTCTTCGTGAAAGCGAGCATTCCAGGCACGAGCGCGCGCGCGCGCGCTCCTCGTATCTCTCGCGGCTCGACGAGTCTTTTTTACGGAGCACGTTGAGAACGTACACACGTCATATGCTCGCCCCGGCAGTAGGGTTTCTGGTATTTACCAGTGTTTCGTTTTAATCAGCCTGCCAGCGAGTACGCGTACCAGCTTAGTGCGCCGTGCGCGCTGCATGCATCATACGGACTCGGAAGAGTCGGAAGCCTCCTGTCTCCTCTACATACATGCCCGTAATATCTCTCCTCGTCTCCTTTCCGCTCGCGGCGAGCGGGGAGATAAGTTTTTTTCTCTGCCCGCCGCTATTCCTCCTCCTGTCTGTTTCTCAGGAGTCGCTCTCCCAGTCCCTCTCCTCGCCCCGCACAGCTGGCAGGCTCCTTACGAGGGGACCAACACAGTCGCACGTTGCAGGCTCGCGCTGGGCTCACGTTCACTTGTAAGAATGCACGTGACTCCGCCGTACCAGCGGGCTCTAACGCGCATAGAAGCGTAACATTCATAGAAAGTTAATACCTCCGTCCTTATCCCTCGCCGTCTCGCCTCTCGCAGCGTTTTTTTTTTTTCTTCCTCCCCTCCCGACTCGCTCCGTCCTTCCCTTCCCTGACCGTATCTCTCGGCTCTCGGCACCGCGGATTCTACCCTATCATTCTTTCCCCATCGCCTCCTCTTTCCCGACGATCCGCGGCCGCGACAATGGCAGAGCAGCGAAAGCGGCGTGCATAGGTAGTAAATTCGTAGATGGTAGAGTTTTCGATTTTGAGCGCCGCTCAGGGCTCGCCGTGGTGTCGTGGTTGGCAGAGTAATGAACGTAACTCGAGGAATTAATCACTGGCCTTACTGTTGCCGCGACCGCCGTAGTCATCGGAATTATTATCACTGGCACTAGTGGCACCGCCATCGTAATCACTACCGCTACTGCTATCGCTACCACCATTACCGCCGCCGCCGCCACGGACATCATCATCACTACCACTACCACTACCATCGCCGCCGCTGCCTTTTCTTCCTCTTCCCCTCCTCCAGCGTCGGCCGCGATCCTCGTTACTCGTCGGGTACAGTGGTGGAAGTCGCAACGGAACTTCAGTGCAGCTGCGGCGAGCAGCTGACGCGGAATCGTTGTTCGGTGGTGGTGTTGTTGTGTGAAGGCGCGCTGCGGACGATCGCACGGACGTGGACCTCGGGGCCAGGGCTGGACTCGACTCTCCTCTCCTCTCCTCTCCCGCCGAGCGACATACGAAAATTCCAATTCAATTAGCTCGTTCCACCTGTGGACCCAGCGTCGAACGACGTGCGTCTCCTTACCGATCCGTCTTTCACCTCTCGCGACCCGACGACCACGACGACCGCAGCACGTTCGGCCTCTCTCGATGCTCCAGAACGGATTGGCGCGCGAAGTGCTGTACAATATCGGCTGCTGTTCCGTGGCTCGCGAGCTCGGTTGTCAGTAAAGTGCTCTGCTGATCTTTTTCTCTCTTCTCTCCCTCTTCTCTTCCGCCCCCTCTTTCTCTTGCTCTCTCTCTCTCTCTCGGTCTCTCGCTCGCTCGCTCGCTACTCCCGTCGATGTCCCTCTCGCATACTTCGAAAGTGTACAATATTAAGACACGAGCGAAGGTGCTGGCCGCCGCTGCTCGCAGTCGCGCAATATGCATGCACGCGCGCACGATCGCGCAGACGTCGGCGGCAAGTGCATACGATCGCTGAGAGCTGGGCGAAAGTCATAGGAGTGAGTGCCGAAGTCGATTGAGTCGCTGAAAACTCGAGCGCGGCCGCGGCCGGACGATCGTCGTGCGATGTTTACGTGAATGAAACGGCCGGCGAGAAGTAGGCGGGCGGCAGAGTGAGGAAGAAACGCAAATAGTGCGTCGATTGCGCGATCTGTGCACATGACTGTAGGTGCTCGAGAAGAGGAGCATAAGCGCGCGCCGTGCCACGGGCAGGCATATACGACGACGGCGGCTGATACAGAGGCACGAGGAACTGGCACGAGCGCGGACTGCGAACAAGACGGACAGCTGACGTCGTTGACCGCGGAACAAAGCTGTGTGTGGGTCCACGATATTATATACTACCATGCATGAGTACCATTAAAAATCGCCGACTGCCCCGAGTCTAACCTGGCCGCTGAGGTACGAAAATATAAGGTAGCTTGAGTTCGTACATTAATCACTGAGAGAGCGACGCTCGGAGCGTCATCCGGATCGTCCGCAGGATCCCAGTATTGTTCCGACGCCTCGCGTACCTGTGCGCCAGAGAGACGTGTAAATATTGAGGGGTCAGTGCGTGTAACGATTTAGATCGGCCGAGACGAAGTACCGGCTATTAATCAGCGATCGAAGGCGGCGTGCTCGCAACTGACAGTGGAGTATGCGGACCTAGATGTCACTGCCTGTTCTCCGCTAAAGTCTCACTCTCGCACGTTGCCCACAGCTTTTGCTCCCTCTTCCTTCTTTCTGTTTTTCTCCATCTTCTCATTTCTTTCTCTTTCATCCTCCTCTTTCCTCTGCGTCCGTCTCAATCTTTTCCCATTTTGTTTTTTCCCTTTCTCTCTCCCCCTCTTCTTCTCTCCTCCTCCTTCTCTCTCTCTCTCTCTCTCTCTCTCTCTCCGTCCTTTTGTCATCCCCGAAAGAGCATGCGCGCAAGTTTCACTAGTGACGCACTCCATGATTCGCCTGCACGCGCGTATGCGTGCGCGCGCGTGTGCGCACACGCAGGCCCTTCATTGCTTCACGCACCTGTTGTGTTGTCCTTTCTGCAGCCGTTCCGTAGCTGCACGCGACAGCTCGTGCCACTTACTTCCAGTTACTTCGCGGGAATCAGTGCCGACGGATGCGTCGTTACGGAGCGAACGCACGCACATATGCACGTACTCACGCACGCACGCACGCACGCACGCACGCAGCAAGCAAGCACGCACTCGCCTTCGTCGCTTCTCTTCTCCCGAATGCTAAATTCGTCGACGACGAATTCTCATATTTCTGATAATCGTCTCACGCCGCTGACCACGCGATGAAAAAACGCAAGTGGAATGTATCGCTGATACATTGAGTGCGCACTGTACCGATGCTCCGATCCTCGTATCGAACTTTGAATTCATGCCTGTGTCTTTGGAGCACGCCAGAGCAAAGCTGCTGGCAAATATTTTAATAAACTCGCGTTCTTGAGCGCGCGCGAGGTCGAAGCCTTTTCTTTCATTCTTTCTCTCTCTCTCTCTCTCTCTCTCTCTCTCTCTCTCTCTCACTTTCCGTCCCTTTCCCTCTCCCACTATTCTTCTCATGTCTCCTCTTCCTATCTTCTGATCTCTCTCTCTCTCTCTCTCTCTCTCTCGCGAGTTTGTCTCCTCTCTTTTCTCCGGCTCTCATCTTGCGTGGCTTCTCCAGGCACCGTGTGTCTTAAAAGCGCGTTTAAAAATCTTTTTGGTGTGCAGAAGGGGACCAATGGCGGCTTCGTGTAATACGGGCGGTCTTTCAAAATGAGCGCAGGTAGGTGCTTGTCAGTGAAAAATCAATCCTAGTCGATGCTAACGTGTTAATACTTTCAAAGACACGGGTTGTTTGATACCTATGCAAATACGTGTCTACGATTATCGAATTAACGGATTTGTTTTTTCCGTTCACGATGAATCGAGGAGGAAAAGTGAAAACTACGAGAACGATAACTCTACTTCCAGCGGAAACTTCATTGAAATGATCACATTTAATACTGGAACTACAATTGATATTTAAATGATATGATAGATACTGGAACTAACATTGATTTTAAATGAAATGATAGATATATACTGCAAAAATCATTAAAAATTGAGCCAACCTTATAACAAGATGTCGGACAATTCATGTTGACCATTGTGATAGTTGCAGCGTTAAGTGAGATTTTTCCAATTAGTTTAAACGTATCGTGAAATTATGTTTCTTCGTACTTTTCACTTTCCGTTGTCCGTTTTTGTGTACCAACAAGTGGGTGTCTTTACTACTTCAAGAATCGTCCCGTTACTTACGATCTTTTTTCATTCGCGCGTACGATTGCGTCGAGTTACTGCGCAGTGATGAACATGTGACGAACAGTAGAGATGTCCGATGTCGGAGTATATACTCATAATATTCGAACACAAGTTGAATTTTCCATGCAAAGATTATCGAATTCATAAGTCGCATTTATTAGAAGACGCTTGTATTACAAATTTTATATTGAAACATAATTTTGTTAAAATTCACGACACGCCATCGTGATAGGTGTCATCTAGTGAATGGTAGTTGTCGATACAGCTAGATTAGCATCCACAATGTATTAGAAGCACCGATCGGCTCATTCTGCAAAAACTAGTACGACTTATTTATCCGAAAATACGATACTTGAAATTCGTGCGTGCGGTTTAGAACCATGGTAAACGACAAGCTGTGATCGAGATATGATCGAATAATGGTGGCAAAGTTCACAATTTTTGTTTGCCCCGGACCTATATACCCTTCGATAGAGAGACTTCTTTGACAAATTTTCGTCGCTCTTTCACACGAGACCAAGCCCGATAAGATATCTAAAAAAAAAAAAAGTTTGTTTCGCCTCTGAAAAATTGCCATATCTCCGAAGCTATTGAGAATTTAGCGTGCAGCCAATGCTCTATTTTCAGTACTAATTACCGGCTATCGAACGATATAGGTGTAGGCTAAAAAAGGATGTTGGACTTTTTCACCATTAAGTATGCGATCATATCTTGTTCACAGTTTGTTATTTTCGACAGATCTACACCACTTTCGAGATGATACTTTTAACTTTTTAGTCACTTACTTCGATAACATTCGGTGTAATGATACTGAAACATTAGTCGCAACAATTACTTACGCATTTTTGTCAATGAAAAAAGGCCCACGATACGTAATGGCTTTGGAATTTTACATGGTCTTTCGGAGTGTAACAATATGTTGAGACCCACTTTCCAAAATTCGATCTGGAAGTGAGATGTTGTCCTGGGTAAATCGGTTCGTTATTTGCGAGTACATTCTCTAACAACTCTGCTGCGCAACGATGAACATGTGTAGCAATTTATACACATATATCATCTCTGTGACAATCGTCGTGACATGTGATCGCACGTCTAATTGTACATAAGTCAATCGCTGTCAAGCATTGCTCTTGCTCCAAAACAACTGTTCGCTGTACCAATGTCTTCGCTTTTTTGCGTTTCTGCCACTCCAAATTCTTCGCCCTGGAAAATACTTCGGTCACTCCGTCAGTTGAAGTTGGGAAATGTGTTTTTGCGACAAGTACGTTAATACTGGTTAGAATTAAAATCCTTGATCCCATTTATTTCACGCGTAAGGCGGTAAGGGTCATTAATTTAACAATTATAATCCTTCTTCTTAACAAGTCATTATAAATTCGGTCAAATCGTGACGAATCTCGCTTGTGCTTTATTAACTCTTCTTATGTATTTATTATATTGATTTCATTTTTGTTTTACATATCAAGTTTTCGCAATTCACTTCCAATTCTGTCTGAACGTTTCGCATTTTTCACGATGAGACGATGAGTGATCGCGCTTATAGTTTGATATATATTATAGTGTTAGATCGCTGCCAAGTCGTAACGGATGACGCATATAATTGACAAACTGAAGACCGATCTTAAGTGTACATCGTGTACATTAACTTCCACACTGAGACTCCATCGATGCGCGATCGTTGGCATTCGCATGCTTGCCTCTGAAAACTGTTTCGCGTCATCGAAGCGAGAAACATATTTTTGATTCAACTACGCCTGTAGAAGTATGTATACGTAACGGATTATATAGTTGAGCGTTGAAATTCAAAAAGCTAACGCCTGGTGACGAGAAGCCGACTGCCATTGTTACACACCAGATGTAAACGTTAACTGAGGCGCAAGAGTCAAGGAAAAATTCCGTGCATCATTAAGTGACCATGAT
Organism: Priocnemis perturbator; assembly: GCA_963942575.1. NCBI lineage: Eukaryota > Metazoa > Arthropoda > Insecta > Hymenoptera > Pompilidae > Priocnemis > Priocnemis perturbator. Next base: position 14,643,761 of record OZ012644.1, on the reverse strand, counting down.
ACTGCGTTGCATGATTATATCATTGCCAATGCACCGATGCGCGACGTTCGTTTCGAAACTTATATTGTTCAATCATCGATAGTACAAAAAGTCCTTTCATTATTCGACTTAAGAATGAGGCAGCTTAACATTTGAAGTGGCGATTGCACGCATTTTATTACATTTTTTCTATAACGCAAGAGCCACAAAAGAACTGTGCGCGATTGACTGACAATAAGAGAAGACACGATTAATACAGACGATTAAAAAGTGTCATCGCTGTATGATAACTTTGAAAAGAATTCTGCTCAATGCCGATGCGAGTCGTCAAAGAAATCGACAAAGATCGACAAACGATCTAAGATTGATTAGCTTCCCACGTGACCACGCAACCTGCATGCACGAGTGTATCCATACCAAACCGACATAATAATAACATGTTCCGCGTTCTTTGAGTACATGCACGGTTTTCCAAAACTCGAATAAAATTCGAATCTACCCGTGGTACATCGAAAACGATTCAACAGTATTACACTACCGTCCGCTAGCGATAGACAAGGCAATGTTTGACAACGGCGCTTACTATGCCCCAATTACACTATCATCGCGTAGGAAAAGGTACGCACATCTTGGACCGACTCCCAGCATGCACCACTCTATTTATACCTGATACCGCGACTATTTTTAGTTGCTTCCTTATTTTTCGCATCTACTCAATTGCGCGCACGATCGCAGGCGATCGGCGGTCGTAGTTGCCAGACATAAGGGAGCAACGACAAACGGTGCCACTGTCAAAAACAAATATGATGATCCAAGATCGCTTACCTTCCCCTACGCCTACACTTCGCAAATCGACGCGTCTTCAGCGTCACCGAACGCGTCTATTTTGCATGACAACTACATCTTCCGCGCCGCTCTGTTTCAGACGGCATTCTAAATAGAGAGGAGAGATTGCTGGTGCTTAGAATAATGGAGCCTATGTCGCTACCTTCGGCACCTTCGACGCACTTGACACATTCAACGTCTTCGACAACGTTGGCACCGCTGGCCTTGGCTCTGCTGCTGGCCTTGGCCTTTCTGTCAACAGCGCGTCGTTGTGATGCAGCTTCGGAAAGTATAATAGGTGAGTTCATTCGTCCGTCGAGTCTGTCCTTCCCTTCGTCCGCTATCTGCCTATCCGCGCTGACACCTCTGCGAACTTTCCTGCGAATAGGGGAGGAAAAAAAAAGGGAGAAAAAGAAGAAGTGGAGCGGTCAGAAGTGCTACGTGCGGCGGCGTGGCGAAGTTGTAAAATTCCTTCGGAGTACGCTCACACGGTAGCTGAAAATTTTTTTTTTTTTTTGTTACTCTTGTTTCCCAGCTTCAACCTTGCGATATCTCAAAGTATCAGTTGACCCGAAGTAGTCGTTCTGGCACGGCGTACGGACTGTTTGCTCGACGTTTCCTTCGCTCGTCGATCGACTATGGTTTTTCCGTTTCCTGGGACGCGTCGATGGCACTTCAACGAGGGCACGCTGCTCTTTGTTGGTCTCTTCACGCGCCCTCCGATTGTGCTCGACGTCTGCAGGCACAATTGTCGACGGCTCACGGGAGAAATAATATTGTTACCCAGTTTTTCGTTAGTTCGCGCGTTAGGTAGTAGCGTCGGCTAAATATTGCGTTGCGCGCGAAGTTTGCGAAGAGGTTACGCATGCCGAATCATTGCTTTCGGCTGATTGCGTATAGTCAGCCAGCGGTTATCTGAAGACGATACGTCTCTCTCTCTGTCGGAGTGGCGAAGCGGGGCGTGTCACGATCAAACATGACGCCTGCACGTCACGCTCCGTTTATGCCTTTTAAACACTCTATTCTTGGTGTATCTCTATTATCTCGCGGTCTATTTCTGTCACGTCAGACTGAATCTCGGTATAAATAATCAGGAAAGCAGGGAGGAGACGGAGAAAGTTTCGTGCGCGCCGGCGAATTTGTGCAGGCTCCGCGCGGAACCGGTCGAGGAAGAATGCGACGATTCGGATTTGCGCGCATGTCGAGCCGGTGCAATCGCACGATTTCGTCACCTGTAAAGCATGGTACCCGAAAATGTCAGATTGCGAGACGAAGAGACGATACGCGGACGCGGGGCAAGAGCAATTTTCGCAGAACGTTTCGTATCTTCGTTCGTGTGATTCTCGCGGCATTCATTCGAAATTCGTCCGATTTTGAGGATCGTTCCGGTTTTGCTTGCTGGTGCTCAAGGCGCATGATGGGAATGAATGATTTGAGTCAGAAATATTACACGCGTCTGTGCGCTGCTCTGCACTTATCGATAAGCACACGTAGACCTAGACCAGTGCTTCCCAAAGAGAGCGTCATGAAAAAGTGCCGGAGTTCGGCGAGATAAAGTGTCTTCATGAAATTTCATACTTCGTGTGATGGAAAGAGAGCGTATTTGGATATTCTGAATCTGGCTCGTTCGAAAGTGTTGCTTTATTAACCAACTTCAGGAAAAGGAGGCGGTTCTCTGTTCGATGATGTATACTTTCAATTTGTTTTTTTTTTTTTTTGTGTTTCGTTTGACGACTCATCAAAGATTACGATGTGGCATGGGTTGTCCGTTAAAAGGTAGGCGTGGGTGCCGCGAAATGAGGATTCCGCGGCGAGAAAAGTTTTAAAACCAGCGGCCTAGAATCAGTTGTGCTTGCACAGTCCTTGAATCTCGAAATGGGCTCATACTGGAAAATGCGGAGATTTCTCGTAAATTTTCGTGCTTAACAATCATTCGGAGGACCACGTCGGTTCCAAACAATTGCCAGCCTTCCCTTGTTTAAATAATATTCTTTTTGACGCCGGAACAAAAAATTCCGGACCATCTTCACCCCTTTCTTCTCAAGCTAGCCGAAGTTTATGTATTCAAACAACAATTCAAAATTCAAGAGATTAATATCTGTCAACTTTTACTTAACTTAGCATATTATGAATATCAGATAGCTTTATTACAGGGATAGATGTTTACGCGTTCTCCGATTGTATCATTTGGTTTTCTCTTTACAGGAAGTCGAGAGACTTGTGATATCGAAGGAGAAGACTTTACTGTGGATAAAATTCCAAACACAAGGTGTTTTAATTGCATTTGCAAGGTAAGAACGAATCGTCAACAGTTAGCTAACAGCCATGAGTTTAGGACCAGTTTACTGCTATATTTTCTGGGGTTGCAACACGCGAATTTTTCATATAATAACGTGTATCTTCCCCTTGGAAAGTGGTCCTAAACTTATGGCCGGTACTGTATATGATACATTTGCATGATCACTTAACACTAAAACGACCTAAGGGTTACAATGCTTTGTTTGATACTTCGCTACAATGATTGCTAATTTGCAAATAACCTTATCCTGCGTAACTCTGCTTGCGAAATCCGGTAAAATAGCAAATTCCGAAAATGAAGACCAACTTCTGGACGAGCTAGACAGTTTCAAATTTGCATAGTTATAGATAGTGCCGTTAAGCTTGTGGAAAAGGTCGAAAACTTCGAAATTCGTCTCGTATGTGAAAATTCTGTTCAGTTCAGGAATGCTCATTCGGGAGCAGCCTCGCGTAAATACGGATTGCACTGCTTGAAAGAGCACAGACAAGAAGTTTGAGTGAAGAGACTAAAAATTCCGAATGGGTCGCGGGTGATGCGTCATGGTCTACTATGTTTGTAAGTCTATTCGCTGTTGATTATGTCGTTATCGTATAACAATACATAACGGGACAACGCTATGTGGTAACGGAGTACTGAAAGAAGATTAAAGTGGCTGACCTGGTTCGAGAGGTCGAAGAGAGGAATTTCCACATCGATTTACCCGGTCAATCATCGATGGTGGATCATCCTGCAAATAGTATTTCTTTCTCTCTCTCTCTTTCTATCTACATTTTTTATTCTTTCGAATAACAATCGTTTTCCTTTCATTATTGCATTAAGATATATATCCCGTACATTATACTACCCACGAGTAATACGCAATAATTCGTAAGATTTTATGGGAAACCTTATCCTGCCATTTGCGTTTATTGTGGAGGACACATTTATGCCCATTGCAAATTTATTCAATGCTTCAACGTACTTCATTACCGTACCGATGTACAACAGTGACGCTCAATGTCGTTACAATGCGTGGCGTCCGGTAACGTTTTATCGTCAAAAATCTTGCACCCCTTCGATCGTGTTCGCATTTGCATGCAAGCATCAGGACCACCGTTTTGGGATAAGTTAACGGGATACTCATGCAAAAGCAGTGCTAGACGATTAGACGCGAGAAGAACGACCCCGATATGACATGTGCCAGGCAACCGATGCCATGGCAAACAGTTTCATCGAATTTACGGTTTGGCAATCCTTCGGTTCGTACGGAGGCATAGCGCGGTGCCTTATATAAGTACGTGTGCATGGATATATGGAACGTTGATCGTTGCATGTGCCACATGATAGATTGAAACGAAGAAAGAACGGCGTCGTGAAACCGCTGTTTATCTGCGCGTTTGGTTCATTGACTCGCTGTTCGCTGCCTTGGAAACTGCTTGTTTTCATCTTGTAGCCAAGAACGAATGTATTGGTGGTGGCCGACGCATTGTTACGTTACTTACATCAAATGGGCAGCCGTTCCTGGGTTACGAACTTTATCGCGCCAGTCATGCGAGGCCGGAGATGTTCAGATTATCTTCGAGTGCGTTATTGGCAAACGTATCTGAAGCATTCCCAGACGATCTGGAGCGTCCAACATCCGACTGAGAGTAACAGTAGTTTATGTTGCGTCTATCACTGGTACTCTCCCCCCGCGCTCTGTCCGATGTTCTGTAATGCAATTCCGTGGGTAAACAACGTTTTCACTTGCTGCTATCAGTTAAGAACATTTTCCTCGGTATAGCAAATTTATGCATGTCGGCGGCGTGTCATCGACAACGTTCTTACTTTTTGCCAGCGGAAATCTGGGAATAGGTCGGCAAATGTTGCGCGACGTATATGTCGAATGTATTTCGGGTTGCAATTGTCTCACATCTGTCGCACTTCACAATACTCACACGAAATTTCTACCGCAATTTCTTTTCACGCCTTTAAAATTTTCGCGGCTTCCTTCGTGTTTTTCAACGGACTACGCTGCGGTACACGTGCCACACTGCCACGATGACAGCGTGTACGTGCGACCGATGTCGCGAATTAACGTGACCAATTAAGAACTCCATTCCCACTTTTTCTTTCTCTCTCGCCTTCATTCCCTGAAACACTCCGCAATGTCGCACGCCTATTTGAAGGTTGCATTCGAAATGGATCGGCGATCGCCACGGTTAAAGAACGAATTTCGTTGAACGATCGCTCAATTAATCATATTAGCCATGTGAGATCAATCGGTTGACCCAAATTAAGCGGACGTTTTAATTACCGCACATTGATACTTACGAGCCTAATCGTTCGGCTTGCGCAACGCGCTCGCGGCGGTCGCACGAAATTGGATGATCCTGCGCGATCGTCGATGTACTACACTCGCTGCGCTATCAGCAACGAAAGAAATGATGTCCATCGGCGCCTCTCCGTTCTCGCCAACTACGTCCGGTCCTGCGGACTTTCTACCGTTCGCGGCGCCGCACAGTGTGTTATTTTGGTAATTTAGCGGGACAAAAGTACCGTCTTGGTGCTTGAATGTGATTTTTAATTTTTTTTTCAGCTGTTAGTAGTCAAAATGAAAAGAAAATAACCTGGTAAAAAAACAAATTTTGAGCCCAAAAAAAAAGAAGAATTACATTAACTAACGTAATATGAAAATCACATTACATTAACTAACGTAATATGAGCAGAACAACAATTATAGTTCAAAAATATATTCTAAACAAATTATGAATGATAACATAGCTGGCAAATATGGCCTTTTTCGCATTTGTGCTCATTCTACACCCAGATAAAAAATATTCAGTTTCTACCAAAAGCGCAAGAATGCGCAGAATGTTTTTACAGTTTTGGGTACTTGAATACTCATAGATTAAGTCTATAAAAGAATCTAGTTGGAATTTTGCGGAATAACTAAGAAAAAGTTAACCTCAATGTCATGTAGTAAACGAATATTTCGCCTTGTGGAGCTCAAACTTTGAAGAACAATAACTGCATAAAAACAATTGATATTTATATAAGAAAAACGAGTAGAACATACCATATTGAAGGTACAATTCGGTATGAATAAAAAAAAACCAGGAAAATTTGCCACTTTTCCAGAATTTACGGGTAAACAGGACGAACTGAGAATAACGAGCGCAGACCATTAATTTGCAAGATGAATACGGGTGGGTTCAAACATGTCCCAACACCCTGTGTTGAAGGCAAAAGAATAAACAGTTTCGGTTTCGAGACTACCTAATATCCCTCTGAACACACGCAATAGCGTCCACTTAAAAAAAAAAACTTCATTTTTGGACCTTTGTCCACCTAGATTGCCGAAATAACACACTGTGCGCCGGCTAAATTCGCGTCACGTAATTCTGGAAGCAGATAAAAGGCGGATTCCTGTCACGATGACATAACGGGTGGGAGAAATATAATTATCGAATCACGATAAGACGCACGCCGGCTGAATCGGAAGGAACGAGGAGGCGCACTGCACGAGGAACATTTGAATTTGCCGACGCGGACTCGCGATCGATTCTATCCAACTGTTGGACGATCATGAGAATGACCGATCCCGTTATTCGTTTTTCAGAACGGCTTCGTGGAGTGCCTGAAGCAACAATGTCCGAGCATCGAAGGTTGCTACACGCTGCTGGAACCACGCGACGATGAATGCTGTCATAAATGCAAAGGTCTGCATCGTAATTGTGTGATCCATTTTTATCCGCGCCGCTCGAACTTACCGTTGTCGACAGTATTTATATCTACCGTTTGCTCGAAATGTGCGAAAAGCAATACGAACTTCCTTCTTTAATCGACTTCCAAAAAGGAGGAGGTTATCTATTCGACATGTATATTTTTTCACAAAACTACTGTATTTTTGTTTTCTTTTCTTATGAACAGGGTGTATTCGAAATGGCGTGTACCATGCGTCCGAGACGGAATGGACAGAGGGGAACGATCCTTGCCGAATATTAATCTGCAAAGCCGGCGTAATCACAGAGTCGAGATTAAGATGTTACACGCCGTGCTCGAATCCGATTCCAGCATCGCCTGGCCAATGCTGTCCCGTGTGCGCAGGTAGATCTTTCCTATTTCCGACACAGATCTCTGACGCTATAAACATCCTGCTACATACGCGCACTCCACCCTTTTTGGCCACCTGTCGTAATCACACATTGCTTCAAGCCGATTTCATATTAAGAATCCAGAGAAGAAAATTAACTAAGTACCTCCTTAAAGCTTCACACGTTTCCCGTGACTCCCTGCAATTAGCAATGTGTTCGTGCAACTCGACGATACTTGACGGAGACATGGTTGTTGATAAAACCTTTTGTTCGCGCAGGATGCTACGTTAACGGCCAAAAAGTGACTGCGGATAGATCGGTCACGACGACAGAAGATCCTTGCGTGACCTGCAGGTGCAACGTTGGTCGTTTGACCTGCGTAAAGCAAGCCTGCCCAGTGCTGCATTGTCCTGCATCAAGGATAGCCCATGAGCCTGGCGAGTGTTGTGCCCATTGCAATGGTGAGCGATTGACAAATCCACATTTATGAAGATAAACATCCTCATGTTCTTCCATCTTCGACGCGTCGAATATGGAAATCAGCCGGCCTGCGGTCTCGTATTTCTACGTAACGGCGTCGCGCTTGAATTGTAAAATTATATATGTAATAAATTTGCTACCGGTTCTGCGAGTCTGCAGAAATATGGTTTAACGATATGCAGGTTGAGTCACCTATGTTGACGACCTTAAACATCTTCGTTGCTTTCGGATGACGCGAGGAAGTGTCTCAGGGAAAACGTTGCTTGCGTCGAAGGGGCCGGATATTTTGATTGCATCAACATTTTTCTCAAGATCATGGACTTCGAGATTTCAAGGTCACGGATGTACGCGTATATTATTACAAACGTGTTGGAATAGTAAAATGCGAATAGACGATTCCATATCGATACAGAATCGACCAGCGAATAATTCTGTCCGCAAAATGTGCGAATTTTCGAGCATATGGCAAAGTGAAAGAAACGCAGAAATGCATAATATATATATTCTTCGTACGCCGCGCAGGTCAATATCGTGTTCCCTGAAGCACAACTAATTGATTAGGTTCAGTATCCAATTTCGTGTTCTCTGCTATGTAAACATGTTGTCGATCATCATTCGCGGCGCTCGCTGCCAATAATTAATGGTCATTAGTGCACAGGGCAGCAATTAGCAATTACTAGCCACCGACCAATAATAATAATACCATTGCGCCAGCAGAGCCATGAAGTGATTCCGAACGGATTAACGAGCGAATTCGCAGTTCGCGCGTCCCACGTGTGATCGGCCGTTATTGATCTCAATTGAGAACTCTTCTCTCCGCGAGAAAACACATAGATAGCAACGGCACGCGTTAAGCGTGCAATGTTTAGCAGTTAACAGTTGCAAATTACGTGACGGAATAAGTATGTGTAGCGCAAGAGTGGGGCGAAGCGAAAGGCAGGACGAGAGAGCTGGAAGAGATCTAATGAGCTTGTTCGAATGTGCCAGGTAGCGCAAGGTTCCTATCGCCGCCGAAAGGCGCCTGCATGCTTGGAACGACGCTATACAACTCCGGCGCTCAATTCTACGTGGACCAGTGTACGCGATGCAGTTGCGCCAACTCTGTAATATCCTGCGTGAAGGAGACCTGCCCGGTCCTGGAGTGTCCGAGCGAGCATCAAACCGTACTGCCCGGCCGTTGCTGTCCGCAGTGTCCACTCGTCGAAGAGAGCCGAGCGTTGTGCACCTACGCAGGCAAAACTTATGAGGCGAGTATTTGTGCTCTCCCCGGTCACTTAGCCCAATTCGCGTGTGGTGCCCTACCGCAAGCTGGTTTAAACGTCTCTTTTTTGTCCTAGGCAGGATGGCGAATCTTGGAAGCTTGATCCGTGTAAGGCATGCGCTTGCATACAAGGTAAAGTGCGCTGCGCAATGCCAATGTGCCCCCCGCTGAATCTTCCTTGTCCGCCGAACTCGAGACTCGAGCATCCCGAGGGCCAGTGCTGTCCTCGCTGCGTTGAGAGTGAGTGTTTAGGGGGAGGAATTGTTTGATGAGCTACGTCACAGTACGTTCTGCGCGCTTACCTTGCAGGTGACGGTGTCTGCACGGTGTTCGGGGACCCGCATTATCGTACCTTTGACGGAAAGTTCTACAGCTTCAAGGGGGCTTGCAAGTATCAGCTGGCTAGCGATTGTTTGGGTCATTCGTTCAGTATAAGGGTGACCAATGATGCGAGATCCACTAGATCGTCAGCGTGGACGAAAACTATAGCGATGAAGGTCAGTGATTGTTGAATGAGAGCGTGCGGGGCGGGTTGATGTAGGGTGTATATATGGCATGCAGTTGCTAGTATTTGAAATCGAAAGTTTGGGAGAAGCGTTTGGCTTAGAGAATGGCAAGGTGATCGAAAGAAAATGCCAAAATGATCATCAAGCATGCGGAACTGGGGTGGGATTAGACTGAGGTGGAATTAGGGGTGGGAATTTCACTGATGAAATAGTGTAGAACACGTTTGTTCCCGCAGATTGGAGACTTGAAAGTTAATCTTGGCCAGAGGATGAGGGTGAAAGTGAACGGGCGAAAGGTTGAGGTGCCCTACCGAGCGAGCAACAAATTGGACATAAACAGAACAGCCGACAGTATAATCGTGAACACGCAGATCGGCATTAAGGTACTGTGGGACGGTATCAGCTTCCTGGAGATCTCCGCGCCAACTTCGTACAGAGGCCGTCTCTGTGGCCTTTGCGGCAATTTTAATTCCTTGCCGAAAGACGATTTCACAAGCAGACGCGGCAGACTACTGCAAGATCCTCAACCGTTCGGCCAGTCTTGGGCCGTCGGCGCCAAGAAAATATGCAGTCGTGTGAAAACGACGAACCCGGATAGAGAGAGGCGTTGCAGGGGAAGGAAAGATCACCGGTAAGTATCGCTTTCGTCGCAGCCTAGATCGTCGTTATGAATAAAGCAGATTGTAAGTGCAGCAAACGTTCTCGGATCCGTAGACTTTGCAACCGGCTGAGATCTCAAATCTTTGATGCGTGCCACAAAAAGGTCAATCCAACGATGTACTATAAGGCTTGCTTGCACGACATGTGCGAGTGCCCAAGCGAGCACTGTTACTGCGAGTCCTTCATGGCGTATGTACACGAGTGTCAGCGACTCGGCATCCAGTTACCCCACTGGCGAAAATCGACGAGATGTCGAACCATCTGGGACCAATCGTCGATCTTGCCCGTCGAGCCGATCGGCTCTACTGCTCTCACCAAACGACACCTACGTTAATCTCGCATTTTCCTCCTATCATATGCACGTCTTCTTTTCATCTATCCAAAGTTCCCTCTGTCGTCTTTCAACATTACCTGCCTTCCGTTGTGCATTTCCTTGACATATATCGATGTCTACACGCAATTTTCCATTCTTTCACATTTTTCCGGTTTCAACGTTCTACCTATTACGCCCTACACATTCATCCGCTCACCTGTCCCAATAAACCCTTACTCATCTACCTTGCTTGGAAAATTGGGCACGACACCGCTCGGCGAGAATCTACTAGTCACAGCTACTTTGTGTCAATGTGCATTAATGGTGAGTTTATAAGTGTTGATCATAGAACGTAGCAATTCGTCGTTAACAATAATGAATAAGTCACTATCTTTTGCCTTTGACCAAACGCGGACGCCAAATGAATGTTCGTATTTACAAATTATCCAGCGGCCACGTCACATTTTCATTAAATTATAATAAAGAATGTAGCGACGTAGTTTAATCGCTATGGCTCTGGGTAACGGCCCGCAATAAATTGTGCTCTGTTTCAGAGCACCTTGCAGTATTTCGGCCGATGAGCAGGCTCGCGGCATAGCATGTATGTACATCCCAGTGCAATCGCTCGATTGACGCTCGATCGACCATCATTGTAGGATTAAGGAAAAACGTCTTTATTATATTACATACGTAGTACGTAGCGCTGGATACTCACCTCGTAGCGACTATATGCGATGTGCCGATCATGACTGTATATAGAAAAGTACTAGTTTCTTTTTTTTTTTTTTATCTAATCGCGCCGATTGTGCATCGCGCCACATAGCCCATTTAAACTCATTCGAATCAGCGGTGAGCAAACCATTAATTACGATTGGTTTGCATAATATACCAACATAACCACAGTACAGTCATCAGGAAGCGCACTGACGCAATTGTAATAGCCTGAAAGACTGGTTAACACCATTTCTTGTTAGCGAAATTATGAATAATTTTAACTGTTTTTTTTTTAGCTTTTTCTGTTAATACAATTCTGAACATTTCTGATGATGAAGCACAACCGAAGGTATAACAAAAGTAATTAATTCTTTGGATGCTTCTGCAAAATGGCGCCTGGCACAAAGAGCGCGATAAATTGTATTTACTACATGCCTGTATCTCTTTTTGCAAATAAAATTAATGTTAAGCGCGGTGTAACAGATCGTCGGCAAACAGACTACTAAATACATAATTAAGATTGGACTCTAATTTAATAGTTTCCGTTTCAGATAAGATCACTTCTTATTGTTAAAATAAATTAATATAATTCAGGTAAATATTAATGACGAATGAATCAACATTGCAATTATTTATTGCAATATTCATAAAATTTTACACCCACGAATGTATCATTATACAATGCTATAAATAAGAATAATTAACAATTTTTAACTTAAGTGTTTAGAATTGTTTCTTTTAATACCAGGTTAATACACCATCTAATAATAAAGACATCTGCTATATCGTACATAATCTATAGTTAGAGGAAAAAAGTTTCCATAAATCTCCCCAGACGCCCTTCGATATAAATAAACAACGTTCAGCTTGTTTCACTGAGGAATCTACGTCTTAAAAGCTAGAGATATTGTAACGCTTAAGTAATAAATAAATGTAGTTAGACAGAAAATCTTAGCAGAAGTTCACGCCAGTCTTGGTACCCAGTGACATTGTCATTTAAGGTTGTATTTTTCTATTTCTTTGCTGATTTCATAACTAGCTCACTTCCTTATTTTTTCCATAAGTTTATATGTATTGATTACAGTAATTAACTTTATTGCTCTTCCAAATTCTTCGCTATCTCACTCTTTGTTTTAGCACCTATCAGATCTTTGGTTCAGTACATTATACTTTTTGACATACGTGCAAATTTCGATTCATAAAAAAAAAACTAGTGTATATAAAATCATTACTTTGTTAGCGAACAAGCCAGATTCTAAATTTCGTCTTCCTAACAGTATTATGTAGACATTTCCAGTACGGTTAAACGTTGTCACTCATATTACAATCTATAAATGCCACATTTTACCCACTGACTGTACTTATGCAGCTTCATGTTACTAGTTTGGCACCAATACCTTCCACAGTCAGAAACGTATTTTATGCGTTACGTGTCGGATGCAGAATTATTACATTTATATTTATTCTAATCGCAAACTATATCAGTGTTGCGTAAATCTGAAAATCATTATTTTGCGTTCATGTAAACTGTGCATTTTCAAGCTGGGCTATGTTGCTGATAAAACATTTTGTTTGTTATTTCATCGTTTATGTCACTTCTAAAATTTAATTTTAATAATGTCAGGCAATTTCGGCATGCTTGCTTTACATCACGATAGTTTGGTAGCGCATGTTCTCCCTTTCACAGTTTTATAACTGACTTACAAGTTAAAAGAGATATTTTTGCTCAGTTCCTTTGTTTACGTTGTTTCTTAAAGTAGTATTGTTTATAGTAATCTTTTATCATAACTCTGCTAAGTTTGTCCTCAAAATAAAACAAGTTGGAAGTTAACAACAGGTTATATTTTATACCTACGTACTGAACGTAAAACTTCGAAGTAGCACATATAAAGAAGTCTGTCGAAATGAATATAACAGTATGTTTTTTTTTTTTTTACTAATTATTTTGTTAAATCTATGTAAGATTGAAGTGTTTTTAATCTTATAATCTTTTGATCCACTGTACATGAACATGCATACTTAATATGTCTCTTGCTAGTTATAACTTGAATATGAATCGTTTCAACGAAGATAATTGATTGTACAGACAGCAATAGTATCTTAGCATATTTGGTTTTTATAACTTAAGCTAGCTTGATTATCTTGTTATTATCAGAGTTTTACACTAACATAGTACAATTTTCTTCTTTGTAAAATGTAATGCAACCCTGTTTTTAAGGAATTTGGCACAATTCTTTAAACAGTAGAATCAAAGAATTCACGTATGCTAAGGAACAAATGTAAATCGAATGGAAATATTAAGTTTCTTAACGTTCTTCTGAACGAAATCATCGAATGATAGTAGCAAATTATCGGAAATAGCAGAAATATAAAGCATGGGACAGTAATTATGAGCTCCACAAATATTTCCGAAGTCTACTGTGGTCTGTGAAAAATGCTCGTAAATCAAGTCGGTATGAAGAGAACGATCGAATATGTACTTCCGAAGACGTTTTTGCGATTGAAAGTGCTTAGAACATATCAAGCCCTGAAATCTTATAACGGCTGATCCATGCATTCATAATTATTTAAGAAAATTACTCATAAATAAGGGATAATTAATTGATAATAATAAATATATCTATTTACTGTAAAAGACAAGAGTCTAAGATTGTTAAGTTCGGTCCATAAGCTGGCCGTGATACAGACGGTAACGATAATTTCACCAAGAAAGTGTGGTATGGAATATTTCAATGATTTCAGCACCGACTGTGATAGCTATCGTGTCCAATATATTACATGACTAAACTAAATTGATTAAGTTACAAGATTTGGCGGCCTTGGACAACGTTTTCTCGGCCGTTGAAATGCGTGGCACGAAAAAAAAGGAGAAGGTCGATCTGTTAAAGAAACCGTAGATGACCTTGATATATTATAAGCATCTTCATTCGCAAAAACGTATATACTATACAACATCTATGATATGAATTTCGCAGACTTCAATAGTTTCAGATGTCTACAGGCTGTTTGAGCAATGTCCGTCATAACTTTGGATACGGGTTCTATGGATTGAAGCAAGGAAAAAGAGTTTATCTAAAGATGTGTTCGCGGACATGTACCTTTACAGTTATAACCACATAAATCAGTTCATAGCAGGCGCTCGAAATTATCATAAAAAATAATGAAATTAGAAAACTGCGTGTGCCGTGTTGATGTCCGAAAGCATGCGAAACGCTGTTTTGACACGATTTTTATTTTAATATTTCTCATCGTCGTCGTCTTCAATTCTACTCCATTTATAATATGGTCGTTTCTGCTCGTTTAACTATAACTGGAAAACCAAAGCTTCGCGCACATACATTTTGATGAACATCTTCCGCTTTCTTCGATACGTACATAGAACCCAAAATAATGGCCAACACTTTTTAAACACCCTTTACAAGGAGCCAGTAATTATCGACCCACTCTGTATACATAAAGAAAATTGCGCTAATCATAACGATACGAATGAAGGATGCGAACATTAATAGCGTCGAGGCGGAAATTTCGTTGAATTTATTTAAACGTGCGATAACAGGTGAATACATTTAATCACTCGAATCAGTCGATCGAGTACATCGATGTAGATCTGCCACAAATGTAACGGTACAACTATATGTTACGATCGATCGAATCGTCATCGTCGTCCACTCGAATCACGCTCGGACGAGTTTGCAAAGTGTTCGCTCTCGGGAAACTGAAAAGTATCGTTGCGCGCGATATTCGCTACGTCATTCAACGCTCGATTCCGGTCAGACTGAATTTCTCAACGCACGTCCTTACTTCCATCGTGACACGCGTCACCCGCCCTTATCCTTTCGAATTACCCTTTGCTGTTCCGGGGAAGAACGGTCTAATGCAATGGACGTAAAACACAACGTAAAGTCTAGCAACATTCATTTCCTGCCGCGCGAGTCGCGGGGGTAAAAATCTTCCGGCTCAACGGACCAACCAATCCGCAAAAGGTTAACGTAATGAACAGTAATAAAAATGTACGACGATAGAGATAGAGAGAGAGAGAGAGAGAGAGAGAGAAAGAGAAAGAGAGAGAAAGACAGAGAGACAGGTTGGATCGTGACGGATATAACAAACGGGGTAAAGTTTACTCTAAAAAGTCTCATTCACCGCATTGCCGTGCCAATCGATCTCGGCGAAACATTCGCGACAGTCCTCGGTTGTCGCGCGCAAAAGGGACAGTGTTCGATTCACCGTCCGTCAAATTGTTCTCGCTAATTATTTCGTTTTTATTCTGTCCACCAGACGCCGTTCCGTCACTACAGTATTTGTCGACAGCCCACACGATTCGAAGAAGCACAGTAGCGTCGAAGTGGCCTCGTCAGGCTCGTCGCAATGATCGACGATCGACTCATCGCGCAAGATCTTTCGCCCCGGACGCAGGCCGTGCTTCTCACTCGATTTACTCGCCGTATTTTAGGTATAGCTTTTAAAAAACGGCACAACTGATGCTCGAGCGGTAATACGGACTATCCCAACAATCGCTACGAGAGTACTATGAAGTCTGGGACGTAGGCGGACATATGGCACCGTTACAGAGAGAAAGTGATATCTATCTAGGACGCATAGAAAAACAGGAGAATTCTTGTCGGCGCGATAGTCATCGCGACAAGATTTCTTATTGGAGTATGTTTCTTTTGGTACAAAAATAGATATCGAGCACAGGCCGCGCGCAGCCTCGCGTTCTGATACATCTCGCAAATGGTGCTGCACGACTTACTATAAGATGCGCTAAAGTATTGCTAAATGTATTGCTAAAACAATGCGGAAGGAAGAATGATGTACGGTACGCTTGTAGCGTCTGTTCATTTATTTCGAGATTGGCCTCGCCACTTTCATAGGTGAGTGAGCCGGGCCACTCTTATGTGCCGGTCATTATTGCAAGTGGTCTGATTGTAGGAGTGAGAAAGCTCGAAGAATGAGATTTTTTACTTAATCTCTACTGCATCGATTTATATTACGATATGGGTGAGAAATTGCATTTTTTTTCGTTTTTTGTTCGTTTAAATCTCCGACTTACAGTTAGAACACTTTCATAATCACCGGCGCGTATGCCCGAAATAAATGAATGGAGTTTAACGTATCCTCCGTCTACGTGGAATGTAGAAGTACGCAGCGATGTACGGAATTAATTCTTTGGGAACTTAAGACGTGTCTTGTAAAGTCTGATGTACACGATGAGAGACTAGAACCCTGAAATCGCTATTAGCAGTACGTAGCGAAAGAATAAACCTGTCAGAAGTAGCTGTGCAATATAACGCCAACTGATGACAATGATCAAGGAAACAACTGAAAATACGAAATTGGCTTGTCTTTCGCTGACAGATCAGAAAAAAGTGTGACTGCTATCAAAATGTCATACAATCTAACGTATCACTCTATTTGCTACAAAATATCACCCAAATTACAATATAACTTCCCACAATTCGTAATTATGTAGACGTAACAATAACCGGTTTTATACATAATTTTAGCATGTACGCTTGCCTATTGTATAGTAAAGTAACGGACAAGTAAAATGGACAATAATAAAATCGCATCGGTGGGTGGTGCAAAGAAACAATCGGTAGCTTTGAATATACCCATTCCTCGGGCAACGTGATCGAGGAGTCAATTACTCAATTGATCGATAAACTACTGTTAGGATCACGTCTAGGCTGCGCGAGGTCGCTCGATCGAAGAACAAGATCAAATCAGCCCATCGAAAAGGGGCAAATTACAGTGAGTCTCTATTCGGAACACGATCCGCATAATTAGTACGATTGATCGTTGAAGGTATCGCCGACGTCATCGTTTTATCGCCATTATTGTAGACACATGAAGGGTACAAGAAACTTCAACAAAACTGGCAGACTTTGTCGATATAATGACGACATTTGTGTCGTCTTCTGTCCTAAATATCAGCGTATTAAAATAAGCATAGTCGTCAAGCAAATAACGACAGTATCAGTGTAAATGATTAAAGTATCGGAAGAGTCGTGCGATCCTTGAATCAAACGTTATGCTCAAGTTTTGTGTGTCGCTATACTGTATATAAAGATCAATTTAAAAACGCAACGCTGTTGTCTGGGAAACACATCGCAGCGCGGATAATACTGGTATTCAAGCAACATTAAGTTTTTAAGAAATTATTATTGAAAATGAGAATGACTCTTAATCGTCACTTTGCAATGATAGCAAGATGGCGACGATGACGACGACGACAACGAACAACGATTACCGAAATAAGTATATAAGGATACGGTGTCATCCTTGTAGTTGAAGAAGATTCATTGAAGAACCGGAACGTAAGACGCACACAAGGCGTACGCGGTACTGCTTCGTCGCTTGCACGCAGAGTTACTTATTTTTTTTTTTTACTTTTATCCTCTCTTTTTTTTAGAAGCGTCACTCTTTTGACGTTTACTCTTCTGTCATAACACCGTAACAAACTACGCCCCTTGTCGTCCTCGAAATTTTTAGGAAAATTCCATGACACAGCGACAGTAAGTAAAGATCCATAAAACGTTTTCTTTTTTTTTTTTAGAGAAATATTGCTATATAAGGGACTACGTGTAAGATGACGTACATAAGTCTTTAGTATGAAGAACACTGTTCACAACCTGGGATTATATAGTTTTGGCATATAGAACGATACAGGTGGATATCAATGTATGAGTACCCTGGAATACAAAGTAACGATTAATTGTTTATCGGTGATCCGATTATCAAGATAATCAACGTGCGGTAATGCGTGTTGGGATAATCTGATGACTTCCATATTCACGTTCGCATGTCTGTTGTATTTTTATGAACATTTCGTTGCGATCAAATCTTCAACGAAATGAGAAAAGTTTGTCAAATAAAAATACATTAAACATTCATGCTATGCGTTTAGCTTCCTAATATTGCGAACCATACAGCACGTGAATGTACATTGAAGCCACCATGATACTTATGTAGGAATGTCCAATAAATTCCTGTATCCATTCGCTATTGTATTAAAAATAATGGAACGTATTTTGACAAACTGTTATTCAAACTTCTCTTCCTGGGGAGGAAAAAACTTGATATGTAATAACAAATTATTTTGTAGAGTTTTGTCAGAAAGTACGTCATGTGTAGTAGGAAGACTAATGTATTCGTGTTCTTAGTGTATTTGCGTTTATCTCGCAAAGAATAAACGGAACATGACGTCGTCAGTACACAATAAACAAAAATTACAAATGGCCTGAAGAGGAAGTAATTATAAAGTTAAACAACTATAAAATTGATATTTGTTATCTGTGTATTCTGATAAGTATCCATGAGCACTACGTCGATTTTTATTGCTGTTAAATTCTCAACACGTCATTAATTCGGCAAAAAAATCCGAAGGACAATTTTGAATGTACATGTATACGTATGTACAGACGATTTGTTACAGATGTTATACAGAGGAGTGATGCAACGTTGACGAAATACCGATTGAAACGCAATTGTACACATATACACACAAATATACATATACATATACGCATGTGTTTTTTTCGCGTGTATGATAAATTACCGTATATGTATATGTATATACGTCAAATACATCTTAACAGTATGTGTATGTATACATAGACGCATTTATATATATATATATGTATATATAATATATTCATTCATTTAATTTAATATATATATTATATGTACTTTGGAAGGCGACAGTAGAAACTACTGAAGTAAATGCACAATAATATACGTGAGAACGAAGACGAAGACAGCGATTGTTGTATACCATTAACGTTTCTTTTTTTTTTCATATCATCGCTATGCATTGCAGATCACGCTTCATTGACAATTGTCAACAATTATCATTTGTTTGACTTTGCCCATTTTCGTACAATTACTATTTGCAGATTCGTTCTACGAACCTGCAGCAATCAGCGCCGACGCTGACACGTATATATATGAATGTTTTCATGTATCACGTGTGTATGTGTGTGTGTTTGTGTCAATATATATGCTCGTGTCATATATATGTGTCATGTACGTATATCTTCTTACGTCGTAATAATACATGCGCACGAATTCTGCGCGTTTGCTTTAAAAATACACTGAAAAGTCTCGTATAATTATTTTTACGAGGTGAAAAGGTTACTATTACTCTAATGTCTGGCAAATTTTATAGTATTGACGAGAGCGCGAAGACGCGAGTGACAAAAGGATGTTAGCCCTGAGTGATAGTAAGAGGAAGATGAATAGGAGGTACACGCCGAGAATAGGCTGAGCGTGACAATAAAATTGCAAGTGAGAGAGTAAATGAGAAAGGGTGGACACGGAAGATAGCGAAATGGAGCTAGAGAGGTAGAATGATCGAAACAAGATCATAATTTAGATATGCTGCACGAACTCCGGATTGAGGAAAGAGAAACCCATAAATTCTGTCTGATCCAAATTCATCATGAAAAGCTTATCGGTGGGCGTCAAGTCCGTCTTCTCTGAAGTGAACTGCTTATCGAAGTTACTCACGTCCTTACGATGTTTCTGATAATTGAAGACAGAACATTAGCTATATGCGTCCGTGGTAAAAGTGATTATTAGCATATACAAGAACGTTAGTGGACAAAGTATATTGAAGCTCATGGCACGAATAAATAAGCGTCACGTCTTATTGTTTCTGCAAGTTCTCGAAAGATTTTTTTTTTCAACTTGGTTTATACACGCCCTCTTCTACTGTAGCATATTGAAGCGCGTTATAAATATTCTCGGGCAGCCGTCGTTGCTAAGGGTGAGGCAGTGTGCATAAATCATAGAGACAATATTTTGGCGGTGGGCAGGCTACTTACAATCTTTGGTTTAAACGGCGGTTGCACTTCACGGTTCTCAATTTTTTCCCAGTCAATCCGCCGGAAGAAGGCATGAATGCGTACATCCTCTTCGCCGCGCAATCCACATCCCAGTCTCTTACTCGGATTCTTTGTTAGGAACTAGAAAGTATGGTCATCATAAGATAGACTACGAGACGATGGAAATAACGAAGATTGACTACTGCAATTCATTTTGTAATAGAGCGCAATACCGCTTTGCAAGCTTCTTTGGCCTCCTTTGATAGACTCTTCGGATAACTGACGTTATGATCTGTAATGGCCGCAAACAATTCTTCTTCATCCTCGCCGTCAAACGGCGGCTGTCCAACTAGCATCTCGTACAACAGAACACCGTACGCCCACCAGTCCACGGATTTGCCGTACGGTTGGTAGAGAATAATCTAGAAATCATCGAGACATAAATATTTGTGGATTTCATTGTTTCTATCATTAAGTATCCGCGGCGACGTATATTTTCGCCCGCGACTAATCCAACGACAAAACTCGCGCTAAGTGAAACTACCAAAAACACGATAAATTGAGATTATATAGCCAAGTTCATCTTCGTGGAATTATAATATATTGAAAGGCTCGAAACTATATCAAGTTCCCGTGGCTACGTTTCTAAAAGCAAACACGAATTCGTAGTTGGCATGAGACGGTGGGTAGAGAGCGAAAATTAGATGGCATGAGGAAACACGATGGCAGAACTTACCTCTGGTGCTATGTAATCGGGCGTACCGCAGAATGTCTTGGTCGTCTTATCTCCCGTGATGCCCTCCTTGCACATACCGAAATCTGCTATCTTGATATGACCATCCTGATCTAGCAAGACATTGTCCAGCTTCAAGTCACGGTAAACGATGCCACGTACATGTAGAAAGAATAGACCAATCGCTATTTCCGACGCATAAAATCTGCGGAGAACAGTTCTCGTGTACAATTCGTAGGGCATCAGCTTAGAAGGAAAGAGTAGATCCGTAGGACGCGATGGAGATAAGGGATTTATTCTGTGCGAAAGCTCCCTTAGAAAAGGATAATCGCGCCTGAAGTGCGAGAAACGTCAAGTAGCGAGCGTATGTACAGACGTGTTGGACACTTTATGAGCGCAAATAGTTATCTTCGCTCGCAGGCCTCTCGCACTTTTACAATTTTCGTCGACGCGGCTTACAACGCTCGTGACGCTTCGCTGGTGCTGCTTTAAGGTCGGGTGGAGGATCGGGCATCGCTTTGGGGGCTAGAGACACTCACACTGCTACTGGTTCCTTGAATTTGCCGCACTGCTGAATCTGGTACATCAGATCGCCGCCATTCACGTATTCCATCACAAAATAGAGACGGTCCTGCAAGCGGAGACGAACGACTTTGCAAGGCGAGAAAACGAATCGTAGCTGACGTTGACGACGCAAGTGGTTTCAATGTTTCGACACTTAACCAGTAACTGCTGTATTTAAGAGTACTTGCGATAATTCAGTTTCGAACACATTCGCACGCAACGTCTCTGTTTCACGAGCAAACAATTTTTATATACAAGTTTGATCATATTTTTCAAGTTATTACGGTAAATAGAACATTTATTGGTCGCACCAAAATATATCGGCACGCCACAGTTATAAGTGCCTCCTTTATATATATGTACGCGTGTTCCGTATGGCAGGAACAGAATGCAAAATATTATTAGTGCAACTAGAAACTGTACGGCAGGAATCGCGTGGAATGGTTTTAAGTAGAAACGTGCTCAGCACACGATTCTGGATACACGAATAGCCCGATAGAGATTGACAGCTCGGAAACCGTCGGATATTTGTTCGATTGGACGTACCATGGTTTGAAAACAAGAATGCAATTGCACTAAGAACGGCGGTTTGTTAGACAACGCGAGAACACGCTTTTCGACCATCGTGCACTCCACGTCGTCGTCCTGTATGATGATGTCCTTCTTCAAAATTTTGATGGCGTACAGCTCGTCCGTACCTTTCCTCTCCGCCAACAGAACCTTTTGTCAAACGATGAGAAATCGTACCGATCAATTTCAATCAACAAAATAGTCATGTCGGTCGTAAGATTAAGGTATGTTAGAAAACCTTTCCAAAGCTGCCCTTGCCAAGGACCATAAGGAAATTGAAGTCACTGGCTCTTATGAGATCGCTCTTCCCCATATTATGCGGCACGTCCTTATCCTGTGTTGTCGACGTTTTCTTTGTCACGGAAGTCTTCTGGAAATGCGAAATTTGTGGTTGTCACGCACAATCCGTTTATCACCGAAGCATCGAGAGCTGAGCAAATTTCGAATAAATAATCGAATTACGAACAGCAGCCGAATCGTTCGATACACAAGTCCGCGTAATAATAAGAGACTTCACAGTCTCGTTCGTTGTGCGAGCAGCCTAGAAGCGGTAGACTATAAATGGTTGACAAATTACAAACCCTCATTTTACTCTTTAGCTCGGCAAGATCGACACCCTCTTCCGGCACAGGTACATTGTAAAATTCTCCTTCTTCTTGCGTGAGTAGCTTGAACCAACCGCTAACGGGAGCCTTTATCAGTTCTGATATACCAAAGGAGAGGGATCCCATGAAATCATTCCTCGACGTGCGATCCCAATCCCAGGCCTCGATCAGCAGCCGCCTATCCTTGTCTTCGGATTTGAGATCGCTGAAACGAAAATCAGTTTTCATTTCGTGTCTCTTGATCGCACGGACTGTAAAGAATGACACACCCCTAAACTCGGTGAACAGATTTGCCTAATTTAATTCGATTCTTCAAACGCAGCTACAACGTATAGCGAATATACATAACTATAGCATGCTTTATAATTGCTGCACAGACTCGCGAACCTAAAGCATCTCGTATTGTACGTGTCACGCGTATTCCACTACGTTCGAAAAATAACAAGTATGGCCGCGTGTCGCGCTCGAGTACTGACTATGCTTCGTCGAAATTGAAAAAAAAAACCCACCAGACACCGATTCATGCTTATTTATCAGCGGGCAAGAAACACGTTGCGCGTCTTAACGAAACGTCAACAAGCAATTTCTTTGTTGTTTTGTTTTTTGTGAAGCCACTACTCACAAAACGATTGTCTCGTTCCATTCAGGGTTTAAGGATGACTTGATTGTCTTCGTTTTCTTCTTCACGTTGTCAGAGTCGGGGATGAGCTTGAGCTTCACATACGGATCCGAAAGTCCATTCGGGTCCATCGGTATAAGGTTTCGACCTTGCTTTACTAAAAAAAGCCAATAAAATTATATCTATGCATAGTGCAAGCGCCATAAGTGCTTTCGCATACCTGTAAACAGCAGCATTGGCTCTTAAGGTAACATTAACTTCCCTTTGTCAAGAAACTTATTGCGTAATCGGTTCAAGAGCGCGCATATCGGAGATACAAAATCATGCGCATATGAAAAACAGAACAAAAAATGGTTTGTCTCAGGTCTCAGGTATCTAGGAGACAGAAATGCCGGACCTCTGATGCCGTCATGTTGGCATTTAAATGGTCTTACGCGGCAAAATATTCAGACTGCAGTGCTTATTAATGAAATCGTTGATTTACTTTTGCACGAACAAATTCCGATGTAACAAGGAAGGAAAGGTTAATTCATCAGAGAATTACGAACTGACCGGCGATGACGCTTTAATATCTCCGAAATTGCTTGCGCGCACAATAAATTAAGATAGCTGTAATGAGCTGGTATTTGACAGGAAACCCGAGGTGACAAAAAAAAAACTATCCCTTTTATGTAATCTCTTAATAAAACGCCCGTCTTCTGTCGAAGACATAAAACCCCAGTCGCCTGCTTTATTAGACAACGAGGACAAAGAAGTCATATGAGCGTGCAATGTCAGCTCGACAATTGAGTTATAAAAAGAAAAAATTACAATCAGCCCTAAACACAGGCCCCTGAGGGAATTTTCAATAAGAAAAAAAGTTCATCCATTATGGGCGCTAATTAAAGAAGGGATTGAGCAAGTGAAGTTGAGAAATAAGAAGGAACGGAGCTGGAGCGCCTGGAGCTTGCACCTGACAATTTAATGAAAATTTTCCCAGCAAGCGCGCCGCGCTCGGAAGGGAAATTTTCGTCAGCTTCTTGTCCGCGTAGAAGGAATCCGTTCTTCTTAGACAATAATTAACAATAAGACTTATACAGAAAATGTCCGTACTTGAGGTTCACAGTTGCAAGCTCTTTTCTCCGAAACCACTAAAGCTAACAACTCCATTTTTTACATAATGGGCTATAAAATCCTGTAAGCTATATACCCCTTAACTCTTTGCACTCCCGTGTCCACTCTGAGTGGCCCAAGCATAATGATGAGTCCTCGACGATACCCGGATCCAGCAATAAGCAATTTAGTTCCTAAATCCCGAAATTCTGCAATCTTTGCATTCTGAAGCCTCCTCAACATCTTCCACCCGTAACGCCACATCGCGGCCACTGAGAGTGGACATGCGAGTGGGCGACACTCTTAGCTCGGGCCACTGAGAGTGGACAAGCGAGTGCGAAGGGCGAATAGTAGGTAAAAGAGGACATATATACCTTCCACAGTAAGCTTGCTACCGGAACATGTGATATGGAGTTGTATACGACCACGTCTTTCGGTGTGATCGCATCCACAAAGATTCGGCACGCTCTCCTCGCACCTCTTGTGTACGTTCATGTCGCATGCTAGGTCATCAGATCATCATTGATTATCATCATCGTCCGCGTGCGTGTTGGTTGGTCGTTATCATTGCCGCAGCTGTGGCGTGGCGTTTTGCCATTCCGTTTTACAATTAGCTGACGTATATCTTTTCTGCTTTCGTTCTCTTTGTCTTTTTTTTTTTTTCTTTTATCCTATGCTAGTCTTGTTTGTTAAAAGCGGGTTGCAGGAAAAAAAACGCGCGTCATGTCGTTCGTACGCGGAGGAACTGCAGCTGCTGACTGACTCTCGTCGATCTTGATCGGGCGCGATCAATTTCGACTGCCTTTCGTTCAGCAGGTCATTACATAGACAATTTTCAATCGTATTATACTCTATCATCCTTGCAACGGCTGCAGCCTAATAACATGTATACGTGCGAGCGTCCGAAACAAAAGGATGAAGATTGTGATGCTCCCGTACTTCATATTGTCGGATAAGAGCGCGAGGTCGAGCTTATTTCATCAACAGATGTTCCCGTTTAACCGTCCTACGAACAGTTTGTGCGCGACATCAGCAGCTCCGCGACGTCATCTTGGCTACCATTTGAATTCACCGAAATCTACATACGACTTGTGCCGAACTGAATTTTCGGCGTCCGCTTGCAAAAACAGGCGAAACGGACGGAAGGTTCGAATCCAATCCATCGTTTCGTTTCTCATTCGCACGCATAAACTGACTACGTTGGCGATATGTCGAAAGCATTAAAGCGCGTTTGTCGGTATAAATATGAAAAATAATGAAAAAAAGAGATATATATATATATATATATATATCTATGAGATCGATAGAATCATAGGTTGAACGCGAATATGAAAAGGAAGAGAGAAGAAATAAAAGATGCAAAGTATGGATTGAAGCAGCAAACGAGACTCGTGTAAATGTGTGCGTGACTGCACAATGAAATCTACGTTGCAACTGACAGAAATAAAATATTGTCTTGCGAGTTTCGGCGTAAAATCAAAAGAGTACGCAATGAAGGAAACACCGTCGAAGCGTATTCGGGATAGTTCCGTGAATGATACACACTCACACAGACAGTATACACGGCTACGCACAGTGCACACGAGTATTTCGTTCGTCAATAATAATAAGAAAGCGTAAATCTATGAAATTTGCTAAGAATGACATGCTCGCATAAGATCAAAAAAAAAAAAAAAGATAAAAGAAATCAAAGATCGTGCGCAGAGACGTACATTTATGTACACGTAAATACATAGACGTACCTCGGCACACATAGCACACAGATGACAATTTCGCGTAATATCAAATGCGCGCGCGCGCTACACGTATATATATATAATATATACATATATACACATGCTCAACGAACGTGCACTGCGTGCGACAGTACTGACAGTAGTAGTACATCAGTAGGAACGAAAAGGAGAAAACAAATATGACTCTCAAAGATGCGAAATCTTCATCCTTTGTCAGTAATTTCGCTTGCTCGCAAGCGAAGCTCGGATAACGTGGTACGAGATGCGTGACGAACGAAATAATTAACTGCAACATTGCCGAAAGGGCGTAAAGGCTCTTCCGCACGGTAATTGTTTTTTGCTTGCGTGTTACTCGCTAATTAGAAGAACGTCTCCCTTCTAGATCCAACAAAAAGCGTTCCGTGCTATGCATTATGCATCTTATTTATGAAGAAAATTAGGTAAATCATTCTTTCTGCGACTCCTGTTCCAACATCATAACACCGAAAGTTCATTCGATGTTCTGATACTAAAAGACTCATCGGCCAAAAAATGATTTATGCAATATTCGCTGTAAGTAAGGCTGACAGTCCGAAGTGCCATTGGCAGGGCGTACCAATATGCCCAGGTTCATTTTCCGCAGTTTGATCTGGAAGTGAGACGTTCTCCTTGTGAGTTCGCTCTTTGGATTGCGTGGAGACAGAAAGGTTCGATGGCAAGCGCGCGGTATGCGTGAAATTGGCGAATGAATCGGCTCGTCTGACGTGAGAGACGAAAGTGGCAAAGCAACGGCATTGATACTGATACGACTGATACGAGTAAAGAGAGTCGACGGAACGAGCGGATCGCCGGAAAAGCAACAATTCCTTGCCGCTTTGCATCTCACGCGAGACAATGTGCACGGGACATAGTCTTTGCCTGTCTGTGATTCCGCGTCGGACATCGAAATGTGCATTACGTTTTTCTTTGCCTCCGAAAGCTGGGCGCGCTTCGAACGTATCGTGTAGGTTCAGGTCCGCGGTCGTTTTCCTCCCGCGAAGCGGACAAACAAAAATCCGGCTTTTTCGAGTTAAAGCGATGGTGTACGACGGCGCGCATGCTCACGGAGGCCGCGCTTAGCAATAATCTGGAACCCAAGCGAAGCGGCGTGCGCAGAAAAGATGACCGAGGGACCAGCACGAGAGCACGACGTCTACCGGATGCGAACGTTCTCTCGTCGGCGGAAGTCGCGTCGAGGAATAAAATGCATAAATTCCGAACGGCGAAGAATATGCAACTGCGTTATCGAGCCGGCCAACGAAATCTACGTACGTCGCGGCGAGCAAAAGGACGAAACAGATCGTCGGCGGGGAGAGCGGGACGTTGAACGGCTCGAAAGAATGCGTCGGATCGAGTAATCTCGACGTATGGCAAAAATATATATTTATTTCAAAACCAACGTCCAACGGGTTTGATAGGCACGCTTGCGAAATGTGCTCGAACTGAAACTGTTAACTATCCATCGTTTCGTGCAAATGTGACGACTCTCGGAGTAACGTGGAGTAAGGAGTACCGAAATAACGCGTTCGATCTTCCAGTGTCGTTTTCCATGAATTATGTACTCCGTATCGTTAGTTTGGATACGTATACATATGTATGCGTAGTATCGAAGCACCCGGTATCCAAGTTTTCGCGCCGGCTGCTACGTAATCGTGCATCTCGTTGACTGAAATATTCACCGATGGGAGTAGCGAAAAACGTAGGGACATAAATAAGTATATACATATATATATATACACAGACCTATATATATGCATACATATATATATATATAGGGGCTATGGAATAATGAGCGTCCAAGTGATGAGACGTCGTAGGAAGATTCGAGAGGAAAGGTGCGCAGATCGACAGATTCGGAGAAATATACAGAAGGAAGTAGATGCGGTGACGAAGTACAAACAGGAAATAACGTAGCGAGTGGCAATGCTTTAGGAGAGTACGAAGCATTCAGAAGCCACAATGTCTTTTTAAAATACATTTAATCTTACGAATATGGAATACCACGTTCGAAGAGAGTAAAACTAGATAGTTTAACATTTATACAGCTTATGAATTCGTATTAGAAAGGGTATATACATACGTTACGATGGAAGCATGAACTGAGCAAAGTTGTGCATTCACCAGGAAATATATGCACTCGCTATTTACATATAGAAAAAAGAAACATTCCAATCCCCTAATTTGACTCCCAATATGAGTTAACGCCAGCTCCACCCCATTTCACGATATTGCACGAGTCCGTTTTTGAGATAAAAACAAATACATAGGTGTATGCACGAAAAACTTGCTGGATTAAGAATATGTGGCAGGTCAAACTTTCACCCAATCCAAAATTGTGCGCCATACTTCGGAGTCGGAGTTTACCGAGGACCTTCAGTATACATACATATATACACCAGCTAGAAAACGTCTATATAATTACCGGTTTTCATGCTTTCAGCGTAGCATATACAAAAAAAAAAAAAAAAAAAAAAAAGACAGAATAAAGTCATTATTGACACGTTGAGAGTTGAGAGTGTACAGAAACGTAACGAACAAGGGAACGGCATCGCAGCAATGCGTGCCGCAGGCACGATGCATCGGGACGAATCGTCATAACTAAAGTCGTCACAACTAACCGTGAGAAATGTGAGAATCGGTGGCAAACTGTTTAGTACGAAAATGTCGGTTAATGGAAAAGAAAGAGACGAGCGGATCGTGTGTGTTGAGCGAAACGAAACGAGGGCGGCGGATAGATACAGGTATAGAGTGTGAGTGCGTCGTGATGAGAAGGCGAGACGATTAGCAGGTTGGATACGCGGGCAACAGTACATATATAATGCCGACGAAGTCGACGGCGACCGAAGATCGTACGGGAAGTAAAGCGCATGGGGGTGAAGAAGTTATCTCGCTGGAATTTAGAAAGGTTGATTACCTGTTGCGCGACGCGACGGCGGAATGCGGCAGTCGATCCGAAGATGTTGTCCGTGCGAGAGGATGGGGGCAGATAATCAACCTTGGACCACGCTATTTATCATTCATAGTCCGGCTATTCTCGGCCGGCTCTCTCTTATGTGCATCGAAATGCAGAAACACGAGGAAACAACGGAAATAGGCTCCACTGTCGTGCACAAATAGAGCGGTTAGGAGCCGTTCCAAGATCGCTTACTCTCCCCTGCATCCTTAACGCCTTACGTTACAAAATTAGTCCAGGAAATCTCGTCCGCGCGGCTGGACGAACGATTCCGAGAGAAGAAATGGAAAAAGCATCGACGAACGCGCACGTTCCGCCTCGCCTGGGTTCGTTCATCAATAAATTGCTTATCGTAATAGAAATTTAGAAAAAAAAGGGGAAAAAAAGGAAGAAAAAAAAAAGAGAAAAGAAAAGAAATACAGAAACAATCCAATGACAGGATCGACAGGAAAAGAAGCGTCAAACGCCTTCACAGCGAGCGACAAACACGTCCGTTCGAACGAGATCGCGCGAAGTTCAGCCCATCATAACGCGTCCACCTTCGATCTTCGACCCTAGAAATCGTGCATCCGCGTCGAAACGAAAGAATACGCGCTCCGCGAGCCGCTCACCAGCGATCCTTCCTTGCCTCTCATCGCAATCTCATCACGACCTCCTGTTCCGTGCGGGTGCGTTCGTTTGTTCGTTCGTGCGCGCCGTTTCGAGACTTCGTTTCTTTTTTTTTTTTTTTTTTTTTTGTTTTCCTCTCTCTACTTGTCATGATGTTTGCGTTTAACTACCTGAACATTTGAGTCCCTGATGCGCGATACCGTGAAGCATCGAGCCGCAGTGGTCGCAGAAGGTCGGCGTCAGGTACGTGAATACCTCCCATTTGTGTGGGGCGCTCACCGCCTGGGAACAAGAAAGAGGGGCCCGGGGAAGCCCGGGGAAGCCCGGTCCTTCAATGTGGTCTCATCCTGTGGGAGAGATCGAAAGACGGCGGTGCATCGACGATCGATTGATACCCTCGATCAAAACCCGCCCCTCTCTACCCGTCCCGTTCCTTTCCTATTATTCTTTCGCTACACCGCGCCACGCGCTCGACCCACCTACGCGACTGGGACTGATAAGAGAGTTGGCGTTGGCGGCGACTTTTGATAGGTGCCGCTGGTCACTCTTCATTAGCTGGCCGCTCGTTCGCCGGGCGATCGTGTCGGCGTTATAGGTCGTTCGAGCGAGAGTGAGCCTCTCGGCGGGTCACAGTGTTCGCATTCGTTTCGTGTTTTTCGTTCGTGTTCGTCTTCAGGCTCGGGTGTGTGACGGTGTGCACTTTTCTGCTTTTGTCATTGGACAACTTTTAGCGATAGAGGATACGGTTCGTTAATGCGTCGACCCACCTACGTCGCTTCTACTCTTGCGTACGGCACGCCGAAAAGGCTCACTCTCGCTCGGACGGTCTGTGTGTGCGTAGTTTCTGAAACATGATGCTGCTGCGCGTATTTTGAAAGGGGGCTTGTAGAGATTTCAGAAACATCGTTCATCTGACACCGTTCGAAGGGTGGACTTGCGGGTGAGTATTTCTTACGTTGAAAAGGTAAACGTTTGACATGAACTGAAGAAATGAAAATATCACCCATTTTCGTAGTTCATTATATGAAGAATCTTGATCTAGTCAAACGCTACGATGCTTGAATATCGCACGGCTTATCTGGGAAAAATTCGATGGACCGCGATTCTGCTTGCGATTTACGCATTTTTGAAAGGGGTTAGTGACGGGCGTTGAAGAATGGATTGTTTATGACAACACAGCCCGAAAAAGATCGTGGAGCAAAGCGAGACGGTCCAGCACTAGCCACTCCTGAGTCTGGTCTGCATCCGTCTTTTAAACGGTCTCGGATGAACAACAATCAATTAATCTCGATAATTCTTCTTGTAAAATACGCGTCTGAACTAGAGATGTCTATTTTACGTGTGCACGCGTACTAATTCGTACTATCTTTAACGGCCCTGCCTTAGAGTAGAAAACATATACGAAATTACTGACACTAGTCATTGACTCAGACCCATTTTACTGTGGCGAAGAATTATCCGCAAAGTCGCCATCGTTTATCTAATGCACAGGTGTCCATGCGTTTCTTTAACACATGCTCACAAGAGTGACATCTAGTTCAAACGGCCGGATTCGGAAAGTACATAGATCATACATAGATATCGTCACCCAACAAATAAATGCCAGCGAATCAAGAGTGATTAACGACGCCTATTAACAACGCCGATACGAACTCACTTAACAAGCCAATATATCGCGGCAAGCAACACAGTTAGGCACGCGTGCGCGCGTGAGGAACGTCAAAGCCCAAGAACCTAGAAAGTGTTAGGAAGAAATACGCCATCCACGCCATACTGTTATGTTTTATTACACCTTTCATCCACTTTCGACGAACACTGCCAACGTATATATATATATATGTGTGCTTTACCTGATGAACCGAGGGAACGATGATAATCGTTATCGTTGATACAAGTTTTAACGAGTGGGAAGCGTTCTGAGAATGGAAGAGGAAGAGAGACCGGCAAAAAACGAGAAAAGGAGAAGGTTGGGGAATATTCTCTAGGCGATGCCGTAACGACTGTACATTTTCTTCGCGGTGCGACGGAGGGCCAGGAACTCGACACCATGAAGCTGGTCGCTGCTAACTGGCCCAGAGACAGCCGAAAGCAGGAAGTCGGTCGACAAATATCGTGGTGACGTCCGACGACAAATGTCATGGGAACAGGTCAAACAATGAGCAAAAACATTAACGGGGAGTGAGATAGTTGTGCAGGTAGGCGAGACGTGAAAAGAGAATGAGAGAGAATTTAAGAATTCAAGATAAAAGTTGGTGTAAAATGAAGTTTTAATGCTTCCGCCTTTGTCTTTCCTAACATCGTTCGCGCGTTCAAGGTCTTAATTCCCGGGCCACATCGTTTTTCATACTGCGCGCTCGCAAGGCGTATTTGACACAAGCTAGCAGTTTGCTTAATCCCTTCAGTTGTTCAAGCAATTCATCACACACTAATTCCGTAAATTGCGACACGACATGGCATGGCATGATAAGAGACGATTTCTCACGAAGACCATGTATCTTTTGTTTCACATTGGGCAAAGCTGTGTTCGTCGGGAATATAGCACAATGTCCGTTCCATCAACATCGAAAACATCCACTTTTAGAAAAGTCCCACCGTGAAGAATGAAGATCGCCTCCTGACAGAATTACGAACGAAATTCCTATCAAGTGAATCATGTCACCCTTCGTTGAAACAGGCTCATTGAAGTTGGTCAAGATGATGTAGTTAGAGGATAAACAGAAACATGAGCAAAACCACTGAAACCGAATATCACTCTGCTCGACTATTTTTGCTTCTGCTCATCCGTGGCGTAAATGCAATTATATTTTCCCAAAAATCCGTCACTGGAAGAACCGATCTATCAACGAAATAAGGCGTTATTCGGAATGACGATCGACGCTGCTTCAACAAATCCTGAGTCTATCTGACATTTATTCGCATTTCTTAACCGTCTAGATTATGGTGACCAAAGATGCAAATATCATGGATTTATTAGCGATAATCGGACCTGTCAGACGATCAACAGGAAATCGATGACATGTTCATAAAACGAACTTTGCACGATCGGGAGAATCCACATCATATTAAAGACACGAATACGAGCAGTAGTAAGTCCAAAAATAACTGAAGGTAACGTGAAAGACTGTACATAGGAAAGTCTGTGGAACTTTATATTACACACTCAAGAGCGGTGAGAGAGATAGAGAAAGAGATAGAGAGGAAGAGAGAGAGAGAGAAGTCGAACGGGCAAGTGAAAGAGATGTAATACTAGAAGTATGGAAGCACCAAATAACATGTAATTAAGGGTATATGATACATGTGTACGAATAGACATCGGAAGACACAATATGAAACGACGAAACATGTACGCGCGCACACGCACAAAAAAAATGCATACGCAGTGAGAATACGTACAGCGGGCAAGAGGTACACGGCAAAATAGGCTGTGCATACAAAATATTTACAGTTACCGACTGGAACTTGACAAACCTAATTCTGATTCAGTATTCTGTTTCATCGGTCAAATTGCAAATTTTTCATCCGTGCCACGAGACGTATACTTGTCGTTCGACCGTACGCGACAGGTGAGCAGAGGCTGACAGCATCGATCAGAAAGTATGATAGATACGTGGCAACGCGCTCTCGCGTCACGTGAAAACGTTTCCAATCCCTTTTTTTTCTCCATCTTATGTGCACAAGAAGAGCAACGAACGCGACGCAGACTACTGCTCCATGAGAGTCGGTTCGACAAAATTGTACAACGAGTGGTCTATGCGAGTAACGACAATGGGAGCGTGGACAAGAGCAAACCGCTAATGTACGAAATTAATCGTCACAATTCTGTTGACAATAGACCTTCACGACGACACGACGTCCTTATGACGTACGATACTACGTCTGCGTGCTTGCACCATGAACAATCGACTGTTTTCTTGTTTAATACGACTACTCTCCTCGAGAAAATGCCTTTGACCAATAATCCGGTTCGCTCAGTTCCTGTATAGCCCATGCTATACGTCACGTATTAGCCAGAGTATAATACACAGATAGACGCGCACATACGCAGGTGGTGTGCATATATGCGCCCAAGTTAAACAATATCTAGGAAGTATCACAAACGGACAGATGCGACTTACACGCGCGACACCGGGGGTACTTTATTTACAGACAGAAGAGAAACGAGAGTAAGAACGAGCTGACAAGTAGTGGGGGGCGAAGAAATAGTAAAACGTAAGTGGAGGAAGAAGACGAAAACAAAGCAACACCATTTGCATAGTGGACCAAAAATGATCGCAGGTACATACGGTGTGCAACAGTGTGTGTGTGTATGTGTTCGTGTTCGAGTTCGAGGTTGTGTTTGCGTTCAAGTTCGTGTTCCTGTTCCAGTTTGTGTTCGTGCTCGAGTTCCTGTTCGTGTTCGTGAGGTGCGTGTCGTCAGGAAGATGTATGTGTATGTATGTGCAATCTTGTACGCGCATTAACTTTTGCACTTCGCCGGCTGTTTTCTTTTCCTCGCATTATAATGATACCTTGGCACTTCATGCCCTGGTGGATGACACCATAGAGAAGACTACCGCAATGGTCACAGAAGGTGGGGCTGTTGTAGGTGTGTTGCTTGAATTGGTGCTTCGTCCGCGCGTCCTGCGTTATTACACCATTACACCGTGCACACACACGCAGACTCTCGGATTATGATTATATGAGTTCTGAAGGAATGCGAACGAGGGTGCGTGGAACGTGGGACGGACGGATTGACTTTGATCGCTGTATCTCCCCAGCCAGTCGATATTTCCTCAATATGCTGCTCTATTTCATATGTCACGTAGCCGTATTTGAGATACCGGTGCCAACGCACCAACTCCACGCACGCGTCACAAAAGTTTCCCCATCGGCGTATAATATCGTTACCAATTTTCGTTCCAGGGGTCGATCCTAGTCTGACGCAGAAGAGATCGACGCTTTTTTACCCTTTTTGCAAAAACTTGTAAACACATTGGAAATTATGCTTTCTATTTTGCATGACTTCAACGACTTCCACCGAGTGATCCGAACACAATATTTCCCCCGTGCATTAGTGCAGTGCTTCTTTTGCATTGGCTCGACAGAGAACAAATATTTTGCATCACGCTTCAAGGTTCGGCGAATGAGTAACATCTTACTAACTATTTCTTGCCGCCTCACGCCGGACCGACCCCTTAAACTCGTAATAGGATTAAGTCGTGGCGCGTGATACATGTGTAAAATTTAGTTACTAAACTGACAGAAACGTTCGCTTGATCCACGCTCGCAAGCTTGCACCAGTCTGACTTCGAAACGCACGCTGCCTGACTGAAATGCCACGTGCCGTGGATGGGAAGCGTCCGGGGGCGTGAACTCGATTATTACCCCCGGTAATTCATTAATCGTAACCAGCCTGTTATCGATAATTACTCCCTCGTTTGTGTTCGCCATATCGACGCGGAAGAGAGAATTGGCGCGCGGAGAAAATGAATTTGGTAAAGGCCGTGGCAAGCGATGAGTGTCAATTTAACGATGTCTAATTCTGTATCAGTCGATCTTGCAGGCTGTCTATGTATGTAGGTGGATTCGAAGTGCAAAAAATCGGCTCGCGTTTGATCGTTCATAAAGGAAGGGGTCGTCAGCGTAGCGTTCTGAGATCGGAAAATTCATTCTAAATGATTGCCCGAGCAGTAATGCGTCGGCCTTCCTCTGTTAACGGAGCCTGAAAAATTGAATGTCGGATGACGGAGCAACAGAGTGGCATCTCAAAAACGAAAACAGTGCAAAAATTGGATTTATTCGTTATTACGACGCAATCGTAACAACGTTAGTTTCGCGACTTCATTTCCGGTTCGATTTAAGCCTCGCAAGACGGTATATTGACAAGGAATCGCGTTCAAAATTTCGCTCCCCAGGCGTCACTTTTGCCGATTTCTCAAGGGATCGAGCGCACGGAGAAATATGCTTAAAGGATCGCGTAGAGGGCAACGAATAATCTTTCCCGAAAATTCAATCCTGCCTTGTTCCCTCGACGGAGTTGAGCACGAAACGATCGCGCAATCAACGTCGCCGCAATTGACAATTAATAGCAGTCGACGCGGGGGAGATTCACGAGCAACGATGATTCCGAGGACTGAGAGGATCGGTATGGACTGCCTTTGAAGCACAGAAGCACAGGGAATTCAGCACCAGGAACAAGGGAGTACACCAGGACATCAATTATTCCACTAACGACTGACAAAAATAAAACATACGTATTATCTTCCGCAGCGACTGGGAAACGCTTTTGGCATCAGCCTCGACTCTAGTCGGAAGGCGAACATTGCCTGAAACCCTTTGCAATCGTATTCATCGTACCAGCTTAATTCCACGCGCTGCCTACTATGCCGTTCGGAAATCGTCGCAACACTCACGACATGCTCATAATATCATTTCGTCAGATTTCAATTCTATACACCTATCAGCAGCACCGCAATTGCTCTTCAATCAGAGTCATAATAAAACAGCATAGCACCGCAGACAGCGGAATGCAGCGAAACGAATCGAAAATCAGCTGAAACAAATCGGTCGGAGTAATTCGAACTGCAAAAGGTTCGATTAGTCTCAACTATTCCATCTGCCGCCGGTCGTCCACTGACAATGTACCGCGCAAAAGTGTGCGTCCTCGAACGAGCCAAAAGCGTCTCTCCAGCTCGCCGGCACCCGGAAGGAAAATACAATATTCTCACGATTCAACTCGCAAACTTATTCCGTACTCGCGCGAACGTGGTTATAAGCGTGGTTAAACGAAGCGCAGAAAACGCTTAGGCCAATCGTGCGCGGTGCGAGAAGATGTGGTAGACTATGTATATATGTAGTAGCTCTTAGCCCCGGATACATCCTTTCCCTATTCCAACCAAGGATTCGATCGTTCGACATCATCGACTGCCTACCGTTCAATTTTCGTCTATCCGTCGCTGCACGAGGCGCACGATGCATGTGTCACGATGGAGGCATGAAGCTGGCCAATTGTGCACCTTTACCAGAGAACGCATACATCCACGGAAAGATTTAAGCGAGCCTCGAACGCCGCCGCTTCGAATCGCTCGAATGCTTGGCCGTTTCTTTCGCGAAACAATAGTGAGTGCATGCGTTTCCCAGTAAATGCAAAAAATCGCCGACTCCGCGCTGCCACCGTACCACATACAACAAGCAACGGAGAACAACTGCCAGATGCGTTCATCGCGACTGTACAAGATCCTGAATCTTGAATGAGGTCCGAATCAAGAGCGGGAAGGACAATGGAAAATAAAATTATTCGGCAACCGACACATACGCACGCACCGTAATGAAGTGTGTTTGAAAAAAGCGTTGAGACGCGGGACGTCGAGTGATCGGTTTATACCTTGAAACGCGAATTGTTGCGCGAGACGAGCGAGATCGTTCATCCCCCAGCGTGCTAAGCGAGTTCGCTGGAAAGTCGTGGCAAGCTGAACGAACGGCAAAGGTGCCGTGAGGCGGATACCTTGGTTGATAGAGAAAGGAGGAGTGAGCGCGAGATAAACTGCGTCAGAACGAGGAATAACGTTAAACGAAAGTGCCAAACGATCTCTTCTATAACTGTCAACACTCACATCAGAGTCGGCTCCTTTGTCAGCTCCAGGGCATGTGAAGGTCACGTACTCGTGACATCGCTTGTGAACGACAAAGCTACACACTGTAACACAGGACAGGAGAGGGTGCCTCCGTCAAGTGAACGTCTAAGAACTATTTGTCATGATGAGATCAACGCCTTCTTACCTTGGCACTGATACCCCTGCTTCCCGAACCCCCTGGAACAGAATGAAACATTTCACGCTATTAGAACAATAGTAATGATCGAGGTGCGTTGTCAGGTGAGAAGCACTCACCGCGCGCGTGCGTTTGGTAACGCATTGGTGTCTGCGTATTATATTTATTAAAGGGGAAAAAAGTAGCCTTTGATGCAGATGCTTAGATGAAGGCGTAGCATAGAAGCGGAAGTAAGGACGATTTGGAAATGATGGAAGGTGCGATGAAAGTAGAACGACGAGTATGCGTGAGCGTTTATGGCGACGATCACCGATATGTAGTTCGAACTCGTAAAGAGATTATTCGTAGGAAATAAAAAACGGAGCCTCGTGTGAAAACATTTTATTTCACACTTTTTACCTATTTCTTTGTTATCTAGACACGCCTCCTCCTCTGTTGTGCCACCTGTTAAATACACAATACACTGTGTATCGTATGTTTCCAGAGAACATAGCCGCTGTACTGTATTGAAAGTAAGGTATCTATAACAGATAATCCATCGGAACTGTCTATTTGTAATTTTCAATCGATGCCAGAAACGAGGCGTGAATTTATCGGCAACATGGCTGCCTACAGGTAACGCCGGGAAGCTTTATGGTAAATTATTATCAAAGATTCACAGAGCCCAATGGTTGGGATGAAACTGCATTTTCACTGACGGGTTTTATTTATACACAGAAGCTGTAGCAAGTCACAACTACTATGACCCGCGTCCTTCTTTCATTCTCTATCACTCTCTCCCTCTCTCTGTCTCTCTCTGCACCACACTGTCAATTATGTCAGGCCGAACGAACAAATCGATACTTCAGGGTTTCCCGCAATGAAACTCGGTTTGGAAACCACGTTTTCAACAATATTTTGCCCTTACAGATTCTTATTAGAGCGTACAATGAATCAGCATTGCTGTACACTTGGGAACTTTAACATTTTTCGTTTTCAAGCACTTGAAGAATGATACAATCACGGTCAATGACGTTTCATTTGAACGTTCAGTATGCTATACAGGGCGCTCCTAAAATATTCAGCCAAACTTTGCCGACGCATTCTACCAATTGCACTGACGAAAAAACGTCATACAGCTGTGCGTCCACGAATACCCTCTTCCTCTCAAGCCGCCGACATTGAAAGTTCCACATTTGTCAAAAGTTTCCAAGGTCCGAATGAAGTGTCAGGCAGGCATAAAGTTCGTTTAACATTGCTCGGGTCGCGAAGGGGAGCTCGAAAGTTCATGCGCTGCCCTATTATTACATGATTGCCATTTTTTTCAACAGTACTCACAGTATAACCCGCGAGTAGAACTTAACGAAATATGTCACCCTGTAAAGTGAATACATTCTCAGCGTGCCACCGACAAACGAAGACAATGGACTAGAGCACCTTACAAGACCATAATAGGAGTTTGAAGTACGATATCGGATCTTACGCAGGCGAAAGAAAAAGGCACGAGAGGAGAGTTAATAATAAGGGAGTTAGGCGTCTTTTTTTTTTCTTTTTTTTTTTTTAGAACGTACGACAAAGAAAGAGAGACACGAGGTAAAGTGGAGGAGCGGGACGAAAAGAGGAGACGAGGGCCGTGTATATCTGTGATTAGCCTACATTGCTTCTAAGCTTAGGAACGCATACAACTTCGAGCACATTCAGGT
This sequence comes from Priocnemis perturbator, assembly GCA_963942575.1. NCBI lineage: Eukaryota > Metazoa > Arthropoda > Insecta > Hymenoptera > Pompilidae > Priocnemis > Priocnemis perturbator. The sequence goes on along the minus strand of OZ012644.1, from coordinate 14,604,911 downwards.
CAACTGCACTTCCGCACATGAATTTTCAGCATTGAGGAAACAATGGAAAACCGTCTCAACTTACTTGCCGCGGCAGAAAATGTCGGTGCCTCACCGCGGCTAGCAAGGGAACGTTCTTATGCGATTAGAGGCTGCTTTTATACAGTCGCGCGATTTGGGTCAAAAATGTTCGCACATCCCGTCGGTTCCGGTTTTGACATTTTTTTTTTTTTACTCATACGGTGCGCAATGATTAACGATCGAGGCTAATCGTTCGGCTAGAAACGTCCGATGGCCCGATGCGAGGATAAATAGACGAAGAGAGTCTGACAGAACAGGTAGGAGAGTAGAGTACGGATAGGCGAAAGCGATTGCGCTAAAAATTCGATGGACAGTGATTCGTTCGTCTCAAATCCAATTTTCCGTCCCAACAGGAAGCGAGCTGATCGACAAAAGCTGACAGGAAATCGGGAGGACAGTTATCGACTTTCGGCGACAAGGAATGTGGCTTGAAATAGTCGAACGTTAGGAGGCGGAAAATAATGCGGCAAAGTGCGAGCTGTGAATATTTGCAGCGTGCGTCGTGGGTGGGGAGCGTTCTTGGGGGTAGTGAAAACTGGCGTCGAAGTTAAACGACGAACTCGTACGTCCGACGCACCTACGTACGTCTTCTTTCGGGTCAGTAACTTCCACTTTTCTTTTTCGCAGCAAGTTACGTGCTACATGCGCTCGTGTACGTTCGTGTCACGCATATAATGTACCCTACCGGCCGTAAGCGTGCGGCGTCTAACAGTTCTTTGTACGAACATAGAGTTGACTCGAGTACATTTTTTTATACAAGTGAACAGTTAATAACTTTTCAGATCTTCACTTTGACCATTTCTTCAGCTGTTCATTCACCTGCATACTTCACTTACGCAAACATCCGTGGTCTAATAAAGCGGTAAAGTCGTCTGGGACATTGCAATTTGATCTTATCGGCATCGCAATTTGATGTCCGGTAAGTTTTCAGTTTTTCCGACCGCCTGAAAGTCATTTGCACCCTCTCTTTTTTTTCGACATGCGCCAAGCTCGAGCGCGAATCACGTCAATCGTGTCAATCGCGTCACCGGTAGAATTCACTCCCCACAAGTGTGACCTTTGTGCTCGTATACGCTTATATCGTGCACGGCCGTGTATGTTCATACATGCGGCCCGAAAGCCTTTGTGCAACCTAATTGGGTTAGTTTGCTTTCCATCGATCTCTCAACGTCTCTACCCTTTTTCCTCCCTCCCCTTGTTCGATAATAATTCTCGCAAGCGATAATCGAGTACGGAGGGGCCACGTAATGTACGTTGCAGTACCAATGTGCGCACGTGCTGACGCCGATCTATCGAACACGTGAACGACTGTCACATCTCTAACGGCCGCGACAACATTAGTCATCGGAACGTGCCAATACAGGTCTCGCGAGACAGAGGTTAACGGTGTAAATGCAATTCACGTGTATACGTGAGCACACGAATGCAAAACAAAACAAAATATTTATATGTTTTCTATAAAAATTAGGTAGTAATAGCTCCGCGGTTCATTCTATGCGTGACTTTCATTAGGAACATTGGAGCATCGTGCAAAACATCGATTTTTCTAATACCTTCAGAGAATCTATGCAAGAAAAACTGTGTGGTTCGACTAAAGGAGAATTAACAGTGCGATTACATTTCTCTGGAACATTGTTACCCTTACAAAAGGGTCGAGCTGGTAAGAAAATCAGTATTGTCTTTTTTCTTTTCTCCGCAACTTTTTGTCTTCACATCAACGCTCGAACTGAACTCAGAGTTCTGACCATTGACGCTTGAAGTTTTAAGCGGAGCATAAAATTAAAGCGACGTAAACACAAGCTTCCATAGAAGTAAGCGTTTAGTAACAATCATACATTACGTTTCGGAAGAAACTTTTATGCTCGAACCGCGATGTGAGCTGGACCAAAACGAAAAAAAAAAACAAATAAGCAGTACAGTCATGACCTTGCTGACTCATCAAATCAATGAACGAACATCGCTGCAGAGTTCCCTCTGTAGAAAATTCAACAGGCAGTTTGTTGGCGCTTAGCCAGAACATAAATACTTACATATATGCCGTACGATGACTCCCAGAATGAAGGGTAAATCAAAATTTAACGAAGCAAGACGCTGCTACTGTACGACCGCGATATATGAGCACATTCGACCAGTTCTTTACGCGTCACATATTAAACACATACACGACGTACGTGTAGTACGACCGGAACGAGTCAATTCCGTATGAAGAACAAAATTTCAATTACAGAAGGAATAATTTTTGAATAGTGTTATTTTAGGAAAAAAAAAATATGAATATACACAAACTTATAGAATTATAATAGAAATTTTAAGAATTGCAAAATGCAGAATGACTGTAAACAAAAGACGTTTTGACAGATGAATCGTAATTTATACAACAACATAATACTACCTTTCGAATCGAAAATGTCGTGCGTTTTCTTACATAATTGAAACCTGTTTGTTGGCAAAAGATTCATTTGAAATATGCGTTCTATCTCGCTGCAAATCAGTATCAGAGATCGAGTAGTCGATGGAACATGGAACGCCATCCGAAGAACGTACGAATATGTGCGTAATTCTGGTATTGGTATGACACAATAGGATTCTCGTCAATTTCCGAGAAATGATGGGAGTTATCGGAATTCGTGTCCTAACATTCAGTAATCCCGAATATGGGCAATACAATGTGAACGATACAATAACATCGCACGACAATGGCAATGATGCGAACGTTAATGCGATATGATTAATCAACATTAAGTCTTGGAATATGCAGTCTCTCTCCGCAGCTGGCGGTACAACCGGAAGAAAAAGAAAATATAAAATAACATTTTTTTATATGCCACTTGGAGGGCCAATCGTTTTCATATCTCTTCTGACGTACAGGAAATCTTGTCAAACAGCCGCCTTCGGTCTTGAGCGAAATCATAATAGTTACACATAACTCTTGACACACATCCGTGACGTAGAAATGCGGAATAAGCAGCCGTAGAAAAGCAGAACTACGAATGTAAGTACATACAGGAAATGAAGAAAGAGAGGTGGGGGAGCAGAATTACACGGGGTGAGGGTTCAGAAACGACAGGAGAGGAAACCACCGACATCGTCTGCCTTCTGCGGATTTCGTCACACAACTGTCATCGGTGAAGAACCTCGGCATATTTACATTACGTCGTATGGCAACACCAACACGCAAGTACGGGTGCACGGAAGACCGAATGATATTGAACGCAGAGATTGCAGAATTGCATATATAGACGTAGACATACATATGTACATAAACGTACAGTTTACGGACCCTGAGAGTAATAAAGTGAATGAAAAGAATGTTAGTTGTCGAACAGTATTATCTCCTTGCAACAACAGTACCTACTCGCTTCCTAACAGATGATCGTAATTTGACTGATTGCCATCGATATCGAAGTCAATCGTTATCTAATGCTTATGTTATTCTACAATTCGTAAGAAACATTTTTCCTATCATGCGTAGAACAAGAGTTTCGGCAAGAAAAAGGTCTGGGACCGAATATTTCTTTAAACGAGACACTCTATATTGATTTAAAGGCTGAAATAGTTAATTGCTTCGGCAACAGCTCCTGTATATGCTTGTGACAAAGTAATCGATACTACAACTCAATAGCACGACCGCGCAATTACAAGCTGCATTGACACGTCGGATGTTTTGGATGAAAATGCACGAAGGTCATCGCTAACTTCACCTGTTGACCATATCCAATATAGAGTTGGTGAGAAAAATAATCAAATTCGCCTGTCGCCCAGACGCAATTGCGTGGATGCCATTTGCATGCATCAAATTTTTAGATATATTTTTTTTGTTCCGTGTTTACGGATATATTTCATTTTTATTTGTTGACATAATTCACGGATTTACCAATTGTTGTTATAACTCATGACTGCAAATTTTCATTTGATGGATATTATCCAGACATGAAAGCCTTCGGAAAGGACGCACACGTAGCGTCGGAACGGTGGATTTAATCTAATTTTCTAATCTAATCTACAATTTTGCAAGTTATTAAATGCGTAGAAGCATTTTTGCCGGAGAACATGAACGTGGTCTGACAATAAGTAAAAAATGTAAGCAAACTGAATTTCTGCCTACTTCGTATTGCATCAATTTGCATTATAACATAAAATGCAAATTACATTCGTCCAGATTTGATACATATCCGTACATCACTTTCGTATTCACCGACGCATTTATGCTTCTAGAATTCTTCATTGTCCGACAATGATTCCCGATCAATGGCACAGACTGGGCGATTGGAGATTCAAATGTCGTTTTTCTACCATTACGTGCACTTAACTTGACAATCAAGCAGAACTAATTTTACTGCCCAAATGCAATAAGCCCTGAGTGGCCGACAAACGTCGAGAAAAAATCTCATTTCACTTTAATCGACAATCCCTCGCCAGTTTATCTCGTTAACTGTCTGCGCAGTTCTGTTGTAACATTAGGTACTTGAACTTTATCGTAACGCCGGTTGGAAGATTTAACACGCTTCTGTCCAACTTCTACCGTAAAACACTACTAAATATATATCACCCACGATGAGAAATATCTCGAAACGTCCGTGTTTTGTCTACGTCTAACAATAAGTCTATGATCTTGCCATCTCCTTGTGACGATAAATCAACGCTGAAGGCACAATAGATCACGAACACGTTTTCTTCTTTTCCGGTTTCTCCCTTCCGCTTAAACGATGTAACGATGTAACGATGGTGAATAGAAATAACAACTAGAATGCTTCTTATAAACAAGGTTCTGTCGGAGACCATTATTTCGACTGAAAGTTTGCCAACCCTTTCATCATTTCTGCCGGCACTTAATTATGAGAGTGGTCTATACGTATTTCGCGTTGCATCGGTGCACGTTAAAGAGTAAAGGAAAAAAAGTTTGATTCTTCTTGCACTTTTCACGGAGACCACTTTCATAATCACCTGCACATCGGTACCTCATTCGCGCGCTACCCTCGTCACATGCTTGCTACTATCACGGCATCAAATGGAAAAACCAATCATCGTATGTCTGTAAAATGCACGCCATTAACAAGGAGAGACGATAAGTACCGTCATTCGAATCACTCGCTGTACTTCAAGATACACTGCAGAGTGACCGATTCGAATCTGATCTCGATAGCCAGATGAAAGCTAAGATAAAATGAACGCAAAACAAGATAGGCAATTTCTTACGATAATGCAAATTCGATCGCGTGCGTGTGCTGATAATAATACGCGTATCGGCTGCAATCGATTTTGTCCATTTCCGCGTGTTATACAGGGTGATTCTTAAATGAGGAGACAAACTTTCGTAGCGTCTTTTACTCATTGTCAGCTGGAAGGTGTCGAAAGTTTCTACGATCATTAGATTCGGAAGCGATTCATTTGCACGGGTCATAACGAGAGGTTTGGTTCCCTGGAGAGTTCTGCCGGAACGCCTGGCGAGTTTCAGAGGAATTGTAAAAAATTACTTCAATCCGTATTGATCCGAAACAGTGTTATTCTTCGCTTCTAACGGAAAGAGCACGATGACAGTATTATTTGTAACTACGGACTTGGCAAGCGTTCCTGGGAAACTTTGCCTGCGCCATTGTTCGATCCACGATCAGAGAACCGTCCCTCATCATCAACGTAAGTGGAATACACTTCGCGAGTTTATATACCCATGAATTTCCGAATCGCCCTGTACACACTTTAATTTATTTTCTTTTATGTACCTTTTACGTTATATCGACTGCTGGGTCAATAGAGATGATGTTCGTAAACGTGTAAAGTCAATATCGTTAGTTTTTGCAGTATGGATCTGTGTGCTCTGGAAATTTAATTATATTTCTTATGTGGGCCTTTGATGACAGAAGAGTGTCTAATTTCATATCGTTTCTTGTCGCCTTTGTGAATCAAAACGTCTGGGCTAATATGGTAGACGATTGATTGTTATTCGGTTGCGGATATAGTTGCAGTAACATGGTCCCTGGTCCAACGTGTGGTCTACAATGGCTCGCATGTTTATAAATGAATATGTAGTCTGATTAAGGCACGAAAATGGCGGGCGAGAAAGTTCAATCGTATACAAATTTGCCTGCTTAAGCGTCTCTTCAGAGTTTCCACGCACACGAGATCTTGCTAATTTCACAGGAATAATAAAATGCAAAGACATGACGCAGCTGCAAAAGGAAGAAACAATGTTTTTTAATCAATACCGTTATCATATTTCTCCTTTCTCAAAGCCCAGAATTAGAAATGCAAACGTTTACGTTTCTCCCGGGCAACTCATCTAATATATCATCTTAATCTTCGCTTTAGATCGTTTCGGGAGTCTGTAGTTAATCGTGATGGAATTCGTTATCGGTGACATGTCATAAATGTAATCTCGCGTAACGCGAAATCATTTGACTGACATGGCAAAACGCACGTCCGTGGCACGCTGGCACGTAACGTGGATTTTAAGTGATCCTAAGGTGTAACATTACTAATAATACAACGTGAGTCGGCAATATCATTATTGGCTGGAAGTGCCTCTACTCGAGTTTCACTGAAAATTACGCTACCGTATCGTTAATTAAGAATTCGACGCGTTCGTTTTAAGCGTCATACATTGCGAATGACCGAACTACCGTGAGACGTGATAACAGTGTAAAACATGTTCCGTCGCGCGATACATTTCATGCCGCTAACTCTCGGCATCCTTGAAAGCGGCTGGTATTATACACCCAGAATGAAGAATAGAAATTCTCAGCCCCACCACACATACCGAGAAACCAATGTAAAATTCCATACGAACAATATCGGCGTCACTCTTTTCAACGACAAACCAAATGCGAAAAAGCCAAACGCGAGTGTTCCAACGTCGATCCTTGCGGAGAGACAAACTTTCCCTAACGCCAGCAAGATGCGTCGATTAATTCGGTAATATTTCTGAAAAGTAAGGAGAATGCAAAAGTATACATATAGCGTGCCACGACTAATAAATGCAACGTAATAAATTATGCCTGTTGAAGTCTACCACTCCCCGACCTCGCGGGTCCAATAACAAATAAATAAAAGATATACCAGAGAAGCAGGCATTACGAGGCTGGCTTTAAAATGTCGAAAAACATACATTTTGATTCTCTCCACATTCCGACGGCATGATCTTTATACATCGTCCCCATTACGTTGTAACGTCAATATTATTGACCCAAAAGCGACTTTCGCCGGACTTTCATATCTCACAATGCTACAGGCAACCGCCCCCTAAACGGAGCAAACGTTCGTTCGCAGTGCTGTTATTAACGAGCCCAAAAACAAAAAAACTGCAAACGAATTTTTCAGAATCCCGAGGCCACCCAGGGCCCACGAATCGCAATAACCGCGACAACGAAGTACACGGCCACGTACGCGGGAGTTCATAATCGAAACGCAGAACAGCCGCATCAATCTTTACGAGCGAGGGAGAGGAGCATGCGTATGAGTATCCCAGTTCGACCGTGTCACGTGAATCGTCGCGCGCGTAGTCCGGCGAAGCCCTTCAAGCAAATCTCATTTCGTTATCGTCCCGCCCGCCACGTTACTGGCGCAGACCGACATCCGCGGAAAACTTGTATTCGATGAATCGGGTAACAGGATTCGTCTCGTAACCGGCTGCACCGTGCGCCGCGACGCTACGGGAAGCGGCGTATGCGTCCAGCAAAACAAGCCGCACGAAACATACGGCATGCGCGGCCTGACAAATCGATTTACGGCTCTTCGGGCTTCCACTTTTTTCCCTTCTGCTTCTTCTGCGTCCACGCAACCGGTTTTTACGACCGGTTTTTCTTTTCGCGCGACCGCCCGACGCATTACTGCGAATTTGTATATTTGCTCAATATGCCACGCTCGGCCGCGAGCCGACGAGGCTACTCGTTCCTCGCTCCTTTCGCGGCGAGGGAAAAAATTGTCGGACGAGAATCGCACTGCCGGTACCCGACGATCCAAGGGGAAAAAGCCAGCGGACGCATTGTGCAAATTTTCCGCCGCTCGCGCGCTCCAATTCGTAATATGTACTCTGTCCTGCTGGCTCTTTGGACGCTCTGCGATCACGGCCGACGAGCGGAATTCTTTAGCGCGACACTATCGCTACGCTATGTGATTTATTGAAGTCAAGTAAGCAAACAGCGAAACACTTTATCGGGCATGATTTACGCGAAATTAATTGATTAATTCGTCAGAAGTAACGTACGCGGACGGATAGGTGGGTATATCGTCTGCTTTTTTGTTTGTTATTTATTAAGGAGAAATGATGAAATTCTTAGAGACGCGAGAGTTAGGTATATCGTCGGTTTCGTTCGAATGTAATGTCAAACGATATTTTACTTTTATTGCCAGAAGCAATAACGCAGTATCTCGTACAACGGCGCCATTCAACAAGTCTTCAGCATCCAGTGCCGCGAGAAGCCGCAGTATCAATTAATTGTTCGTCGACCTGGACCGTGAGATTGAAAAATCAATTTCGATAACGAAAGAATGAACGGGGGAAAAAAGGGAGAAAGGTCTTGTTTCCGAATCGTATCAATGGCTCCGATATGTTGTTATACAAAAACGCGGTGATCGAACGTGGAACACGAGATGTGTGTGAGATTCGTCGAGAGAAACGCTGCCGCGGGTCGGAAAGTACCGCACGTTCGTCTTGCACGACGCTGCTAAGAAAGAGCAATCGTTACAACGGAACGTCGAAAAACTCATTTTGACCTTCTCGGCGGACCCAGCCTGCGAGCTGTACTAAGAACTAATACTCATAGTTATAGTGCGCACACATATGTTGCTTTTGGCTCGATATCGCGCGAAACCACACGTAAGAATAGAATCGTAACGGCGATACGGCAGCAACAGTGCAACGGCAATGTGGTCCGTTCACGGCTGATAAACGGTAAGAACAGAGAGAGACCATTCTTTGTGTTGCGCAACGGACGCACGTGACTTTCAGCCCTTATTGCCGTTTACTGCTTTTCTTTCCGCCGGTTCGTTACATTGAGCGAGTGCTCCCTGTGTATGGATTACAATACTTTGTGGACTCGCCGAGCAGGGGTGCAAGCGTATCATGACACAGTCAATGCGCCGGGGTAACTTTTCACTGATACTTCCCGACGACTCCAAGACATTTCATTATCGATACTCAACGCGATCATTGAATCGATCGAAACTCTTACAAACACCTCTATGTTTCTCGTTGATCGACGAAAAAAAAGATACAAATTTTGTGAGACAATACTAGGCTGATAACTAGAATATTTTCAGGAGGAACTCGACGAGACTCTATAAAACGTGGAACAACACATTTCGGTCCGAGCGATTTGCAAGGAATTTCGGAGTAATTCGATGAGGGTATGTCGCGAACGTTAGTAAATCGGAGGAGTGTTCTATGCGTTTCATGCCGTATACTAGACAACGAGCCGAACAAAGCGGACGTAAACAATACGACGAAATGATGTATTTAGGCACGGAACAGTCTTATGATGCGAAAGCGACTGAATCCGTGATTTTGAAAGAAGATCTCTCGAAGAAACGGGGTGATCTCAGTGCTACCCTGGCGGGTCGTCGGTGTTCGGTGAGATATGAAATCGAATGAGATTGAAAACGTCTCGCAAGGCACAGGGCACATTAGCACCACACTGTCGCACACTAAACTCTCAGTCACTCGTGATTCGGACGGAGCGAGGCAAGCCTCGTCAAGGCCGGATCGTTTAATAAGCATTGCCATTGCGCTGTCTTGCTAAGCGCTATTGACTGGATTTATATGTCTTCCTGCAGAAAAAGAGAGAAGGAAGCAGAAGGGGGGGGGAAGAACACGGGCACGGTAGAGAACACGAGGTGGCGAGAAATACGGAGCGCAGGATGAGCGTGAATAACATGAAATCGGCAATCGCGCAGGCAGGTCTGTCGTGTCTGCACCTGAAATTAAAGCGTGCGGTCGCAGCGGCCGTTTGATCTCTTCTCTTCCTCTTCGTTCCTCTCGCACGGCCACACACGCATACACACTGTCCTTTTCGCTCTGCGTGCGCTTTATGTACATGCATAAACATTCCGCCCACTCCTCGCTGGTGCTTCTCTGATCTGTTGCACGTGTAACTGAACTACGTCGAGACGACGACGACGACGACGAGGAATTACAGCAGCGCGATAAAGGTTCCGTCAGCGAGAGGAAGAAGAGGAGAAAACAAAAAGAGAGCAAGCGACGTACAATCGGCAAGGCCCAAAAGGTCAAGGACGTGAAGCAGCGTCGGAGAGAAGAAGGGAGCGATAAGCTGATGATTCACTTGTAAAAGGGGATACCGTCGTCGGTAGGACTCACCATATGAAATCCTTGCAGTGACTGCAGAAGGTTGGCTGCTTGAAGAAGCGCGGCATAAAACTATGATTTTTGACCATATAGACATTCTTTTTCTTGAGTGCGCCTTTCCTGCCACGTAATTTCTTGGCAAAGGCGGTGTTCGAGTCCCCGGGTCCAAGAGAATCCTCGCACGTGTTATTTGTCTCCTGATCGTCCGCCATGGTGGTGGATTCCTTGCGTCGCGGATGTCAATGAATCTCTGTCGAGATTTATCGCGACTTTGCACAGTGTCCCGCGACACACTCTTCTTTCGCCTCTGACTCGTCCTTCCGTGCGATGATCGCGATAGGATCGCACTAACGGCGAACACTAGGCGAATTGCACCAGAAAGGGGGAAGGAGTGAGGGAGGCGAAGAAAAGTGACAGAGAGAGAGAGAGAGTGAGGAGAGAAAAACGGCGGCCGTCTACGCGGCTGTCGAATCGGCAAGCGAGCGTGTTACGTCCAACGTGAGCTGGCACGATGGGTGGTAGGTAGTCTACTCCTCACGGTAACCCGCGTTTCGCTCGTTGTCGACTCTCCGACCTCGACGTATTCTCTCTCTCCTCGCTACTCCCTCTCCTGCCGTACCCACCTTGCCGTTTTCCCCTCTCCCCGTTTTCCGACTCCTCTCACTCTCTCCCCCTGGCCACCTTCGCCTTTCAGCCAACGCCGAATGTTAACGCCGCTCTATACCTCCCCTCTTCTCGGCGAGCCTTCTCTCTCGCCGCACAGTTCGTCTATCCGCTAAATTAGTTGTCACGCACCATTCCGCCACTTACTATAATTGCCTCTCTTTCCTTCCCTTTTCCTTCGTATATTCCTCTCTCACGTAACTCGTACTTTTTCTTCGCTTCCCTCTCTCTCTCCCTCTCTCGCACTTTTGATATTACACTCCCTCTCTCTCACTTGCTCCTTCTCTCACTCTCGCTCATTCACGTACTCCCCGGCCCTCCCGCTCGTTTCGAACCCACTGCCTCACTTGTCCTTCTTTCTCCCACTGGCGCACCGTCCGATAATTTTAGATTCTCGGCGCACTGGCTCGGCACTGCCACTGCTCAGCCTGCGCCGCGCACTCGAATATCGACATCCGACCACCACGAGACCCGCGACCGCACACGGAGAAAGAGATCGAAAGGACGACAATGCCAGGATGCGAGAGCGAGCGAGAGAGCGAGTGTAGAGCACGAGTGCATCATATCGTTTTTTTTCCTCCTCCCCCCCTCCCCCCCCCCCCCCCTCACCAATCTTCTCTCTTCCTTCCCTTAATTAAGGCGCTGCTACGGCTTCCACTATTTCTTCGGCTCCGTTTCACGGACTATCTTCTATGAGATTAACGGGAATCAATTTGTTCCACTTTTACGTCCCGCGACGACTTCTGACAGTTCCGCTCTCCTTACCTCTCCTTTCTATCAACTCCTTACTTCTCGCTGCATTCGTCTCTTCGTACTGATACAGTGTCACGGTTCACGTGCCTATCCACGCTCGCAGGAAGTTATGATCTGAGTTTCGGAGCACAAGACTGCTCTTTTATACGTAGTCGCCAGTTAATCGTAATGTGGAGATAGATTATGTTTGTAATGAGAGAGAATAAGACTGGGAAGCGTCAGATCGGGCGTGTCTAAGGTTTTTTGATTCGTTCAGTGCTGATCTGTGCTCCTCAATTACGAATTACAGATTTATCATTCGTCAGCTGTTTCCCCGATGTCAATCAGTTGCCATTGTCCGTTTTAATGCAAAGTGCCGTTAAAGTTGTGCCAATTGTGTCAACAGCGGCTGACTGTTCCTTCCACACATTAAAATTTCGACAACAATGCTATTTCTGCTGATCGAATAGAGTCGGCTAGTAGGTGCCACCTGTAATCCGAGCAATACATGATCAGAACTGGAATACCTCGGTACGATAGTATTTAGCGTTATCAAACAAAATACCACAACTCAGACCACAGGTACCCACATACTCCGTTTTCCCGACGTTACAGAACGGAGGGCAGAGGACGGAGGAGCAAAATTACATCATAGATGCTCCTTGGGATCTTTTGGTCTTATTTTAAGCCGCCTTCGCCTGGCCGTCTCCCGAAGACGCTATTCAGTAGAAGAAAAAAAAACGGACGCTTAGTATTTTGCAGGGAGAGCACATAAAATCGTGGAGAAGAAAAAAGGTAGGACGAAAATTTGTTCGAACTTACGGTAGACAGCGTTGCGAGTCTTGGGCCGCCGACGCTCATCCTCGACGTATCTGGCACGCTGACATTATAAATGTAACGTGAGTATGACCCGTTTTATTTACAATTAACAGGAAAATTGTTTTACTCGTTATTATGTCGCGGTAAGCGCAAGCTAGGTTGGATCAGGAGCTATAGCTTGATTCTAAGCCGGTCAACCGGAAAGACCGTAACCCAAGTTGTGACGCGCGGGTCAATAATACCCCCGAGCTATTTTTAATAACACGACCATGCACAGAGCTACCTCGTGTTTCTTGTGTGTACACACACGTGTGCATGCACGCGTATGTACATACACGTCCGTGCATCTGTCGGATGTCCCATAGGATAAGATCTTGAAGCATCAATTTATGTGAACCTGCAAAAAATCATCAAAACACGCGGAAGGAAGTCTTTATCCGCGAACATGCCTCATCCGAACTCACCGCGACTGTCTTGGAGATTGGAGGATTCCGTTTTTTTTTCCCTGCAAGAATCGTATTTTTAACAAAGCACCTGTTCCGGACTCCTGGCAATGATACAGAATATGTAATGCATTGTACATTGTACGTGCTGTTCTATTCTCGACGCGTGCCGTGCGTACGCATAATGTTTCGTCGAGCAAACAAGTAAATTTGGGAGTGTGTAAATAAACAGCGTCACCGTCGTGCTATAATTAAATTTTAATTGTTTACGAAGCGAGCCGCGTTACGATAATATGTAGTAAAGGTGCTCTACCTCCCCTGCCAATTGGTCCACGCCTTAGAATTGATTCATCCTACATACCTGTAAAATGTGTAATGTTTACAATGCTGGCGCCACCAGTCGTCTATGACTTGGCTCATCGCTTCAATGCACGGGTGCACCATTGTACATTATCAGTAAGATACGCGACCGTGGTCTCCGAGACTTTTTGTACCTTCCAGTTCTACAAATTCTATCTAAACTCCGCCACAATGTTGTCCATAACTTTAACTGTGATTTTGGTTACCCTTAATGTAATAATACCTGGTAAGACGGCAGTGTTACCCGATCTTACGACGTGTTCTTTTACAGTCATATTTTACAGTACACGCCCTGGAATGCTACGTGTGTACGAATCAGAAGGGCAACACGGACAAATGTTTAAATACAATAAAGACGTGCGAGCAAGGAGAGGATGTGTGCCTGTCAGAAATTAGATGGGGAAGTGAGTAGACACTGGTCGCTGAATTTCGTTTTGCCCCACGATTTCTAGGTTATGATTTCTCCTGCGCGTCACACCCTTCGTTATTAGCCGCCTAACCTGTTCATTCCGCTGATTGCAAAACATTGACTTCCGACTTATTCCGCACAGGCACACCGTACTGGTCCCAAGGTACTAAGAAGCAGTTTTACGTTTCAAAACGATGTTCGACGAAACGAGAGTGCGAGAGATCACGGCGAAATAGTATGCCTGACTGTACGCATATATGGTATCAGGACTGGAAATGTCATGACTGCTGTCAAGGAGACCGATGCAATTATTACATTATTGTAAGTATTCTCAATTTGTAAGTAACTCTCTTGGAACTGTTCATTGATGGTTATCTGATTTCTTTTCAGTCTGCTGCGAATACCCTAGAAAAATCGAGAATGTTTATATTAGCATTTTCTGTCTTTATGTATTCATATGTAATATAACATTTTGTACATCTACCATGAGACAGGGCTGGCCACGGGTGGGGCCCCTCATGCGTTGTGACCTCTGTGTTTCACCGTGCTTCTCTGTTTATGTCAATCACATGACATACTGAGCATAGCCCTTCTCAATGGCAACAATAGCCATGTGAGTGAAACCAAATAAGGGTCACAAGCCCAAGTTGGACAGCCCCGGCCATATGATATTAAGTTGGAGTATGATAGAATCCAGGGCCGTTCCTAAAGGTACTGTCGCCTGCGTGCAATGATCTAAACTGCCGTCCTTATTTGATAAACATATTACAAAACAATGTACACCTTACTAACATTTGATTTATTGAAATTAAAGCTAAATCAGACAATCTGTCTTGCGACATAGATGAACGTAAACAGTTTTTAATCATTTTTAATTTAGGAAACGACCTTTCGCCTGAGGCGACAGTTACCGGTAAAGTGAGAAAAATTCTAATAGCGATATATAGATTAGGAAAAGAAGGCGTTAATTCATTTTTTATGATTATATTCTAAAATTTGTTTACTTACCGTTGTTTGATCAAATTTAAACAATGTTTTCAAACAATTAATTTTACTGTGCAATTGCACGCCATCTAAATCTCGTGATGCATTTTTTGCATTATTGTGGCAAGGTGCATTTGTTTGTTTCGCAGTACACGCACTGCACGCTCGGTAGGAACGGCCCTGATAGAATCTGTAATAAGTTAATATTTTATTAATATATTAGAATTGGATTATTATGGTGCATGTATTAACAGCACTGTGACAAGGATAATGCAACTTTCTGTATGGTCACGTTAATGTTGCAATCCACGAGATTTTAAGCATTCGCGAATGACATTTATTTTTCTATTCTCTTATGAAATTGTGCACTGCTGGTAGTTAGGGAAAAAATGAGTCTCAAGTATAAACTGACATTCCATTATCAGTTTATATTACAAATTTTATAAACTAGTGGTTTAATAAGCATAAAGCATTTGATAACAAATTAGGAACTATCAGCCACATTCATTAAGTCTTGAAATTACGTTCATTACAAAACTTGATAACACATTATCAATTTCAGAGGCACATTCATAAACGTTCACATCAGACACTTTATTAAGCCATGTTATGTATTAGTTATGTCTCAATCCGTCTATTCTAATTCCGTCCAAAATAAATCTTATGTTTTTTATATTTTCTAATAAAACATAGCATAGAACAACTATATAAGTGTTTGAGGGAGATGAAAAATTAATATAGACTATACACTATATTATTAGTAGCGAGAAGTAATATTGATAACATCATTGAAAATAACGAAGTCAATAGATATCCTTATTGAAAAAACACTTGTAATTATCAACATTAATATGTTATAAGCATTTATCGAGTGTTGTAAATGCGTCTGTAGTACAATCACGAAAAATTGTACATACTCTACACGTTGAAGAATGAGAAAATCGCTATCAGTTATACACAATTAAATTTTGTAAAAGCGACATTTTTACGAAATAAATTTTATACCAATCACACATGTGCGAATGAATTAGTATTATTTAACAATCACAAAATAAATGCCTTCTTCATCGTTGGAATTTAATTTAAATTACTCCGTTTACTCAAAGTGTTTTGAAACTCAGCTGTTTCCTCTTCAAAGTCAACAATAAACAAGTAATAAAATGGAATATACATTAATTATAGGTAGATTATATAGTACAGAACCGAAAATAATAACTAAATTGTTTCTTGCAAGAATGGGGCTTCTCTATAGGCATATGAACGTAAATCATATTACACTCATCTTCTAAATACGATACATCTAATAGTATTATGCATATTCCATTTTACTATTTGTCACTGTAGATTCCTCATGTGCAGAGCTATGAATTTCGAAACACAGAAGACATATTTAATGATATTATCAGAACCAAAGTTGCAGCGTTTTTACTTAATTAATGTCTAACATAAAATAGTTTTTAATTGTTGACGGACATACGCTTATCGACTTACTGGCGCAACCGTGAGTATAGTAACAATATGTTAAAACTGTAATGTACTGTTCGACAATTGGCGAATAAGGAAGGTGTTTCAAATATATGATCGGAAGCGCGTATCGACTTATCCTCCCCGCGATGTGATCGTATATCAAGTCCGTCACATAGGGGATAACCGATATCTGTAAAGATAAGCAGGATAAAGAATAGTTATTATATTTGAGAAAACAATTGCCATACATCGGAGCATATCAGTCGTATAATTATCGTTAACGTTCCGAAACATTTTCAGACAGGTCCAAACGATTTTACAAGACAGGTGCGACCAGCGCTCAACAGTAAGTACTTATCTCAACTCACATTCCACGTACAACTTCAATGCATCAACTGTCATGTTCGTCGCGTTCCATTTTTCGAGCTCTTCTACATTAGCCGCTCGGTTGCGTCGAACCCATTCATTTAATCCCGTTCATAATTAAGAATTAATGCGTAACTTGTTCTAATTCGTTCCATTGTCAGTGCCTAATAATCGCGAAAGTAGCTTAATAATTCCGCGTTATTTAGCGTAGCAAGAGAGTAGTTGGAATTAAAACATTTGTAACGCGTAAATGGGACAGAATTATCGAATACAGTCTAAGATTATAATGTAATTGAACAACAATACACATATTTTACAATTAGAACTTCACGTTACGTTTTAAATATACCTGATCGCTATAGTATTAGTAGGATTACAAGAAACAACTTCAATATACTATTTAATGCAACAATAGGAGTCGTAACAATTCAGAGGATCGATTATTAAAGTAACACAGTCTTTTACTGCAACTTTGCAGTACATTCAGTATTGCTCAATACTGGCTCAATTCGCGTAATTACATTTTCACTTGAAATTACTGTATATTTGGTAATGCGGACAAAATACGTGTGTTTAATAAAAATGACGTGGAAGCTACACACTCTGGCGTGATTTTATACGGAATGAAACAGGAGAAACGTTCAAATAGAAGACTAGTATTGCTACGATTGCAATACGGTCACTGTGGCAATACTCCGAATTTTATGTAACAATGCCATTATCAGTAAGAGTATACTACCTCGAATGATAGGTATTTATATCAGATAAGTATAGCCATCGCTTATACGATTAAGAATCGGTCACGTTGCCGTTTCATTCAATGAAGAGTATTTTCACGGGTGTGCTAATAGGAAAACATTAGGTAGTGGCTAGTGGGCTAGTGTCCGAATTACAAGTGTAGTTTGGTAATTTACTGGGAATGCCAATTTAAATAACGCGTACGACTTGCCATGCCAAAGTACTGTGACACGTCCAGTTGTTTAGTTCAAGATAAACGTGTCGTTGTATTATTGACATTAGATCAATCTTCCTAAATAACTCTAGCGTCGCATCAGATGCGTATGTGACTTGCATCATGATTTGCGCAGTCCTCTAATCGTCCGAATTGACGTGTAGTCCTTCTCTCGTCTCAATTGTTTTTTACGCGTATACAATACACCTATGCATTAGTTGCAGTAAAGGCACGAATTCAGTAATTTTATACATTTACCAGAAAATGTATGCCCTTGTTATTTTATATAAAATCAAACATAGGCCAAACCTTCACCCCGTGCAAAATGCGACCTATATTTCAGAGTTTAGGTAAATCTTTCAGCATCCACAATCACCAAATTTCATAATATCACTGTGACACGTATATTTTGAAACGTCCGCTTGCTGTAGTTCATCCGCACGTATACATAAACCTTCATCATCCACGAAGGTGTTAAATTATTATAAACTTAGCTCAGGTAGGGAAGTCAATCCTTTCGCTTTAAATTACAACATGCACGTGATGCAAGTCAAACGAACGCATACTATATGACGTACCAAATTTAAGAGGTAGTCTGAATTTTTGTCATACATGAATAAATATTTGCCGGAGATAAGAGTTTATCGGCTAAAATGACACGAACAGTTAAACACGCCTAATTGGATAGAGAAATATGGAGAAATATACCTCGGCGACTGTTAAAATATATGTCGACGTTAGCAATCATGATATTAGGGTAGATGGTCGATGGTAAAAGACGGCGATACATCGATTTAGGAACGATCAAAGAATGATTCTACCAATTGAATCATCTGGAGCTGTTCAGTGCTACAGGCGGGGACAATTGTCGCGCTTGATTTAGAGGCATCTTAATAATTAACGTTCCTTAGTCTCGGCAAGCAAGTTCGGCGCACTACTCGACGACTCCCACTGTACTTTATATCCTTCTAGAAAGCGATAATGGATTACATTTTCACAAAAATCTATTTGGTAAGTCTTTTGCTGTCTTTGGTATAGAGAAGTAGCCTGCCGTGCGTGGCCATAGTCATCGCGAGAAACTGATTGATAAATGACGCTAGATCTCATTGTCAGTTAAATCATATTTTTCGACCACCGATCGTGGATGCTTGATCCGTAATTGTCATGTAAGCGTGTGTAAATATATTGAACGTTTTATCGAGTTCTGATAATAAACAAATATTGATTCCGTAAGACTTTTAACAGTGCATAAACAAAGTACAGTTTTGTGTCGTTTAACGTCCGTTAGCGCAACGTCCCGGCCGCATATGCATTTACAATACGTGTCAATACGTGAACACGATACTATCTTGCATAGCGTCGCTGAGAACGTAATATAGACCGGCGATTATAAATGTGATCTAATTGTAACTTAAGAATATGAAAAAAGAAATGAATGTTTCAGTTATGTTGTAACGTAAATTGAAATTTACTACTTTCGTAATCATCGGAAACGTGTGCAGATGGGACGTCAGATCGTAACATCGACAAGCTGATAACGAATTAAACGAACAATAAGGTTTACCTTAAAAAAATGTGACAGGTACACAATATGAAAACATGGAAATTCCGGGATTTATACGGGGCGTTCAGCCGGAAAAAGCAAGTGATTGCTGGGGATGATTCAAAACTCGCTCGATGCTTGTCAACGTTGGATCTCACGGCGCTGGGCATAGGCTCAACACTCGGCGTAGGTGTCTACGTTTTGGCGGGCTCCGTGTCCAAAGAGATTGCCGGTCCTGCCGTGGTCATTTCCTTTGCTATCGCGGCTGTTGCTTCGATGTTCGCAGGTACGTTCGAATACATTAATGATCGAACACTGTTAAGTGATCACATTCAAAAACGGAACTTCCAATATAAGATAATACGTAACAATATCTTCACGTATATTCTTGTAATCAAAGCACTTTTCTCGTTACTAGCTTGACATTTCATTTTCGTTCAGTGCATTTGACAAATGTTGTCCCTTTGCTACTTTCGCTGCATAATGAATTATTTCCTTTAAATTCTTGCTGTTTTCTTTCATTGGCACACCAGCGGAATAGTTTCCACAATATTTTCTAACTTACTCGCGTGCAGGTTGGAGAACAGTTGTTGAGTACTTTCATACCTGTCTATCGTATTGATATTTCGCAGGAAAAATAATAAGCTATATACAAATACACTTGTGGTAAATTGCTATACTTGAATTAATCAAAGAAGATAATCAAAGAAGACACTTGATCAATTGCACGAGTGACTGTGTTCGACGACGTGTCTTTTCGCTCTCGACACATTTTTCTAATGAACCCAATTATTACGCAGGTCTGTGCTACGCGGAGTTCGGCGCCAGGGTACCGAGAGCTGGTTCGGCGTACGTTTACAGTTACGTGACAATGGGTGAATTCATTGCCTTCCTCATCGGCTGGACCCTCATTCTGGAGTACGTGATCGGGTCGGCCAGCGTTGTGCGCGGCTTAAGCACTTACGTCGACGCACTCTTCAACAATTCCATGAGAAACGCTTTCGAGTCCGCGGCGCCGATGGACGTCAGTCATCTCTCTTCGTATCCAGACTTCTTCGCGTTCGGAGTGACACTGGTCTTTTCCGGTCAGTACGATATTCGCCGGCTCGCTTTGGCAATCCCCAATTGCACGTAAGCCAATGATCCTGATTCTATGACACAGCTGCTTTGGCGTTCGGAGCCAAGGAGTCGTCGCTGGCCAACAATTTCTTCACCCTCGTCAACCTGTGCGTCGTCCTCTTCGTGATAATCGCCGGATCGTTCAAAGGTACGCTTCCTTCGAGCAACTCCAAAGTTCGCTCCCACTGACTCGCGCTTCATCGTCTCGAATTCCTTGTTTCATGTACGCCAAAAGCGGATGCGTCGAACTGGAAGACGACGCCGAGCTGCACAGAGGGAAGTTGTAAGGATGGACGCGGTGGCTTCGCGCCTTACGGTGTGTCGGGCATCATAACAGGTGCGGCCACCTGCTTCTACGGCTTCATCGGCTTCGATTGCGTGGCGACCACGGGGGAAGAGGCCAAAAATCCGCAAAAGTCCATACCCATCGCCATCGTCGCTTCTCTGACAGTGGTGTTTCTGTCGTATTTCGGCGTGTCGGCGGTGTTGACGATGGTGCTTCCTTACTACGAACAAAATCCAGACGCTCCGTTTCCGTACCTGTTCGACAGAATTGGCTGGAGTTGGGCAAAATGGATTGTCTCGATAGGCGCAATCTGCGGACTGTGCGCCAGGTAAGGAAATAATGTTCTTACGCCGCCCACTGTCATGGCCTGTTCTATGTGGATTTTACAGGGTCTTAGGGTTAATACAGCGAGGGTACCTGTCACGGTGGCGTATGATGATCGGTAATCGTAGGCGGTTATTAGTAAATGTATATAATATGTACCGAAAGAATTTGTAAATTCTCAAGTATGGTCCGTGTTTTCGGTTGGGTGAAAATTTAGTCTATTTTCTGCTCACATACAATAGTGAGTGGATACGTTTCTTAGTAAATGTAGAAAACTGCTGAATTGATGCGTTCACTGCAACGCACACATCGCTGATCCTTGCACATTTTCGTGATCCAGCTTATTGGGCGCCATGTTTCCGCTGCCGAGAGTGATTTACGCAATGGCGTCCGATGGCCTTATATTCAAATGGATGGGAAAGGTGCATTCGAGATTTCAAACGCCACTGATGGGCACCTTTTCCGCAGGCATTCTCACTGGTATACTGATTTTAAATCTTAACTCCGGTATCATCATTGCACCCCCAAATTTCAGTTGAGTATTGAAAATATTGCAGGCGTTTTGGCAGCCATTTTCGAGTTAGCCCAACTTGTAAACATGATGAGCATCGGTACGCTGCTCGCTTATTCGATTGTCGCATCCTGTGTGCTCATATTACGGTAAGATTTCTAAATTTTCGCTAAATCGTTCAAATTTATCGTGCCACCAATATGTTTCCTAACGACTCGTTGTAGGTATGAAGAAAGCGAGGCATACGAAAAGAAAGAAGACCGAGATCCGAGGACTTTAATATTTGTCATGAAACAACTAATTAATACAAACAAATTGAAGCATTCGACGAAATTGACGGCGCAAATTGTCACTTCCCTCGTATTTTGCTATTGTAAGTATAATTAATACATGTTCTCGTGTTAATACACATTATTGTGACGCGTTACTAACATTGTTCTCGACCGTTCTTTAAGTTGTTCTGTGCATCTGCATCACGGGTCTGATAGCTAAGTTTTCGAATGAAATTGGAAACTGCAAAGCCACTGTTCTAGTCCCCCTCGTCATACTGATCATTGCACTGTGCTTCACATTATTCTTTATTTATCGTCAACCGGTGTCTGGGAAGAAACTTGCTTTCTCGGTAAGTTAACTTGCATATTCCTCATATGCATCAAATGGTAATTATTCTGTCGGTCGTAGCTGTTTGTATTTATATCGTACGTGAATTGCGTTTATAAGGTTCCACTGGTACCATTTTTGCCTGCACTCAGCATCATAATCAATGTATATCTCATGATGATGTTAGATGTTATGACTTGGGTAAGATTTGCCGTATGGATGGCCGTAGGTGAGTGCAACGCTCTTTGATATTCTATTATTGATTTGCCTTAGTTTCAGTATCATCTTTCGATATACATACATATAAAATGTTTTTCTCTGCATCATGAATCACTTATGTTCATTTTTGAGCAGGTCTTATAATATACTTCTTCTATGGCATATGGCATAGTAATGTACAACAAAGGAGACTCACTACCAAATTAAACAATGTTTCTACTCACGGTGAGAACTGGAGGAGGACAAGAGAGATGCCTCCGCTAACATGATTGATTGCAGTTCCACTGCTTCCATATAATAAAGATCCCGTGTCAAAGTTACAGTTCTATTTATTTGATCAAAATTAAATTGTATAGTTTTACGAGTATGTAATTATTTTCCCTGTCCATAAGTATAGCGAAAAATAATATAAATTATTGTTTCTGTGCTCAAACTCTTTCTGCGAACGCCCGCTTGAAGGCTATCGATTGTTCTTCCACGCTGTTACAGATGTTACGCCCGAGCACGGTGTTTTAATTGAATAAGACGAGCGGTGAATAATATTAAAGAACTGTAAATAAATTGAATGAAAGTAGTAGGATGAATAGCAAGTGATAATATTTGATTGAATTGAAGTTATAATATTTGATATCTAAATTGAGATTAATAAAGACAGGACTTATAAGATACGTGCCTCCAGAAGACCCCTTATAGATCCCACACCGCGCTTGATATGGTGAGGGTATAAATTATTTGGATTATCGGCCACAAAAGGAATACGTAACGGAGTTGAAGATAAAAGAAAATAAAATGTAAGTGGAAAAATCAAAGCATATTGAAAGCAAAGAGATGATGCAATTACAAACATGTATGTTGACACAAGACTTGAAGGTTTGATATAGATATAAAGAAGAAATTATAATCTGCTGACCACAGACGGCGGCAGTTGGGAATTTACAAGGAGATATCTAGTCTACGCCTTTACAATAATTGCGAATATCAGAACGCTCGAATTTAGTTCGCCACGTGCTTTCGAAAACGCACTTCGGCCACGCCGCACTCTGTTACATACGTATCGATTGTGATCCTGTAGGGATACTCCCATAATATTTGACTATTATGGAACAAGATCGTGGCGACAATTTGTATACCTGGATTTTAACAATTCTGGACAGATCTTACCGTACGCTGGAATTCGCTCTCTTTCTCTCTCTCTCTCTCTCTCTCGGTCCTTCGCTTCTTCTACGCTCTTTTTCTCTTTGTCGCTCTCGCTTCCTCCCGCTTTCGCACGCTTACGCTCGCTCTCTTTCTTTCGTTGATGTAAATCGGTGGTTAAGTACGTACAGCAATACTTGATCCTTAGGGATCGAAATCAAATATCATTATTATACAATAATGGTATCGACTACGCACGCTGTGATCCAGACGCGAGAAAGGAAGCTATAAACGAAAGCGCGATCGCCGGTCGGATACAAGTCACACTAATAACGTGAATAGACTGAATTGAATTGATTTAGAAAAGGTTTAACGAAGGTATGAGTCCTTTGCGATACACTGAAAGTGGTTAACACAAGTTCAGCTCAGAATAAGAAAATTGGAAGAATTATCTTAGAGAACCCTCGGACAGAGGACTACGCACCTCGCAACTTTACAGCCAACTGCGACAAGGTCCTCGTCGCGAGATGGTTCCTGCGCTCCCACGAGATAGTTTTTCATATATCTTTTCGCAAAATTGGCCAAGTAGCGGTCAACTCTATGTACAAACAGTTCGTAGGTACGCGGAGGGTTTCGCTCGATGTACAGGCGATCTCACGCAGGAGTCCTTGTCTGACTATTATTTGATAATTAATTATAAAGTGCTTAGATCTATTTTAACGGTAATGACTATTTTCTATATACAATTTGAACGATTTACTCAAAATAAAACCTGTCTTTTTCTGCGATCCGCTTCCAGATGATGTTAAAATAAAGAATGAAATTAAAGTAAAGGAAAGACGGTAATAGAGTCTCACAGTTTTCGGCACGATGTTCGTTTGTCGAGTTCTCGCTCAAGCACTCACACACACAAACACACATGTATTCGCACGCTCGCTCTCATTCCGCAGGACGATGATGACTCCAAGGTGAAGGTTTATTCCTCAAACAGTGTTACGAATACGAGAGCGATATAACCAAAATATAAGGTTATATTATCGTATTCGCAGACCGCAGCATGAAAATGAAAGGGAAATATCGAAACCATGCGTCCTCGTATGAGACGAAGGAATTGCTCCACAATATGCAAGTATATTACGCTCATACGAGGGCTTAGAAATTTTTTAAAATAACGTCGGGTCGTAACGCAGAAACAGGTACACTGACGATTCGACGATAAATTTATATTCGTAATATTCTATAACGTGTAACTCAATTAAAATTTTAAATGATAACAAAGCATACAATTTTATTGCTAGCCACTACTAAGTTCAATAGCGCGATAATTGAACCGCTCGAATTGCATGCTTCCATTTCTAACCACAAAATCTTGTGGTTACGCAAAATGCAATATTCATATTTCGTGGCCATAAAATGTCGAGTAAACTCGAAATTTACGTCGAATTAGCTAGCATTGTGGCGCTGGCACCTAAATCAGATAGTGAATTATGTCGAACACAGCGAATATATGTGAAAAGGGGGAAAAATCTTGTTTGATATCCACGGCGTCCTTTCGATTCCCGACTGTGAAAAGTGCCTCAATTCTAAGATATTTCGATTAATTTACAACATCAAGTTCAAATACTTGCATAACTATGTTGCCCAGCACTTAATTCATAAGACACGGCCGCAAATTTAAGGATTGCACAACGAAATTTGTCAAATAAATAATCTAAAATATGGGAACTCACCACGTTTACTGCTAGACGCGAGTTGGCGAAAGTGCCTAAGCCAATGAGGAGCGTCCTCAATGATCGATTGCGACAAACTCGATATGCGCCATAATCGAACCGTTCAAATGACATGCTTGCATTTCTAACAACTAGACCACGTGATTTCGAGAAATGCAGTATTCGCGTTTCTAGGTTATAATATGTAGAGTAATCTCGAAATTTATGACTACCTAGCTACCAATGTGGCCCTGGCAATTGAATCAAGTACTGAAAGATATCAAACCCACCTAAATGATGCGAAATCAGTAGAAAACCGCGTTCAATATCCACGGCGTCCTTTGACGTCTCTAGCTGCCAAGAGTACCTGAAGTCAAATTAAGATATCTCGATTAATTTACAATATAAAGTTGAATCGTTTACATAATTATGTTGTCCAGTACTCAATTCACAAGACTGATGGAAATTGGTGGATTGCAGTGCGCATTTTTATATATAAATTGCGAAAACTGTGGGAGCTTACCGCGTTCGCGCTAACCTTGCCAGGACTCCGTCACTCCGGCCAACTGCGTAAAGGCCTAAACCAATGAGCACCCTCCTCAATGACCAATCATAACAAACTCTATATGCGTCATATTCGAACTGTTCAAATTTCATGCTTCTATTTCAAACCACTTGACCTTACAACTTCGGAAAATTGAATGTTCGTATTTCTAACAATTTAGGATTGAATTGTGCGAAAGGAGGAATTCAACTTCAGCATAAGTGTCGTAAAGCTGAATCGGATTTGCTTTTGGTGCTGGCAGCAGCACGATTATCGAAGTTAGTGACAGGGGCGAGAGATGGCGCGTCGATGCACATTCGATTAGACAGGACAGATAGACTTTGACATTTTTCTTTGCCATTTTTTCTTTGCCATGCACGTATGGCTGCGTGTATGTGTGCGTACGTGATTAGTTCTGCGTTCCTCTAGGTTTGGAGCACCTGCTGTCTTATTGCACTTTGCATTCCAAAATTGCACCTGTAACGATACGAGAACTTGCAAAATATGGCAGACTTCCTGGATTCGGAAGCCGAAGAAAGCGAGGCTAGTATTGGATACATGTCCAATAATGATTTAACGTAACGTAAGATAGACGCTCAAGAGATTGCGTCTTTTTCGTGTCGCATGATCGAACTCAATGGGTTATCATATTTTCTTTTGCAGGAGGAGGAAGAATTAGATCACAATGGGAAAAAGAAACCTAAGAGAATGAAGGCAGTGGAAGAAAGCGAGGAAGAAGAAGAGGGTAAATTAAATAACAAAAGCATAAACGCAGCTAAATTAAATTATAGCGTTTGCTTGATTCTTTTGAAGCACATTATAGTTATTAACATTACAACGTCATGCTTTCATTATTTCTAGATGACGAAGATCGCTTGCGAGAGGAACTCAAAGACTTAATTGATGATAATCCAATAGAGGAGAGTGAAGGAGAGGACAGTGATGCATCAGGTGGATCAAAAAAGCGTAAAAAAAGTGATGACGAAGATTTTGATGATCGTCTGGAAGACGAAGATTATGATTTAATAGAGGAAAATTTAGGAGTCAAACTCCAGAGGGTACACACATGTTTATCCATTACATTAACAGGAAATATTGTACAAATGTAGTGATATGATCCTTTACTTTAGAAACGTTTCAAACGCCTCCGCAGGATTCAAGATGAAGAGTCAGAAGAGGAACAAGAAAAAGAAGCAGATGAGGAAAGAGATGCCATCGCTAATGAACTTTTTGAAGGCTCAGGAGATGTGAGTGCTCAGAGGATATAATATATATATGTATATATATTTTCCACACAACACATAAGCATGCTCCATGCTTTTTTATTGTATGTAAGGAATGAATATACTTTAATTGTATTTATATCATGCAATGCATTCTCTATATTTTATTGATGAATCTATATATTTAAATATATAATCTGATATTTTATTATTCTTCATAAAGATTGGGTTTTTTAAGTATGCACTTGTAATAACTACAAATGTGATGCAACGGTGGTATGTGCATTTCAATTGTGAAAGTAGACAGATGTTACAATTCATATAATTTCTTTATAGCTAACTTCTATACATTTTGATGCCTGCAGGAAGATGAAAGGAGAAGTGAACGAAGTCACAGGCCGGAAGTGGAAACATTTGATGATGAAGGCAGTGAAGGAGAATATACAGATGCGGATGATTTTATAGTTGACGACGATGGTAGACCCATTACTGAGAAACGAAAAAAGAAAAAGCCGATATTCTCTGACGCGTATGTGAAATTTAATTGCATATTGTTTCAAATCAATGAAGGAACAAGCAAATATCTTGACAATGTTTAATGCTTCACATCATTAACAGTGCATTGCAAGAAGCGCAAGACATATTTGGAGTTGACTTTGATTATGATGAGTTTGGTAAATATGGAGAGGAGGATTATGAAGAAGAGGAAGAGGACGAAGAAGATGAGTATATGGACGATGATGTAGATGCGGAAAGGCCCAGGCGGCCAAAAAAACAACTAAAAAAGAAGACCACAAGAAAAAGTATTTTCGAAATTTACGAACCGAGCGAGTTGAAACGTGGTCACTTTACTGATTTGGATAATGAGGTATGTGCAGGCTATTTTTGAAGACTTATATAAAGCTATAATCTAGTCTTCGATAACATAATAATCCTCATTTTTTTAAATTTTTGTAGATTCGCAATACGGATATACCGGAAAGGATGCAATTGCGTTCTGTTCCTGTAATCCCAGTCGCTGAGGGTTCTGATGAATTGGACTTAGAAGCCGAATGGATATACAAACAAGCATTTTGTAGGCCAACGATATCAATTCAAGATGCACATTTAAACGCCGAAGCGAAAGAACGTGCCCGAAAAGGACCACAGACGACTGGGAAAATTAAGAAAGCGTTAGATTTTATGCGTAACCAACACTTCGAAGTACCATTTATATCGTTTTACAGGAAGGAATATGTTTTACCCGAACTAAATATTAACGATTTATGGAAGGTATACAAGTACGATGCAAAATGGTGTCAGCTTCGACAGAGAAAAGAAAATTTATTAAAATTATTTGAAAAAATGCGGAACTATCAATTGGACGAGATTATGAAAAATCCCGACGCTCCGCTGTCAGACAGCGTGCGAATTATTAAGGACGATGATATCGAGCGCTTAAAAAGTGTTCAGACCACCGAGGAGTTAAACGATGTCTATCATCATTTTATGTTGTACTATAGTCATGACATACCAGCAATGCAAGATTCTGTAAGGAAGAAAGAAAAAGAAGCAAGGCGCGAGGCTAGAATACTGAAAAGAAAGCAACAGATCGCAGAAGCTGAGGAGAACGGAGACGATCCGCCTCTAGAAGCAGATATTGAGCCCGAGGATGAAGACGTGATGGACGATACGTTGAAGCAGGCCGTTAGAACTGGCCCATATTTGATTTGCAAAAAATCTGGTCTTGATAGTTTAGCGAAAAAGTTTGGTCTTACGCCGGAACATTTTGCGGAGAATTTGCGGGACAATTACCAGCGACATGAAGTAGATCAGGAGCCGATAGAGCCCTCGACTATAGCTCATGACTACCGTGGACAAAGATTTAAAAGCATAGAAGAAGTTCTCAAGGCAGTCCAACTGATGGTAGCAATACAGCTAGCGCGCGAGCCCCTGGTTCGCAAGTGCGTTAGAGAGATGTACATGGAAAGGGCCAAGATATCCATTATTCCGACAAAGAAAGGAATCAAAGAGATCGACGAAAATCATCCGATCTACGCAATGAAATATCTGAAAGACAAGCACGTGCGCGATCTTCTCGGAGATCAATTCCTTAACTTGGTAATTGCCGAAGAAGACAAGCTTATCACGATTACGATGAGCGATACTATCGAGGGAAACACAACTAGCAATTATGTCGACGAAATGAAGCAGCTGTACTACAGGGACGAGTTCAGTAAGAATGTTCAAGATTGGAACGCGTTGAGAGTTGAAAGTGTCGAAATGGCGCTCACTCGCATGGTGATTCCCAGTCTGAAGAAAGAGCTGAGGGCTAACCTTGTGGCGGAAGCGAAAGAATGCGTGATGCGTGCTTGCTGCCGCAAAATGTACAATTGGATAAAAGTGGCGCCTTACGCTTGCGAATTTCCGGAAGAGGAGGACGAGGAATGGGACACCAGTAAAGGAATTCGGGTAATGGGATTGGCCTACGTGCCTGATTATTCTCAAGCAGCCTTTACATGTCTGATCGCACCCGATGGCGAGTGCACGGATCACCTGAGGCTACCGCACTTACTTAAGCGAAAGAATAGCTATCGGGAGGACGAGAAAGCAATGAAAGAGGCCGACCTTTTGGCAATAAGGAACTTTCTCGCTACCAAGAAACCTCATGTTATTGTAATAGGTGGCGAATCGAGGGACGCAATGATGATAGCCGCAGACCTAAAAGAGTGCATTACTAATTTAGTGGAGGAAGAACAGTTTCCCGCGATCCAGGTTGAGATATGTGACAACGAATTGGCGAAGATATATTCTAACAGTAACAAAGGAGTGTCCGAGTTTAGAGATTATCCAGAGCTGTTGCGGCAGGCAATCTCGCTGGCCAGAAGAATCCAGGATCCGCTGGTTGAGTTTTCCCAGCTCTGCACGGCCGACGAAGAAAGCCTTTGCCTGAAGTATCACAATTTGCAAGATCAATTGCCCAAAGAAGAACTTTTGGAAAATCTCTATTTAGAATTTGTGAATCGAGTTAACGAGGTTGGCGTGGACGTAAATAAAGCAGTGCAGCAGGCGTATTCCGGCAACTTGGTACAATTCGTTTGCGGCCTGGGACCTCGGAAAGGGCAAGCGTTGGTCAAGATGTTGAAGCAGACCAATCAGAGGCTTGAAAATAGAACGCAACTGGTGACGGCTTGTCACATGGGACCAAAGGTATTTATCAACTGTGCCGGTTTCATCAAGATAGACACTAACAGTCTTGGAGACAGTACAGAGGCATACGTCGAAGTCCTGGATGGCTCACGCGTGCATCCGGAGACTTACGAGTGGGCCAGAAAGATGGCGGTCGACGCGTTGGAATACGACGATGAAGATGCAAACCCTGCTGGTGCTTTGGAAGAAATTCTCGAATCTCCTGAGAGACTTAAGGACTTGGATCTTGACGCGTTCGCCGAAGAGCTTGAGAGGCAAGGGTTCGGCAATAAATGTGTCACTCTTTATGACATAAGAGCTGAATTGAATCACCGATATAAAGATCTCCGCATACCTTATCAGTCTCCGAGTGCGGAAAAGCTCTTTGACATACTGACCAAGGAAACACCCGAAACGTTTTACGTCGGGAAGTTAATCCTGGCGACAGTGGTTGGAATAAGTCACAGAAAACCCCAAGGCGAGCAGCTGGATCAGGCAAATCCAGTTAGAAATGACGAGACCGGACTGTGGCAGTGCCCGTTCTGTCTAAAAAATGACTTTCCCGAACTGTCAGAAGTTTGGAATCATTTCGATGCAGGCGCCTGCCCGGGAAAGGCTACTGGCGTCCGACTTCGACTGGACAATGGTATTTCCGGCTATATCCACATAAAGAACTTGTCAGACAGGCATGTCGCTAATCCGGAGGAAAGGGTCGGCACAGGGCAGATCATCCATTGCCGCGTCATCAAGATAGAGGTAGATAGATTCAGTGTTGAGTGTACCAGCAAAAGCAGTGACCTCGCTGATAAAAATCATGAATGGAGGTAAGCTATTCATGATTGTCAATTTTCGACATTTTTAATCCCCTAGGTAGCTGGAATCGCTTGCTGCGTAGAGCGAAGTGCAAATATATTCGTGCATTTTTAGGCCACAAAAGGATCCGTTTTATGACACAGATGCGGAAGCCAAGGATATGAAGGTTGAGGAAGATGCGAAAAAGGCAAAACAGAGGCAGACGTACGTGAAACGCGTTATCGTCCACCCTTCGTTTCATAATATAAGCTTCGCAGAAGCAGAGAAGCTGATGCAAACTATGAAGCAAGGGGAAGCAATTGTGAGGCCCAGTAGCAAAGGCGCCGATCACTTGACGGTAACTTGGAAGGTCACAGACGATATCTATCAACATATTGATGTGAGAGAGGAGGGAAAGGAAAATGCATTTTCCTTGGGACAAAGTTTGTGGATCGGCAATGAGGAATTTGAAGATCTGGATGAGATTATCGCCAGACACGTCAATCCAATGGCAGGTTACGGTTCGGAACTGCTAGATTTCAAATATTACAAGCTCAACGTCGAAGGCATTAAGGACAAGGCTGAAGAGATATTAAAGGAACAGAAAAAAGAAAACCCCGGTGGAATCCCATATATTGTATCTGCCGCGAAGGTAAGTTCCACGACAGTATAATGTACGTCTCGCCGTTGTACCATTTATAGTATAGTGCCAATATTTCGTTTTCAGAATTATCCTGGAAAATTTCTCCTCTCATATCTACCGCGAGTCCGGTGCCGGCACGAATATGTCACTGTGTCGCCAGACGGTTTCAGATTTCGCGGCCAGATGTTTGGGAGAGTGAGCGATCTGTTCCGATGGTTCAAAGAACACTTCAGAGACCCAGTACCTGGCCAATCGACTCCTAGCACACCACGAGGTGCTATGACATCTAGAACGCCGTATCACACTACCCCAGGCGTAGTTAGCGGTAAGCATACTCTACTCGTTTTTTTATCACACTAACACCGATACAATATGCGGCCTAAATTGTATAACTTATTATATAATGTGCATTGCGTTATTTCAGGAATGAATCAAGAGGCGATACAGAGAGTAGCACAGAATCTACCGCATCATATGCTGCACTCTTTGTCGCAAGTGGCTAACCAAACACCACACCATTATCCGCCACACACTCCAGGAACAGCGGGCGCCGCTGGTTATGGGGGAGTACAGACTTATCCAAACACACCATATACACCTTCGGGGCAAACTCCGTTCATGACACCATACCAAACACCGCATCATACGCCGCACCATAGTCAACCGACCCCGAAGTATGGCCAGCAAACGCCAAGTCATCACCAAGGTCCATTTATGCATCCACCACCCCCAGCCATGACTCCCACACACCACAGATCTACTCCGTCACACAGACCTACACCACCGATGTCCACGCCTTCCGGCGATCCGATGGACTGGAAGAAAGCAGCTGAAGCGTGGGCGCGACTCAAAAACGGACCCAGAGTATCGTAAGTATTTAGCAAGACAAAACTATCGCGACATGTGTCCGAACTTTGTCGACACCCGGTAGTACTATGCAAATTGTTGACGTCATTTTATATTCATAGTGGATCAACACCCAGGTACGAGGAATCTCGGAAAACGCCGCGAAATTACGATGACCCCTCAGAACGAGCTACTCCGCGTAACAGACCTCCTTCGACTCGCACACCATCATATAAATCACCACGGGGAACACCGCACACTAATTCTAGTCCTCGAAGCATGTCGCTCAGTGGCGATGGTACTCCGTTATACGATGAAAGCTAACAGCGTCAAAGTGTCTGTGTGCATAGTAGATTAATAATAATAATAATAATAATAATAATAATAATAATAACAATAACAATGACATTAATAATAATAAGAATAACAACTACAATAATAATGCCATTAATGATACGTAGGACACAGTCGCCGTTCCTGAAGATCATCATCATTATCATCCAGATTTTACAATCCATTTTATGCCTGGTCCTTAATATTTTCACTGCTCACCCAAAGCCTTCGAGAAACAAGAAAATGGCGAGTAATCAATTAATATCACTGGTCTGTAAGTCAAGGTACTGCGATCATTCATTCATTTGGACAAAGACATGCTATTATTGTTGTTAAACAACGTAATGCTTCTGAACGTACTACAGCTTTACCCGATAATACGATCACTGTTGCCAACGTTGATTTCTGATCGTTTTCGCACTCAAACGGTAGACAACTTATACCAAAGACGGTGTAACATTATTTTACAATTGCAGATCTATTTCAAATGTAAAATCCAATGAAAGCATTAATAATTCTCTTTCATCCTAAGTATAATGCCTACCATTTGAATGCGATGAATAGTAGTTACGGCCTTCATTTTAAAAATAATATTACCACTTTCAGTATGTAGCAGTGTAACTTGCTTTTGTGTTCGCTCTGTAACGATATCGCATAGCTCCTATATTCTATATTACCTCCATTCGACAAACAACAGTGTATTGTACCATTTGCCATCCTTATGAGATTAAAAATACGCTGCATCTCACGTTCACGAATCCGTCGTTATATCCGATCTGTGACGTAAGAGCCGTTATAATTTTTGTTCCCGATTATGATTTTATGCAATACTCGCAACCATCAACAGTGACGAAGAGTCAATGAATAGTTTTCTGTCTATTTCTGTAATCACCTTTCAATAGTATTATTATCCTTATATCCTTCCTCAAGTACAGTTCAATATCTACCTTATTCTTAAGTGCATCACTAATCCTATCAATTCTATTCTTCTGCATGAAGAAATAGAAATTACTTACCGAAGACTGTGTAGTCTTCGTCAAACCGACTGACAGTGAGAAAACAAGACTTCTACATCATTGTTTTAATATCTCCGTGATCTCTTATGATAGACAAAAAGTGATTTAAAACATGGGTGTCACACTGCAAGTGTGACGACACTCTTCATACCAGCCATTAAATTGTTTTTCTCATGCATCTAAATAGCGTACAATGGCGGAGTGTGGAGTGAAAGCATAAATTCAGCGATTTGATACATTTATCGTATATTTTTATATGATAAAAGTTGTTACAGTAGAAACATGAACGAAATATTTTACTTAAACAAGCAATGGCGGGTCATCTGATAATGTTAAATCGTGTGACGAAACTGTTTGAATGTAGAGACAGGAGACACCATCGAAGCTACTTTCCGTGTTAGATACCCACTTTTTATTTTGTCTAAAGCATCACCGAGAAAAAAAAACATTTTAATAAATTGGTGACACGACGGAAGAAAAGTATGCAAACTGATTCCAAAGACACATACGATGCACGTGTTTTATTCATTTTTGGAAGTATACCAGAAGGTCCAGCATCAACTCTTTGTCGTTTTCTGAGTTTTGAAGTGTATGCTAATGATCCAGTCGATTCCGTAATGACTTCCAACTTGGCTTTGCTCTAGGGTATAGGACAACAGACAAGAAAAGCACAATACAAAATTATCAAGAGTAGCGAGATGCTTTCCTGAAAAAACCAACGGATTGTACGGTCTGTTTACGGGACACGTAATGTCCAAGAATGTTGACATACAGCTAAAATTCTCCTCAAATCGATTCGTTTGCTTATATGAGATTATCAGTAAATATTTATTTGAGAATAATATATAAGCACATCTTACATTACACCTCTGGAAACGTTCTATTCGTTAACGAGCCAGTATTTGTCATCAAACATACCTTGACTGACAAGTCAGTATCCTTATGTGCACCCCGTTGATTCTTTTTTATTCGTTTCTCCTATAAAGAAACATTAAGTCCGATATGTTAATTCAAGAAACTTTATTAGTGAAAACGGGGGTTAATGAATTAATTTATCGAATATTGATTTAGTTCTACTTAATTAACCTCCTTGTTCTCGGTTTCTAGTATACTCGGGTAGGATGTACCGATCTCATTTCATGCATATGAGGTCGGTGTAGCAACTTCACTAAACAATATGCATACTGTAATTCATACATACATTATCTCCGTCCGAATCACTCGATTCAAACTGTAGGATTTGTTTCACCCTCTTCCTAGAACTAATATTTTCTTTTTGAACGTCATCGGAAACTTCCTTAGTTCCTAAATCGGTCGACGCTTTCTTTGTCACTGACTTCTTGTTGACCAACTAAATTTAAAAAACGCAATATTTAATGTGACAAGTATAATAGAAATGTATTTACACGGCTTGGTATATGCAACTGACCTGATCATTTCTTTTGAAACTTTCATTGCGCTTTGATCTGCTGAATCTACTTTGATCACTATTTTGTCGCTTTTTTGGTTTTATCCCATCCTTAGAAATCTCATTAAGTTTTGTTGTGTTACGAGCGTTCTAAATTTGTGAATATCAACACTGAATGAAACACAGCACGTCGTACAGAACTATTTCTTGTATTTTTATATTACCATAAGCTATGATTTTAAAATAGAACTATTCTATACTGTACTTGAAACTTCACTCCAATTACCGAAGCTTTTGTTGGAGTTCCTTCCGCTGCAACTAATATAGATACGTCAGAACTACCAGGATCATACATAGGACTGTCATCCTTCACAACAACACGTTCACCTAAACACACCATCTGTCTCAAAACAGCTTATATTTTTGAGCTTTTTAAATCTGAAGAATCTATTAACGATATCTGACCTGTCCAATAATTCAATGGAGGTAAAACCCTTCGGCCTCTTGAACTAACACCGACAGGTGCCGCCAACAGTGCAATCGGTGATCGACTCTGTGATCGATTCCATGAATTCCGCATCTTATCTGGAAAAACTAAAATGTTAAGATACGCAAGGTTGAATAAATACTATTGAACATACCTGAATTCACTGCTACCCATATTTCGCAAAACTTATCTACTCCAGCTGGACAACCTTTGCGGCAACGCTTGACCAAATCTGGGGGAACGTCTGCAACATACATAAACGATTAACAGTCGGACACTCCAGTGAATAATCAATTTACTAGGTGAATTATGCGAAGCTGATTCTTAGTGTTTAATTGGATAAAACAACGCAAATTCCAACTTAAATCATTAATATATTATTTTGCGTTTGACAAACAAGCCAGAAGTCAGTAAAGTCCGGCCCTATGAAATCATTAATACTTTCTTCTGCTTTGAAACAAGGAAAATACTAGTTGTCCCATGGTCGGTTACTCGTTCTGTATATCAGCTTACCATGCTTAGGATCATGCATCTGTCCAATTAGTTGGAAGAATTCATGATCCACAGTTTCAAACAACTTTATAGAAACTCGGCGGAGCACGAAATTTGTCGCAAAGTGCTTCTGCAATACGTGACCAGCGTCGCTGCACAAATAAACGGACAAGCAATTAGTTATTCTTTTTTTAAACATTTCTTTTCGTTTGATACATACTTCAGTAAATTTCCTTCGAAAATTAATCCAAATTTAATTTTATGTTGCTGACGGGGCACAACTTTTGGAACCCATAACGTCAATAGTTTAGGATTTGATTCACATCCAGTTGCATATTCGTTAGACAAGTCGATGATACTCAACTCTGCCTGTTCTATTAAAGAATCTGTCTTCATTTCATGATGATCTAATGGTTGACTATTATTCTTATTCGTATTGCTCAACTGTTCGTTTTGCGGTTTCGGTTCTGATGATGTTCTGTTTATTGGAAAACCTATACTCTGCGCAGGATCCTTTTCACCGACATGACTATCAGAATCGTACTCCATCAACGTCGAGACATGCTTAGGCACAATTCTCACATTAACACTTAAGTTTTCTGAGCTAAGTACTCTAGGTTTTAAGCCTTTACGCGGTGATTCACGATGAGATGCAAATGTCCCATTTGCATTTGCAGTAGTAACATCATCACCTCCTTGATGACTGCCCCCAAAACTGACATCATTTGTCTGACTCCCTGCTATGCTTATACAAGGATCGATATAACAGTGGCATTTAGCCTTTTCCAGTTTCTTATTTGCATGTGTATTCTCTTTCAGTTCTGAAGAGTTTCTCATATTCTTTTTTCCTTTCTGCTTACGTGCATTTGCTAATAGTGCTCTAGATGATAAAATATGCTCCATTGACACATTACATATTCCAGCATAAACTTCACTTTCATACTCATCACTATTTTCAGTCTTGTCACTTTGCAACTGGTTTGAAATATTTGTAGGTTTTTTTAAGTCACACATATTAAAAGTAGTATCTTTATTTAGACCCATAGAGTTGGACGAATCCTCTGATGCTGAATGATGAGTTATTTCACAGATACGATGTGTTTGAACAGGAGAGCTTGCCTTGTCTGTCACCTCTGATATCTCCAAAGAGGAGTTTCGTTCTGTACAATGGTTATACGATAGAACATAGTTGAAACAATGAAATATCTCAATAACCTTATCAATATACTCCTGTGGGTAATCTTTCTGTACTATATTATTCAAAATTCCAGTTAAGTTTTCCTTCTGAACAGTGTTCACTATTTTATCTACTCCTACAGCCTTTAACAGCTCGTAAACATTTGTATCTTTATATTTCTCTATTACTTCTTCCTGTGAAAGATCTCCCTTATGTTCAGAATTCCCATTGCTGTTATTGTTGAAGGATAAATGATGTTGCCACACAGCTGGGGTTTGAGTGCATGAATCATTTACTTTATACGCCTTAGATTGTGTCCTATAACGCAAGTTATCTCCCATATTTGTAGTATTGTAAGGAGGACCTGCTGGTACAACCTGTGGTTGTTTGACATGTTTGCGACTACTTGAATCGTCATGATAATCTGTTAATGGATTAGGCCAGCAAAAACTTGGTTTACAATCTTGTGCAACAAATTTTCTCCATAACTGAAGAACATTTTTCCAATCTTCAGGAAAGCCATTGTAAAATTTACCTCTCACATAATCCGGTAGTTCTACACAAGGATAGTAAAATAAAAAATAAGGTATAAAGTATATGACAAACAAAAGAAATTTTGTCTCCAAAAATTATACCATATCTTTCATCAAGAAGATTGTCTTTCAAAACATACATATTCTGATAAATTGACACAACGTTTAATGCTGACAATCTTTGAGCTACCGGCTTGCTTCTTACATCCGTTCCACTATAAAAATAATTAAAAATTACAGATTGAACATAAAACAGTGATTCAAAGACTAACTTTCAAAACTTACCACTCCAACGTGCCCTTAAGTACTAATTGATACTGCTTATTCAACATGACTGACCAGTTATGGAATACTCTTACATTCTTCTCGCTATTACTTGCACAAGGTGTATTAGGTAAAATATTTATGGCATCCTTCAAAACATTACCAGATTCATTGTTGTTACTTGCATGTACATCAGCAGCAATTGCTAACTTAGTTGAAATCCCATTTTCACTGTGACGTGATTGCCCTTGGGGCTTTATCTCACACAAAGTTTCTGATGGCAGCATTGCACTGGTTCTTGATATAGGCTCGTCATCAAACATACGCTTTCGCTCCTGTGGTGCGGCATTCTCCAAATTGGTAGAGGAAGTGACATTTCTGTCACCCCATGAAGTATTGGTCATTACCTTTAACTTGGGACTTATCGGATCAACATTGGTTTTTCTTATTCGCGATCTTATTCGTGATCTTCTTTGCCGTGTCGGCATGTCTACACCAATCCTAGAATTTCTTTTCTTTTCCTGTTCAGATTTTCTCATGCTCCTTTCCAGTTGCCTATACCGGTACTCTCCAAACACAATCTACAAGAAAAGAAACCTACATTAACCCTTTGCCTTACAATTTAATTTCAAAGAAACGTGCGTGTGCAGACTATGCAATTCTGTATTGTTAAAGAACTTCAGTACTCAAAACTTGCAGAATAACTGTCTAAGGAAAAATTACAACAAATGTTTTCTTTCACAAAACGCCTAGGACCGTTATCTACAATGAGAGAGTTTTAGAGAAAAAAATCATAACAGTTGTTTTCAATTATAAGAAATTTATATACTTTTGAAGCACATAAATATGCGACGGGCGTAGCCCGTCAATGTCGAATTCGACATAAAAAAATGTATGCGGGCGACACTCGTCATTTCCACTTAAGAGGTTAAACATACAAGTATTATAAATGCTAATAGTAATAACAGCATAACTAACAGATTTTTAAGAAATATACTTATCCAGAAACTATGGTTTTACCTCTTCCATATCTGCCATAATAAACGAATTTAAAATGCAATAAAGCTTTTGCGCGCTTAAACTCAGTCTAACAAGCCACGAATTATATCGTATATACAGTATCACAAAACGGCCTTTTTGAATCAACCAGAATTAACCGACCAAACCGACGCATGCGTGTAACTAGAA
This sequence comes from Priocnemis perturbator, assembly GCA_963942575.1. Taxonomy (NCBI): domain Eukaryota; kingdom Metazoa; phylum Arthropoda; class Insecta; order Hymenoptera; family Pompilidae; genus Priocnemis; species Priocnemis perturbator. Next base: position 14,565,800 of record OZ012644.1, on the reverse strand, counting down.
GTGCGCAGTTGTAAGCGGTTATAAGGCCATTCTACAATGAAGTAAGCGCAGTGTTAAGCGATTGTAAGACGTCAGGGCCAACCAATCAAAGTGCGCTTTTTCATGTACGAGCACGCTAATTGGTGTCCTGCAACGTTTTACAACCGCTTCCGACGTTCCGACTACGCTATTTTTTGTATACCTCCTGCCATAACGACCACGTGTGCCGGCCGACAAATGTAAAAGCGGTTACAAAATAATTGAGGGAAGGCGACACAGTGTCCCGGTAACAAATGGCTTCTTCTTGACAACAAATATACTGGGCACAAATATCCCAGACACCTTATCTCTCTTCCAAATCAATCCATAATTAAAGTTTGAACCGTACGTCTTTCGTCTGTTGCAATAGAAACATATAGTTTATAACTTACAAAGTCAGACACTGTCATCGGAAAAGTTTCGAAGAATGCGAAGAGAGTGTAGTAGTGTACCGGCTTTTTCTGACCACGTGTAAATTGACGCAACGCAAAATAAGCGGATAATTAACACGTTCCGTGCCGGCTCAATCTTAGGACACTTTCCGTTCAGGCCACGTGGGGCGTACACGACCCACGCTTTACGATTGCGTTGTTTTGCTTCTGAAGAATGCCTTGCAATGATTAAGATGTCCACAATTGACAGCATAAAAGTTGCTAAAAGTTCTTCACTTTACAATGAGAATGCCAAGTGGATTAAGCGGAAATTTCACCGTGGGGCGCATGCATACGCCTTACGCGGCACGGAACGTGTTAAAATTGTTGTTCGATGGATTGATGATTACTTATTTACAACGGATTACTTACATGGGTTTCGTGAAAAGATGCAGTTCGCCGATCGCTCGTGAAATCAATGAACAATGAACACTTCCGCAGCTCGTTCTACAAGCACGTCTTCGCAGCACCCAGTACCACTGACGACAAACAATCGACTGTCAGAAACTGTCACGCGGGCAAGTGCAAGAAAGCGTGAGACGCCGAACGGCCACTCGCTATTCGTACACTCCTAACTCCCCCTTGTCGGATTATCCCCACACCTGGCACAATTCGCCAGTAACAAAAGCGCGAGAACACGCGGAGACCGCGGAGTATATACGCCGGTGCGTAAATTCTTATCTGGCGGGAAGTACGCATCGGAAGATTACGGCGATACTGACGGGCTATTTCGAACCGTTTATTATACGCTATAGCGATTCTTCTTTCTTATAATAGCGCATATATGTGCCACATGTATGTGGTTAAATTAAAATGTATGTCGCTAAATTGAAAGACTTATATATCCTTGCTTTACATTCTTTCACGAGCAATGTACACATTTTAGTAGCTACATCCTGGTAAAATTCTCGAAACTCGGACATAGGATTTGCGGATAGATTTTTGCAGCCTCCTTTCGAGAAAATAATTGATTTTCTCGAAGCGCTACCGTAGAAGAACCTTGAGGTCCTTCGGACTGATTGCAATTAGCATATTGTTCAGATTGTCGAGTAGACGACACCCGATACATGCATAAAATGACAATTCCAGTCCCTGGAAAATGGATATTTCAGAAATAAATTGAACATTCCTATTGAATGCTCAAACACACTTATACGCATATATATACAGTGTCCCGCGCAGCCCTTACGTTTACGATGCCGCTACAGATAGCGATATCGATGCCGGTACCGATTCATGCTACGTAAATTAGTGACTGATCGCGCACTTTCCGAGTTCCTCCCGCGCAAGCTCGTCGGAAGCCGAAAGCTGCGATCGATAGGCCGACGTGTATAGTCGCTTTTCTCCCTGTAGCGTGCGCACTGGCATAACAGCGACGTCAATGACGCCTACTACTACGGACTGACGCGAGTATCCTTAATGTCAGACGAAGGCCTCGTCACGGCCTCAGTTTTGTTTACCGTGCCTTCGTGTAAACATCGCAGATCTTCTGAAGTAGTGGCGGCAGGATCCGAAAAGGATGAGGTCCTGCATCCTGCCTACCATCGCAATTCTAATTCTGCTAGAAGCACCCCGCCATGGTGGTGGCATATCGTACAACACGTAAGTCATCCGATTATGATACGAAACATGGTCGAACTTTGACAGATCGGACGAACGCAACCGTCTTCAATGGCCCACTTCTGCTCTTTCTTTCGTATTGACTTTGTAGCACGGTAAGAAGTGATGCGATATAGACTGATGATACACGATGCAACTGTCCGCGAAACTCAATCCGTGCCATCACTGTTCTCAGCTGCATCGTATGACAAATGAGTTCACTTTGCTTTTACTTGAGATCGAATTTGAATATTGGGTAGTGCGAAAGGCGATAACCGTTACGTGAGATTGTTCCCGATCGTACGAGAATCGTGTGTTCATCTTTTCGAGGGTATTAGGTGATGCGTCATGCGTCGTTCAACCTTACTCTTGAGTTCGAGCGATAATATGGAAAAGATGTTGGATTATTTTCCACAACCACCGTATGCTGGTTTGCATGTCAGGATAGTGTTGTGGAATCTTAAAGACGAGCGTCAAGAGAAGGAACGGTGTACGGATACGAAGAAGTAGTTTGATTCGTTCGTTTCTTGTTCTGGAGTACCTAGATACGTTTTATTGTAGCAAACAAAGATAATGTGGCTTTCATCGTGAACCCACGAGCAAAAACCGTTTCCCTATACCCAGATTGTTGGTCGCACAGAACTGATGTTTTCTGGTCAGATTATCGGAAGAGCTCAAAAAATTATGATTATATAAGTGGTCGAGCAAGAAGGCGAAAAGACCGTGAAATTTAAGTTAAAATAAAAATAAAGGTTGCAAAGTTCGCAATAGTTTCAGAGATGTGGTCAAAAATAAGTAGAGAATAGATAGAAAACACTTAATAGTTGCATATTCTTAAATATGAAATTGTGCACGCATAAAAAGACAAGGATCTCTTAGATTTCGATCTAACAATAAATCTAAATGGATGGAACACAAAGTAAGCAAGTCATTAAAGTTTCTAGATTTTTGTCAGACCCTTTTCACAATCTGCCGCATATGTAATCTAACGTATTCATATTTTATGTAATTATAAATTGATATTAATTATCCATACAGCACGTGACACGATGACGAATAAAACAATCGAAATTTGTTTTTTAACAAATTCTTAATCCGACACATGCATTACGTTTGCAGACACAATCACACGTCTCGTAGCTTGATTCTTGCGTCTATTTTCGTCAGTATAGGCACACTTATCATCTAAGGACGTAGGCCCCGGAAAGTATATAGAAGCGCCCCAATTAATTTTTACAGAACACTTGATATGTCATCCTAAAATAGAAAATTCTATCGCGATGTTTCTGTTAAACCTTATGCCGGTAGCAAGAGTGGTACCAAAGTTCAAGAGCAGAGATCTCCGTTGAAGGAATCCTGCAAAAATAACAACGGCAACATCTTTCGTTAGATATGAAAACAATAGGACGAGGACTCCTTTTTTGTTTTTTAAGAAAAAGGTGGCAGATATACACGGCGGTGTCTGAGGAAACCCAACGTCAAAGAACTGAATAGTAACAGTCGAACGAGCCTTGCAATAGACTTCGTTCCTCTCGAGGAAGAAAAACGTGGCGTTTTGTTGCGTAGGGTTCACAGAGTGCATAATTGAATGCCACTGCATTAACGCCCTGAAATGGCATTTGAAACAGTAATATTAAAGAAGAAAGCATGAAATTCCGGACGACACTTCGAACAAGAGAAAACATTTAAGCATCTTGAAACGGAAAATAATATATATAATTTGATATAATGTTCTTTTAATCATGTTACAGTATCAATGTTGACACGTCCGGTGCAATATTGTATGTTGCGACACCACGTTATTATCCGGGTCCTGTAATTACCTTCTGCGGACCATTCGGAATGCTTCGCCCCCGTTTTGGCATTTCAATTTTATTCAAACGCAAACCCGTGAAGACTGGCGAACTTTTAATGCAACGTCAATTTACCAACGAATTACGTTTCAGAGTGAAGACGTGGGCACACAAATTGGGTTTCGAACTCTCCCAGTTGGGCAAGTTTGTGACAAACGTGGAAAAATTTCATGACAGTTACAAATCGGCGGAAGTGAAGCCACGTGATGGAAATGCTTTGGTCCATGAGATAGCTAAGGATATTAAAGCTATGATGGAATCAAAGATTTCGGCAATAAAGGTAATTCCTTAACTACTTATGCCAAAGACGGATTTGTTTCACGTTTCTTTTTACAAAACGCCGTGCGCCAGAACTTGACGAGGAGAGGGGGACGTACGTAAATGTGTCTAATTTAAAAATGCATCAAAGTTCTAAGCTCTTTCACTTGACGCAAATCAATTAGCTTGTACGACGTTTATCCGACACAACAGTACATACTGTCTTCACGGAAGAGAAGCGTCAGTGCGTCGGATCGGTATTCATAGAGATGCCACGTGGGTAACTTTCATTAACACTAGAACTATCGAGGGGTCAAAGCGACTTGCTCGACATTTCGTTACAACAGATCGCTCATTTTCAAATCGTCCCATTTCCTGAAACTCGACGATCCGCGTACTTCGATAAGAGTCGGTCGCAGGGCTTGGAAAATGGGATACTTTCCAAATGGACAATCGTCATAACGTAATGTCAAGGGAGTCTCTCTTGTCAGCCCTCGGTAGTTCTAGTGTTAACATGACCACACTGAATCAGTCAATTTTCAGAGAATAATGGACGTCGCCGAAACAACAGCTCTCTCGGCGCCAGACGTCGATCCCCCTGAGTCATTCCTTTACGTGAATGCAAAGAACAACACGATCGACCTCCAGCATAGTACTCATTTCGGTGGACAGGTGAACCTAAATATGTCGGCCGTTCATGTGCCGACGAACGTTTACGATCGCGCGCCAAATGTTATCAGGGCAATAAAATGGTCTGAGGAACTCGATAAGACCTTTATCAATAATTATGAGCAGGACCCGTCGTTGTCCTGGCAATACTTCGGCAGCGCTTCAGGTTTCATGAGACAGTATCCGGCCATGAACTGGTACATGGATCCAGTCGATCTTTTCGACTGTCGGACAAGAGGCTGGTATATCGAGGCAGCGTCGAGTCCTAAAGATATTTTAATTTTGATGGACACGTCTGGTAGCATGACCGGCATACGAAGAGAAATTGCTAGACATGTCGTTAATAACATCTTGGACACTCTTGGAAATAACGATTTCGTTAATATTATTACATTTTCGAACATCATGAAGGAGGTACACTTACGTTATTTATAGAATGCATATTACACATCGGGGATATTGACAGTTTACTGTATCGTGTCACACGGAACTCAGGATTAGGAGTCGATTTCTTCTTGACGAAGCTGCACAAAAGTAAATGTCGCTGTCGATTGATCGGTTACGATAATTTCTTTGTCAAGCTCTCATAGTCACTGTCGGTAAGACTTTGATAAACCTGCTTTGCGATAGAAAAAAAATGGGGGGACAGCCTATGTGTCTATAGATTAGAATATCAAATACTGAGGCTTGATATAATTTCGAAAGAATACATATATTCACCATATGCAATTTGCAAACACGGCACAACGTCATCGGTAGAATTTTTATTAACATGGGTCCGATATATCAGAAAGTTGCTTTTCTCTTTCAAACGCACCATTTATCGATATGTCACTCCCACGTGTAACACTGCGTTAGAAGGTGCTGGGTTAGGGCACGTTAATAGTTCGAGTGAGTCATTAGTATTACCGTCAATGTCATTATTATCACTAACGGGAGGAAGAAAAGCTCTGTCGCAACGGAGTGATATACAAACACTATAAAATGATGAAAATTACAGTACTGGCGATAACTGAATAAAGGCTAAAGATGTAATGGTTACAGGTTGTGCCATGCTTTAATGACACCTTAGTTCAAGCGAATCTGGCAAATGTGAGAGAACTCAAAAAAGCCATTTCTAACCTAGAAACTAAAGAAATCGCCAATTTCTCTCTGGCCTTGACTACGGCCTTTGAACTTCTCGAATCTTACCGAAACGAAAGAGAAGGTGCTAGATGCAATCAAGCGATCATGCTCATAACGGACGGAGTGCCATACAATTACAAAGAAATCTTCGAAGCTTACAACTGGAAAGATAATCCAGACGAGCCTTTAAAAGCTGACATGCCAGTTAGAATGTTCACCTATTTAATTGGCCGGGAAGTTGCAGACGTTAGGGAGGTTCAGTGGATGGCATGCGCTAACAGAGGTTATTTTGTGCATCTTTGCACTCTGGCGGAAGTCAGGGAAGAGGTACAAACATTCACAAAAAAACCCTTAACTTATGTTACTTATAATGCGCGACTAGCCTACTAGTACATCCGCAGCGTGCTCCAAATGCGTTACCTTATCAACGCCGTAGAAACAGCTAGGAAGTAAAGACAGAAATATTACCTTCCATTCGTTACCGAGAGACTCATATTCTCTGTAAAAAGTAAATATTCATGTATTGGCTCGACCCATAAGTAATGCGCTTCTTCCCGGCCGGCAAATGCATATTAGATTAATAGTTAGACAGACATTGCTCTAATCTCAGCTTTGCGGCGCCTGAGAAGAACCGCATTACTTATGGGCCGACCCAATATATCTATCTATATCTATATACCTATATATGTATACGCCAGAACTAATTAGAATAGTGCCAAAGTCGTTAGATTATACATAATATATGTATTGTATATGCATGTATCTATGTATATATGTATGTACATCCGCATGGGAAACAGCATTATGAGCAGCCACTTGAATTGTAGGTCTTGAAATACGTGCCAGTAATGGCAAGACCTCTCGTTCTTGGCCGCACAGATCATCCAACGATTTGGACGCCGGTGTACGCCGACATAACAGATCCAAAGATGGCTGATTGGCACTGGGAGCAGCGCGAGAGCGAGGAACAGAAGCAGCGATTTCTTAAGTACAACCGCAACCGGAAGTTCTTCAATATGGAAGAGCAGGACCGGCGATTCGTGAAGAAGCAAAAGAAGGCCCACGACACGCCTGCCGATTATCAAGAGTACAGGCTCATGACCTCAGTTAGCATGCCGGTGTTCGACAGACGCGAAAACGCGGTAAGTTTTGTACGACCAACTTCTCAACGATCAGTAGATAGTACGAAGATATTCGAAGCGAGCGATGTAAGGACATTGACTAAAATTTATTCTTGCGTGGTACTCCAATTATGACAAAGAAAAAAGAAAGAGAGAGAGACAGAACAGGATATGTACGTATATGGAGCAAGTGAAACGCAGCAAATTCATTATCGCCGAAATTGTGAAGCGCACGATACCGTGAGAGAGAGAGAGAGAGAGAGAGGGGGGAGAGAGCCTTCTATCGGAACCTTTTCTTTTTTTCATCCAAATTGCACTTATTCAAACGAGCCTTCGCAAACAGTGTTCATTGTCATTCTTCTCATTCGAAGCAACCTTTCTCATGATGCGATGGCAAACGTTCAGCAAACGGTACAGACTTGATCACTGACAATTAGTCAAATTATCTACATCAGATCGTACTATTACTTTACATAACGAATCAACTGTAAGACATACGTTGCATCATTTTGATTTGTATACCCTAAAACTGGCCTTCCAATTAATGACTACTCTACCAGCAGGGTTCGTGCCTAGGTACTCGTATGCGTAAACACAAACCCAACTGATCACCTGGGAAACAAGTTTTATAAGACCGGAGAAATGATATTCTTCTTGCATTATAGCGACAAAATTTTAATATTAAATACCTTTCCTTCGCGCCTGTCGTTTTGCTGAAAAATTACATATGTCATATCGTGATGCGTGAGTTTTGGAAAAGTCCGTTCCAGTTTGTTTACCCTTCACGTGTTCATTGAGTACGAATCGATAACTACACATCACTTTTCGCATACATCCTCCCCATAAAACAATGTCCGCACTGTGGAATATTTAGACAGACGTTTCTGCAAAAGTCGCGCGCCATACCAGTACACAAAGCATGTTCTATCAATTTTAAGTTCCTCTTTGTCCGCAGAACATCACAAGGCAGGTGCTGGTGAACGAAGCATACTGGGTGACAGAAACAAGAGAGGTTGGCAGCTAAAACAAAGCAAAAAACAAGCAACGTTGTTTCAATGCATAGAACCCTGTACTTTTTACTTGTTTTACTCGTACGCGTGCTACGACCATGCGTCGGGTCTTGAATTATTTTTATTAGAGCTGAAAATTTTCTTTACAGTTGTTATTTGTGCCGGCGACTCCGAAAGTGGTTCAAGCTCGAAATCTGGGAAAAATTGTCCTCTTCATTGGCATCGTAACGCAAATCGACGATGCAACGTAAAATAGACCGAAAATCAGATTTTTTTGCAGATTTTTGTCTTACTGTTAGACCACATTCATAATCACCGGGATACTTATGAAAATACAATAACTCTCTATTGAATTTTCATTTCCATTAAGATACAAATGGACTAGAACAACTGTTACCGGTTTTTTTGACGAATCTACGGGACTGAAAACGCACCGCCGTGAGCACGCGTACACCTCCGTTCCTTTTAGGACCACGTTCGTCTCTTTAACACCTTACTTTTGATCTAATACTAGTAATGGAATTAGTTTAATCATTAGATAGGTTTAGGTATTTTAGTCTGACCCGTGCACTGTCGAGACGAGTAGAAACAGGACATTCTCCCGTTCGCCTGTTGGGTTGCGAACGGTGAACATCCTCGTAATACGTTATTATTATCATGATAACTATGATTACCATCATCGCCATCATTATTATTATGTCTATGTCTATTATTTTTATGATTACTACTGTTATTATTATAGTCATTATCGCTGTCATTGTCATAGTTCTCATCACCATACGTTATTATCACCTTTATCGATCCAATACCAATGATTAGTAGAAAAAGTCATGTCGCAGTAACTATCTATGAAGGAGGACCGTATTAGCGTAAACCGTAAACGATTGACAAAGAACACACGTACATGATGTCATTGGGCAGTTCCCTTCGGTCGTAGATTTTGCTAGAGAACTTGATCAGTAGACAAAGCCAAAGTAACCTCTCGTAACAGTTGTTTCACTTCACTGCAAATAACAACTACATTTATTCTCTTCAGTCCGCAGTAGTAGAGCCCGAAATAATTAACAATGGTCGTTCGAGCTTGATGCAACGAGAGTGATCATCGAATGAAAAGCTTAGCGCCGAGGGTGAATTATGATTCCACTAATAATTAGGATAGCTTGCGTCAGACGTCATTATTGCTATTATTGTGCATCGTTACGTTTAGCCTCATCATTATTACTGGAATAGTAGCAAGGTAGTTACGTCCAACTTTAATCTAAAGTTACAAATTTATTGTTATTATTCCTTTTATGTATCGCTCCTTGATACTACTAGAACGTGTATTTTTAGACATATTCATTGTGAATAGCGTTGTTGGAGAAGGTAGATATGCTTCTTGGGATGAAAAAGAATTCATAATTTCATTGCGATAATATCGTATCATCCGAAATGAGGAATGTGCTAAACCTGTTCTACGATTGTCTGTGCAGACGCGAATAGCGGATCTCTTGGGTGTAGCTGGGACGGACGTGCCAATTGAAGAAATAGAAAAATTGATGATGCCGCATATGGTGAGTACTCTAATTAATGAAACAAGTCATTCGTAACGAGTCTGATTCTTGAAAGTTTATAGCTACACTAGCAGCTATTCATTTTTATGATATTGCACATTAGATTACTTCTGTCTTTCGCACGATTAGATTACATAGACAATTTTCACTGAATTGGGTATCACGCAAATACGTCTAACTATTTTTCTCTTTTTCTCTCGTCTGCTATCCTACAACGGCAGCTCGGTGTCAATGGCTACGCATTCATTGTGACCAACAACGGTTTCATCCTGATTCATCCCGATCTTCGACCAGTGGTAATAATTGTCTCCAAATCTGACAAAAAAAAAAAAACAAAGTTCTACGCAACTAAACTTTTTCTAGATACGTTACATCACTATCAAAAATTCAAAATATGCTAATGCTTCTACCGTACGTACACCTGTTCCATAACTTTAACAACTTGCTAATGTAACAGTTTCAAGGTATTTTGAAACCAGCTTACAACAGCGTTGACATGGCGGAGGTTGAATTAATGGATCAAGACAGAGGCCCTAGGGAATTTGATGAAGGAATCATCATGGTAAAGTCAATAATTCATGAAAGAATATTTGCACGTCACACGTTAGACGCTTGTAGGGAAATTCGACCAATCTTGGATAAGACCTTAGCTTGGACCATCGTAATCGTGTATATCTAATAACGATGATGTTATTAGTTGTTTCCTTATGTTTTCGTATATACGCAATTGTGCGTGTAATAGCACTCGCGAATAGCCGCACTAGGAACGAAAAATAAGGTGGCCCAGACTAGAAGTCGATCCAACGTTGGTTACCTTCTTCCATTATTAATAACAACGATAATTCGAAATATAAACGTTTGTCCGCAGCTTCGCAGTGATGTCGTCAACCAAGCGAGTGGTAGCGTAACGCTCCATACAAAGTATCACTACGATGACATGGTACGTTTCACTTGAAAATATTTAATCAAAATATAAAAATCGTCAGGCTAACAAACTACATACTCCACTATGATCTGACGTCGGTTTCCCATTGTTTCTAATCTAACACCCGAACAGTGCTTGTTGCAATTATATCGATCACTTGACATTTTGTGAATTCATGCACCCGATGACATGACATAATCGTTGTATGTGACTCATCTGTTTGCAGAAACGTGTCGGCAGAGTGAAAAGAAAGTATGACTACACTGGTATATCGAAGACCCCATTCACGGTGGTGGTTAGCTTACCGGAGTACGATCATGCCGGAAGTTACCGGGTACACGCGACCGAAGAGATACATCTGTCACGTGTCAGGGGTATGATTGTCTCTTTCTCACATAAGCTCATATTGAAATATTAGCTGTAACGGCAGTTCGCAATTAGCGTTCTTTCATTTCTAGAAAAGTCTAAACAAATATGGAATTTACTGAAAATCACATTAGACTTAAGACTTCACAATCGGACTTTCCTTAAATTTTGACGGTATAGCATTTCGATGACGGATCACTGAAAAGATTCTCTGTACAGGAATTGACACGAAAATACTAATCTTCCTGATGCTTGTTCAATTTTTTACTGAATCTTAGATGAAATGACTTGATTGTTTCTTCGTTAACAAAGTAAACTGTGGCAGGAAAAGATGTGACGGATTACTTCGCGGGTAACAACTGGCGGGTACACCCTGATTGGATGTATTGCAAGTAAGCATTTGCAAACTGAAATACGATGTACATTAACTATTGATTTCCAATATTGGGTCGTCCCATTGGCAATGCGACGGGCTATCCTGTATGTAAAACCAATTACCCTGTTCTCTAGAATCAGGTACCGACCGTAGAACTAACGAAATGGCATGCTCATTAACACTTTGACTGCTGAGAATATTTCAAAGAAATCTATAACGAAATTATTACCACTTATGTAAATAAATGGAATGCGTCCACGGGTGACGAACCCATATAGACCTTTGTCGTAATTTCGTTTTTCGAGTGACGCGGCACTCAAAGTGTTAAGCATGTCACGTAGAACGGATTCTCGACATCAATACTGATCGGTTAGACTAATTCTTAACGTTCTATTCTCGTAGCTGTGCGTCGGTACTGCTAATATTAATAGAAACATTGATCGTTAATGTAAGCCTTAGTTTCGAATCTTCAAATCGCTTGACAAATTCCTATTCGTGTCCACGGCACATTATTCGTCGACATAAAAACGTTGCTAATTTTTTAGAAGGAAGGCATTCATATATAGACGCCTAATGATGCAAGTCCTTAAGAATCGATTCGTTATAGTGAAACTCATTTCTTTGACAGATACCACTACGAGGGTGAACATACGTTCAACACCTCACAGGAGCGGCTCCTTCACTTTCTGGAGCGCACCCGTCAGCCTGGCTGGAAGTGGATCGATATGAAGCAACGATCCCAACCGCCGGAGGTTTCTGCCGCGAGTTCCGGTCATGGTGCTCATCGTAAATCACATCGTTAGTGACATCATTCAATATCGTTACACGTTGCGCGTCAGGTTGTAACAGTCGCGCTGTCAGAAGGTACTTCGCGTACCTTCGACAAACGATACTCCTCACGCCAGTTTCGACAAAACTGTCGAAACTTTCCGTCGCAAGCCGATCTTTGGTGGGCTGCGAAAACTGCTGGAAACGTGTCCTTTATATAATATACAGATTTATTATCGTAACGCCCACGTCGACTGTTTTGCGTATTCTATGGGTGTCTTTCTTTGTCGACAGCATATCCGTACAAAGCAGACAGAAATTCGTACTACTGTGACAGAAATCTGCTGCTGAGTCTGGTATTCGACGCTAAGGTAACCGAATGGTTTGCAAACCCCAGCACTGTCCGCGAAGAAAAAGGGTGAGCATAATTTCAATTTCTTCAAAATGAAAAACGAACCTCCCGAGATTTATATATATACGATGCACCCAACTCGAACATGAAACACATTTTCTGTTCCATTACTTCATATGCTTGCGCATGCGCATACTAGTCGATTGAAACTTGCATTTTTCGTTTTTCCGTCGAATCACTATAAAGTGTCAAAAGAAAAAAAAAAAAAAATTGAAGCCATCGTATCTTCCGACAAGAAAAGAATCTATTGTTTAAAGAACGATGATGTCGTAGTGTATTGAAAGCGCACGATGACCGGCACATACGCAATACACGATCATACAAACATTAGCGGCAAGACTCTGGTTCTGTCTGTATATTTTCTACATTTCTGTTCTGTGCACAGTTCATTTTCTCTCTCTTTTTCTCTCTCTCTCTCTCTCTCTCTCTTTCTGTGTTTCTCTTTTGTCAGAATAGATGATGCACCTGTTCCTTTTTACTAATAACTTACCACTTTGACGCCATGCAGACCTTTAGCTAGGCTGATGAATCTGCTGCCCAGGTAACGCCATCACATCGCACCTTACGTTTTTAGAAAGTAAACAATTGATCTCTCGAATTTTCTGTTCACCCAGTGTCTATACATATCCACCATCTCCACGCACCCCTTTTCCCGACATTTTTCATACACGTACACGCCCACGCGCGCATTCACACACACCGTCACGCAGATGCACACATTTATATGTTTCTTTTCCCGTTCAATGCCTACGTACAATACGTCCCTTACCCTCTATCTTTGTCGTCGTTTCTTATTCTCCTCCCTCATTCCTATCCCCCCCACCCAACCACACAAAAAATATAAATTTTGCAGCACTTCCGTAATACCAGAGATTAGCCTATGAGCCGCCGCGTAGGGCAAAATTCATCATATTTCAGACATGGAACGCCGAAGAGGAAGTAAACCAGTTCGCGAGCGGTATTCCAAGAGCAAGAAGAATTCCTCAGGGCCCGATCGGTAGTCCGCAAGAGCAATAGCAAACAATCCTGCTCGTTCTTACCGCGCTCTTCGCGTTAAAAGAAGCTATTCACTACGTCTACCGTATGCTCCGCAACGAATAGTTCCGTACGGGAGGTAGAAAAAAAAAAAAAAGTCACCCTCCGAAAATTCCGTATCGAAAGAATCTTGAAACGGACGTGAAAAGCGGAAAGCAAGAAACGTACTGCGAGGCATTCCCTGTAGAACGTGAATAGCATCTTCCGTTTCGTTCACCGCTTGTACCGATTCGCTCCCGAATGCGAGTGAGTGGCAAAAAAAAAACTCTACGCTACCCTGAGACCCTGAGTCGCTTGATTACATCGCTACTCTCATACCGATGCGTCGCAAATGAATAACTTATGTACAGATTAAAGACGCGACGTACTCGGCGTGTTCGTTAAGGATGGGCCGATTTAGTGGTTCGATAACTGAGCCGTGTTTATTCGCAGGAAAGAGTTTCAACAGCGATTCGGGGTGACGCTTGCCTTCATGGCGACGCACAGCGGCTTAACGCGATGGCAGGATTTCCCGTTGGACGAGGAAGTCACGCCTACGGACCATCATTTTAGTAAGATGTATTCGAAGGCCATTGACGAGGTATGGTACAAACGGGCCGTCGAGCAGCACTACGTACAACCCGAGAGCTTTGTCTTCTCCGTGCCGATCGACGACTTGGGAGCAGATAACAAGACTCTCGTCACCGCGAGTCGCGCCATTTTCATTGGTGAGTCGTTGGAAGCAAACGCTCGCGGTACGATCGACGTTATAAGCACAGCGTCAACTCGATGCACGTACAAGCGGCACTTCTCGAAGCAATGGAAATAAATACGTACCGTTACGTTGGAACGTATTGACTGGTCATTTTTTCAATTGCATCCACAGTCTTAGAGAGATCGTACAAGCGGCACTTCTCGCGCAATGGAAATAAATACGTACCGTTACGTTGGAACGTATTGACTGGTCATTTTTTCAATTGCGTTCACAGTCTTAGAGAGATCGTTTGAATCAATGGAACTCGATAATTCACTTTTTTCGTTATGCGTTCAGAGGCAAAAGTCGTGCAAGTTGTCCGAGATAGGCCTTCTTTTCCTGCACTGTACATTAATTGTTTAGTTAGAAAATGAATGAAATGATCGAATCATTGAAGTATATAATAAAGGAGCAAAATGTTGCAGGAAACGGGAAAGCGAAGGCGCCAGCTGCTGTCGTAGGGTTTCAATTTCAACACACCGCCCTTCAGGGTCTATTTCAGAATATAACATACAATTGCGAGGGAATAGGAAGTTGTTATACGCATTGCGGTGACGACTCTTGGGCATGTTATCTGGTGGATAACAATGGGTACATCATCGCAGCCGAAGAGGAGATCGATGCAGGCCGATTCTTCGGCGAAATTCGCGGCCCAATCATGTCCAGCCTTGTGCGAGAAGGCATCTTTGAGCGAGTCAGGATATTCGATTATCAAGCAGTATGTTTCAAGAACCTCGAATCTAAGAATGCAGGCAGCGCTCTACTCACGGTCAGAAACTCCATTTCTATTACGATTATTAGTTAACATAACGCTAAATTCATTTCAAATATACCTTTGAAAATGCCTACAATTGATTAAAAATCTAATAGGATACGAATGGCGTATCGTGTCATGTTCTTATAATTCATTTTCAAAGAACGTAGACTTTTTCTTTTGGAAAGCATGATAGGAATGAAACTTTTGAAGTACCACTTTTTGCTCAATGGTCAAGGGATCGAGAATTTTCAGCAAGGTCCACTTGTCCAACGCCGTATGAATAACAGACTTCGCTTTTTTTGCAAATCTAGCCGATAAATCAGTTACGGCGAATAGGGTCTTGGGTAATCGGCCAAGCGGCCTGGATGTGGGCAAAGTTCGCTATCTGGGAATCTGATTACGCAGAGGCATACGCGTACCCCAACGACGAGGAAGGCATGCATGAAGATTATCATGAAACCGACGAAAAACCTGCCGTTGATGCTAAAGATGAGAAGATGTTCGATCAAAAAGTTCTCATTAATCGGACCCGACCAGAAGCTTGCGATAAAGAGGTAAATTACTCTATTCATGAAAGCAACGATTCTCGCACACAGACCTATAAATTTAAAACACAAATCATAAATGATGGTTATCTTTATCGAACCACGATTGATCGATCTGCCATTGAAAGGAGACCGACCAAAAGTGTTAGGCAAGTGGGGTCACAGGGAATTTTGTAAAATTCCTTCTGCCACGTAACTCATAACGATTTTCTTATCCATTTCTCGATTTTGCAGGTTTATCTATATTTGCGAAATTCATCGTTCACGTTATTCAACGTAGAGGCAGACATAGGTGACGATTGCATCAGACCGTATATCGTCCAACCGGTCGACTTTAGTAACATGCTCCTCGTAGTGGTAAAGAGATCCTGCGGAAACACCGAGCTACCGCCTCTGAGTGTCGTACCTGAGGAAGTAATGTACGGCAACAATTCTCTAGTTTGTCAAAAAGTGATTAGCCCGTTGCCTCGGAGACGGCCGCAATCATGCATTCGCACGCATCCAAGAGAGAGTGAGATTAAAGATCTGTGCGGTATAGCAACCAGTTTCAAACCGAACTGCCACCTCCTACTTGTACTTTTGGTAACGTGTTTCGTCGGACAGAGTAAGATACTGAACGGTTACAGTCAGTTTAATTTGCAGCAAATTTATTAATGTATCCCAAAGCAAAAAAAAATGAATCGATACGGTGAATGTCTTATGATCGCGTGAGGCAAACGGTACACTGTCAAAGGAAGAATGTTGAGATACAGAGTAACTTTATATAAGAGTATAGTCCTATAGAAAAGTAATCAGTAATGTCTGGATTACACTGCATGATGCCAACGTTGAAGCTAATGATCGGAGGTACGTTTTCTGGTAAAGTCGAGCGGTGACACTGAAAATTCGTCGGAGCATCACTAGCGGAAATGAAATCAAACTAAACGATAATTAATATGCTCCAAAGAATTCACATTCGAACGGCATCGGATTTATGTATAGGATACGAAGTTATATGCGTTAATAACTTTTTTCATCTTGATGCAAAGAAAAATCAAAGTTGAAAATTAGATGGACATCAGTTTATACAGAACTCAAAACCTGCAACACATTTTGCCTCAGTTTCTTATTACGTCACTCTTTAAAATTGCAACACACCCAACTCGAATCATCCGTTTGTAATGAATTTTTATTTCAAATGCATTACGTTTTGCGCATTAAACCGTTATGCAATTAGTTTCTTATAGTTTCAATCGTCGTCAGTTTTACTAATACACATAACATATTGTAAAGTAATTTCAAAAAAGAAGAAGCCATGAAAAGGAAGCGAAGGAACAGTGTATGTACGCCTATAGGACAAAATCAACCGTATTATTTGGCTATATACGAGAATAACGGAAAAAAGTAAGGGGGCTTTTTAAAATCTATGAGTACGAAGTCAAATACACTCTAGTATATTTACTGCAAGAATTGATAAATAATACGTTATTTTTTTATGTGGTTACTCTCAACTTCAAGTCAAATTATGTTGTGTGAAACATTCCTTTTTGACAAATCTTTTAACCCTTTTTACTCAAAGTACGTGTCTTAGTTGCATTCAAATTTACAATAATGTCACACGGTGAATTTGTTTAAAAATATATAACAATTCAGAAATTGAATGGCATAATCATGCATGTATGCTCTTTTCTATCCAAATATTTTCCATTAAGAAAAGGTAGATGCAAGGTTTTCTAATTAACGCTGAAGCGCAATTAGATGTGCAGTGAAAAATTGGTTGGGAGTGTAATTTTTTGACATAAGATGGAGTGTATGTAGAAAAATAATGTAAATATCCATTTCCATTCTACAGTAAGTAAACTGCATATGTCAAGAAATATTTCGTTAATAAAAATTCTCTTACTTTTTTACTTGCTCACAAGGAGATCGTCTCACTTCTAGATCCAACTTTGCAACATCGGTCCTACCGTATTATTACATCCCCACAGCATAAAATTCCAAAGACATTCCGTACCGTGAGCCTTATTTATTGAGTAGATCGTATAAATTATTTATGCAATTTATGCAATGTTCTCAATAAATAAGGCTAACGGTACAAAACGTAACAATATGTTGTGGTCCATTTCACAATGCCCTATCTGGAAGTGAGACGTCCTCCTTGTCAGTATAGAGCGCGGCTGTAATCGCTATACAACAAAGGAAGGCGAGTTCTTCATGGAGGAATAAATCGACAATGTAGCGTAAAGTGTGCGTATACGATACTCCGTTATCGGGAACCAATTTCCGTCATTAACGATTGATCCACTTCTCATGTCGCATATAAGGGGAGTAATTCTAAAAGTAATAGAAAAAAAATGTAGTCTACATTTCTAAATTATTCTCTCACGAAGAATCACCACCATAGCGGTTGTAACGACATCATGGCCGCACATAAAATAGGACTCTATACAGGCGAAACATTGACGCGGGTATATAGCGTCAAAGCTGTATATGTTATATAATGTGTTCCTCGTTACTGTGCAAGAAAACGGAATACCGCGCAGTTAACTAATAAATTCGTAGACCCTTGGTTGCTGGCAATACCTATAGTTTTGCTTGTGCAGGGAATGATTCGGATATAAACGATTCAGTCTTACTTTTGCCGACATACACTGCGCTGCCAGATTGAATGAAATATTTGTAAAATTACAGCCAAATCACATGTCATCTTACTCTCTACGGATGGACGAACTGCGATAAATATTTTATCAGTCGTTGGCGAATGACTATGAACGGTAGTAGAAGTCGTTGAAAACCTGAAATATACTGCCGAGGGCGCAATATGATTAATGCACCGCTGCTCCCGTATTGCTTCCTTAATTTACTCTCCGTTTCTTCAAGATGACCGTGCAACCACATAATTGTTGAATCTTTTATTGTATAGAGGATAGATGTCTTAACATTAGGACCTAGGGCATCTTCGTTGCATTTGACGATAGACCAGAGTGTCCGGGGAAGGATATTTCTCGAACAGCGGAATTGATTCGAAATATACGTATTCTTCCTCCGACATTTGAACGTCTCCGTCAAAAGCAGTGGAGATCTTGTATATTCTAATGTTACATGACACGCTATATATTTGTTTGCACCGTCTAAAACATTAAATATATAAAGATTTCTTATATGCTACAAAAAAGAACGAAGCCTGTAGAAGATAAGAATATCCGTTGAACGTTTTACAATACTAAAATGTTATGCATACTTAATGATTTTGATGTTGGAAAGAGTTAATGTACAGATTAATATATCCGTACTATTCAGTAACAAAGGCAAGTTTTAGATGTTATAATTTTCGAGGAAATTTCGAGATCATCTGACATTTATTTTATTCTTAAAGAATAATTGGAATAAATGAGAGTCTCTGAACCTCACTAATTCATTTATATTTTTTGAACAAATTCTCATTTTATTAATTTCATTTTGCGGAAATTAAAAATACTATTTGATCTGTGACAGTTCAATATAATTGTTTACACATTTTAGATAAGAATTTCCATGGGTAAGACGTTATCCGTTCACGTTCAGTATGTTAAACTAAAATATATATACACAATAATATGACAGTTATCATCGAAGCAGTGAAATGCAGTGCGAATATGAACTCCACAAGTCCTGACACTCTGCTCTGCGTGGAAGTCGGAATTGCAGTTACTAAAGTTACAAACGCATTCTTAATCCATATTTAAAATCAGCATAGATACAAAACAAAACGACATGTTATTCATTTCTTACTTTTCATACCCAAGAACAGATAAAGACAAATATTGAGTATTAAAATAGTACTCGGTATTATATATAACATTTAGCATAAAAATTCCGTCTTTAATAAAACAAACTATAGCAATTGAATAATTCAGTGTTTTATCGCAACTTGTTGGAGCAGCGGAACACATATGAGCGCATACTCATAAAGACTATACCTTCACATTCACCCTGCATACATTAATCGATTAAAACCACGTTGTTTAAAGTTTAGAGAAGTCACAGATAATAATTTTTATATTACTGCATCATATTACTGCATTGCGCAACAGTCGTAAAAATGTGTGCCTTTGGACACGCGATTAAATAAATCTTGTGGTTGACCCATAAGATGAAAGCTGTAATAAAAAAAAAATGTTGTTGTATGTTTTTCAAATAAACTGGAAAATCCTGCTATGCAAAGCCTGTTTAAAACTTCTTATTTTCTACACAACAAATATTACCCAAGATTAAAGATTTTTTTATTTACACATCAGTTTATTAAAACTTCTTAGATACATCGTCTGATTATCCATGAAGAAATAGGATATTACGTCCTAAAATATTCTGTTTGTTTTATAATATCTAATAAAAGTTCTTTCTGCATATGCTTGTTAAGTCTATTTTCCAAATCCTGTAATGCTTTACCACCCCTCAAAAAGTCTTTTATATTATGTACAGTCCCATTTTCAAGTCTATGGTCTGTAACACGGTCTTGTTGAAAGTTATATGTCCTGATCTTCTCATGTCTCATTCCCAATCCTAGTTGTTTCTTGCGTAAATTACTACGTAATGTTGTTTGCTTCTGTAATGCCTCCTCATATAATATATTTCTCAACTTTCTCAGAGCTAACTCTCTGTTCTGTATTTGGGACCTTTCCATTTGACACGTTACAACTGTGCCGGTAGGTACGTGGAGTATTCTTACAGCAGAATCAGTACAGTTTACATGCTGTCCTCCGGCTCCAGACGCTCTTTTTGTTTCTATCTTCAGATCCTTCTGACTGAGTTCTACTTCCTCATTTGTCAAATCTTGTGTTACCGCTACTGAGGCAGTACTTGTGTGCAATCTCCCTGATTTCTCTGTGGTAGGTATTCTTTGTACCCTATGAACACCTCCTTCGTATCGTAATTTTTCAAAAGCTTGTTCACCCGACACTAGAATACTGACATGTCTGTATCCACCTTGATCAACTTTATCAGACTCCATTATCTCATACGATAAGCCCAAATACTTTAAATATCCCGTATACATGGTGCAAAGATCAGAGACAAACAAGGTAGCCTCCTGTCCTCCAACACCTGCTTTAATTTCAAGAACTATGTCAGTGTTACCTGAAACGCTGTAGCTCTTTAAGATTATGTCTAACAATTTTGCATCAAGTTCTTTCAAATTTTCTTCATACAAGGACTCCTCTTCTTTCGCAAGTGATTTCATTTCTGCATCGCTCTGCACTAACAATGAAACAGCTAGTTGACTTGTTGTCACCAAGAACACACATCGGCACAAAACTTTATACTAAATTCATTCTAAGATTACACACTCACCGAGCTCATGCAAATTCTTTATGTCATCTGACCGTTTACTACGTTCCTCCAGTACCGCCGACAGACTATCAAAATCGGCATCTTCAACAACATTACTGCTTTTCAGATTGCCATTTTCATATTTACTTACGAGAAAGTTAATATACTTCCTTACGTTCAAATCAGCCACGACTTCTCTTAGAAGCGTGTCCGTAATTCTGTTTGAAAAGAACCGGGATCCTTGTAGGTTAAAGATACGCCGCAAGTAACTATTTCGGCTCGTAACATTGCAGACAGATAAATAATACGATAAAGTGCTAAGCTTATACTTGCGTATGAAAACGAACATCTTTCAAACAAATTATGACGTACGATGACAAAGAATCACGTACGAATAAAAGTAACACAGATTATAGACAAACACATATTGTTCTTCAAGTTTCGAATCATCTATAATCTATATACAACAGAGATCGTATTCGCAAAGAAGTGGAGGGGACGCAAACACGTTGTCCGCCAAACTTGACAAACTGTATAATTCTCATTGTCAGCCCACGGATGTGGGGCATATTTGACCAAGGCCTCATTGTTATTCTAATCAGATAAAATAAATATTGCCGGTATACTTTCCTTTGGTACGCACTCCATTAACCTTCAATTGGCAGAAATCAAAATCATCGTGTGAAGAGAAAAAGAACTTACAATTAAAGATGTAACAAGAACATTACACGAATACATAGAAACATTTGAAACTGCCTGCGGAAAAAAGAAATTGAACATAATGGCTCGGGGCTTGGTTGAAATACGTTGAAAGACACCTTTCTACGGGTTGGAAAATGCCCACTTACACGTCGTTGCCTAAAGCATCCGGTTCATCAGTCTTCCGAAGGTTAGAAGAGAACAAGTATTATCTTATGACTTATAACAACGGCTAGCCTGAGGGCACGAATGTTCGAGCACGTCCATATTATATATTATAGAGATTACAAAATGGTGATGGTGTGGACAATAACATGCTGGTCGAGTATATATAGTCTTTGAAATGCTTACTCACTGCTACTTGGTTATGGGCCACAGAATTTCTAATACGTACGTATTTATATGACTTAATTTTTACTCTCCGCAAGTCCTGTGTCCTCATGGTAAATACCTGTTATTGTTCATTGTACAATGATGCCACTCGTGACATGCATAGTGCAATGACAAAGGTATTTGTTGCGAGGTGCGGTGGGCCTTCAAATTTAACCGTTAACAATTCAAACAGTCGATGCTTACGTTTACATGGGCGATACGTGCGACCCAATTCAATTTACAACGAACATATATTCTTAATACCATTTGTCTAATTATACCAATCGTCAAGATCAAACATTACATATACGCGCTGGCGTCTGCGGAAGTAGTTAAAAAGTGAACAATAAAACAAAGATGAAATATTCTTAACAATATGCGTGAAGAAGTCGAACTTTTCAAACTTTTTCACTAACAATCAGACCGCTCTCATAATCACCGGAACGTATAGAGGATTTAAGCTTCCTCTTTTTTTTACGCTAATCATAGAACACCGTGGCGTAGCGCATATTTCCTCCGTGTCTCTGAATTACGCGAGCGACGTTACAAGATAGTTTTGCGTGAGTTCGAAGAATTATCAGATATCTACATTCCGAACGGACGCGCGCGCGGTCTGGCCGTACCGATATCTGACACGGAAAAGCTAAAAATATGAAGAGAAGAAACCGACTTGAAATCGACGAACTGCTTTGAAAAGTGACGGGGAAAGAGATAAGGAGGCGAGAAGAAAATTGACGAAGAATCGCACGCGATTGTATTGCAGGCCGCGGACAGAACGGAAGCATTAAAAATTTGAAATAACGCAATGTCCGCTCGCCTCGCTACACCTTCTCCGAGCGAACGGTCCCTTTCGTAAGGATAGTCAATGGGAGCTATACTCTACGCTACGCTTTTATAAAGGACGGAGCGCAGTAGGGAGAAAAGCGCGATCTTGCCCATCACGCGTTCCTCGCATTCGATTGCAATGGATCTTGTGACTTTTCTTCACGCTTGCCGTTGAAAAGTCTGTGAATTTTATAATATATATAATATTCATTATTATATATGCAACACAGGTATACATGTTATGTATATATATGTTTATGTGCGAAAGAACAAGCAGATACGAGTATGTGCGGTGCAACTTGGGTCAATATGATTAAGTGTGGCCTATCGTCAAATATAAAGTATATAAGTGTGATGTTCTCTCAACGAATGCACTGAACATACCACGAGAGAGAGAGAGACAGGGAACGGGGCAGAAAGCGAGTTATACACTCGCTCAACATAAGTTATGTACCGCCGCGGAGTCCGCTGTAATTGACGGTATTAGTTTTCAATGAAACAAGTGTTGCGCGTAGTTTGAGCACAAACGGAACGGAAGGTGCAACGGATCGCCGAAAAAGGTCTTATTTGAATGGTAAGCCGTATGCTTTTTTTGCGATGAAGGCGACTCGACGTTTCGATGCGTTTCAAAATGAAAATTGATTTCGATGCATTTGTGTGTGCAGGAATTATAATAACGCAACGATGGAGTCTTACGAGAATCGGGCACAGGACAGAACTCAGGACGGAGGTAATTTGATCGTTAATTTATCGTTCGTCGATGTTTCATTATTTTATAATATCGTCGCTATTATGTCACGATGTGTTTGTGCGAAGATAATCGTACTTTACATTATTCTGTAACCTCCTGCTTAGAGTGTTATTGATTCTTGGTTTCTATTATACGGACTATTACTTGTTAGGAAGGATTTTTTTTAAGCGAATATTGTATTAATAATCGTGAGGTTCGGTGTAACGGATAAGGATAGAATACTGTTAAGTGACGATCTTTTATGTTATTATACTATTTCCATGTTCCATTGATAAATGCAGCATTTGAATGAGTGGTGTCTTATTCAAATTTCTGTAACCTAATTTTTTTTTTATATAACAATATAACGTTTCTGAAAATAGAATTTCGTATGTGTACAATAATAGCAATATGCATTTTGTACATAAAACTTTCACCCGATTAATTAAAAATCTATAAACTATTATAATATTTAAGTTAAATATCAAAATCCCTTTACGTCACATCTTGAACGTCTGTATTAGGAAGGTAAAAAAATAGTAAACTTGCAAGTGAATTTTTCAATAATGTATGGAAAGCATTACATTTAAATAATATTTGTTACAGACTATGGATTTGTTTGGCAAGATTATCTTGATGCTACCAACACTGTTGAAGTTCCGCAAATTATGTTTCCACATGTTGAGCTAACACTTCAAAGTGGTATTGAAATAGGAATGTCACTTGAAGTACCATTGCCAAAGACTGGAAAACAGGAAGATATATCGTACTGGGTGGCTTCTATCGTTATGGCTTGTGGCCCATTGCTGCGGTTACGCTATTTTGGTGGAGATGATAGATCGTTAGAGTTTTGGTTTAATTTGACGAAAGAAGCTGCCCATGAAATTGGATGGTGTGCAAAGAATAATAAGAGTTTAGAACCACCTGATGTTATTTTGCAAAGATCACCAGATTGTATAGAGAAACTACAACAATTCCTACTGACCACACGTACTGTACCGCAAGAAATGCTCACAGGGGTTTGTACACGCAATACATGACTTATAATATAAACTATCCTTTACTAATAATAAAACCCTTGTTATCTTATAGGATGGCCTTAGTATGTCAGACAGAATAAAACAAGGTATGAAAGTTGAAGTCAGTGATGTCTTACATCCTTATAAATTATGGGTTGCCACGGTAAGCCACACAAAATATTTGATATGCTACATCATTAAGTTTTCCAACAGTTTGATATTTTATTTAAGTAATTCTATCACTATATTACTGGTATTAAACATGCCTTTGTAAATATATTATTATTTTTAGATCATTGATAATGTTGGAGGCAGACTGTTGTTAAGATATGACACACCTAATTCGTTGATGAAAGACTTTTGGATGTTTTGTACATCAGAACATTTACATCCATATGGTTTTGCATCCAAATCTGACTCCACCTGGTTTTTAGAGCCTCCAAGTTCCATAGTGGAAATGCACACATATGAAGAGTGGAAAGATTTAATTGAATCAAAACCCAAAGATTATGAACTAACAGAAAATTTATTTAACAACGTGGTAGATCATCCAAAACACAATTTTAAAGTTGGTATGAAATTAGAAGCATTAGATCCAACTAATCAAACAAAAATATGTCCAGCAACTATTGTGAAAGTATTTGATGATATATACTTTTTGGTTCATATTGATACATATGATGAATGTATCAAAAGCACAGAAATAGAACCATATGTGTACAACAATAATGGAAAAAGTACTTGGCTTTGTACAGCTGACCATCCGTTTATATTTCCCATTAATTGGGCAAAACGAAATGAAATTAAGTGGGTATTGCTTTGTTTATTTTGATCGTTAATTTTATTTAGTTAAAAATAAAAAATGATGTGATATTCGTTTGTTCTGTACATTTCAGACTTACACATCCGCAAGGTTGGTTTTCTGAAACTGATGATTTTAATTGGGATCAATATCTGAAATCTACCAACGCTACTGCAGCAGATGAATCATTGTTTTCCGAGAGAGTAACTGCAGTCGATGCAGGATTTGAATGTGGTATGCGGTTGGAAGCTGTAGATGTGCAGCATGAAAACATCATTTCCGCCGCTCATATTACCAAAATAGTTGATAATCTTTTGTGGATAAAGCTAGACAGTTACGAAAATTGCCAAGCGGAATATATTGTTCACACGCATTCGTTGCAAATATTTCCTGTTGGGTGGTGTGAATCTAATCATTACCCGCTAAAGCCTCCGATTGATTATGTCGAATTGTGCAAAAAGTTACACGTTCCTACTAAAGAGGAGAAAAAGTCAACTGTTTTAGATATACCAATATCTGAACCACGGTCTTCACTGTGGTGTCCCAAAATATACTTCAATTATCGTTGTTTTACGGGTCCCATGATTTCTAAGGGAAAATTGGCAACACTCCCTAAAGCCGTAGGACCAGGTCCTGTCATCTTAGTAATGAGAGAAGTGTTGTCAATGATAGTGTCGGTCGGATACAGGAGTGCTAGGATTTTAAAGGTTCTTCAATGCGACTCTAAACCAGATCCTGGATTTCACCTGGAAGTGTTGAAAGCAAAACATAAAAACAATACCTATAGAGCTAGTGTGGCTGTTGTTACATCTGGCGATATGGTGGCCGATTTTTGTAGAAATATTTGTAAAAAATTGATGGTGTGTCCAAACTTATTCGGACCTTTATACGTATCAGAGAATGAATGTCCTGACAGATGTCATAAGACATCGAAAACGAAATTTAGTAAGTTAGCAACACGCTTGTAATTACAGTTTATCAGTAATTCTTTTATGTCAATTATCACAAGGTTTTTTGTCTGGGAAAACTAATTTGATTTTTTCTCAACAGCATCTGTTGGTACTGGTAGGCGAGGTAAACCTAAGGGTTACACTAGTATAATGGTACAAAAGCCTAGACCGTGGGGAAGCAGACGGCGGAGAAGGCGTGGCCGATGGGCCAATAGGGATAAAGACGCACAAGATGATTATGATCGCGAGGACGAAATGCCGTTTATGTCTTTGGACTTAGCAAAACATGTATCGGAAGGCCTCGAAGATACATTTGATGGTAGACAACCTCTGTCAGAAATAGATATTATGATACAGAAGGGTTTAGAAAAATCTGACAAATCGGATGATTTAAAAACTGAACCACCCTCAAGCAATGCTTCGGAAGATTCAGGAAGTTCCTTTAATGATAGAAAAATTAAGGATAGCCACTCGGACAGTCCCAATAACTCAAACAGTAAGGAGCAGTCAACGAAATTTAGTCAAAATGGAAGTGCTGTGAGAGCAAATAAGAGAGAACGGGACTGGGATACGAGTATAGAATCTGATTGCTCGGAAGCAGATGCTGAATATGTCAGAATGCAGAAAAAACAGAGGCGACCGAAAACACGAAAACTCGATTCAAATCCATTATTTTGGACTGTAGACGATGTGTTTAGATATCTTCGAAAAACTAATGATTGTAAAGACATTGCTTACCGTGTCAAGCAAGAGGTAAGCCAGATGAATAATGATTGATTCTACTGCAATATTTTTGAATAAAATATGTTAATCACACCTTTTTTACACTAGGAAATCGACGGTCTGGCTTTTTTGCTTCTTAACTTACCGTCCCTTACTCAGCATATGAAGTTACGAACAAGTTTAGCTATGAAACTGTGCCGTCATGTCGAACAAGTTAAGGTCACATTCTTTCTTCGACACATTAATGAAATTGAACCAGAGCAATATCAAGTTATGTAATGTTCCTTGATAATAGCACTGCGTTATTTATATTATGCAAATATTTCAATCACTTCCGGAACAACATAATAACAAAATGTTGTTCGTTTGTACTATAATGACAAAAAATCTTTTCAAGTATGTATGTAGAATGCCAAATCGCATGGACTTTGAGATGTGGATGTACGTATGTATGTTTGTTTGTGAGTGTATTTTAGTTTAACAGCCCTATTTATATTTAAATCTTAATATAACTTTTGAAATGGTCTCATTTAAATTATTCAGTGTGTACAGATTTTTATCAAATATCGTGCTAATGCTAGCTAATTGTATTTTGAATTATAACATTCTTAAATGTTCAAAAGTCTTTTATACTTTTTCGCATTTTGGTATTCTAATAGCAATCTTTTGTTATATTTATGAGAACGCACACATTAATGCACAATGGATTACATCATTCTGGATAAATAAACTTTCCAAGTGTTAGCCACTACATAAACCATGCTGACACATACACAATCTTGTACTGCTATTTACAGTACATGAATCATTTTATCGAGTGACAATGTCATATAATCGCATAACTGCAGAAAATAAACAAAATAATTTCACTATCGTAGATAGACCAGTTCGTCGACATTTTGTGAGCTTTTAGTGTGCCACAACAAAAATTAAAATTATGCTCCTGATGCCATACGGATGGCAGAATATATGAATAAAAAGAGCTAAATTATTTCTACTTCATGCACTGTGCCTTTAGCGCACCACCTTATGAGTGCATAATGAAGGAACAATACAAAGTCCTTGCAAAAAAAAATTGCAACAGTATTACGCAACAGACACATATATACACATACGATATAAATGATAGGTTCTAATAATTTAAATTTACATGTTACATTTACAATATTATGTCTACAGATTATTTTTGCCGTCCAATATAAGTCATTATATACATACATACTTGCATGTGTAGTCGTTAGTTTTCCTGCACGACGAAAGTTTTGTTTCATCGTGAGGTCCTTTATCATCCAATCAATTTGTTGCAAAGTTGATTTATTTATACATTATACTTGGTACATATGTTTATAGCGGCATATGCAAGATTACCGAGGGCGAGAACTATTAGTAAACTGCAGCGCTAGTTTCATAATTCTGCGAAACTAAAAAGTTAAGTTAAAATGGTATTCATTCGCGTCGCGCATATGCACGCATATCAAATTCTTGAAATTATATTATCAATGCTATCAATGCGTTCGATACAAGGACAGATTATATACATTCGTATACATCCTATCCATACGTGTACATACATAATTATGAAATAATAGACACTTATATTGTATATGTCTAATTAATGTTTCAAAATATATTACATACAATTAGTAACGTCACAAACCTGTTATGTCGTCATTGTGAATTTCCAATCTTAAGCTATGGAAAGATATTATAATATACGCTATATATGATGTATAATTTTGTAATATTGACAGTTGTTAATGTGATGAAGTAAATTAACATTACTAGAAAAGAACCCAGGATGATTGCAGGGATTACTTTCAAATACGCAAATTTTAAATAATCCAAAAAATACATGCGAGTAATAAATGCCTAAAAGGTTTATACATTTGCAAGAGTGACGCAAAGTGCGTTTTTAAAGTACAATATATAAAACTAAAGTTATCCTAATTTTTCTCGAGTCCTAGATACACGGCCCTAGCACTAGCCTCCCAAAGAGTCACATCGACTTGACATTTCCCAAAAACGTTTGCTCGTCTATCAACTTATTCTCCGAAATTTCACCTGTCTTCGTCATATCAATCACTTACAAAATTTCACTATAATTCAGTCGAAACTCCTGCAAAACATAAGATGACGATAAAAATGTGCAAACATTGCAGCGAAATGTCTAAGCAAGCCGTTTCGATATTTTGGCACATGATTCTAGCATCTAGCGTTAAGAAGCGTAGAGCGGAGCGAGCCTGACAAAAGAAGAGTGGTCGCAGAGTTTCGAAAATTAGCGCCGTTCCTCAGTCCCGCGAGTGTACAATGTACGTCACGGCGCTCCGCCAATGAATGAGGCACGGTAGGGTGCGCAGTGCATCCTACAGTTCATCCGCAGACCTGGAGGGGGTCCAACTTCTCTATATATGTGCACACACCTGCTATATGCATTCTCGCACACGCGCGCAGTGCCGTGGCACCTCTGTGTACGTGTGTCATGCGCGAGTCAGTGGGTTATTGATGATGCGCTGAGTGATGACAAACTTTTCGTCTCTGTAACGAGAGTGTAAAAAGGAATCTGTGCGTTAGGTAAGTTCCGCAGTGGGCGATAACGTTAGCGCGCAAGGTGAGAGAGACCGCGAGAGAGTGAGAGAGAGACGAGCGGCAGGACGATTCTCGCTGTCCGGACGAATCTCTCGACGTAAGTTGCGGAGCGTCTGCGATCAATGCTCGGTTCGCGGCTATTACGGGTGTGCCCGTTTGCTCAGCCTCGCATACAATTTCCGTCCCGCTCTCCGTCCCGTCGCGCGATGCAAAGCCGACGAGCCCGACAAACATTTCGCACGTCCCGTGGTGTCCTTCTTATCTGGCAGAGTCCTCGGCAGGCGTAGACGTAAGGTGTGCTCATAAGTAAGGTCAACCCGTTGCGTTCGCGGACAAAAACGGCACGCGTATTCCGGACGGATATGTTGTGTGAAATTCTGTCGTTGGCATCTGTTCGCTCGCGTGCCAGTCGCGGGCGTTGTAATTGTTAACGGTAGATCGGCGGACGAATGTCCGGCGAAGAATTTGCGCATAGGTTTTCGCAGACTTTCGGCCGCCTCTTCGCACTGTATGCGTAATAGCGGAGAATAGTGTTGCGTGTGCCGTTGCTGGATGATGCATATATGCACATGACGTGTGAACGTTTCCTGCCGGCACCAGCAGCCCAATTGTTTCGGGTTTTTTTTTTTTAAATTGGTGTATCTAATATTTTGTAACAGAAGTGTATGTGATACTTGAAAATTTTTTACTTTTGGCTAGGGTTCAGTATTAACTCCGTATGTCATATGAAAGAGTGTTGTAAGCCTGCGAATGGGGGAGTGTGATTGTTGTCTGTATAGATTTCTTGTGATTTCAGATTGAAACGTTTAGCGGATCGCTAGGTCAAGGGATCACCATGAGATTTGCCGTGTGCATTATCTCGGCACTGGTGTTACAAGTATCGGCTTTGAGTGAGTGCAATTATACATTGAATGCGTAATTTTGTCCTTTTGTTTGCATTGATGATATCACTGTAGAAAGGATATAGAAAAGATGTCAATTACAAAGTATTCAACGTATTTAAATGAGAGTCGCAGCATATGTAAAGTTTATGTATATACATAGGTTCACCGTCCGTTGACCCACTTATGGGTTAGGCCTAATGTTCTTTCCAGTACAGTGTCATTTGATTTCACAGCAAATATTAGGTTGTCCCATAAGTTTCTTCCGCGCCACGCTATGCCAGTTAGGGTCATTCATAGAGTGGCGCGGAAGAAACTTATGGGACAACCTAATGTGATAAATCTGATAAAATATGTCTTATGCTTTACCAACATTTATTTAGCAGGGTCAGAATAACTTTTTTTTCATACTTTTACCTTGCAGAAAGAGCATTTTAAATAAAATCTAACAAAAACCTTTGAAATAAATGTACATACAGCTTAATTTTTCTTTAGCGTATAAAAAAGTATCAATAGTTTATTGCTGAAATTTCTATTTGATCACATTTTGAAGTGTTGCTCAATAAACAGTCCAATGGCGCTTTTATACTATTGGACAATAAATGTTGGATGTGTACTCCTTTTTGGTAAACTACCAAATCATTTACTTACCGTAAACATATATTTTATATAGTCCAATCACCACCACGGATATCTAAACAACCTCCAACTGATGAACAACTTTTTCAAGTGGCTCAAGCAAAAATCAATGAAAATGACAAACCATTCTTAATTGAATGTGAAGCAGAAGGAGAACCTGCACCAAGGTATCATTTCTATCTATTATTATTTTACAAATACATGCAACAGACATATTTGCTTTGCACTCTGTAATCTGACAGAACACTATACAAAATAGAACAATTAATATAAAAAGATGTATCTCTAGTCACTTATTATACGTTTGTCTTTCTTATAAGCTCTATACATCATCTTAGTCATAATGTGCTGCTATAGTATAGTTGGATTCACAATTCTTGTAGTACAAGCAAGTTAAAGTGACTGGTGCTAATTACCAGGATGACCTCATACCTTGAGGGGGGATAAAGTTACCATTACTGATAATGATACCATTCATATGGTATGGCTTGAATGAAAATATGGGAGTGGTCTTTTGAACAAAATAGAATTATATTATTTAAACATGATGATATGTATTAAATTAAATAATATACTTTTTGCAAAGCACCTTTTTAACCATGATGATAATGTATTTCTTGCAACAAACTTGTTTCTTTCGTGAGGTTGAGCGATAAATAACTTCGATATTTCTTTGCTAAATATATTACTACAGATTCTGACCTACAAAATATTATTCGTAGTTAACGATTCCTTTCCTTTTCGTAGACAAGTGATCAATTCCATATACATAGAATCCGGCTATTTTTTAGCTAAAATGAAACGTTTTACACGGAAACACCGATGTGTTTATCGTTACTCTATTTTTTCCAATTTATATGATTTTGAAAACGAGATCTGATCTGCCTTGCAGCTGGTGTCCTTCTATAAATTCTGAATAGCAGTACGTGCCGAAGTTGCACTTATAGGTTCTCCATCCTATCTACTTTACAATATCTCCTTCAAAAGTGTGTTTACCGATTGAACAGCTGACTTGAAACTAACGGGTACCTATCCGTTTATAGAACATAAATGTCATTAACCAGGATGACTCATTCGCGGCGTTGAGAAGATGGAAGTTTGCATCTTGCAGCGAACCTTATACATGACTCAGCTCGATATGCTTAGCGATCAATAATTTTAGGCTACATGCTTGAAAAATGTTGATTAACACCTATACTATTTACGATTTAATCGTAGCTCTTGAATGTACTAAATTCTAAACATTGCAATGTTTCAGATACCGATGGATTAAGAATGGGAAGAAATTTGAATGGCCGGCATACGACGACCGCATATCTCAGCAGCCCGGAAGAGGAACGCTGGTAATTGCAAGACCACGCGACGAGGATTTGGGGCAATACCAGTGTTTCGCGGAAAACGAATGGGGCATAGCAACATCTAATTCAGTTTTCGTACGAAAAGCTGAATTGAACTCGTTCAAAGATGAGAATCCAATAAGTTTGCACGCGAACGAAGGGGAACCCTTCAAATTGACTTGTCAACCGCCAGATGGCTGGCCAAAACCAAACGTGTATTGGTTGATTCAAGATACCGTCGGTAGTATTAAATCAATAAACAATTCAAGAATGACATTGGATCCTGAGGGAAATCTTTGGTTCAGCAACGTGACTAGAAACGACGCTTCAGATGATTTTTATTATGCGTGCGCGGCAACATCTGTATTCAGGAATGAATACAAATTAGGAAACAGAGTCTTATTGAATGTTATCTCTACTGGTATGTCGGCTAGTCAGAATAGATACGCACCTGTTAAACAATATGTGAGCAGAAAGAGTGAGGTCGCTCTGCGTGGAAAAAAGATTCAGTTGTACTGTATATATGGTGGAACGCCATTGCCTTACATTGTGTGGAGTAAGAACGGCAGGTTAATTACGCCGAACGATAGAATAATGCAAGGAAACTATGGCAAGTCTTTGGTGATAAAGCACGTGAACTTCGAGGACGAAGGAGCGTACACGTGCGAAGCGTCAAATGGGGTCGGAGACGCGAAATCGTATTCCATTAACTTGCAAGTTATGGCTATACCATACTTCACGGTAGAACCGGAACTTGTGAACGCAGCGGAAGACGAGACCGTCGAATTTCGATGCGAAGCCAGCGGAGTTCCCGAACCTGAAATTAAATGGATTCATAATGGCAAACCGATATCCGAAGCGCCGGCCAATGAGAGAAGGAAGGTAACAGCTAATTCGATAATCATAGAAAAATTGAAGAAAAAGGACACTGGAAATTATGGATGTAACGCCACAAATTCTCTAGGATATGTTTATAAGGATGTATATGTAAATGTATTGGCTTTGGAACCAGAAATAACGCAACCTCCGACTGATAAAGCAACAGTAGACGGGAAAACCGTGCGCGTTACGTGCCGTGTATTTGGAGCGCCAAAGCCAGCAGTTAAGTGGGTTAGAAATGGTCAGGAATTGACGGGAGGGCGGTACAAAACTTTGGAGTCCGGTGACTTGGAGATTGAAAACGTGATATTTATTGACGCTGGCACTTACACGTGCCACGCATCCAATAAATTTGGTGAGGTAGAAGCATCGGCTAATCTAGTAGTGAAAGAACGGACAAGAATTACTGACGAACCAGAAGATTACGAGGTGGCAGCAGGCAACACAGCAACGTTTAGGTATAGACATGCTTTGGAATTAACAACTATTGAAAGTTATTAGCAAGTAGAACGTCTCACTTCGCAAAGGCATGCCGTACCGTAGGCCTTATTTATTAAAACAAGTTCATTCCGTCTCGGAAAAGACGTCATATCTCATTCGGTGTTATGATACTGAAAGACTAATCGGACGAAACATTATTTATGCAATTTTCTAAATAAATATGACTCACGGTACGAAATGCCTTAGGGATTTTACGTGCACACGATCATACGTGGAATGCAACATTATTTACGGTAACATTAACACTTTACAAAACTTTTTCTAGATGCAATGCGGTTACTGATTCAAGTTTGACCCTCACAATCGATTGGCTCAGCAACGGCGAACCTATAGATTTCGAAATGGAACCACGATTCGTAAGGAGCACTGATTACTCCTTGATGATAACGAAAACGACTGAGCTGGATTCCGGTACTTACACATGCGTTGCTCATACCGAGCTGGACAAAACAACGGCACAAGCGACACTTACGGTTCAGGACGTACCCAACGCGCCCATATTAGTCAGTGTCGCTTGTATGTCGAACGAAGCTTCTGTACGGTGGTCCCCCATGGGAGATAATAGAGCTCCCATTCTAAGATATACGATTCAGCACAACACGAGCTTTACAGCCGACACATGGGAAATTGCAAAAGATTTTGTACCTGCTACTGAACAGACCCATGACGTTCCAATGACGCCTTGGGCCAATTACACATTCCGCGTTTTGGCTTGGAATAAAATAGGTAAGTCACAGAGCTGTGATCCTATTATGTTTACTGTGAAGCTATACTTTTATATTAATTTGCTGACTAAAGACAAATGAAAAGTGAGATAAAAAAACATGTACACACAGGGCCTTCATTACCTTCACCGCACAGCGACGTTTGTACTACGCTACCTGACGTTCCATACCGGAATCCGGATAACGTTGTTGGGAAAGGAACAACCCCTCAAAATCTTGTCATTTCATGGACAGTCATGCCGCAAATAGAACACAATGCGCCTCGATTCATGTATAGAGTATATTATAAACGAGATATACCGGGAGAGAAGTGGACTATAGAGGACATAAATGATTGGAAGAGAAATACTTTACAAGTAGACAATCAACCGACTTACCAAAAGTATAAAGTAAAAGTTTTCGCCATTAATGAGAAAGGCGAGAGTAGAGCGATACCTGTTGAAGTAACTGGATATTCTGGAGAAGATGGTAAATGCGTACATTTCATTCTACCCCTATCTATACTCCCCTGCCGTTTCATTAAATCATGACTTCCATGAAACATATAACGTTTTTTCGTTTCAGTACCGTTACAAGCTCCCAGTAACTTTACTGTGAATCAAGTGAAGTCGAGCACTAGTGCGCAACTATCGTGGAATGCGGTACCTGAGGAATCTGTAAGAGGGGAACTACAGGGATATAAGATTCAAACGTGGACCGAAAAAGATGGTGAAAAGGGAATGCGTGAGATCGATATTAGAGGCGGCAATAGGACACATGCACTTATTACAAAATTTGTTCCATATAGTAAAAACTTTGTGCGAATATTGGCATACAACGGAAGGTAATGACATGGAATGCACTGATAATGTCCTAGTTTTATTAGAAATCCTCTAAACTGCTCAATGTTATGGTTTCTCGACTCTCGTAGGTATGCGGGTCCTCCTTCTGAAACATTAGGTTTCGACACTCCGGAAGGAGTGCCAGGAACGGTTTCTAGTTTAGAAGCATTTCCTATGGGTTCGAGCGCCTTGTTTCTAGTTTGGACGAGACCAACAGAACCAAATGGCATTCTGACTGGATACAGAATTTACTATCAAGTTGTAAACGGAACAACGTTGGAGCCGCTCTTAGAAAGGAAACCACATATATTTGACTCCGAGGCTACCAGTGCCAAATTGGCGACTTTAGCACCGGACACGAAGTTCAGAGTTCATATCCGCGCAACAACCAAAGTTGGCGAAGGAAATGAGTCCGTATTACATTTTTCCTCTATTTTATGTCCTTATGACTTTATTTCTAATTTTCTGTTTGCTAATTTCTTTATTATTATGGCTACAATTTTCTTTATCACTTTTCTCTATTGGCTTTCAGTTATTATATTGAGGAGAAAACGCGGACTTCTCAAAGGCCAGATATTCCACAGTTTACTTGGGAAACTGTTCCAACCGAGAACGGGTTCGCGAACGTGAGAATTATTTGGCAGCCAAATCTGAATGGCAATCCTGGTAGTCACTTCTTTGTAAAGTATAAGCTGAAAGGAGAAACGATATCTTTGGAAACAGATCCCGAATACCAATCGAATACAATCGAAGTGCGTACTTAAAATCGAAATGATAGGTACAAATGATACATATGGCACGAATAGGCGGAAAAAAAGTCAAATTTTATAACCTGACACAGATCCGTGGCCTTCAAAGCGGCGAAATCTACACGATGTCCGTTGTTGCTGTTGATGGAGACTACATGACCGAAAGTGCATCGCAAGAGGTGGAAACTAGTAGCGAAGGTCCCATCATTCAACCGAAAGAAAATGTGGCGACAGCTGGATGGTTTATAGGTAACGACAGGCTTTCAAGAATTTACAATTTTAACCGTAGATCTATCGAGGATGTCGAAATGGTTGTTTGACATTTTGATCACGTTGGTAGAACTAGAGGTGTATGTGCAATAAATTTGATTTACAGGAATGATGCTGGCAATCGCCTTCCTTCTATTAGTACTAATTATTGTTTGTGTCATCAAACGTAACCGAGGTGGAAAATATGCTGTTCATGAAAGAGAATTAGCTGCAGGGCGAGGAGATTATCCTGACGAAGGCGGTTTCCATGAGTATTCTCAGCCGTTAGATACAAAGTCTGCAGGTGGTCGAGCATCTTTAGCTTCATCTTCGCATCAGGATGGAAAACATCCAGAATCTGATACGGATTCTATGGCGGAATACGGGGAAGGCGATACGGGTTAGTTCAATTGTAAAAAAAGTCAAAGTTCATGACTAGTTAGAAGTGCACAAAAGCATAATGAAATCAGTTTTAAGCTGACGCATGTCATGCACAAACATTTTTGTTTTGAAGATGCAACTAAAAAATAAGCATGAAACAATGATATTTTTTAATATAATCACCGAGCAAACAATCAGTATTTATATATTTATTGTTTCACTATGTTTGCGCAAGTACGGTTTGTGACAAAATTTGCTTAAAGTCTGTCTTTTGTATTTGTGTATTACAGAGAATAGTGGGCTTATTTTAATATTAATTTTGCTCTTATCTTCTAATTTTTATCACATTTTGTTATTTTATTTGCTTCATTGCTTGACGTAATACAGAGGGTATGAATGAAGATGGATCTTTCATTGGTCAATATGGCCGACATCGTAAGCAGGAACAAAATTCACAAGCATTTGCCACGCTAGTCTGAGGTAGGTAGGTCAAATATGCTTTCAATTTTCAGTTATTTTCCATAAATGTGTCGGTGATTATGAAAGCAGTCTAAAATAAAAATCATTTTTTTCTATAGTTTACTTATACAAAGATCTTTTTCATAATTACCGGCACGTCAATGTGTGCCTGTGAGTGCGTGTGCTGTTGCTGGTGTCTGCATCTTGTGGCTATTTTTAAACGATACTTAACGGTGTATTGAAATTAATAAGATTTCATCATAGGGCGCTTTACGGAAGATGGATCTTTTATTGGACAATACGGACCCAAAGGTAGACCAGAGGAAACACCAGCTATTCCAACTGGTACTATGGCCACGTACGTGTAACCTCTACAGTTCTTACTCAAATCGTATCAAATTTTTCTCCTCGTCATGGATAAGGACGAAGTCCTTGCCTACTGCAGCAGCTGTGCTACGCACCTTGCGCTGGGCGCAACGTCCAACACTATACTGCCAATTAGAATTTCATTTTGGGTTTTATAATTCGTACAAAAGATCGTGTGACACGTATTACTCCTCGACAGTATTAGAATAGGGTGCAATTATTGAAGCAACATAACAAAGACGAATCTTTATTTATTTAAAGTAATACTGAAAAGACTCACAATGTTAATCTTATGAATCAGACATTGAACTTTCAAAAAGCTTTCGTAAGATACAATTGTTGTTAAATGTCTGCCATCCACTGAAAAGATCTGAATATTTCATGCGTGTATGTTATTGTCATTCATATAATTTTCCAGCAGCTCTTCGATTAGCCGCATTCCTGGGTAATTATAAAACCCAAAGAAACAATAAGTGTTTCATAGCGTGCAAGCTATTTATGGTAATCGTACTATAGAAAGTATTCTAGTACTGATCGTACACATTTGACAAGGCCAGATTGACCCAGACATATTTTCGTTTAATACAGGGTATCTAAGTAATGCTTGTATTATTTGGATTGGGTATAAAATATTTTTTAAGATTGCACATAGTATCGAACGCATGAAGACGTAATGATGTTTATTCATCTGAAATTATTGAAAAAATCGCACTGGCTTATATATACATTGCAAGATGGTATGTGTAGTTTTAAAACGACCCATATGACGTAGAATGCGGTCTCGCAATCTGGTCTCGACTGATCATAACTATACAAATTCAGATATCAAATAATTCTGAAAAATCTCAAGCGCGATCACGTTTTTACTCTGCCGAAAAAGGGCCAAATATAGTAAATAATTCATGTACGGTTAACGTGCACTTGCATTTGATTGTCGATTCACAAACGACAAGAAGTATTTAAAACTTTAATTATTATTAATACGATATTAACGAAATATTGTATATGCACTACAGTAGTTAAAGAGAACACAAGGCCTCTGATCGTTGCTTTTTGTACGTGGAACATGTTTTAGCTAAAGCAAAATCTTTTTTTATTTTTGTAGAAGTTTACTTTCCTTTATGATAATTTTATACTAATTGTAACAGAGTGAATTATGAATACTGATATATGATTGTTTTATTGCAATGCTGATATTTCATATATGATTGTTATCTGTCTATATATATATCAACTGGTAATTAATATCAAAAGTGATGAAAGATAGCAGTCATACGAGTATAGCTATGAACAAAGTTTTTGTGTTTTAAAAATACGTAGTGTTCAAATCCTAATCATATTTTACCGACTCGTCGACAAATGTAGCAGCTAATTACCATATTCAGTTTATGCATTTAATGAAAATGTACAGGTAATCTGCGGAGCTCTTGCAAGTAAATATGACAGGTACAAAAACGAAAAAAGGTACAAAATGTAGAATACTTATGGGATTTTAGAGTGTTGCACAGCTTGTCAAAAACAAGATCGTGGGGCAAATTTCTCCATGTAAAATTCTAAAAGTTTAATTCATGCTAAGCGTTACAAAAGCTATTTGTATGTTGCGCGTTCGAATATTTTCTATATGATCAGATATTTATCACCATTTATTTTGCCGATTATCCTGTACAGGCGGCCTGGACGTCGAATGGTCAAAAGAATTTCAATGACTACCCCGACAATAGCACTTATCGTAGCCAAGAAAATAAAACTTTGACAGATTATACTTCGATTTTTGGCGATAAGATGGGCGTGTAAAATAAATCCTTGCCTATGCAAAAACGTTCATATTTTCTTATTGAATACAGTCGGCGTCCAGGTCACGTATTAAATACCTAAAAATGTATTTGTGATGTAACGTATTCTCCTCTCATGCTGTTCAAGACCTTATGAAAAAAAAAAACCATTTCAAAAGTTCTCTAAAGCTTTATATCCCGAGACAAATGAGATATTAGAAACTTACTATTTTATGCAATCTTCCAAGAATTTCGTACAACTGGTTTATCGAATTTTTATACTTTTAATGCCTTTATACATATATATTTATATATATATTATTTCCAAATCGTTCAGTTGTTTACTTAGTATTTATATAGAAATAATTTCGGACGAAAGAGCGGATAAAGCATTTTGCATACGGAAGATATGATATTGACCCACATAATATCATATAACTTCAGATTCCCCGGATAACCGATGATTCAGCTGCAGACCGCTAATAGAGAGCAGAATGCTTCCTATATTCCTTTAATAACCACTGTTGTTCTCCTTCATTTAATCACTTTTCTGTGCTACTATCACAACACATTCACACAAGACTTGCTCAACAGGCACATGTCATATTTTTCTATATTCGTTCCATTTTATCCAACTCTCTGAATGTATGTTTGTATAACCTGACCCGAAAGATATGTTCCTTTCCCTTCGATAGAGATCGTACACACTGAACTATGCTAAACTTGACTAAGGCTTTGTACGTCTACTTCTAGGGTTCAATACTAGCTCGACACTTATACCAGTTTTGCTATTTCTCCCGGTTTATACAACTTCTTTCAAATTAAACGACTTTTCGTTTATGAAGTAGAACGAACGGATTAGCGGATGCCTCTCTATAACGAATAGATCTGATATTAAAAAGTAGCGTTCCTATTAGATGTATAAATTATCTTATAAAATCTTCTCAGCAATTGGCTCAACCAATCAATACGCTCTGGAGTGTTTGATCCTCGTTACCAGATTTCAATGCAATATCTCAAATATTCTACTGTCTCATGTAAAGACCACGCTTTTGTCAGTTCACCTTCAAGCTATTCTTTAATTGATCTATGATGTATGTACATAACGCTAGCTTTGGCGCTAACTAGATTTTTAATGACCAAAAATCAAATAATTTAACGAATTATTATAAAAATTAAACGGATTTTCCGTACATGTGATATTCAGAGTGAGCCGGTATTTCTTGCACAATTGAGAGGGGGATGATTCTAGTTGCTTGGTTAGACAACAGAAAAATCTCGAAAAGAAGCCGTATACAAGATGTGGAATCGATAAATCTTCAATGTCACTGTTTTAATTTGTAATGTTTAATTTTTCATATTTAATATCCACGTATTTTGTTACACATAGATATATATATATATATATATTTTTTTCTTATATTTATGTTTGTAGTACTAGTCAAGCAAACAAAAGAGTCTTAATTGGTATGGGTTCAAGAAGAACTTTGCCCACAGCGTATACTTTACTGACGTGCATAAAGCATTACTCAAGTAACGGGAAAACAAATAGAGGAATGTGCCATCTACGCATGTAAACAGTGTAATCCCGAAGGCGACAAAGCAAATCTTTTTTTGTCTCTTGCCGAATGGCATGTTTAGCCCCGATTCCGTTGATATTATTCCTCACTATTAAATGATAAACTTACGTCGAGTTAGAGTGCATCGGCCTGTTACAGACTTATCGAAGAAACCCGTCTTGTAATTTCGGAATGAAGGAAATATCGAACCCATTTATGCGAAGACTCTTTCAGTTGTTCCGACGAGTGTTACGAGCCCTGAAAGTAGGGCGGCAGCTTTTTTCGAATAGACTATCAACGTATTTTTTTTGTTCCATGTCCTAAACGTCACTGTCGCCGTAATATTATTTTCCATTATAATTTTCGTAGGTGACGTTTTGCATGTAAGGACTCGAGACGACAATTAGTATGTCACGTCTATATAGGGTACGCTCTCACGACTCGGTCATGTGTGAACAGATAAAGCACAGAAATACTCCTTCCACTTTACAATTTGTTATGCCCATAATATTTTATATTTAATTGCGGTAACGATCAATCACTTAACGGTGTTTATCGAGCGACGACTGAACAGTACATATTGCTTGTATAGAATATCGTAATACTTATTACAATTTCAACAATGATATGATACAAACTGCACCAAGAGTCAACAACTGTGTTACGCATTCATCGTCACATATACCCGTTCTATTGTAGATACTTTGACGTATTGTCTTATTATCGTTGAGGAATTAAGCTATTTTTCTCGGCAGTACTGTTTTTATACCGTGCCTCTTATGCACTTACCTAACAATGTGACATTATTTGAAATAACTTTTTTATAAAGAGGAAATTAGCCGCGCCGGCAACCCGACCGGATGCACTTTACTTCTTCATCATTCACCAAATTAAGCGTTAAAATTTGAACGTTACTTTACGGTATTGTCCAGCATCGAGGCAACATACTTTAATCGTTAAGTTAACTAATTACCTACAATTTCAGCAACGCGCTTTCCGACATTTGACCATGTAATATCTCCCATGTTAACAGACAAAATAAATAAACTCAATGAGTTTATCCACAAAACGATCAACTGTC
Source organism: Priocnemis perturbator (assembly GCA_963942575.1). Classification (NCBI taxonomy): domain Eukaryota; kingdom Metazoa; phylum Arthropoda; class Insecta; order Hymenoptera; family Pompilidae; genus Priocnemis; species Priocnemis perturbator. The sequence continues at coordinate 14,523,855 of OZ012644.1, read as the reverse complement.
TTTTTGTACATTTATTGAAATAACATTCTAGCAAATGTTGTGTGCTTCCTAAATTTTTGACAACTGCTATGCACCTGCCTTTATTGCGATAGCAGAGGGGTTCTTTTTAATTATTATTTTTTTCCTAATTTTCTATATTCTAGCAATTAGTTAGTCTTGTCCCGTGTCATAGTTCGGGAAGCGTTGTTAAATATTTGAAAGTTACATTGACATTCGCACATTTATGTACATAGGATAAATATATAATTATAAGTATTATATTATGGTAACAGGATACTAAAGTGAAAACAAAGACTAGCGAAAAAAAATCATTCATATTAGAGGCTAATTGTGTACTGCTGTAAGAATAATTATTTTAACTTTGACGTTATGGAATATTTTCAGATCCATTCCGTGTGCCGACGTTCGTGCGTTTCTTAACATTAAATACAACAGAACTCCAATTGAAACTTGAAATTACCGACTGACTATTTTGCCAACGCATAACAGAGTCTCAAACCAATTTGTTCGAGAAATCGGGCGCGCTTCTTGCCACAATATCAAAACAAGGTTCAGCCTACACTAACGAAGTATACTTGCCGAATGAAAGAACTCAAGCAACGGTACAAGGAAAACAGGCCGTAAAGTGGAAGTGTGAGAAGTAGAATGACAAAGACAGAGAGAGAGAGAGAAAGAAGGGGAGTTGTGTGGGGAACAAGATTCGAGTTTGTAGGAGACTCTCCCCCCATCGCCACTCCACCGGCATCCGACTGAAGATGTTAAAAACTGGTTTGCGCCATCGGCTTCTTTCCACCTTATTTGTTAATTCCAATTTTTATTCTGTGATTTTTATCGCGAAGATATGGAAGAAAGATGGAACGCTTCGATCACGCCTGATTGCACGATGTTTCCGGCGTGCACACTTGGACCGAACAAGGTTGAAGTATGAAACGGAACGCCTCGAACACGCTTGATCGCATTATACCAAGCTTCGCCATCGGTTTGCTTCTAGCGTGCGGTCATGTGCATATGTACTTGCAGTTTGACAAGCGTAGCGTGCGTCCATTAGTGTCGCTTCGGATTGGGAATTCACAGGTGGTGGTGGTAACGTTCGCTTCGCACGACCACCCGGCCTACATCGCTTCTCCGCGCGTCGACGCCCACAAGGCTCACTCTCGCTTGGTGCATCTATATCTCACTATCAGACTCGTTCTCACGTCACGTGAGAGAATTCTACGTTACCAGCGAAAGGAGGGGAAAGCGAAGGAGGAGCATGGAGAAAGAGTGAGAGGGATAGAGAGAGAGAAAAAGGAAGAGAGAGAGACAGTGAGTACGGCGTGCATGAAGAGCAGTGGCATTGGCATTCAGCGCGCATCGGCGACCGGTGGATACATCGCGTTCGATCGAAGCTCGTGGCGCGTACAGGTGAAAGACTCGACACGGCAAGGGCGCGCTCCAAAAGAAACGTATCTTCCAATTCTTTCGGCGAAGCAGCATCGTACTTGTGTGCACGCTACGAGAGAACTGGTCCGGCGGCGTTTGAAGTGAACAGTCGGTTGGCGCTGCAACGAGAACAACTGCCGCACCACTACCAGTTAAACCGCTCTCGTCCTGGCACAACCTACGAGTGTGCCGCCGTAGTGCGCCCTTCCCAACGCATGCCGTGAAATCTTGCGTTTCACGCGTCGAATTGGCAAACGAGAAAGAAAGGAAGGGAGCGAGAGGGACAGATAGATAGAGAGCGCACGCGCGCGTGCGAGCGTCCGAAAGCGCGTGTAGCGAACGCGCAACACCGTCTTTCTCTCTTTGCATATCGTGTAGTAAGTGAAGGAAACCAGAAAGAGGGAGAGAGAGAGAGAGAGAAACGAGAATACGAGATATACTTACACATTCATTGCACAAGCGCGTGCACTGAGAGACACGCGTTGTGTTGGGTGTGGAAGGGTGAAGATAAGGAGAGGAGAGCACGCAGTTTTTACGCAAAAAGGGGGTTGCCTATATTGCGTACGACACTTGACGGGATACGCAGCACATAGTAAGTAATTATGCAGTGGACCGCAGCCGCTGCTCTTGCCTCAGTGGCGATCGCTCTGCTGCTCACTTTCGAGACGGCTATAGCTCGACATCATCATTCCGGCGGCGGGCATAAACCCTCTGGGGACATATCGCTTTGGATCGACCAGCAACAGATTAAAATGTTTAGCGGTAAGCCAACTCTAGTGTCCGAAAAACAGATTCGGTCGCGCAAAACTTCCCACCTCCTTCGCCGATCTCGCTGCTCGCAACTTCTGCTCTCACGTTTGAGGTTTTTTGAAAATTCGTCCTCCTCGGTCGACACGGTGTAACGGTCAGTCTGCATCGAATAATTATGTTTAGTGCATCATTTCAAACTGACACGTACGTATTGTCGGCTCGAAAGATTCGCTTCTCTTCTGCAAGTTCTGCATCTTCCACCGTTCTCCGTGTCGCGGTTGATCATGCCAATCTGACACTATTAGGACGGGACAGTTTCTTTTTCACTACGCCAATATTAAGTAATGTGTCATTCGTGTCTCGACCGTATGCCAATTGAAAGATATCTTATGCAATTGTTGCAAAGCGGTCACATTGTATTCTTGCATTTAGAGGCGGACCTCGTCGTCGGCAGACTTTGGTGTCGTAAATGCACTGAGATAATAATCAGGATGACAAAGTAATTATACATGTGTCTGTGGAAAGAGAAAAGAATATTTAAAATTCTTAATATGTCAATGATTTTGATGAAGACGTATTTAGAAACTTTCAATGATTTCAAATTCAACATTGTCTGACTTGACCAAAATGTCGAATCGACGAAATTACAATATTGTTCTGGTTGTTTACGAATATACAAATGAACACGTACCACCCTTGTTATTCTGCTACACTCATTGAAGTAAAACAAATAATTTTGCACTATACTTTGTTCTGTGAAACATACCGATGTAATGATATAATTGCGAAGTTACGTGTCAAATAACTGTGAAACATATTGTTTAATTATACGAACGATCTTAGAAGCGTCCGTGAAATTCAATTAAGCTGGAACGTTAAATGTACAGTATATTCGATTTTGTAATTAGGTCTTGAGATGGAAATTTACGCCATCACGGAAGGGAGGGTTCTCTCGTATCTCTTGGATCCAGAATTCGAGAGTAAGTTGCCGATTATACCAAGCGAGGTCTCGTACGTAAACTTTACATGGAAGTCGGGAGTGAAAAAGTATTATTACAATTTCTATTGGTTGAAGTCATACGACGAGTCAATTCTCAAGACACCATCTATCACGATCAAGACTCAAGGACGAGTACCCAAGAGACCGAAGGGTAATGCAAATATTGTTTATGTTCGCTTGAATCGGGAATTAATTTATCGGCGAAAAGAATCCTAGAGACACAGTTCCATATTTTTGTCGGATGTAAAATAATTGTTCATTTAGACCACTTTCATAATCACTGATACATTGATAATCTCGTATAGATAATAGGTCGTTGTTACGATACCGTTGCGGTGCAATATATCGCAATGTACGAATATTGTATCAATAGTTCATCTTTGGCATTTGATGTTACATTCGCCAATCGCTACTATAGTCTCTTCCAATCGACATTCAACAAATTTTTTACGGACTGATTGATACGCTGGTTATAAGTTCGTGTTGTTACAAGCGCAAAGGGTTGTCGTACAAAAATCATGATATCGACTTCTATTGTTACAAAGCTGAAAGTTTATATTTGACGCTGGTAAACTCTACTTTAATTACTAGACAGCGGATGTTTGTACAATCGAATTACGTTGAAATATGCATAAAAGGTGCACACCATAGTTGTTGCCAAATTGATGAAGATTCAGTAATTTAATGTCTGTTCGACATGGGACGTGCCGATCGAACAGAAGATACCAAACGGTCTGGTCACGGAGTGCGAGATAAAAATGCACGGAATATGCAAAATAAACAATACAATTTTATAATGCTCTAGTGGTGAATACTAAATACTTCTTCTGAACACTAAATCTTCTGTAAAACTATGCATACACATCCGCGGTCCATTGATTACTGTTCGAAATCGCAGTCAGTCTCGTAACTACCATTTTTCTGCCATACACACGTTATTCATGTAGAGTGTTGAAATATTAACCGTTTCTTAATATGTTGAATTAATTTGGTATCGCCGACTGATGGCGACGTTCGGTGAGTGGGTAAGTCAAAAGGACGCGAAACAAGTGCCAGACGTCGGCCAATTGAATGTAAAAAAAATCGACGCCGATGTTCGGTAGGGTAAATAAAACGGATGGAATGTTCGTGTCGAAACGTCGGTTAAGTAAATGTGAAAAATTTTATTTGCCCACTGACCAAACATCGCCGTAGACTGGCTAAACCAAATGAATTCGACGCACACATTAATGTTCCATTCCATTGCAGAGTTCAGCGTTTTATTACCTTGTTCCGGCAATAATTCTGGCATAGCCCAATTTGGAATTGGCCTGATGATTGAGACGCGTAAAGGAAAGTCTTTAACGGGAACACCTCTTCGTCTCCGGTTAAGAAAAGAATGCGCCGTGCGCGGTGAGTGCGTCAATCGCGCCCACAATCACCACCACTACATTCACGCATACAGTTCTGTATCATCACTAATTCACTGCTTATTCTGTTGCATGTTTCGTTCGAAAAACAAAAAATGGAAATTTTATTTAGCTCAGAATCAATAGTGTCACTATAATTTTGTTTGGCTGAGAGGCAATAGTGTCACACGTCCGATCAGTTGCTTTTTCCTACGTTTTGCTTGCTCACGTTATAACTAATGCGTCAACGAGAAAGTACACGGTTCATTGAAAATATTGATTATTTGTTACGTTTTGCAGTACAGCTACTGCCGGCAATAATATGTATATTGAAAAGTACGGTGCCTTCGTCATTATTATCGCATATAACTGATAAAAGCATTCAACATTAATAAGACGCTTCATATGCAAGCCGTAACGCTTTTAAGAGTACACGTTACATATTGTTAATATACTAAATTCGGCTTCGTCTGATTTTGCACATGTGTAATACGGATTATTCTAAATTCGATTAAAATCTAGGTTAACTGGATTTATGATATTCTTGGCTTGAAACGAAAATGCTATTGTTTGCTAATAGTCCCTGACCATACGATTGCATAGAGTTAATGTGTGTTTAATGCATCCTTTAAATTACTTCATTCAATTATTTGTGAGCCAGCAACGAGTTTAAATATGTGTAGTAGAAATGCGCGCATGGACATTCTGTTTCGCATAGTGACGCTAATATCGGGCCTAATATACCTGTTAACATAATCGTACTTTTAGAAACACAAAAACAGCTGAATATTACAAGTACGAATAGAGTACTCACGACTCTCGTTTCCTTACATTCTTTAAAATTGCAGAACCTAATCCTGGACCCTGTCCTGATGGATATTTAGGACCTCCTCACTGTAAAAAAGCTCTTTGTTATCCTAATTGTATGAACGGTGGAAACTGTACGGCGCCGGGTGTCTGTTCGTGCCCACCTGGATTTCAAGGACCATATTGCGAGGGAGGTGTGTAATTTAGCATATGATTTAGTAGACGTAAAAATTATATTTATTTTAATATTGATAAGTTACATTAGGCTGGAAAACTAAGCAACCATGCTTATTAACTATTGTATCATTCCGAGTGCGATACCCCTACGCATGTTTTATAGTGTTTTTGAGATAGTAATCGCAGCCTTACAGCCGAATTTTATGACGTTTGTCAGAGTTTGATAAAATGGTGCTTGTTCCGCGCCGTGATCTAGTCCAGTATCATGGTGTTCCTGTTCCTCATCGCGAAACTTCTGTATGGTTTCCAATAATTCTTTATCTATCGTTCCATTTTGCTCCATCAAAGAACGTAATTGATCGTTGTAATGCTCTACAATTACAGTTTCAACGGCAACAGTACACGCCATAGCCGCTTTTTCTCCCATAAGTGCCGTTCCAGCACCAAGTATAAATCCGGTTGTGTGCCACAAGGGCGTAAAAAGTGTAGGTCTTACTCGATGCTTTCTAATCAATTCTTCAAATTTTGCTCTGTGCCTTTTCTCTTGATCCCACATGTGCTGAATCGTTGGCCCAACAGATGTTCTGCCTTCCTTGCATAAAGCACGTTCATATAAATTTTATGTACAATGTGTTTGATGTGTGTAAATTTATAGAGAATGCGTTATACGTCTCGTTATACCTAACACAGCCATCTGTCCTGCATATATTCGGTCGGCTCCTAATTCACCAGCGTGATTCACCCTTATAGCTGAATCTACGAGTTTTTTGGATTTCATGGCGGACGTAGTGGCTGATGTACTGGCCAAACGTGTTCCCTGCTGTCCCACACCCAGCATTTTGCTGTACAAAATTCTATTTACACTGCTATATTTGTTATATGCAATTGAGATTGAGTTAATATTTTATGGCCAATTTTGCTATGTCGTTTACAGGCATTTGTGCAGAAAAGTGTTTGAACGGTGGGAAGTGTGTGCAAAAAGACACATGTGACTGTCCGAAGGGATACTTTGGTTTGCATTGTGAATTCTGTGAGTACGACCAATCTTTCTGTGACAAAATAACATTTTTCTAACTTCTTAATTTCAGTATTTATCCAATATCATATAAGTTGACCATTTCAATTCAGCTTTGATGAATTAAACATTTTAATTCATTTTAAAATTTGGATAGACCGTATTATTAGAATGAAAAATTATGAGTACACTCCATTTCAGCTAAGTGTGTGATTCCTTGCCTAAATGGAGGAAAATGCAAAGGAAACAACGTGTGTAGATGTCCTGCTGGCTTTAAGGGAGATCACTGTGAAATTGGTAGACGTTCTCCACAACGTTCTGCCTGTACAAGAATTTGCAGGAATGGGACTTGTCAACCGGACAATACATGCCTCTGTGATGCAGGATGGTTTGGAAAATTATGCAACAAGAACAAGCCATGGGCTTAAAAGAATTCTTTTCATAGTGATAATAATTAGTAGTGAATTGGATTACAATAATACCTTTGCAATCAAAGTTGGCTAATGTAGCATTAATAATGCTGCATTACCTATATGAAACCTAGATACAAAGATTGTTTTTGTGACCGACTGAGAAGTACTACGGCAGCGTGTTCTGTTAATTTAGTAAAGGGAACTAGTTTGAACGTATTTTGTAATCCAATTAGATTATATTAAAAAAGACTAATGTGTATATTTCATAATTTACCCACCCAAATGTGATATGTAAAACTGCTTTATACAATTTTATACTATTAGTTAGTTTCTTTTGATAATGTACTTATGTTTTATTAAATTTATTACAATTGTAAAGAAAAGAAAAAAGAAAGAAAAGAAAAAACAATAAAGTTAACTTTTTCACGCTTTTAATACGCTAGTGCAATGTAATTGCAGAGTTTTAGTCTGCTTATCTTTTGTTTTAATTTTCACAGTTTTGCACAAACATATCGTTACGATGCCGTCTTTATAAATGTTTTGTTTCGTATACAGTCACGCGCCGCTTAACGTCCGAGCGAAACGTATTTATTAATACTGTTATAGCTCGGCAATGAATTAATACAGGTAAATACACTGTAGTATCCCATGAAGCATTGATGACGAGACAAATGGTTGGGCAAATGATTGATGGGTTATCGATTTCGCTGAAGCTTCGAAAGGCATTTTTATATGAAAAAAAGTAAAGCAAATAGCATTTGCAAGAGTGAAAATTTGTCGAACGGCAGCAAAATCGATTTTCTCTGAAAACGAAGGCTTACGGAAGGAAACGCCGGTACGCGACGTTCATTGCTTCCAATCTAGAAGCTCGTCCGGCAGTTTGGAGCAAAATCGGTGTCCGCTGTACGCAATGTTCGCTCAGCGTCCCATTCGGCGAAAAGTGCCGCGAACGTTGAGCGGCGTAGGACTGTACACGTAGAGATTGAATGCGATTTCGACGCACACACACACGTACACACGGCAGCCACGGGGTGCCTGTGGCGTGCAAGCGGCTATATAGTACGCACCGCCGACGATGAACGTAATATGAAGCGGACAGCATTCGTAGCGTATAACAATAATAAAGAGGAGAGAAGAGAAGCGATCGCGTACCTGTACGCCGCGTGAGTGATGACGAACATGTCAAAGGACGCGTGTCGCGGGCAGGATCGTCGAGGATCCTGTGTGAGAACGTAGCGTCGTCTCGGGGTGCATAGAAGATCTCTAGGTTATGGATCGCGGGCCGCCTAACGTCGTTCCAGGAATACCCTGGGAACAGGAATCACGTGTCTCAAGGCCCAATGAGAAAGTGCATCCGCGGAGCGCCATGACGCGTATCCCAAGCGCGCTGGCCAATCACGTTATTCCAGGCTTGTATACATGTATACGGTGTTCCTGTTTCTGCGGTGGCTGGTGGCTTTTCGCGGAATCCCACGGGAAATCGGTGAGTGCTGACGAAGTAGCCGGGCGCGTTGAAGGCGTGAGTGGTCTCTTCGGAGGACGGACGATCGGCGAGTACGGCGCATTCGCGAAATAAGGGCAATTTCGCATCGTCTGCTTGGAGTGCACCGCGCAGGCCCGCTCAAGATGGCCGCCCTGCCGTCGCGTTTGTGTGGTGGTGATGGAGGCCCGCGTAACCGATCGATACGCCTGCTGGCGAAACTGGCCATGGTGTCCATGGCGGCTGTTGTGCGTGCTGTGGCGTGGCGTGACGGTTACGCGGTACACGCTCGGTGAGACGCGCCTCGAGGTAGCGCCGCGAGCCAGCCTCCCAGCGAATTGTTGCGCTGCTGTTGCGCGCGGTGTACGCTTCTCGCACGGGGACGTGGGTCAAGATGAGCGCGAGACGCGAGGCGCGAGCGTAGGGCGTGGTGAGAGAGCGTGGCCGACGGCGGCCTCCCCGCAGACGCGAAGCCCTGAGCCCTCCCTGATCGGGTGACCACTCACGGGACACACAAGGTGCGTACGCAACTCGCGATTTTCACTGGGCCTGCTCCATGGCACCCCGCGATACCTCGCTCGCGAGCTTCGCGGCCCCGGAGGTGGTCTCTCTTTTGCGTGTGCCCTGCGCATTTTCATTGCCCCCCCAAGTATCACCGAATAAACGCCGCGCCGTGTTGCGCGGTCTTGGCGCATCCTCTCTCTCCGTTCACTCGCTATCTCGTCGTCACGCTTCGTCGGCTCGCGGTCTTGTCGGCCTCGCGCGCCTTCCCGCCTGTCAAACCCACCACATCTCGTCCTGCTCTCTTACGCGCGCCAATTCCGACGCGCCAATTCCACGCGTCGCGACCGCCAACGACCCGACGGCCCGCTGTCATGCCAGCATTCAGGACTGTCTGTCGTCGCCGTTGCCGCTCAAACCGCGACAATCGTCGATATCGTTGGAGATATTCGCGTTACTGCCCCTGCGGAAATCGTCGATCGTCCTTACTCTCTCATTCTTATTCTTCCTCTTGCTCTTCGTGTTATTGTTGCCGTCATCGTCGTCGTACTTGTCGTCGTAATCTTTCTTGTATACACAGTGTCTTATGTGCCTCTTACGATGTACGCAAAGAGCAGCGTTCGTGATATTCGTCTCATGATCATCGTCTGCTGTATGCGGAATATTCTTCGACTTCTCAATTTATTTTCTGCCTCTTCCCTTTCTCGTAGCATTCCCTCCGTCAAGCACGCCTTACGCGGGAAGCATGTTGCCGATCAGTGCCGCCCGCCGATTATCAATTTGCGAGTACTTCCTGTACTTTTGTATCGTCTATACGTCGTTATTATATTCTTTCTATTTATCGCTACTTTTCTCTCTCTCTCTCTTTCTCTTTTTTCGTCCGTTTGTATGTATTTGTCTTATCGTTTTATTACATTTTTATTCTTCAATATCACCACAAAGTTTTCTTCTCTCTTTATTCATCATTTTCAGCATGCTCCTCGCAAAATGCAAAGTTTAGCTGTTTATTCCTGTACCACATTGTCTGTGTTGTATGTCAAAGCTTTGTGTTCAACTCCATATCCAAATGCAAAGTTGTAAATTATTCTTCCCAAACATTTCTTTGAGGTATGCTAGTATAGAATAGAATAAAATAAAATCTGTGGAGAATTGTCATTTTTTAGGTAAATTGCCTGAGAAAACAGAATGAACTCAAAATAAAATAGGGTAGCTTATGTTATATGCACTGTGTATGTTTTATATACATTATCTATATATGACATTTAAAAAAAAATATGTTTGATGTAAGAATCATTTGGACTTAATGTATCAGCATGTTTTACATTTTTATTTCCATTCATTTTTCTTCATTGAATTATTATAGTATATCCGTGCATGCATTTGTACTTTGTCTTCAAACCTTACACGAGTGTGTCATATGGATAGTCAAATGTGTCCAAGAAAAGAGATTTAGAAGAATTACCTAAGAATGTATATATTTAAAGGTAACATGTTTCTCTGCCGAAAAATGTGTTGCTCTTTTCTTACTCTAAAAACTTATAGATGTTTTTGTATTATGTTACAAATATTCTTTGTGCTAAGAGTGGAATGACAGTCAGTACCTAGTGTAAAGCTATTGTATACATCATTTTGCAAATAAATATATATATATAAACACACCATTACAGAGTTGTTAGTTTATTATAAAGTTTGCTATCAACGTTGACTTGTTTGAATGGGAAAGATGTTGTCTTTTATATGTAGAAACTTAAAAGTGTAGAGAGAATGAGCATAGAACTACACGCAATAAATTCAAATCAGCTTTTTATTTTGTGAACGGGAGCACAAGTGGATACGTGTTCAGTGTTGTTGTTTTTTTGTATGTAAAGTATTCATAAAGCAAAGATGGTTTGTGTTATTGTAGTTCTTTCTGTGCAATAATTTAGTAGACATTAAAGTAACATTTAAATTCAGATTTATGATGCATCAAATTTGAATGTCTAGAAGATGCAAATAACTCACAGATATTGATGTGAAATTATTTAATGTGTACATTTCTAAGATACTTATTGATACACAAACATGTTTTTGCCTATATGAATGCTTCTTTATTCAGTAAATTTTAAAATCCTTATTTAGAAGAATGATAATACATGTAGTTTAAGTAGCTTGCCGTTACATTGCTGCCGATATAAGCCAGAATTCTTTAGTATGAAAGATCTTTTTGCCTGTCATAGTGTTACACTTAAGTTTGATCCATATGTTTATTTACTATAGGCTATGGTGATGTAGAAGAGGAACCTAAGCTTTGAGATTCATATCAGTTTCAAAGGCAAATTGCAATATACAAAAAGCCAATACGGGTGACGAAAGCAAAACAATGGTCTCTCTGCCGAGTGCAGAATCTGGCACAATGGTTCGAATCTCGGATGATGACGATGATGAGCCTAGCAGTGGATCGGAAACGTACGAGGAAGGGGACCTGCTGACAGCTGCTATGGACGATGATGTGACGGCCCAACTCGCCGCTGCAGGTTGGCAAATCAAACACGCTAATGGTGATTTCCATTTTTTTGCTTTTCACCTTTCAGTTTATACCTTAATCATTTCTATTTTCAAAACAAACGCAATAGATGAAGTGCGCCATTGACGGCTGAGCATCAAATACTTCTGTTTATGGACAGCATATTCTGTAATTCTTGCCAATGATTACTGCAACAGAGTAGTTTGCTGTAATCAGCAATCACAATCAAATATGAAGAGTTTTTAAATATCTATGACAATGATAGTTTAGTGGGATGGAATTTTCTGTTAGGAGTCTTCATTTAAATGTAACTAAAACGTCTTAAAGGAAGTATAGAATATAGCGCATTATTTGTATTTGGATTACCAATATACCTCCAGTCACCAACTACCTAACAGTCAATAGTCATGCTGGAATAATTGCTACCTTCTAAATCATATTGATAAAAAGATGTTAATTTAGCAGAGAAACAGAGTTTTGTTTACTTATATTTTGCTGGTCCTACTGAGAGAGGAATCAATTGTTAGCCTAATATATAGATCAGAACTTAGCTTGCGTATCAGTCTATTTCTTCTTATATCTGTTTAAAGTTTCAACTTATTTTGAGACGTGTTGAAAGTTATTAAAATTGTAAGTGAATTCTCATTACTAAAAAATGTTTTAGTGATACAATCTTTTATTCAGAGAATTGTTAATTATTAAACAATAGTAACAGCTTCCTAGTGTTTGGTTTCTGATAGGGATTAGAACATATTTTTTTGTTGTACTACCTCTCAACTTTGTATCTTCTTCATTGGTTGGCTTTGCAACTCGAAAATATTATATATCTCTCAGGGACTCTTCACAGATTGCTAGGTATCATAAAGATTGAGTAAAATCTACTCTAAAATGAGCTTCTACTTCATTCAGATGCTATGCAAGGTAAATACTATTTGCTGATGATGCAGGAGGCTTGGTTATTAAAATTGTTCTTGGATACTTTTAAGAAACCGTGGAATCTATTGTTTTTCGGAGCATTTCATTACTGACAATATGTTACTTTTTTATTTCATCCTTATTTTTATAATAATTATGTTAAAAGATGAAATAGCTTAACATAATTTGTGAAAATCACCACTATTATATGCATTTGATGCCCTTTGTGTGCCTTACTTTTATCCGCTTGATGTATTCATTACCTGGGAAACTTTTTTTTCCTGTTTTCCTCAGTTTCCCTATGCTGCATTTGTCATGCCTCTTTTTTTTCGTAAATTAGTTTAATTATTATTGTTACTTTACAATATTTTCTAAATGTGTGTTTTATTTATTATTTTCTATTTTTACCTAGTGCCTTTAAATATGTGTCGTTTTTATTCTTTGATATTGTATGTACAACAATTACGTAATCGATTCTTTTTTTTTTAATTCATTTCGTTCAAAACACGTCTGTAACGTGACGGATGTAATTAAAAAAAAAGGAGAAAAATACAAATACTTTGATAATTTGTTGTACAGTAGTACCTCTTCCATCATTTATCTTACATATTGAAATCTAAAAGTAATTTAATTACATTGCATACAAACTGTTACATAATCTGCTATTTCAACTGATTACTTCATATGGTAATGTTACAAATAGTTTTAAACATAAACGTACTCATAGATTTCAAATATGATCCATATCATTGTGGCTTATGTAATCTTTATGTTTCAAAGTATTAAACTTATTATTTGGTATTTATTTATTGGTATGTCCGTGTAATCTCCTGAAGGATACCATACATGGACTGTGGCAAATTTTATATATATACTACATATTTCATTCATTAAAGGGATGTAATACCCCTTTGACAGAAATGTACACAAAATCAATAATAATTACATCAAAAGGTCAGCGTATCGAATTTTCAAGACATTTTGTATAGACATTTAATCAGTGTCCTTGACATAATTTAACACTGAGAATTTACATGGACATATCATTTGGTATTGGTTACTGGTCCAATAAGGCATATTTCTAATTACCCATATGCTCAGGGCCTGTTGGTGTAGCCGCAGCTGCTGCCATTGTATCGGCGAAAAAACGCAAGAGACCTCATAGTTTTGAAACCAACCCTAGTATCAGGAAAAGACAACAAAATAGACTTCTGAGGAAACTCAGGGTAAGTCTGTATGGCATTTGATACCTAAGAAATAGTAATGTTCATATATTTTCTTGTAATAATTGTGCAGTAATAATTCTAGTATTAATTATACTGGGTGATTCCGACAAATGGGACAGTCTACTTCTCTTTCAAAAGGTCAAAGGAGATCACAATACACTGTATAAAAGTTTCCTTCACCGCCATCTTTTATTTTCGACTAGAAGAGAGGAGCATCCTGTCTCGGTTGTCAGAATCCCTCCAGTACAAGCTAAACGCTCGAAAAGTGAGATTTATGATGATAAAATGAAAAATTGCAGCAAACGATAGACGAGTTCGCGACGCGTGTTGGACAGCAAGCCGTAGTATTAGTAGCAACGCCCGGGAAACCAAACAGTAGTTATAAAGTATTTGGTGCAAAACCGCTGGAAGATGTGGTAAAAAATCTAAGAAACGTTATCATGGAAGAACTCGAAAGTGCACTTGCGCAGCAAGCTCCACCGCCGGTACAGGACGATCCATCTTTATACGAATTACCGCCGCTCATAATCGACGGCATACCAACACCTGTTGAGAAGATGACCCAAGCTCAGTTAAGAGCGTTCATCCCACTGATGCTGAAGTACTCCACAGGCCGTGGCAAACCTGGTTGGGGGAGAGACAGTACGCGACCACCTTGGTGGCCAAAGGAATTACCCTGGGCCAATGTTCGCATGGATGCACGATCGGAAGATGAAAAGCAGAAGGTAAATCATCCATTCACTTGGACCTCTAAACTTTCGATGACCGTCAGTACATACTTCTATAAAAATTCACTCTTAGTGTATCCGATACGCAATCTTCACAATTATCAATGTTTTTTCGAGAAAAAGGAAACGGCAGTCAGCTTGATATCGGCGAATTTGATGGAACTCTGCACGCGGTAGCGTTGGCTTGTCAAATTTATCCCGACTACGCGATTGCGTTATATTTACATGACGCGCTTTTGAATGTTTCAGATATCGTGGACGCACGCGTTGAGGCAAATAGTAATAAATTGTTACAAATTCCATGGGAGGGAAGATCTTCTGCCAGCGTTCAGCGAAGAGGACGATAAGTCGAATGTATTGATACAACAGTCGACGCCGCACTCTTCGTCGCATCCCTCGCATTCGTCCAGTCAAGGACAAGGTGGACAATCGCAGCAACAACAGACGGTGGGAGTTGTTCGCCTCAACAGCACGGACTCATCTAAGGGAAACTCTTCGCCAGCACAAATCATTGCCGCGTCCCCTACATCTCTTGCCACTGCCACTCAGGTGGGAGTGGATGGAGTATGATCGAAAATTGTTTAATCGGCTAAGACATTGCGACAGAAAAAACAAAGTTGTAGTACAGCTTGAAAATTGTCGACAACTTTGTCCGTACTTAGAACGGATAATTTTGTCACAGTTTTAGACACCTATTCTGTTGAAAAATGCTCACGCTGATATATACTTTTTACGAACACTTCCTATCGCGAAACTTTTTTGAATTCCAAAGCACTGACTAGAGAACAAAAAAAAACCGTATCGAGACAAACTATTCCCTCAAGGAAAGAGAGTCGTGTAAATCACACTTCTGTTTACGTGTTTAGTTTCCCTTATTTGAATTTGATGAATTTATTTGTGGAACCATCAATATCATGTACAGATAGTTGTAGCTTGTTCAGGGGGACATCTACAAACCAATATTGGTCTCAAATTCTGCGTGCATCTTAATCGTATTCTCTTCCCCTTGAGTAAGCTTCAACGAGCATCAAACGAAGATGCATCGTGCAGATTTCAATTATATACTGTGGCGTATAGACGTGGCGTGTAGTATTACATGCAGCATCTGAAACACTCGGGAGTCTTGCATTTAATTTTATTAATATTGTAATTGTTTGCCTCCTTCTCTCAACAGATGACAGCCCAATATCCCACAGCTGTATTGCAAACGATAACGAACCCCGATGGCACAGTGTCGATAATTCAAGTAGACCCAAGTAACCCCATCATTACATTGCCAGACGGAACAACGGCACAAGTGCAGGGTGTTGCTACTGTAAGTTGTGCATCATTTTGTATTAGTTTTATTAGAGACATTATCTGATGCGCACCTATTAATGTTTAGTGTCTAATCCAATCTGTGTCAAACTTCAATATAGATTCACACGAGCCAAGGGGAGGTTCAAACACTTGCAGAAGTAGCAGGAGGTGCGGAGGGTAGTGTTGCTGTGGACCTGAACAGTGTTACCGAAGCAACATTAGGCCAAGACGGTCAAATTATTCTCACAGGAGAAGACGGACACGGTAAACCATTTTTCTATAGAGTCTGCACCGTGGCCGCCCAGGAGCTACTTGAGCAGTGATTCGTTTTTGTTAGCCAAGGATCATTTATTGTTTTGCATGCTGTTCGCTGCGCTCCATTCAGTAATAAAACCTACGTGTTCTGCTACTTTGTACAACGAAGTAGAATGTTGATTAGTTAATGAATTTGATACTGTAAATACGGCAAAACTCCGCCTGGAGGTGTGCGCAGTCTTATTTTTATTTTACTCTTAAGAATCCATGATATGTTGCATTCGTGGCATTGTATACAGAGGAGCACTAAGAATAAAAGGGAAACAGCAATATGACGGTACTTTGCACCCTGAAATTCGTGGCTGATAGTCGATGGAGATAAAAGAAACATTATGCTAGATACTATGTATCATTTTCTATCTATTCGTTCATACATTCATGTTCTATTTCTGAAGATTCATCGGTTGTAGATGATGCGAGATATATCATGAGGATAGCGTTTATTTATATGTATATGCATGTACATATTGTTCTTTTTTTTTTAGACTATGAAATGTATGTGTAGTCACAGATACATTTAAATAGGAGCATTCTTCAAGCACTATACATATGCAGTTTCGTTTCTCTGAGAAAAAAATTTAAAAGATTCAAGTTTGTACGGTAACTTGGTTGAGATAAATATAATAAAACGGGGTAAACTCGGAGGCTCCCATGGATTCTTAAATTTTTTCCACTACTCGGTTAATTAAAGGAAGTGTCATAATGGTACAGAAGAAAACATTCTTGATTTACAATGATGACTTATCTTTACGCTATAAATTGATTATTTACTTTAATTAAGCAGAAGGAAATAAAACTATTGTACATAGAGTATTTTTTGTTGACCTTTTATTATTTTGTACTTGATACATCACGCGGCTCTTGTTTAAGCTTGTTGAAAATAAGGAGTGTTTTTTCCCACGTTTTGATATCTTAAACAGTTCAAAATGCATTACCTGAAAAGATTCACTAATAATGTTTTCCACTCAACATTTTATTACATACAGCTTAAGCATTTGCTGCCCCTTGCTAATGCCTCATTTTTCTCAAGCAAACGTGCACTATTCTTTGTGTATTCTCATTAAAAGGGTGTGTTAAAAAACAATGATTATAGGCTTCCTGCTAAGTAAACAGAAAGGATAGATAAAACATTGGAATGTTTGTATTACGTATATGTCACTGATATTATAGAAAGTACAATCATGTTTCGTTCGGACATCCTATTAACTGGAGTTTGCTTGTTCGAAAAATATAATATTACACTATAGGCACTGTCGTTTCAATGTATAGGAATTATTTGTTTGTGTATGATTTTTTTGTAACATCTGTACCTAGAAAATTGTCAGTTGCATTACAAACTGGAG
This sequence comes from Priocnemis perturbator, assembly GCA_963942575.1. Lineage (NCBI taxonomy): Eukaryota > Metazoa > Arthropoda > Insecta > Hymenoptera > Pompilidae > Priocnemis > Priocnemis perturbator. Next base: position 14,506,573 of record OZ012644.1, on the reverse strand, counting down.
TTCTATCGGCAAGGAGGTATTATTTACACTGAAACTTTCGCTGTCGAAAACAAATGTATTGACGAAGGTTTATAGAAATTAGAAGCTGTGTCGTACAGTAAGACAAGCAATGCTTTCAAACCATTCTTCCAGTTTGCGATGCAATAGATCGCGCCTGATCGCGGGCAAGACATAGGATATGATTTCTGCATTTCAGGATATCCAGTCTCTGTGTCCGGAGTAATAACGGTACCCGTGTCTGCCAGTATGTATCAAACTATGGTAGCCAATATTCAGAGTGATGGTACAATGCAAGTTGTTACGCCGATGGTTCAAGTACCAAAAGTTGAGCCTGGTAACGGAGAAACCAGCATCGAAGCTGTCACTATTCAGGGACACCCTATGACCATGATAAACGCAGCCGGTGAACATCAGGTTCTTCAAGTAATATCCTTAAAGGATGCCAATGTTCTTACCAAAGCTATGCAAGGTGAAATAGTCAAAGACGAGGATAGCCAACAACAACAAACTGTGTCTAGTCCAGAATAAACAACAATGTGCATAAATATATTAAGGCTTCAACTGAATTTACGAATAATGAAGTGTTTGTGTGCGTGTGTGTGTGTGTGTGCGTGGAGAGAGACGTTCAACCAAGTGAGAGTGTTCGAAAGGGAGCGAGAGAGAGAGATAGAGAGAAAGAGAGAGAGAAAGAGGAAAAGGGTACATCTGTTGCGAATATGTGCATATGCAGATTATAGAGTATTTACGTTGACATGTAAAAACGAATATTTGTGTGCATTCTTGCATCACTACATAGGTAATTTTTTAGTTGAAGGTAGCGAGTAGCGAATATGTCCGGAGGCGAGTGATAAGTTGAAGACTTAAACTCGCCGGTAATAGAAGATAATTCAATTTGTACTCAAGCTTTATTATAGAGTACGTAGAAATATTCACGTCAAACTCGATTTCTCACACACACATAGTAATAATTTTCGGAAGGATTCTATTGCTACGAATTACTGGGTCTGCAGAATACACACTGGACAGTTTCGTTGCAAATACGAAAGATGCTTCACTGTAATACATACATAACATGATAATATATTTTCGTCTAGTCCTAGAATTGGTTAGAGTTTATGGTATAACAGTGAAGTTATACCAAAGAACTTGTTTTACCTAAAATTAAAAATAATAGTGAGAAACACGATTGTTAAATTGACGGTGACGTAGATGTCAGATGAGCAGAGATTGATGCCAAGAAATAATCGTTGTAAATGGGAACTACAATAATGTGTTACAGAACAGTATTTTTTGGGGTAAAGTATCTGGTGATAAAGTTTTATATTTGCCGGTATTATTGATACTCTTGCTGTTCGTCGAAATAATCGTGATGCAGACGTGCATGAGAGAAATCATGATTCTTATACAAGACAGCATTTCAAGAGCTCAGTAAGCTTGCTAAGAACATTACAATCACGAAACATTGAAAATCTGGATTAATGTAAAAAAAAAAAAAATATGTTTATTCTTAGTTTTATGCAAACATTAAAACTGTTCGTGTGCAGTTACGGATGTGTAACCTATTTTTATGAGGAAGAATTAAAAAAATTCTTTTCGACTATAGAAATGTATAACAGTGCACATTAATGTACATTAATGATCAACATCGTAGAAATAACGAAAAAAAAATTAAGCATTTCTGACGGGTACAAATAGGGTAAGATATCATTTTTGAGAAATAAGATATGGATTTGAAATTTGAATGCACACCTTTACGAATGTATGACCGTTAGTCTTCTGACAGTATTCCGTTATATCGTTTCTAAAAGTATGTATCTCTTCACGTTGCGGAGAACATGACGCGATGATTTGTCTTTTTCATTCCTTACAAAATCGTTTTCTGTGGTTTTTTTCGAACGGTAGAAAATTTGATTGAACAAACGTTCTATTCTTTTGCCACAACTCAGGAAAAATTTGAGAGATATTTTTGATGTACAAATTAGGAATTACATGCTGCTCTTTATTTACACTCGTTCTACATTACAAACACTTAACGTATTTCCAAGCATTTCAATGCCAACTCATTTTTATATAATATATCTAAAATTAGGAAGAATGTATTTTTTGTGTGCAATCTTGTTTCAATGTTGCGGTTTCAAGATTTTTATAGTGTCTTGTATAGGTGATTTTTTACAAATAAATTTCAGCTCCATTATATCTCGGTTTGCACAAGTTGCGTCTGTTTACGTAGAGATTCGTGCAGATTATAATAGGACCATTGAGTAAAAACTGCATAGAACATGTGTGATATTTATTAGTACTGTGTCTTTACCAAATAAAGTTCCTCTAGATTTGTACTAATATTTCATCTCTTTAATGCATTAGTCGAAAAGAGAGTCGTAACATTGAAACAACAAACTGCCCTTAAAACCAGGTATAACAATACCGAGAAAGGTTTTTATAATATTGTAGAATGAAAGAAATAGATAAATTTAATAACGAGTAACATTGAAGCAAATCACAGCGATTAAGTGTTAATTGTTGCATTGTTTTTTAAAGTCATGATCATTGAGAGCATAATGTAACATACTGATATTAACATGCGACATGTTATATTTTACATTCTTGTTTATAACAAAGCACACCAAAACATAAATTAAATTAAGTGTCGTTTAATAAAACTGTGTACTGCAATTTTAGATAATTATAAAGACATAAGTGTACATGACTACCACTATGTAGGTTCTAACATGATCTGTAAATACCCCATTATTATGTCATCTTTCTGCTTTTATCGCAAGATTGTTTTGCATGTAAAAAAAAAACAAAAAAAAAAGAAAAACAATGAATTGATTTTCATTACCAGTCTAGATATAAGGTAAAAGTCCATGGAAAAAAAAGCAAACAAAATCTAATGTACACGTTATTTTACTTGAATCTTCCCCGATACAATCTACAAGAATCGATATGCTTGTTTTGCTAATACTATCAAGCTATCTATATACATGTTTCGTTCTGCAGATTATCACATGGCACGATCTTCTGTATGGCGATTAACATAGTGAAGAAGTGTGAGCAAGACATAACTTATACAAACCAGACTGGAGGAACAAAAAGCTTTGCATTATCACAACCATAATAGTTTATTCAATTACCCAAATATCATCGGTAACAAGTATATGAGGTACACACTTTAATTCTCATTACTTAAATTATTGGGTTCTCTTTTTTTTTGATAGGGCTTTAGCTATTTGCTTATGCGAGCCATTCCTATTTTTAAATACTATTGGTGTTAGTTTCATTCGTATAAATCTTAAAATTCATATATTGATTTAAGAGCTAGTTCTGGCTTATCATAACCCATTTCTTCCGGTGTATTTATTCCTAGTTCATCTAATGTTGGTCTGATCTCTTGCAGAAGGTATGGGTAAATAACATTGACCTGGCTACCGCACTTATCCTTCACAGATTCCAGGTATCTTACGGCAAGCGCATAATCATTCAATCGTCTGGAAGCTCTTAAGGCAGCACAGATGATTTTTGGTTCAGGAACAAGATCCATACCTAACAGAAAACGTTTTTATACTAAATGAGTATCTAATTCTTTATAACCAGGTACAAAACACTATCCCTGTATCACTTAGAATTTATTTGTGTTGATGTGCAATTACTGCATATCTTGTTTAGTTTGGGCACAGATAAATTATCACTGTCAAGAGACAGTTCCATAAATAGATATGTCATCTTTTCTCATACTCCAAATGACTTAAACAAAAGTACTGTTCTAAATTCATAATTTCACACTGTCTTCCGTACTTAGATATAAAACGTTTTCCATAAATTCTGTATCTCAGAATATCCTCTTTTCTACGACATTATCCTTGTGACTATGTAAATCATGCAAGACAGCTTACAGAGAGAAAATAACTCTCTACTTCTGGCAACATTATCCTTTTTTTCATTTAGGATTGAACTTTCCTTCAACCGCTACAATGTTATTAGCAACGACTATGATTACAAAGAATGTTTTGCAATATCATTCTGAACAATCTAGTCTTCTTCAGGAAGGGTAGCAGCTTTTGTCCACCAGTACAATATACTGTTATTGTTAACATAATAAACTAAAAGGAAATACTTATTGCTATGAGACTAATAAGTGGTCTCATGAGTCAATGGGTAGGGAAGGGACTGTGCATGGCCCAATTATAGATAGACGTTATGTGATTAAATGTGTTCAGGACGTAGCTACAGGAGGACTTACCAGCCATATCATTCATAGCCTGTCGAATTTCCCAATGATCAATATCAGTGCGATTAAAGAAGTCCTCGTACCGTTTATCAAACTCCTCGTCAGTTTCTTTTGAATCGTGCGCTGATCTTACATTTTGTGCTCCGACACTCGCCGTTCGAGGAATCAAGGTATTCCTGGCGATCGAGTTTGCACGTCCTATGGCAATACGTAACATTTTTCGGGTGAAATTTCGATAAACTGGCAAAGGAAGAAGTCCGACGACAAGGGTATATCGTCACGCACTCGCCTATTGCGTAAACGTGAAAAGATGGCGCAAGCAAATTGAACGAGATATATAGGCAGGCATGTGCGCAAGCGTAGCGCGCGCTATTATCCAATTGCAGGCCGGCGGGAAATTTAAACAGAATCCACGTTAACGGGGTCATTCCGTTCCGGTATGTGGTATGTCCAATTCAAAAATAGTGCGCTGTGAATTTCTTTCGTCATAAAACGTTTTATTTTTCGACTTATCTTTGCCAACGGTTCAAGAAGTAGGCGTTTGAAATTTCTGTACATTTTTAAGACTGTTTCATGTTGCTTCGTCATATTTAGGCAATAATTTGCAATGTTGATTACGCACGATAATACCACAAATTATTCGTTCAAGTACTTGCAAATGTAGTAACAATTTTTGGTAAATTGCGCGTAATAGGGAAGGCTTAGGTAGAAACTATCAAACATTATTCAAATTATTGTAATTATTATTATATTATAATTTTAATTGTTATTGCTGCTGCATTTATGTACAAAAGATTATGATTGTAAATGGCGCATATAATTCTTGATATTCAGGGGATAACAATAATCGATGATCTGTAAGGAGGTATATTGACTGTTTCTTTCAAACATAAAATGTCCTTTATGTACATTCGAAGTTCCTACATTTACCATAGAATGACTTTCCTTTCGAACACCATATCTGTGGTTACTGTGTGTACAAACTGATTTTTCGTAACAATACTTCTTCATTGTACCTAATTCGACGAATTGTATGTATAAGAATATTACCTAATAGTTAGTCGTAGGATAATATATTACACCTTTTTACAGTAGACATACACAATAGATAAAAATACTTATTTATTAAATTAGACAGCAGTTGTATATAAAAATATCATATACGGTGACATAAATATTTACGTGTTTTTACAAGTCACCTTGCAAAGTAAGCATTGTACAAAATGGTATTCTTTAAATATTTGAAGTAGAAAAGATAGTATTAAAATAAATAATAAATAATTACAGATTCAGTATCGCTCAAGTCACATACGCACTGTACGTTAATATTAGCATATAATAAATAGGAGTCTCCGGATTTTGTGATTTTTCTTAGGCACTGTACGGTGTCTTCGTTTGTAAATATTTCCAAAATTCCTAATACGCAATAGTTGTTCCTAAACTTATAAAATACACTGCACGGTATATTACTCGGATGCAATTGGGCAGCCCTTAAGAATCCGATTGTTCTCTCATTAATATCAGATAAGTCACGTCTTAATAAATGCCTTTTATCCCCCCCCCCCCCCCGACGTGTTTGCGTTTTTTTAGAAACGTTAGAGGTAAGAACATTTTAAATAACTGTACTTTCAGAATGCACTTGATAAGCTGAACATTTTTCTCCGGAGAAATGGAAAAATTCCATTCTTCAAGAGTAGTGGGGTCTCACAGTTTTCTCACAGTTTTCGATCTGTATACGTGCAAATATCAGAAGACACAACACGGCGTTGTTGTATCCCGTTACATTTTAATGCCTATTACGAACATCAGATAATTATACTTGGCTACATCACGACATTCTATTTCTCTAGTTTCACGGGAAATTGTCGTAAGCACTTTTTCATACAATCATTACGATGCATTGTCTTCGTCGTTTCGTCGCAGTCACAATTCCAAACACGCCTCTCGGTTCATGAACTTTTCTTGAACATAATAAGGAGCCTGGAGAAGAGTCGGTTGCGAGATTGTGATGTCATAAGAGCGTGATTCGCTTTAGAGATCAAGTATGTAACAAGACGAGCGGAAGGTATGCGCTCAGAAGCATTCACGTATGCGCGCAATTGTTCGTATTGTACCATACGCGTCACTGGTTCATGACGCACCGCGAGACGCGTGAGCAAGAAGACAATTCTGCATTAATAATACTTTCGTTTGATATATGAGTGAGATGGACGTCATTGCACCACTCGAAAGGTAAAACTTATAAAATCTATCCTAGTCAGCCTTCTGTATGTTCCCGTTGTGCGTAATATTTGAGCAGTAGCTGCCGATCATCACGGTATTTATTATTAATGTTTGTTTGGGTTAGAGTCTGAATCCGGTTCAGAACTGGAACATGAAGACTCCCCCGTGTTAATGTTCGTACTGCAGCGCGAACTCCTTCGATTAGTGGAACTCGTGTGCCGGCACTTCTCACTGCGATCAACTCCACCTACAATAATTTGAATGGAACATCAATACATAAGCAAGCAAAATAGTCGACGGAACAGTAATATTCCAATTCGGAAAGCATAAGAAAGATTCAAAGAAACACTTATTTTCCACTGCCATATTTTACGCTTTTATGGCGAGCTGTCAATAGTTTCCACATCATGGTTGACGTTAGGAAAAAATAAATATCTCGATGGTCTTTTATGTGAAAATTAAATTACACCGAGTCTCGTAGATTTGCATGATATATGCTTACAAACATTATTTCGTTTAGAGTTAATACTTACTAGTTAACGGTGTGTGTACTTCGACTTTTATGTTAGTCGTTGCCGTCACCTTAGTTGTGATGCGAGAAGTTGATGGCACTGGTGATGTTCGACTAGATCCACTTGTGTCTGATCCGCTACAGTTCTGTTAGTCAAAACAAAAAGGAGACACTCTTGTTATACGCATGCTTCAGCTGCTTCATAATGTCGCTATATGCAAAAGATAGACAAGAGGAGACAGATGGGCACTTGGGATTGCACACAACTAGTCAGGAGAAGCAATAGTATGAGTGATGAAATTATAGTATTCATTGCTGCGTCTCATCTTACTATTTCAAATAATTAACCAAGGACCACTGAGAAGTAACTCTATTGGTTGGATCAAATACGTTAATGACATTAATTTAACCAATAACACGCGTCTACGAATGCGACTGTACGAGAGTCTAGATTCTGTACTTATTCATTATTAATTACTAAAGCAGGAGAAACAGTGTGGGAAATATGTTAATATTAATTATTACAAGGAATCACACCAAAGATGCAAATAACTCACGAGTTCTTTTAAACAGTTCGTAGCAATAATCTCGGAAACATACCTGATTGCCGCACGTCGATGTTGTCTCGACCTTGAGTTCTGGTTGCACGATGATGCAAGATTCTTGCGTGCTGTGCCATGAGTTGGGCTCTTCAGTTATCGTTGTCAGTGACGGTTCAGCATGTAATCTTGTATTATCGATTTTGTGCGATCTTCTAGGCGGCGCAGGTGGTTTTGCTCTTCTAACGATAGGCGATGCCGGCGGTGTGGGGGTAGATATACGATCAGGATGATCGTTGGGTATTACTTCCGGTGATGGTCCGATCAGAGAAAGTAATATTGGGAAGAAAAATAGCCCATTGACGAGCCCGATGCCGATTAAACAGACAAGCACCAGGAAGAAATAGCGGACGATAAAATCGAACTCTGAGAAGGCTAGCATCACCACCGCTAATAGCGTTGTTAGGGCGCCATGAACCACTGGTGCGCACATATGCTCCAGAGCAAGACGCACCCTTCGATCTCTGTTGCCGACGCTTGTTACAAAACTCTGAGAAAAAAATCACACAAATTTCCAAGTGTTATTTTTAATGATACGCAGTCTTTGCTACTTCTGACTATAAAGATATTCTTATCAATAGACTGCGGAAGTTTTGCCAATAGAAGGATGTATATCTATTTGCTATTTTGCATTTTATTTGCGTAAACTTGCAACCGTCAACTTAAGAACATATAATACCAACCAGACAAATGTGAACTGTGAAATGGACAGCGATTCCGACGCTGACCACCAGCAAAACAGCAGGCACTGCACTCAGTTTGATATCACAGAGGCCCATGATACCGAGGAGTTGAAGAACAACGGCAGCAAGAGATAATGCGACTAGTAAAGCGGCCCATAGATTGAGAAGTAAAATTCCAATGACTGCAACACTGGCACCTAATGCGGCAAGAAGTGCGATCCCAAGGCAACTTCTCAGGTCCATATACTGCTCCCAAAACAGGAAAGGTATGCCGGAAGGGAAGTTTGGCAAGCCTTTTTCTTCAAACTTTTTGCAGAGTCTTCTAACACTACCGATAAGCTCCGTGATCTCCTTGGTATCCGTTAGCTTGTGTAAATAAAAAGGCATCTGGGCGTAAGTCAGCGGCATACTTTTCGGTATCTTAAGCTCGTGATCATTCGTATATATCCACTGTCTTGGTTCCGGCCTTAAATTAGCTTGCGAGGCACCGTAGGCGAGTGCATCGTTTGACGCCCATGCACTCAGATAATTGTAAAAGGCTCGTGGATTGATGATACCCTCAGAATCAACGAGTCTCACTTGGATGATCAGGGTCTTGTCAATGGGATTGTCCACGTGACCAGTTTGCACGAGTAATTTATAGGCGAGGATAGCTTCGTCGCTGGCGTTTTTGTACCATCTTTCTTGGGTGACACATCCGTTAGTGTAATCCCGATCGAAAGCAGTCTGTAGCCCCTTAAGCCAATCTCGAAAAAGACTGAGCCAAAATTCCGGTAAGCCGCCGTCGTCGTTCTTGATTACGTTTTTCACCCTCATGAAGGCGTCGTGGTATTCGTACAAAAGCCTCTGATTATTCGGATACTCAAAGTCTCTGGCGGTTACCGCGTACATGTTATAGAAACCGAAGTGTTTCGTTTGAGCGGCGAGGAACGCGTGTTCATTTGAGTTTTGAGGAACTAGATCGGTCAATTCGAGACCGTCACTCACTCGCATGGCCTGCCACACGCTACCGGCGAGCACGATCGACAGAATCATCATGCCGAAGACCTTTGTGGTTGGACGAGTAACGAAAGGTGCATAGTGTTGCGCAGCGAGCTGAGTGAGAGAAAAACTGAGACACTCGTCTTGTGTGCAACCCGTCAACGAGTCCTCCTCTGTGTACTGCTTGTCAAGGTCCATGTCGTGGTGATTTCCGTCCGTACGATGGTCGTTTTGCGGATTCTGCATCGTAAGAATTTGCGAGCACGTTCCATGGCATTCCGGCCGTGCTCCCGTTCGCCCCGAACAACTTTGCTTTGCAGTGCTGTTCTCGGCTCTGTTTGCGTACCTTCCTCTCCCGTTGCTCGCAGTGAGTGCCGGAAGACAGCAGCAAAATATGTCGGACCGTCCCGATCTTCGTCTTCGAAGATCGAGGCTTACCATCGCTGGAAAGATGAGCAACATCGCGGCGAGATTGAAGAGCAGCAGAATGCCGGCCTGAAGGCAGAATACGCGAAGCGCCGGGATCGGTATGATGGCCGCTGCGAAAAATGCGGACACATTGCTCAGGCCAGTCAACAGAACCGACAGACCAGTTCGTTTCAGGACAACCCCGGTTGCGCTCTCTCCGCTCGGTATGTCGTTCATCGATAATTCGGCGTAGGTGTGAGTCACCAAAAACATGTCGTGCACACCGAGGCCCAGCGCGAGGAACGGCACTATCTGCGTGGTAGCTGCATTAAATGGAATTCCCAGAAGGGCGCAGAAACCTAAACCAGCTGCCACGGTTGCGCAAACGAGCATCACTCCGGCTGTGCCCACCCCCGACTGAGACCGCACCGGATCTTTCCAACGCAAGAGAGCGGCAGCCGTATACAGCAACTGGAAAAATGAATACAGGCTTGCGTGAGAGTGTATCCTTTCGTCTACGAAATTTCCTATCATTTGCTACCTGTCGCTGTTATTCAGTTACGCCATTTCCAAAAGTAATATTATACTAAATAAGATATGCACGTACTTATAAGTATACAGCAGTGACAGCAGTTCTGGTCTAAAATCGCACACTTGGTGACCGTAGTGGGGGAAAACGCAAGGTGTGTGCGTGCCGTGTCTGTGAGCGCAGCGTGCGCACCGCCGAGGCTTCCTTGTACGCACGCGGTCACAGACACGGCACGCACACACCTTGCGTTTTCCCCCACCACGGTCGCCAAGTGTGCGGTTTTAGGCCAGAACTGCTGTCACTGGTATACAGTTGATAGAGCAGAAAGTTTTCCAGAGGGGAAGAAAATCATAATTCAGGCTCACCATTAGCGCGCATCCAATGACGATCTTTATAACTGAAACTTCGCTGTATTTGCCGAGAATGTCGTTCATCGTCGTTGTGCTAAATGCGTACAGATTATACGGCGTGCTGGCGTTGCTGTTGAAATGTTTCTTCACTTGATTTGTGAACGCTCGCTGCCACGTTTCAAGCACCTGCGACGCCTTCTCTTGGGACCAATCTATATGATGGACCTTGTAAGTGTTTGCCAGGAAGTCATACAGCTCTCGTTCACCCATCAGCTGGACGACCGTTTGAAGAGCAGCTGCTCGCGTTAGGTGTCCAGTCTTATTGTGCTTGGCACCGCCGACGACCAATTCTTCGGGCCAATGCATGTACTTAGCAGCAAATCCGTAGCAGCCACCGGTCAATTCCGCACCAATGTCCGGTGCCTGGCGTAATGAAGAGAAAACAAACACGACGATAAAATTGATCTTCAAGCTTATTTAAGAAGAGTAACGATCTCGCGCTTCCTTAAAGAAGATATGAGAATAATTACAAATTTGGATAAGATAACTGTAGTCCAAGTTCACGAGTGAAGAAAAGAATAAGGTAAAGCGTTGTAAAGTTTCGGAAAACGTGACAAATACCTGTTGAGACTTTTTGTTAGGCGCTGTCTCTGGACAGTCTGCGTCAGTAGGGTCGAGACAGGGTTTGCTCTGATAACCGTTCGTTATTCCGGCCCTCTTCATGTAATCTTCTAGTGTTTTGAAGGGAAACATGAAGGATAACTTCTTCATTTCCTCCAACATCCCAGACGGATTAAGGTTTGTCCATTGGACGGGCTTGTTCGTTTGGGTGCCTCTGTCAAAATTGGTCAACAAATTAGAACATACGTTAAGTATGATTGATCAAATTGTGGTTGCGAAGTCAGAGAGCAAAAGAAAATTCCTGTAAATTACTTACGGTATATGAACACGATATTCCGGTCCAAGAAGCTTACTGCCTTCCCAAAAACAGTCCAGGGGCGTGATGATAGCGCAGGGTATAATACTGTCAAAAATCTGAAATTCAACATTTTGTGAAAGTGTCCAATAGTCAGTAAATGATGCATAAAGTGTCATATGATACTTCATACAATTAAACGATTGTACTTGAAATGACAAATAGTCGATAATTGAATGACAAAATAAATTTTGTTCAATTTTTGAAGTAAATGAAAGAAATATTGAATTAAGTTTCATCAGAAAAATGGCCTATTGCGCAATAATACAGGTACATTTGCGCTTAAAAAAACGTAAGCCATTTTTCTTCGAAACTGCAAATAGGTCAAGACGAATTTTCTTTCTTGCCGAATGTACGGCAGATTATTATCAAACCAAGAGAAATGTTAATTCTGTCAGTATCAACGATATGCATATACAAATAACTACTAGCGAACACAGACGCACTTTGGCTGTAAGCAATTCTACGTTTGCCGCAACAAATTCTTTCTATCTATATCAGCGATAATGATCATGAAATGCATTGTAATTTAGCATTAGAAATATCTCCTTATTCGACAAAAAAAAACATGCATTTCCTATATTCACCGAGAAAGGAGTGATTGGTTAATTATTATTAAGATAACAGTCGGTTGTCGGACATCACATGGCCGACGGACTTTTGCTCAAAGCACTTCGCATTTATTCCAATTTACGTTTTGTATACGTACATGTGTATGCGCATTGTATACCTCACGGTGCAAGTGTACGTCGGACAAAGCAAATGTAGACATGTATTATCTATCTATTAATATCTATCAACTGTCCCTTACTATGTGTGTCAAGTATTACGTGCATTATATAATAACGCAACTCAAACGATACATCTCAACAACAAGAGAGCTAAATTGATATTACACATCCTACCGTATCGTATTGGGAAGAGTGTCGGAAAGGGCGGGAGGAAGCAAGAATCGTGAGCAACCGATAGGGATTTACTGTATTCAGCGGCCACTTGTGCGGCGTAACGACATAAAGAAGAAATGAATTCAAGACCGCAGACACGTCGTACCGCAACCCGTCACCACATCGTATTATTACGCAACAGTTAATTACCGAACCGCTTATTTAGGCTTAGTCGTCGTCGGTGGTGATTTTTTTCACTCTTCAGTCTACATCGTCTGTACATACTTTTTTGTTTGTTTTTAGATTTGTCAGACCATCCGCATAAAACATACGCCTATGCCGTATGCAACCGTACGGCGCGTACGGTTCCGATTCTGAGTACACGAGCGCGGTTTTGAGCGGGATATATAATTCGGCCGACGGAACCTGAAGTGAGGAGGAGGGACCAAGGACGAGAGGAGACGTTGTAGCACATTTCGCGAGGGGCAAATATTACTCCCACCACCATCTGGATTCCCAATTCGAAACAAAACTAATCGCATACGCTACGCTGTGAACTATACAGCTCGATCATCGATGTTGTAGACGTAGACCAAATAGGCGGAGCGCGACGAGAGGAGTCTGAAGCAAAGCTAACAATCGTACACGCTATGCTTTCGTACGAGGAGGTAACAATGGCGGAGAGAGCAGTGCCCAGCGCGTGCGGTCAGGCGTGTTTGAAGCGTTTCGGTTTTTGTCTATAGATAGCATCGGTCAGGGTCCTAGCTGGATGCTAGAAGCATTGTAAGGAAAGCGAGGAGTGCAGGGGGCGAAGAGCAGTCCCAACCGCGTGAGGTCGGGCGTGAGCAAGGCGTTCCGTTTCATACTTCAGGCTCGGCCCGGCAAACCCATATACTCATTGGCGAACTGTAACGCGTAACGCAACCGTTGCTTGTCGGGGTGATCCGCGAGCCCAAATCGATAATGCATCTGCAGCTGAACAAGTGTGCATGTATGCATTGGCAAACTCGACTATTCTACATCAGATTTTGCAACGCTGTACGATTCTACGGCAAGTATGGGGAGAACGAAGATGGGTCCGACAAGAGTATAGACGGAGAAAGGTGGGTGAACGATCATCGTTAGTGACAAATACGAGTTACTACATAACAGATAGACATACACAGACAGAGTAAAATATGTACAAACAGATAGGTGAATAGATACGTAAATACTGAAATAGACAGACAGAGAGATAAATGAATAGAAATATAGGCATGGGGGAAGGGAGGGCTGAGGGTGAGGAGGGTGGGGGGTTGGAGGGGCGGGGCGGAGAGTGTGTATTCGGCGAGGGAGTCGGGAAGAAGAAAGTGTCATGTGCATTGCACAATCCTACAACCGGAGAATCACTGTCGTTGTCGTTCTTTTTCTCACGTACATGCGCGTATACATAATGCTTTGTGCAAAGTTCGATACGTGAATGGCAGCAAGGTGTGCGTAAGTACGGTGTAAATGCAAAACACTCTCCTGCCTGTTACGTGTCCTCTCTGTCCGCGAGTTAACCGTTACATTCATATGTATACGTACGTACTCTCCCGACGTACACACGCGGATCCGTATGAGCGTACACGCATCTACGTAACTTATAGATATAGGTAACATACATAGTGTGCCGTTTGAATTACCTGGTCGATGTAGTGCATGTCGAAGTTGGGTATGCTCGGCGCGTAACACATGTCTTTCAGCCTCCACGTGCTGTAAGCGACACGAGACATATGCATTCATGAATACAAGTTTGCATTTCTTTAACCCCCGTCTGGCCGATAAGCGGTTTTTGAGAGTGACGCTCGACGGGTAGGAGAGAAGAACAGGAGGAGAAACGAAGAAGAAGGAGTGTCAGTCGAAGACGATTCACGCTAGCTTGTGTCGTCGCTCACTCAACGCCCTTCGGCACGTACGGGGTGAAAGGGGGGTTAGGGCAGTCTCGCGCTCAATTCGCCCCTTTGCGATGCGAGTATATCGGAGTTAAGGATGGACAGACCGGAAGTGCATTTCGTGGTTCAACGTCGCCGAAATTCGGAAGTCGGCGCGCGAAAGCGATCGACGACGAGGGAGTCTCTCTCGTTCACTTCCTCGACGTCGCGCCAATACGGGAACCCTGTTCTTTTTCGTTGCTGCTGTTGTTTTATATATAACAACGCGTATAAAACCACGACGTGCACGACAGTCGTACGGGAAGGTTGGGGGAGTAGGATAAAGAAGGACGAAAGGGATTGAGGGAAGAGTGAAAGCATACGGAGAGATCCAGCGTGAATAAATAAAGTGCAGAAACGGAAAGAGGAGTGAAACGAAGAAAGAAAGAGAGAGAGAGAGAGAGAGAGAGAGGGGGGATGAGAGACAAAGAGGCAGCAGGCAGACAGGATGAGAAAGCGAGAGAAGGAAGAGGAAAGAACTTACATTTCGAACAGGTGTACAGTGACCTGCGTCGCTGCCTTAAGGATCGCCAAATGCTCCTTGAGTGCGGCAGGATGTAAGATATTCGCCCCGGAATGCCTCGGCGTCTGGATGACAAGCTGATGTGTTGACGCAGCGGCTTCGCCGAGCGCCTCCGACGCATAGATCAGTTCTTTCTGCAACCTTCCGCCTTCTACGAACGAAAAAGTGTCACGATTAAATTCGTCCGCTCGCCCCGTTCGCTTCGCCCCGCGCAGAAGCTAGGTGCACATGCGCGCACGTCTTCTGCCTCTCTTTCAATTGCGCTTCATGCTACCCCCTTCAGCCGAGTCGGCTTAGCAGCGCACGGTGGTAACAGCTTCATCAGCGTTCTTACGATTACACGTTATTATTACATTATACAGATAGGAATGAACGATACGCGTGCTAACGTACGACTGCAGAACGGTTCGCGCGAAATTGGGGTTAAATTGAAGGGTGCTCACACGACTCGTTTTCAAGTAATTTTGGACGCTTAAGTAAGCATCTCCGTTTTCAGTCCATGCCCTTACAATCACTTCGTCAACGGCGTCTCTTCCCGACGTTCTTTCGCACGTGTGCGCGCACCTTACATCTCTCTCCATCTCTTTCTTTGGTGTCAATGCCTCTTCCATATAAACATTCTTTTACCCTGTCAGACGAACTCGAGTGACCGGTATTCATTTTACGGTACGACGCTCCGGTACAATAAGCGAATATAGCGTCGCTATTAAAACGAGAACACGGGAGGGGGGTTGGCTCTTATAATCGGCGATCTTTTCCGAGGAGGCAAATTTTGGAAGTATGCGCACTAATGACAGAAAGTAATGGACAAGTGGCACGCGGATGACGGTTAATGCGCGGAACATCGGGCACCACACTTAGTAAGATTTCACCGTCAAAAATGCCGACGGCATATTTGCTCGTTCTGCCGTGGCGTAGCGTCCAGGGACCACCCAGGTCGTTTGTTCATCCAGTGACTCTCAATCGCCGTCACTCGCGGTCTCTCACTGCCCATAACCGTATTTTCCGGTAAACGAGGCGCACTCCTTTCGTTTCTTTTTTTCTTTGCCAAATTTGTCGGCCGCGCGATCGTCTTGTGCGATACGTGTCTCAAATGCACTGTGGACGATGGTCTGGCTATGTCGACAACTATTGACCGTTAGATGAACACCTCTTACGGAGACGTGTCATAACACTTGCACTTGATCACGTTCCAATATGAAATTTGTAAGAGAAATGCCTTTTTACAGATGCGATTTATGCACTTTGCATGACGGTTTTCAAAATTTGGTCAACTTGCGAGTTGTCTAACGGGAAATACGGTAATTGTCGTTTGGGCGGACGCTTCGATAGCTCATGTCGAGGAATGTATCGACCGAAAAACGGGGTGATGGTTTCTTCAAGCCTTGCTCCATTCTTCAGTGGCACAGAGTGTCGGTCGATAGTGATATAAATTCCGGCGAGTCGCGGCGAATATGATTGGTAGGAACAACAATATTTTAACGGTGAATCTGATAAATAGGTACGGCGATCGTGGTCCAGGAAAGAAGCACTTCTTGACTTGCTGCGAGGAAAGTCGTGAAAAGAGTTTACTAATATAGTTATGAGGTATCTTTATTTGATGTAGATTGGTTGTGTAGAAATATAGTGCAAGGAATAATAGGCCTAATTCTCTGCCGAACACAATACGATTGAAAATGTGCTTGAGCCCTACTTTTTCCATGAGCGCGTGCGTCTGAATGTGTCGCGCAGATCAAAGAAAGATCAATTCAGTTTGAAATAATTGCAAATTAATAGCTGCGAATCAGTACGAATTTATAGCTATTACATGATCTTTCACCTTGGCTTTTACCTTGAATGGACACGTGCAACAGTTGCAATATTTATTCTCCCTTTCGTCCTAAATCAGATTAAGATGCGTCGCAGCTAAAGCGACAAAAGGAAAACAGAGAAACGGAGTGAAAATAGAAAACGTCGAAAAGTGCCGCTAAGGAATATATCGCTGGCGATAATCTTAAATTCCTACTCTCGCAACGGGGGCATCGCAGTTAAATCGGAACAACGCAAATTATAATTATACTCTCGTTAAAAGGGCGTAACATTATATCTAAACACCGATTATACACATTCTCGACCTATCCTTCCTCTTGCACCCAAGATGATACAACAATAAAGTTGATCGTATCATTTCGTCGAGAAAACAATAAGGTGAACGTATAAATATGAAACCGTGTCGTGTAGTAATAATATAATAATTAATTATTGACTTATTGTTTCTATTTCAAATCTTAAATATTGTAGTAAATTGCCCTTTCTTTTTAAATGAAATTAATATTGCTCTGCCCTCACGAACTCTGACCGATTCGCTCTTTCAGATACCATTGCGGAGAACATTATACGGCTCCGACTCTTACCTATCTAGAGCTCGTTCTATCTTTAATAGTTGGGGAACCTCATTAGATATATTCGACTCTTCTCATGCTCCATACCATGCACAGTTAAGATCTTACAGACTAGAACCACCCAGAAATCATGATATTTTCCAAAATCTTGTCCACCCTATGCATCGATGATTTAGATGTTTCAATAAAAGTTTGGCAAAAATTCCGAAAATATAAAACATCTCATTTTGACTTCTCGGTAGTTCCAGTGTTACGTAATCTGTAATTTCCTTTACAGCTGGTATACGACCGTTAGCCAACTAAAAAATGAATAAACAAATAGTATAATAATATTCATAATACCTAGTCTTGCAAGTGATACAGAGAGGGAAAGAGAGCTCGAAGGAGAACGTACGAGAAACAAAGTGAGCTTTCTTTCTCAGAGACTCACAGGAAAGCTGACTTAGCTCAGTCGCTCAGGCACGCAGGCCCACCACTGGCTAGCTGGCTGGGTTGGCTTGGTGCACACAGAGAGCCCACCAGGCCACCCACCGCGACCATTCACCGGAACCGAGCCCCATCCAAAGCCAGCGGTGCTCATTCACTCTGGTTGCCATCAATTTTCATTGATGAACATCACTTTCATAATCATGTTATTCTAATTCTCACACAAGCAAGCGCAATCGTGCCGGTGCTTGTGAAAAAAGGCCCAAAGTGGAAAGTTTGAAAAAAAAAATCGAATTTTTCAGTAAGTCGCGATGTGGAATAGGTGAACCACAGTTATTTTCTTTTATTGTTTCCTTAGAACGCTTTTATAATGACCGGCGCGAATCGCCGTTTGCGTAATTCGGTGTTGATAGAAAGGTTCGATGGTATTACAATAATAATAAATATTCATTAATTCCAAATATTCGAGTTATTCGAATTGCAAAATTATTGTCGCGGATAAACGATAACACTGGCCATCATCAGGGGTTCGTTTACCTCGATCGATACATTAAAAACGAGCAATAACTAACGACGATTACCCGAAAATCGAGAGTATTTCGAGGGGTACGCAAAACGCGTGCCGGGCGGACGACGAAGTGCCTGCTAAGCGAACGCTTCTAACACCTATGTACTCCGAATGGCACATAAGCGCCGACGATCATGAAAGTGAACGACATAAATAAAAGCCGAAATAAAAGTACATTTCACTCGCTTCGCGCCGTATCAATTTGCATCAACAAATTTGCCCCCTTCAATTGACGAAATCAATTTGTTCTTGTTCTCCGCATTTTCACTTAGACCACTTTTACGATCGCCGGTATATCGGCGGCGTAAAAACGATACGCGGAATCCAGTGGCGCGGTCGTCCGGATAAAGTGTTACGTTTCAAATTGCGGATACGATCGGTTTATTCCGAGCGAACGGAAGATGAGATCCGCTGTTTATGCGGCGGTTCGTCCGCCTGTCTGTCTGTCCGTACGTCGGTGCAACAACAACAGATTCCCGGTAGGTCTTTGGACGACGGTCTTCTAACTCTCTTATCCCGGTTGTACCCTTACATAGCCCTCTCTGCGTGTTCTCTCTCTCTCTCTCTCACACACACACACTCTCTCGCTCCCGCTCCCTCCTATACTCTCGCCCCGACATTCCCTTTTCGACATCATCTCTTCGGCCTTCGTTCTTTCTCTTTTACTCGAAAGTATGGGGGCCTAATGAAGATGTAAGCAGTAGGCCGGGTCTTCGTGCACAGTCGTGCCTTCGTCCTTTATAACTCCACGGCCTTCCTGCCTCCATATACAGGTCGTTCCATTCAACGAATAATCTAGCTTTTCTCTTGACCTTCATTCGGACGAACACACCCCCCCTTCGGAAACGTTTTATAATCGCTCGCGGTGCACCATTTTCTTTTATCTCCTTCTTTTCATGATCGATGCTCGTGGTTTACGTAACCAGGCCTTTCGAATAATATGTTCCGATTGTCTTCGCGTTTCGTGGACGGAATTATGGTGACGCACGTAGGAAGTGACGATCAGTCTTATGCTGATGTTTTGTGGACGATGCAATGCTAAACCCTTTGTGCAATCATAGGTCTATATCGTGGTTTCTCGATGCTCCCAGCGCGGGCTAATTTTCTTAATGGCTCTCTTCGTCAACGGACGGAGTTCGATGTTTCGTTTACATTTCATAATGACATAATTCGATCTTTTCGATGTGAACCACTGACTGGAAGTGTCGATTTATTCGCAACCTGTGTGCTAATTGAGATTAACCGTACTCGCGTATGTGTAATTTGAATGTTATCATAAGGCAGTGATTCGACAAAAGTCCAGGAACGCGAGTAAACGGGAAGAGTAAAGAGTACGCATTTTTTAAAACGCCCGGTGCAATATTTCACACGTCGTTTGTACACATTATGCAGTAATATATTTTCATCTCCCTCTCTCTTTCTCTCTCGGGCACGCTGGGTGTAATCGTTTCGCCCCCGCATTCAAGCACAAGCCGCCTTTTACCAGAGCTCGACGGAACACGCTGCTCCCGCGTATCTCATCATGACTTACTTACAATATAGTCACCTCACGAATATCCGGTATCGACTCTTATGGCGTACATATACACGTTCACGTATACGTGCGAATCCTCCAATCTTCATCAATACCCGACGATTTTGATGCATTTGTACGAGACAAATTTGGGGCACGTTTAAACTCGGTGTTGTTTTTTTTTTGGTAGAATAATGTATTTTCATTTTGGCGTGTAATGTGCATTAGTAATTATGTCCAACTAATACGCTCGACCTGACAATTTAAATGGCGCCTGCTGCACAGGGAACGGTTGGGAATCACTGTATTAACGCATCAAATTGTCGCAGAGACCGAACCAAAGCTGTAATCAAAATACGTTCTTATGGATCGCGAACACGAGTCGTTTATCTTATATTCGGCCCGTGAATGGTAGCACAAGTGCGACTCGTTTATCTTGTGTTTGACCCGTCAATCGTAGCACGAGTACGACTCGTTTATCTTATGTTTCGCCGCGTCAATCGGCGCTCGAGTGCGCTTCGTTTATCTTGCGATTTCGCCCGTAATCTGAATCGCGGGTCTGGCTCAATATTGTAAGGCAAGGGATTAATTGCCATTATGGCAGAGTGAAGTAATAATGCAGCAACGATCAAGGAGCGCTTCAGAGTCGTCCTGCTTCCATTAACCCTTTACAGGCCCGTGTCCACTCTCAGTGGCCCGAGCTAAAAGTCTCCTCGACTCGCATATCCACTCTCACTAGCCACGTGGTGGCGCTAAGCGTGTAAGATATTATTCGCAGGCTTTTAAGACTTCTGATCTCTTTTTCCCGCGCAAGCGACTCAGCCGATGCTTTTCCAAAGCAAACACTTCCGAATGTCAAGCGTACCACCAAAAAATCATGTCAGTCACATTCCGTGTAATCCGACGCGGGCACTCTTCGCATAATGATATTTAACATTTGACCGAATAAATGATTACATATAAAACTGTCATTTCAAAGACATTCTAATACTTTCAGTGCCAAGGACATATGGAAAATAGCGGAACGAAATAGTCGCTGCGTGTGTGAATAAATCCGACACCGATGTGTGAGTGACGGCCCCGTATGGAAAATGTTTCGTCACCCAGATATGGCTGACGTGGCACTCAAAGCGTTAAACTGCCTCCGAATTTCTAAAGATTCACTTACCCTGAACCCAAAGCTGTTCCACCTTGCTGTGTACTTGAGCTGACTTGAGGGCGACGCAGAATGTGGCCAATGCGAGGATTGCCACAAAAATTACTTTCCCAGCGTGCCTTTGTAAGAACTGGCCCAACTGATTCAGCTGATCCTGCAGTCGCGCCCTGATCCATAACACCGACCTTTGACCTTCCGCTTTGCCCTGAAAAATGAAATGAACATTTTCATTAAAATATTGCTAACAGGTGAAATAGATTAATGTAACTGCATTTTCGGCAATGAAACATAAATATAATAGCAACTTATCAAATTAGCATTCTGCTATAGTAATCATGTCACAATGGAGGTCGGTTGAAAGTAAAGGTGCCTACTACACAAGTAGTTAAATATGTGTGTACATACACGTGCATTAACGTATTCAAAATTTAACTCGTGTCATTTTCAATACACTGACAACCGTGCGTTGGAGAAGAAAACGTATGCACGATTATTAACAACAGTCAAACTCTCTAATAAATTTTATTGGATTCGGTTAAACCTATTCGAATATGTCCAAAATTAGTGTCAAATTTGAACAAAAAAAACTGTAAAGAGACTATTGACATCAAATTATGTCCCTCTCAAAACTGTTCCACTTTTGTGTAAAATATATTTTTTTTTTATAATAAACCATTCCGGACAATATCAACGGGATTGATTAAAAACGGATACCCTCTATACAGAGTGGCCACTTAAGTCTGTCCACCTTAAATATCCCCTCAATCGTAATTAACCAAAATAAATGTTCCCAACGAAACTTCTACGGTTTTGGGGAGGAAAAACGCAGTAACCCGTATTCACCTTACAAATAGTTAACGACCCATATTTCACATACTTCCTCGAAACTTTGCTACGCCCCACTTCAACTCGAGAATTGAACGTCAGCGGAGACATCGGGAAAGGCGAAGATTTTGTGGCCAACATTTCTTCCCATTAGTTATAATGACAAATATATCGAAGTTGAACAGTGTCGAGTGAGCACTCGACAAAGTTGCCACTCCCGGGAGCGATGTGCAGGCGGAAAAGCGCGACAGCAATCGATTAGAGCGACGGACGGGCATGCATAAACGAAAAATCGACGAACGAACGAAGGAACAAACTAACGGAAACGAAGTAAAGGACAAAAGGGCAGGAAGGGAGGAGAAAAGACGCGTTCGCAACATTGCGAGCGGCAACGTTGCACGCTACCTGGTGGTCATTCTGACAATGTGCCCCGTGGACCACCCGCAACAATACCTATCTCTCCTGGTCGACAACGGGAGATGCCTGGTGGTGGTGGTGGTGGTGGTGGTGGCGGCGATGGTGGTGGGTAGTCATAGGTGGGGGGTGAGTGTAGGATGGCGGTAAATGGTCCCATGAAGGAGATAGCGGAACAGATTCATACACAAAACACACGCTCCATTTTCTCACTTTTTACGCACACACTCTTTTTCTAATAAACATTGGGCTAAAAATAAAATGTGCAAAGTAACTGGGATTGCCGTGCAGTGGAACATAGGGATTGCTCGCGATTACGTATCTGGAGAGCGTGATGGTACTGCGCGAGTGGATGTCTCGAATGGCAAACTTTTCTTCTAGCCAATTAACGCCGCGCAACGTGGGTGGTCGCAGGCTCTCGAGTAACACGGAACGTGTAAACGGTTTGTTCGACGAATATGGTCTACGGAGCGGACCTTTCTCTGCTCACCTGCGCCCAAACCCTCTTACTAAGGTGAACTAACGAAACCGTACTATCGTGCGCTCATCAAAATTATACTTTTTGCCGTACGATGTGCGTGCACGTAGATCGCGGCATTAACAGTTGTAAACACGCGGGGTTCAGAGCTGACGAGTATCACTACTAGCACAACGCGTAGATGTACGCACGTAGGTGTGTCAATAATTGTCTACGTCTTTAG
Organism: Priocnemis perturbator; assembly: GCA_963942575.1. Lineage (NCBI taxonomy): Eukaryota > Metazoa > Arthropoda > Insecta > Hymenoptera > Pompilidae > Priocnemis > Priocnemis perturbator. The sequence continues at coordinate 14,483,742 of OZ012644.1, read as the reverse complement.
GAGTGCAGTCTATACTCGTTACAACATTTGCGCGGTACTCTTTTGACATGAGTTTAGGTTTGCGCTGTCGGAAAAAATCTTATTTCTTTTACTTTTTGTAATGTGTCTCTCTTTGTAGCATAATGAGATTGAGTTAAAAATCGACATAAAAATGGCAATATGCGGATAAAAGGGAAAGGGGAATCGCGTGAAAATTGGGTCACGCTACTAATAAATGTCGGAAGGACTCACCTAAATCGTACACAGAGTCAATTTTTAGTTGTTACTCTTGACATGGCGGGAAAACATAAAAATCCAATAATGAAATAATAACGGTCTACTATCACGTAGCACAGGTTCGTTAATATGAGAACCGAAGGTGCGCCGGTCAGTTGTCGTCTCGACTGACGAAAGACAGAAGCTGACAGCAGTTTTAATGGACTCGATTTAATCGGCTCTCTGCGCGGTGTAAAAAGGAAAACATCGTTGTCATACGCACTCACCGGCGTGACCCGAAGAATTTCGGAAACAAAATCCATTTCTTTTTATATTTTAACATCCATTCAAGAAATTTTCTAACAATATCTTTTGCTTATTCCTTTGAAAGGATCGCGAACACTCTATTTGGTTACAATCGAGTCACTTTCTCACGACTATCCAGAGTACTTTCAACAAATTACCGCGACCCCAGTCTCGCTGGAAAATTTCGGCGTTAAACGTGAGCGAGAACGAAATCAAACAATAAATTGAAACAAAAATAAAGAAAACGGCGAAGAGGACAGCGAATAAAAGAGGGCAGGGAAAATAAATACCCAGATGAGAATTAAACGGGGTGTAAGTTATTCATACCTTTATAGCGATTCTTATGGCGCGACGCGGGCGTTGCGTGGAAAGATAGCCGAGGAACATAACAAGATCTTATGTCAACGATGGTGGTCCGTGCGCCACAAGGTTGTGATATGTAAGATACTGCCTACCACGAGGAATCACATAAGAGCTACGGGGAACACTTATGTAAAAAGGTGAGGAGGCGGAGTGCTCTCTTTCGTCGCACGTATGCAACTATATCAATGCACGTGTTTTTGTCGCAGTGTCTTTTTCTTCCGTTCCTTCTTTCCTCCTTTTTTGCGATGCCGCTTGTGTCCTATGCGAACGAGTATTTATGGAGTTTGTCAAGGAGCGACTAGTCAAGGCAATACCCTGCGCTGGCACCGTCTCTACCCTCGTGTAGACGCTTACGCAGCTCCCTCTCGTAGATATTATTAGTGTAGAAGGCCCCAATGTAGTCGCTGGTGCCGTTTAATTTCGCTCTTATAGAAACGCGCGCGACCCGATGCACGAAAATGAGTGGAGGATGATCTTTGAAATGCCGGCGAATAAAGTATATCCTGCTGTTTAACGTGCGACAAGGCGCGTCTTGCGAAAGGGATGTCATGGTCATTACGAATTTTGGAATCTCACTCTTGCCATTCATGCGATTACGATTGATGATTGTTTTATGATACATGAGACAATCTGCTGCTTTGACGAACAGAATTGAGTCACCTGTGACACGGATAATAGAGGATCAATTGCTTTATGTAGTTTTTGTATCGATTGATAAGTTGTAATTAATTTGTCAACTACAGCTTTGGCTTCGTTTAAGAATACAAATGTTTTTCTTATGTTGTCCAATGATGTTGAAGCAGAGTCTTGTTTTATATCGTGTCTTCGCCTCTGCAATTCAAATCTTCTACACTCATATGGCGGATGGTTGATTGTTGCTTAATAATGACAGTCATATGCAGTAAGTTAGTTCTGTTCTCACAACTAGACACCTAAGTGTAATTTTGGAGTGGCCGGTTCTCGGACGAGAGGTCACAGTTTCTGTCTGTTCCGCTCATATTGAAGTTGTGGTGTTGGTTCATAAAAAAAAACCCGTACTACGTTATGAATCTTTGTTGTCTCAGTCGTACTCCGCATATTGCTCCGTTCTTCTTTTGCCACGATTTCGACGTGTTAGCTGAGATCTTGACGTGGGATCTGAGAATGAAGTTCTTCTTTTATTCTCATCCTGACGATATTTCGTCGAATTGATTTGAGGCACAAAGCGGCAGAGTTAGTGCTCCGGTACATGTGCTTTTGAGTGCACGTGCAGAAACGAAGTTATAGAAACATGCTGCGTGTACCATGTGGTACATATACACACGTATGTATATACGAGAGATGGAGGCCAGTGCCCGTGACTGACTGACTCATCTGCCACGACCGCCGAGCACGGAGCGGACTCTCCTTTCGAATGGGTTGGGAAAGAAAAGTAAAACGTCGACCCTGAAAATATTCTTTTTCAATCAAGCATGTGGTCATCGTCGTAACAACCGGTCGGGCTCAATCGGTATTGTTAATTCATCGTCTTCATCTCGCCGTTGTAATTGTGCAATCATATAGCACAATTGCCTATCCGTGCCCAAAAGCTTCTCACAACGTGTATATTATGTTTCAGATTGAATAATCAGTTCATTTCGACGTCACGAAATCGGCCTGATGTTCCGTTCGTCAAAACACGTACGGAAAGAGTGGTCTGGTAACGATTTCATTAAATGTTGTACACATGCCGGAAATCAGAATCTCTGCTGTAGCTTCACTCAAGACTCAGCCTATTCGATCTAGTCGATTATCTAGTTTCATAGGCGCGAAAACGTATTTGTACGATATATTTGTACCGTCAATATTATCGAAACTATCAAAAAGCATTTAAGCAGTCCTGCCGCAGGATGCGTTTTTTAAGTTCTGATTTGTTACATTTTACCGTTACGTACATAATTATTTATATTTCCGTATTATTCAGAAATACTTCAAAACAGCACCAATCGCTACGTCTTCGATGGTTCTCTAACCGCGGACACACGACATCGCAGATGTGTTTTCAAAACTATAGTCCTTCAGAAACAAATTGAAAAAAAAAAAAAATTGTTTATTTTCTCATAAGTCCTAAATCAGGAAACCGTGTCGAACTGTTAGAACGACACTGCTCGCGGCCGCGAGAGGCGTGAAAATTTCCTAGGAATGACTGAGTAATTGTTTAATTAAAAATAAATTGCAGCCCGAGCAGGGCATCACTTTTGATTCAATAGCGCGTAACACGTCCTCCTCTCTCTTTCTCTCCGCCTCTCCCCTTTCTCATTTCCTTGCCTAAGCAACGGTACGGGATACGTATATCTTATAATAAGAGGAGTAAGTGAGCAACAGACCTCTCCTCATCCTTCTCCACCTCGAGAACGTTTTGCTCGCGTTAGTCGCGCTGGGTGGTCGTGCGAGCGGTTTCCACGTCGCGGATGTACCGGGTCGTCCAACTGGAACTGAAGCTTAACTTGTCGGAGTCCGTCGTAAAAAATCCGTGGAATGAAGTCTCTCTCTCTCTCCCCACCCTCGCCGCTCGGCATGATTTATATGTCACCGTTCCTGTTTTCCATCGATTGTTGATCCTCGTGACGGAATTTTCTCCTGTGTCGGCGACACGCGAGCGCGCTCAATGGATGAGGCCCGACGGAATAATATAATCGTGGTCTGTCCACTCCCCAGTTTCGCCGTTTAATGTCATACATTCTTTTTACGCTCATGGGTGAGGTCGTTCGGCTTACCCCATTTGATCACTGCTTCCTTTATCCGTCCCGTGTAACCGCGCTCAATGATCCAAAGCCATTTTCTGTGTCTGTGTGTCCGTGTGTGTGTGTGTGTGTGTGTGTGGAAAAGCTTCTTCGTCCGATTCGACTCGGAAAAGGGGAAAGAACACAAATGTGGTGCTTCGAAGAGTCAACGTAAAACGATGAAATTAATTTTCTCGAATAAATATTCCGAAGAATTATCTTTTGAACCCACCCCTCACGATATGCCGAAATATCATGTGCTCTTCGTCTATCTGTACCTGTAACCCGCTGACAGAACGGATTGCTAATCGCAAATGTCACACTTTCTATTCGCAGACAATGTTTTGTTTGTCATTACGTAATGTTTTAATGTTACATCGACATCTGATTGTGAGTCATTAGCGACATGGGACTTACGGTTATATCAGAATAAAATTGTACTATGCACGAAACAATGTTTTTTTCTTCAGTCTCGCAAGGGCTGTAGTACGGTGGTGGCTGATTTGTTTAAACTGTGGCCTTGACTTGTCAAATTATTTACTCTTGGGAGTGTCATTTGTTCATTTTTGCTGAAATTATGAGTTTTACGGCTTCTGTAGAAGTCATCGGTAAAATTGCGTCTTTGAGGGGGAGGGGAGGTCGTAAAATCACAATCGATCATTGAATTGTTACAACTCATTGATGCAAATTACGTTACACGTATGGATGCGTTTAATCAACGACGATATGACGTGCAATAAATCTATTTTTTTAGCTCTACAGTTCCCGTGTCAGAAATTACAGGCAACCCCCTAAAGACCATCGAAAGCATCGTCAAAACATGGTAAACAAGACGATGATACCAAACATAAAAAATGACAAAACGTATAAATATTACGTTTTTATAACCGCATCAAGGCCAAAAAAGGCATTTAACCGTATCGAATATATCGCATTAGACAAGAATCCGAGGTTAATTGATTCTTTAACAATTAATATCCTCACATTTCTCATTCCTTTTGGCAACTGTCAAACGACGTTAATCAATGTACCAATAACCAGGAAAGTCCTTGGAACAATTATGAACGGTAATGTAGATGCACCGAATGTTCAGCGAACTAACCAAGTACCGTCTGACATTATCTTGTCAAGCCATTGACAGACGTATCCGCCGATCCAAGTGCTAGCGATAGTGTGCAATGTGCCGTGAAGGGAGGAGTGTAGGAATACGAGAATACGCGGAAGCGTCCAAATCCGGGACAAACGGGAGAATTCCAGCATAACTGAAAACCCTACAAAAAAAAAGGTAGGTTCATCGCTGACGCGGGATCGTTCCTTGGAATTCGGAACGGTCGGCAGCCCTATCGCCAGCCTCAATTGATACGGAATCGAACGCTTACCTTTTCCAATTGATCGAGAGCAATCGTGGCGTCCGTCCAGCTAGGTCTGACATAGAGATCCGTCGCGTGGCGTCGTTTGGCACTCTCGGCGATCGCATTGCCGCCGTCCTCGTACTGATTGTTCTGACACGATTGGTCCACGCTGTGGGCCAAATGGTCCCGAGTGGAGTTCCGAGAGCCAGAAGGGCGTCCCGCTAGGATCCCTGTGGGGCCGCCGGGCGCAGAAACCATGATCCGTCATGCATCCGTCCTAGTACGATGCGCGGTAGAATTATTGTAAAAATAATTCCTCCACCATCACCGCGGGATGCCGCCTCCCATCCCGTCCGCCTCGCCAGCAGCGTCACTTTTCTCTCTGTGAACGCGATCGCACGCGACGCCCGACATGCGATCGTCCTTTGCGACTAACGCTGTCCGATTCGAAGTGCGTCCGCACGGCGGAGGGACAGACTCGAGGAGACGAACATCGGCACCGGACCGAACAAATCAACTCGAAACCGTAAACGATGCACTCCGTTTCCTTTTTTTTTCTCACCCCCTTCTTCCCGTCTTCCGCTCTCCCTCTTTCTTTCCGTTTTCTTCTTCCGCTGTCTCACCACTCGCTCATCTATTCCTGAGACGAGCTTCGCCACGAACAACACCTCACATCACACATGCTCCGGCCAGTCCTCTTGTTGATCTTCCACTTCTCGCCCGCCATGACCCCCCCACCCCCCCCACCCCCCCCGGAAGTTCTTGCCCTGGCAGATCGTCGATACTCGTTCGGTATTGCATACGGACGGTGACACGATTAAATTTCGCGCACGTAACGCTGCTGCCCACGCACGCTTCCTCTGGATCGCGTGTGCGCTATATACAGCGGCAGTCTGACGCAGGAGCCGGGTGATGGAAACGAATTTTTAGGTTAGCTTACTACTACTATACCGGACTCAATGAACACGCGACCTTCTCCTCATCGCTGCTGCCTCCTCCTCTTCTTCCTCTTACTCTTCCCCTCACTATCTGGCAGTTCTTCGGTCGCCCCAGCTACTTACTTCCTTACTCTCGACCTGCTTCATGAATACGCGCGCGCGCGCGCCCGCGCGCAACCCACTATGTACAAAGTTGAAGACGATGCGTCGAGATTCGACGGCGCGCTGCATGCTGCACCGACGGGGCTATTTTCATTTGACGTATGTATTTCCGCGAAGACGCACATAGCCGAGGAAAGACTTCGCGACAGAGAGAGAGAGAGACAGACGTATGCACTGGCAGCGGTGCGTGTCGCGTCCGCAGCGCGTGGCCTTTTCCCGCGAAAAACGAGCACGTTTGTTTTGCCAAAACACACGTGCACGGGTTAACGGTTGTCTCTCGTGCACTCGCCTCTCCGGTTCTTGGCTTCTGACTAGTCTCTTTGTCCTCGCTTTCAGACGACGGTCGGGGCGCCGACAGAAGGAGGCGGCGCGGAGGAAGGTGCAGGGAAGCGTGGATATCCTTGCCACTCGAGCGGCACGACAAGCGGCACGACAGAAGAGGACGAAGACGACGACGACGACGACGACGACGGTCCTCGGTGTCTCTCAGCGAGCGCGCTCCGCGTGCCGAGCACTTTCACCTTTAAATGTCACTGACGCGTCGTCGCTCGTCATCACGCCTCACTGGATCGTCAATCGTGTGCACGCGTTTTGCCAGAAACGAGCGGGCCGTGCGTACTCGGACAGATCGCTCGCACGGATTCGTGCGGCTCGGCACGGCAGTGACGAACATCCGGTTTACGAGCGTAGACGTCGTCGTTCGCGGTCCAAGGCGACAAGGAAGTGCTGCGCGTATCGACGACGGCACGAATGAGCGGCGCGCGGCTCTGCGGTGCGTTCACTATGTCGCACACGTTCGGGAACAATGTCACCACCGTTGAACACTGGCGTGCATGACCGCCACTTAGAGCAGCCTAAGTACGTACTAAGCGAAACGCGGTGCCACATTTCTTTCGTGGCCTACCTTCTGCGCCGGCCATAGTTGACGGCCCGCCCCTCCAACAATGCTACTCGCCCCGAGATCGGAGTTGCACAAACAGTCAGGGACGTGCCCTCCGATGTCGGATACGCTTGCTTCAGAGGGTTCCTTGGATGAGACCGGTGCAAGCGCGGATGTATTTTAAAGAATTTTTTTTTTCAGTATTTTTTCGGTGTTATCGGACTTGAAATTCTGTAGGAGACAAATTTGTCGGTCGTGTGATTTTGGTTTTTCGTTGAATTAAGATTCTGATTACGTGCATATGAATGATGGTGGGGTACAGCTAGACGGATGGAAATTAATGTTTGAATTTCGTGCGTTGTTAAACGAAGTTGCAAGACGAACCGTTGCGTGCCAGTCGTCATACATGTAGCCGTGCACTTTGCTGTTCGTACGGTTTTACACTATTGACAGAGTCATTCACTGTACACGTTTCGGCCGGCGATTATAATAGTGGTCTAAGTGTAACAATCTGAAAAATACACTCAACTCTCACCTACATTATAATGTAGGTCGTCGCAACGCGAACTACTAGAATGAAATTAAATTTTGCACATATTCTACTCGCACCACTTTCATAATCATCGTCACATTTGTGTTCTTTACGTGAACCCATGCGCTCGTGACAGTATTGCTTTTTAGATTGCTGCCGAGGGGCAAACAGCGGGCCCAAATGTCTCGCTTCACAGTACGTCACTGGGAGGATCGGTGACGTCAAAGCCGGAAATGTCCGAGCGCAGCCGAAGTCTGAGAAATCTTCACACGATTGGTCAGACCGGCGCGGCGTGCGTCGTTGCTAGGATACAGCGATACGCTGTGTAGACGGCTGAGGGGAGTCGGTACAGGACCACACACGCGGTACCATTTCCCCTCAAGCAAAAACATTACCCACACACAGGCGCGATTCTTTACGTGATGCACACGAGGTGCGCAAGAGCGTGCACGGTCGTGCAGTTTCTCTTTCTCATCCTCCACCTTGTATCCCTCCTTCTCTCTCTCTCTCTCTCTCTGTCTCTTTGCTCTTTCTCTCACACACACCCCCTTTCCCTCTCACCCTCTTTCTTTCTCTTCTTCTTATCTTCCTGTTTATCTTTTAACCGATTGTTTTGATAATTTCCGCGACGACACAACAAAACCCGATGTGGTCAAAATTGTTCTTAAAACTTTCCACGCGCCTCGTACGTACGCGCGTGCCTCAATGGAGCGCCGTGCGTGGAAAAAGGAAAAGAAGAGGTCGCATGATTTATGGAATGTATATGTTTATGCGTATGCGCGCTAAATGTAAAACTGAACGTGCAGCTTCTCCGCGAACGGTCCGGAAACGGAACGCAGGATGAAATCGTTTCGACCTCGAAGTCAGGGTGAAGATAACAAGTGTTGTTGAAATGTTTAAAGCAGAGTAACAACTGTGCCGTAACATGTACATTAAGTAATCGAGAGTATAGTCTTTCTGATTGTCACCGATAACTTCTGATCGAAATTGAAGTGAGATAAAATTATAATAATACAAAAAATTAATTCTTGATCAATTCATTTTTTTTATATATCACAACAAATACGCACGGCGAGGACAGAAAGTAGACTCTCCAAATACAGGTAATTCGCCGCAAGATCTCCAAATATAGACAATTCTCGTTTAACCGGAATGCAGGCAGAGCTTTTGAAGAAAATCACATAAGACGATTTTTTTATCCTAAGCAAGGTGCAGGAGGGCGATATCGTCTCTGTCGTGTTTTCCGACGGTTTTTATTGGTTGATTCATGCTTCTCGTATTAATGCAGCGTACGAAATAGTTGCTGAAACAAATAATTCTTATTCGAACTACAAAGGTACGATACGAAACTTTCACTTTAGGTAGGTAGTCAATAAAATAGGAGCTATAGCTTGTACCTGTTGCACGACCCACCCCATGTACACTTCCTGGCAAACATTCAGGGTGGACTGAAAACTCTCATTACTGGGTTGACTGTGTCCTGCCATACTTCCGAAGGGTAATACTGCTACTTACATTAGACTATATACTATGTACATACAATTCCATTACATATTATGCATGCCCATAGTGAATGGTGGAATCGGTGCCACTTTAGTTAGGTAAATTTTAGTTTAACAATGGCCAGAGGCTGTGGTAATAAAACTTTGGTTGTAAAATCAGGTTTAGGTAATCACTTATATTTATGATGTTCTCGAAAATCCCTTGATCATTTCTGCCGCATAGAAGAAAATAGGATAAGTATAATAATAAATAATGAAAGTTGCCTAAGTCTCAAATGAAATGTTTTCCGATTATTGACTTACAATTAGAGCACTTTCATAATCACGGGTGCATATGCAAGTGTAAAGCACCGTTGTCAATGCAATCGTGATACGAAAGGGAGAGAAATACACAAGTGGTGTCGCAAAATCATTCATAATTGTATCAACAGAATACGAATAATAAATTAAAGAAACTTTCTTGGACTGTACACGACAACAATTTTCATGCACACACGGAGTGCTGGATAAGACTGGGTGAGAAACGGGAGGTGTGACACGGGTATTCCAGGAGATATCTGATCAAATTGAATTAAACTTCCGAATGGGACATACGTTTAATGTTTTTTAGCAGAATAAATGGTGTCGTCTGTAGAAAAGAACCAAGAGATACACGGAGGGAGAAAAAAAATGGAAAGGAAGTACTCCCGCATATTATTGCGCCACCTTCAACGAATCCACCCCACAGTGGCAGCCGGTTGTCGATAAAACATACCGCGTGGAAGAACCGTTAATAATTTTTACGACACTTTTAACTCGCCACCCGGTATTAAGCGATTCACTGTCGGAAACAAGCTTTGATCTTTGCCGACGGTGTGTCGGCTTAATGAGTGTGAGAGGGAGACACCGAGTCCAGTCAATGTGAAAAGAAAAATTATAAGACTGCTACCAGCCGCCTGTCAAACTCTTATCCACTGTGAGCTGCTTACAATGTTGGGTTGCCAAACGTTAGACGTTTTACATGGAGTCTGGCTATTGTTAGTTACAGTTTATAGTTTATACTTTATATAAGAGGACGGGGTGGAAAAAAAATGTGCTGCAAAAGTCACTCGAGAAAACCTGTCAATATTAATATGCGACATTAGGCATCCTAATTACGTCAAGATTGTCACAGTTATTTATCTCTTTTAATGTTGATTGTCCATGTATTTTTTTAATAATCGATCTTAAACTTATTCTATCACGTTTAGGAAAGACTTACTGGCTTACTGTCACAAAGTTATTATTAGTATCTTTTTGAAAACGCAAAGCCAATGGCAATGTGATTTACTGGCAGAGTAGACTATTTCCTAGAAAAATCTGTATTAATATAATTTTCCTGCAAGACGTTAACAATATACGTTATGATCGGCAGACAGAGTTAACGCGTGGCCTCATAATTCTAACGAGACACCGACTATTTGTCTATCCAGTTTGGACTTGGGTGTCTCATTGTCATGTAGAACGATGTAAATTTTGTCCATTTACCCGGCGTCACATTTCTCGATTTGCATGACTTTCTCCTTTAATTGGGAGACTACTAATTTCTGTTCAGAGAGAGAGAGAGAGAGAGAGAGAGATAAATTAGACATGCAAATAGTTCGCATATACGAGCGAGGTATAGGAGAATAAGGAGAACGGAAAGTGTGAAAAAAAAGGAGAAATGAAAGGGAGAAAATGGGGAATCGGCTACTTTCTTACGCAAGGCGATGCGCTTCGCCACATTCGTTCATTGCGTTGGTGTGCTCAACAGTGCGTACACGTGAGAGGCACAAAAGATACTATCACCCACCATGACGACTTTGGACTTCTCGGGACCACCCACTGGCAAAATAATAAACATGGAATGCCGCATATACGTTCATCCGTCGGTTGTCGGCTGACTGGCTGGCTGCGCTGTTCGCTTATTTGTATTTGTACATATACAATACAAGTACATGCGGTCAAAAGTAAATTTTCCCTTGACCTAAAAAAATGTTTTAACTATATATTAAAATTTTTGTATGGTATTAGGAGTCCCAGTATTTGCGTGCGATAATTGTCGAACTACGTGCAAGCGACTTGCATTGGAAGTGCACAATGATGCAATGTCGTTAAGATTAACATTAACGGTGACGTATAGACTTTAATGGTGTATTTAATGTATTACCATTAGAACAGTAGTGTTACGGGATCAATTCTAAAATTCTGATTGCAAAAGGGAGTGTGGTAAAATCTCGAATAATTAACAGTGCATTTCACATATCAATTGATTCTGTTTTTCCTGTCCCGATACTAATGCCGGCTCCAAAAATGTGTAGTTCCGCGCAAGGACGTAGGCACGTATAAAATTTACAAGTATTGAGGTTTGATTTCACATCTAAGATTTTTGGCAGCTTTTTAATGCACGTAATCCAAAGTGTATGAATTTTCATCTTGTATGTCTAGCATCATTCGGACACAGACAACATATACCTACTGGCTTATGTTACGCCTGACTCTGTTTACTATTAAAATGATGTTCGTGCGTGACCACCCACGGTGAGGTTGTCGGACCACCCAATGCGGTCGACTATCGTGTGGATCGGTTTCCACTTCGCACAGCATTTTAATTCGATACTGTTTTGCTTATACTTTTGCTTTGTATTATAACTCTAACCCTATTAAAATGTTAATTTTTGCCTCTTACTGACGCGTAATTTTTTTTATTATAACTTTGATTGACTGATTTCAAGGGTTCCGTACGCACCTCAAGGACACTGTTCGCATACACAAGCAACTGTGAAATTCGTTAATTACGTCAGCTACTGCGCACATCAGAATACTTATCAAATGTTACTTACCATACGCGGGGCCATTATTATTTTTTTGAAATTATCTAGCAATACACTGACCTATAAATTATTCCTTTACCTTCGAAGAATTGCTGAAGGTGATTAGTAAAATAAAAATTATTTCGGTATAATGTTTGCATGAGACGTGCAGTATCTGGTTTCTGATTCTCCGCGGCATATGATAAATGTGTACATATATATATATACACACATGTATTGTGTCGTACGTGCGTGCCAACTTCCGCTCCAGCTTGGGTAGGTGGCCTTAGATTAACGTGTATCATACGTCAGCGTTAGGTGGTACGTTTCTGGTCATGCAAGTACACATAATTTACTTTCAATTAAATCTGATTCCGCTTTTTCAAACTTTTCCAAATTGTACTATCTGTCCTCTGTAAAGACATCCATAGTTAGTAAACTGTAATTATGTAGTGTATTTACAGATACAAAAGTTTAATTTTCCTTCTGTGTATATATGTATCAGTCTTTAAAAATCTTGAGCTCGTCCTTCCTACATAAATACATCAAACCATGGTATATTGTAATGTTAACTGTACAACTTAGGTACTAGTCCAATAGCGGTAGTATCAATGTTTTAAGGTACAAGCATTGCATACAGCTAATGTGAAACTTTTGAGGGACCGTTAATAACCTGTACAGATACCACAATGGTTATTATGAAGCATGTGAAGAGTTGATGTTATTTGGATATGACATACTGCAAGAGAAATATTATATTTCATTACTTTTTTTGGTCTTTGTTTTGTTTTGTACAATTTTGTATAATATTAAGTTTAATTAGTCTTCTGTTACTATGTGCCAATGAATGTTTAAATTTTATTTTGCGGATTACCACATACTTTTGATATTTTCTTCTATCTAACCTTTTTTTCTTTAGCGGTAAATAGTAACTTCGCTTCCATTGTGCAGATATTTAATTCTGTATGATAAATGGTTATTCTATAGTTATTTTAAAGTTTTATCATATTCTGGTTTACAAAAAGGTTTTAAACATATATAAACTGATTTATTTACATTTCTAAATCATAGATCTCTCTTCATTTATGTCAGCGTAGCTGCCCTAATACAACGCTCAATGGTCCTATTACTTGCTACACATGTATTGTCGTAACAAGTGCTTGATAACTTCTGCATACATTATCAGGACATCTCCCAATATCATTTTTTGACATTAACCATTTGTAGATACTTTTGTTCTAGCATTTCTGTTGTTCATTGTGTACATAAGGTATCATTAAAACCTAATAATCTGCATACAGAGGCATATATATCTGGACCTGCTAGTGTTCGTCTCATATTGCTTTATCTATTGTATCATGTTACTCTTACACTGTGATATTCTTATTTCATATCGTAAAAGTGCCTATAAAGCTAAATGAGAGTAATGCTTAGAAACCATGAGAACAAACTTATTCCAGATTTAAGTTGCTCCATAACATAACTACAATTCAGTAAGATCTTTGAAGCACATGTCATGTTCAATGGATAATATCAGTGCTTTTGCTGTTTCTCGCATTACACAATGTTTGTCTAACAGAAATTTGTCTCTATTAAGTGTTTTCTAGGTAATTATTCCTGTGACTTGAGAAGAATTCTATTGAGATTGTACCTTTCTGATTCAAAAGTTATCCATTTTTAGTTAAATATAAGTACATAATATTCTACAAGAATTCACACATTTCATTGAAATTAAATTTTGCTAAATGTTCTAGGTGGAGTCAAAAGTATTCAAATGAATTTGACATTACTTTAATCAATAAAATATATTCTCAGGATTATCAATTAAATATATTAATCTGTTACATGTCACGATACAAATATTTCCATATAGAACGAAGCTCGCCAGTGAATTCTGTCATAGTGCCGGTCGGAGAGCATGGGAAATGCATTAAAGTTTTCCACAAATTGCTGTGTAGCTGTCTCGAAGGATCGAGGGCGCGATCAGTTACTTAAATGTCTCAACTTAAAACCTCGTCACAGTCACAGAGCTCTCTGTGTAGGTCATATTAAGAGAACCACTATGCCACATCGCGTTGCATCCTGAAATAAGGTAGCTCCGACTATGGCGATGCAGGAGTCGACGTGGGTGGTCTGTAAGAGATTTGCCTTCCGCTAAATATCGCCTTTGCGCCTTCGACGTGGGTGGGCTTCTCGCTGTAGGCCCAAGGGAATCCTCATACTATTTCTCCACCTCTTCCATCCCATGCACAACCACCTTTCTTTCAGCGTCACGTTCCCTCTGTGAAGCACCCGCTCTTTCCCTCCCCCCCCCCCCCCCCCCCCCTCCAACCACTCTCTTTCTCTCGCTCTCTCTTTTCTTTTTCAAAGACAAATCCTTTCTGTGGACTTCGCGTGCACTATGCAGAGCACATGCTGTCCTCATTCCGCGCAGCAATCTGCGTCATTAAATTAGCTGCATATTGATTATCGATGGAAATAGCACGAGAAAGATATATAATCAGAGACGAGAGTGAGACAGGGAAGGAGGGGGCAAGGGTATATTAAATTAATATTAGACACTGACTAGACGCTAGACACTGAATTAGAAAGTCATTATGCCTCTTTTGATTATGTAAGTGTCGGAAGAAGAACCAGCCGGAAATTCTTGTAATATTCGGGTGTACTGATAGAAGATCTTTGTTCGCTATATGATGCTTATGTAAAGAACGAAAGGATATTTTTAATGATTAATGGGTGGGAACCAACCGTTTCGGTGAACTTGCTTTGTTAATTGCAAGCGATAATGTTAAAAATATTTAAAATGTAGTATCATTTTCGACATAATACAGCTTGCCAGGACTGACTAAACGTAGATAACAACGGTCTCGCCGATGATTGAAGAGATAGGGAACCGACACGACGAGCGAATCGCAGTAAAGTTTCTTCGAAACGCAAACACTCGGAAACAAACGCGATCAAATGAAAGAGCGCAGTGACCAACAGATTATACTTATTACTGAAACCTGAAAAATAATAGGATTCAGTCGAGTTTTATGCCGGTGACGATGACGAAATATTGTGAGAAGTGGAGCAAAGTAGAGTGTTTGAGAGAGAGAAAGAGACGGAGGGAGAAGAAAAAAAAAGATGAAGAAAGAAAGGGAAGCGACACGATGCGTGTGGTCGATGAGGTAGTAGACTAACCGAAGCAAGACGAGACCATGATGGGATCATGACAGAACCTGGACAGGATCAAAACGCGACCAGCACGGGACCAGATCGTCGAAGGTATTTTATCGTGAACCTCCGACTCGATCGATCAATAACGAGATCAATTCTTCTTGACTAAAGCCGATCAAGTACTACGGCACGCATCGATGCATTTCTGCAAATTATTCTCACCCCGCAGGCGACGGGGTGGCAAACATGAATTTCGACTAACATACCCAATTCTCCTGGATTCTGTATGTTATCTTCGCGACGACTACGATTTGTTTCTCTTGTACTAACCAAACCGTGATACTCGCCGTAATTAATTTTTCCTGCCCTCTTATTCGGCTACCACATTTTACAATATTGTCGCTTCATCAGTCCCTATGACGTAGAAAACTTTCAACGTATTTGCATTGTACATACCAGACCACTGCTGATGAATCTTTCGTTAACTATGCTGTCAATGATAACAGTGATCCGACTGAAGCAACTAAAACACCGCCAACTGTCCCCTTATTTCGCGTTCCATCCATTGACATTGACACCGACAAGGAACGATCTTTGCAAAATCTTCGGACATTGACCCGTTGAACCAAAAGTGGCGCATAGCCGTGCTTACAGCAATGCCACTTCACCGGCGCAATTGCCGAAACACAGAATTCTAATGAGCCGAGGTACAACTTGACATGTCGTTCGTGGCCATCTGTATCGTGGTAATGAAATCGAATCGAATTAAGGTTGTTGCAAGCGACAGAGTGCAGAGAGAAATAGAATGGTACCCAATGTTGATCTAACTGTCATTAGCGAGTAGTGAATGAGCCGAATGTAAAGCCGTACATAAGGTGAGACCACACAGGTTGATCGGGGGAGGGTTGCAGGGGATCAGCAGATGCAATGCCCCATAAACAGCGGGGCGGGACCACCCAACGCGCTCGTTCCTCCGTTTCGTTCCTTCGTCTGTTTCCTTAATAACCACGATACCCTGCCTGTTCCCTTCTGAGAGAGGTGTGCCTTCGTTCACGTCTCCGTGCGTGTGTATATAAAATACGTCATATATTAAAGGCACACTGTGCGAGCCAGTGATATAAACGACACTACATGTCAATTTAATATTGCATATGTTATACGAATAGACGATACTTGTCGATTCGCGGAAAGAGGGGCTTTTAACACTTTGGCCGCCGCGTCGGTCGGATATGGGTGACAAAGAGGAGCCAGCAGGAGGCAGTTGGCCAGAGACTGGTAATGGGCAAAAGGAAGAATTTACATTTTTTTTAATGTCGCATTTTTGTTTTGCCATTTCTCGATCATAGTTTGTCATTTTTCACGAGTCTAAATCATTCTCCAGGATTTGAGGTGATATTGTTCATCTCTCAGTCAGTCACTTCTTAACATTCGGTGTTATGATACTGAGGCAGTAAGTTGGGCGAAAAATTGTTTATGGAATTTTGTGAATAAATAAGGCCGACAGTACGGTATGTCCCTGGGATTTTAGATTCCTGCGGGGGTGTAACAATATGTTGGGGTCCTTTTTCCGAAGTTCGGCCTGGAAGTGAGACGTTCTCCTTGAGAAATGGAATAGGTCCGCTTGCCCGATTGGTATTGTTGTCTGTTATAAGGCGCGTAATCTACCGAGGAACAAACGTACCTACGTACTTCTCAGTATCGATAAAGAAGACTATGGGAATTAGCAGGTGTGTGGACGTATTTGCACTTTCAACAGTTACGTGGGGTAATGCTATTTAATTAGAACAAGGTGTGCTTTAATTGTCTATTTAAGGACTTTCCTTGCAAATGTACACATTATCTTGTGATCAGTCAATGTCAAATGCCAATGTTTTCAGAGGTATTGAAGTCTTATAACTAAATGCTACATTCTGTATACGGGTCTACTAAATGAACATTTTAAGTAAATACAAAATATTGAACTTTAGAGAACTATTGCTTTTATTTAACATTGTCATATTTCAGAAAAATAATTATATCTCACTGTTAATTATAAAAATCGAAAGAAATATCTTTTTTAATGTTTTAAACATGCATAAGTAGGTTGACTGCAAGGTTCAGTTCAAATTATTCCTTGTCATCCATTTTCTTCTGCGGTTTGTTATCCAAATAGCGCTTTTTGTAGTCTCCGCTTGGATCATACAGTTTTTCAAGAAGCTTCCACTGCTCTGGCTTATGGTCGATCAAGTGGTGTGAAACTTTGTCTGCTATGATTTTTTGTGCATCACTACAAGCTGCACAGTCAGTTGCCAGAGCATCCGGAAGATTTTCTAAAATTTCAGTAATTGACGCAAGACTGTGCTTTGCGTGGTTTTTTCACCCACATTACTCACGATACAATAGTTTTAGCATATGCAATCGTACCACTTATTAATCATTAACTATTCCATGACAAATTGGACTAATATTACTCTTAGAATTTGCATTTTATCGATGCAACACGAAATGAGTAAAATACTCAATGTGACGACATTTTTTAGTTAAACCACTTTCATTATCACTGGCACGTACATTAATACGTAACAGCGGTTGCGTGAAAAAATGTAACAAAAAAAATTAATTACAACCTTACTGAAGGGAATCCGCGATAGGGATCATTATTTGCTCACTTTTTAGTTCCGCTGCGTCCGGTGTACAAGCATTGCGGTCAAGAAGACATCCTACATATCCGTTTAGCAGCCTCTCGTTGCTGATCACAGAGTCCACGTCAATACTGTCGTACTTGGTCGTATATTTATCATCGTCGGCAAGAACTTCGTGCGTAAGCAGACCGACACTTTGCACGGCTAGGACAGCGGCTAGTATGTTCTTCATTCCTTCGGCAATGAATTGTGATGCTCGTTTTTTGACTTGTTGTTCACTGAATACCGAGCTCATTACACACGGTCCTTTATAAGGAGCCGGCCATGGTTCGTTAACTGCACGAAACAGTTCAATGATTGCTTATCATGTGTGGAGGGAAGGAGCGATGTCACGAAAGGAACCGCTCAATGAAAAAAGTGTATAATAAAACTAGGATTGTGCCCAGTAACTGCTTCTGATCGTAATATGCAACTCTTACTATGCCTGGCATCTGTCGGAAGTTTAGAAATGAATC
Source organism: Priocnemis perturbator (assembly GCA_963942575.1). Lineage (NCBI taxonomy): Eukaryota > Metazoa > Arthropoda > Insecta > Hymenoptera > Pompilidae > Priocnemis > Priocnemis perturbator. The sequence continues at coordinate 14,465,666 of OZ012644.1, read as the reverse complement.
GCAAAGTGCAATGATCACGTTAGACAATTCCGTTCGCGTGTTATACGCAAATTTCTACCGTCTGCACTTATTCTGTTATTCTACCATATTGTTCGAGACTTCATCATGCACAACGACATGACATTGGTAATAAACATAAAAAAAAAGCAATTCTCTAGCAATACGATAGATGTTGCGAACAACACACCCTTGAACCCAACATCAAATAAAATCACTGCCTTCTCACCTGTGCACCGTTCCCTTCAGTTTCGCGCATCGCTCCGAATTTCATCAAGATCCTTCGCGAACACATATACAAGACCAGAAGCTTAGAACATAAACGATCGAAAAATCGGATTCTTCTTCTCGCCACACCAGACAGAACCCCGAATACAGAACTGCGCAGAGTAGCCGCAGCGAATCTTGGAACCTCATGGAGCATCCGTTGTACTACATATCATAATCCTCGGAGTCGCTATCGGCCGAGTCGGTGCAGCCGTAACAAATCTGCCCGACGTCCTGCCAGCATTCCAAGCAATACGTGAAGCTACAGCCGGGCGTGGCACATCTATGAAACTTCCGTCCTTTCCTGGGCTCCGTAGCGTCGCACACGAAACACTTGGCTCTGGCACAGGCGAAGAGTCGCAGCCAGCCACACAATATCGGCCAACGTAATCTAAACTCCAGCCAGGGATCAAGATTGTACTCGAAGCGACGAGTCCGCGCTAATGTCTTCACTTTCGCCCGCAAGAACTTGACGTAGCCAAGCCTGCGTCGCAGGGTCTCGTTGTAGAGGTAGAGAATTCGTCGCTTCTCGCGCTTGTAGTAGAAAAATGCGCATATGGTGCGCCGCATTCGCTGGGTGTACGTGGCGGTGAAGAGCAGCAGCAAAACCGTCATGTAAATGGTGTAGATTTTATAGATTACGCTGTTCGGCAGCTCGCTCGGTCGCGGCAGACAGGCCGCGTTCGAGACCACCGTCTTTACTCGCTTCTTCACGTTGAACCTCCGTAGCACGCGTCTCAGTAAGGATGCGATCACGCCAGTGCCGCGCACCTCCAGGACAATGTCGTGCTTCCCTGTCTGCGATGAACAGAGTAATCCGATCTATGAAGTTAACCAGCGGCAAGGATTCTTACTTGGGCGTATTCCATGTAAGCGTGCCTTCTGATAAGGTCAAGAGTCTCATAGAAAAGTCTGTCCAAGAGGACAAACGTGGTCGCTGTAATTATCTCCACAATCAGTTTCACCATCTGCCCCATTATGTAAGGTTTCTCAGACTTGCTCGGCTTTAGGCTGTACGGATCGACGAATTTGAGTTTCTCGAGTCTCTTTAGAGGCAGCAATGTTAAACTTCCGTTCGCCCTGCGTCTAGCGTCGATTTTTCGAAAATACGATGTCACGTAGACATTGTCATGATTGATGTCTGTCAGATACTTATCGTGGTACTTTTGTGAGCTTAAAATAATTTTGAGGAAGACAAACGACAGGCATCTCTTAATGATTGTTATCACCGTATCAATGAATTTTTTTCGTGCATTGAATTCGTGCATCACTGCGCCTGCGGCGTCCATGGCACTGTGAGCATCTAGTGGCAACGGAATTTTCTTCACTTTAAATTGCATTTTCGCCTCCTTCAGACTCTGACTGTATTTATCCTTGGCCGCTGAGGCGGCAAAATACATTTATCCTATTTTATTGGAGTTAAGAACGTTACGCGGTAGTGAGAGTTAGCAGAATGTGTTGTCTTCACTACTAATTTTGTTATTCTTATATTATCGAACTTGTGGAGACGAATTACAAATCGCATGGATGATTCAAATTAGCTCATGAAATGTTGCCTGCGACGAGTTCGATTTCAGATTAAAAACTCACACTTTAGTGATTTGTAACCTTCCCCGATTCCGGTGTTGACTTTTCCTTCGGAATTACATATACTTGAACCGCCTAAAGCTTGAACCAAGTTGCATACAAACGTCAACTTCATAGGCCAGCATAGCAACCAGGCCACAAATCCGCTGACCTTATTATAACACTTGTCATAAGCATCTCCGAACATGTCTCTGCAAACATTATTAACAGTCTATTTTGAGATCATTGCATTCAATAACAGCACCAACACTGCCAACCCATACGTTCTGGACGCCGAGTGATAGTAAGAATTTTGTGTCAGAGCATTTTAGAAAATTGTATGTAGAAGACGAGGGTCCATTAATATTTCAATCAGACATGCCTGCACTTTTCAGTACCGCGGCTGAGCTGTTCCTCACATCGACTTTCAACTTTCCTCTTATAATTGATTTCATACACTTCAGCCTCTGTCTTTGCTTTGGCTATCTCTTTGTCATGTCTTGCGTCTATTTCATCGCTCCTACTCGTGTCCCCTTGTAGCTCATCAAGATAATCATTCTCTTCTTTCAACTGTCTCATTTCGTCCTCACCCTCAATTTCCTCAACTATTGGACTCATCAAATCTTTTATCGGAACGAGGGTATTCTTTAATTCATTCCCGTCGTTCTTCATCGCCACAATGGTCTGAAATAAATTTACATATTTCCGCAAATACTTTTACTAATTTTTACTCGCAATCGATTCTGACAACTAGTGAAATGCAAATCTGCAACCCGAATAATATCTAAATCGTTTGGCAAGTAACTACGGTTGCCGTTCTGTTGCTCTCGCAAAACCTGATACCTCCTGAAAAGGCTTGAACATCAAGTCAAAGCGCGTTTTTGTGAGATTGTACGTTAATTCCGTGGTACAGGCGAACGTCCGAACTATTTCCTTTCCGTTGTAGGTAAGATTAAATATAGGGCCAGCAATAATGTATCCCAATACGAGAGCGCGCAATACGCTGCGTCCTGCACGCCCGAAGAACGCCGGAATCGTCAAGAGGCAGATGCACCGTATCTATTACGTGAGAAAAGATGTGACTTGACGGCACAAAACTTATGACCCAATGTTACGTTCGGATACATACACATATTAAATTTAGAACGTGAAAAAAAAATAATTAAAAAGAAAAGAGAGAAAATGTCAGTCCTTATATTTATATTCGTCTACCAACTTCTATTATCTTTTGCTTCTGATAGAAGCGTAATGAGAAAACGATACTCGTAGCTGTGAACTTGATACACATTCCCCCGAAAGTCTGCCGTGAAAAGTGTCTCGAAGGAAGCGTTTAGCATTCTGCCCATAATTATCGATCGAAAGGTGGACGAGTTAATTTACCTGAATCGAGGAAGCACATCCGGCACTTAGCATAACGACAATTGTGGCGCCGAGTGAGAGGCTGACGTAAGGATTTAGTTGTAGACCAGCGATGACACCCTTGTACAGGGTGACGCTCATGAACAATCCAAGCAGGAAGCCCATCAATGCGCGACTTTTTTTGTGCGTACCGATAGGATCGTAGCAGAGATGAAAAAGAGTCGGACACGCGCTTGAGTAACGTTTCAGCACGTTGCCTTTGACACTCTCGGCGAAGCGGCCGAATTTCGTTAGTTCTTTCAGATCTGACATCGCCGCACGTTTTGCCTAATAATTCCAAACAATTCTCTTTACATAGACGAACGTGAGACACGTATGTGCTCAATATCTTGAAATAGACGGTATTCTGGTATTCTGTCGTCCACTAACCACGTTTCATTTACCGTCGAAGTGACATTAACAAATACGATATATCGAGCTACCGTTTTTGTTTTTCTCTAGATTCAATCTTAAGCAATTCTGTTTCAAGTACAATTTGTAGCGGAGTGTTAAGGGATTTAGATAGTGGATGCACTTGTTTTTAGAGGATCTTTTGAGTTTTTCTGGAAAAACTCAGATCTATGTTACGGAGTGTAATATAACTGTTTCCCGGCTCGTGTTCAGTCTGTTTCTCATGTCAATGAATTTTTACATTAGTAAGATGTATTAAATATAAGTGTTAGAAGTATTAATAAAGTCATAGCATACAGTACAATAAGGAGGGAATAAATGTGACTTTGAAATGCAGGTTCAACGATAAAGTAATTGAAAATTTTTATTTAAGGCACATGTGCTCTTCAATTATGTTGTTAACAATGTTCAACACTGACCACTATTCAGTGTACCTGAGCACACCTTATGAGTACTTGCCTATCTCTTACACAGACATATTGTGCTAATACAGATTACTATATACATATATAGCTTTATGTATATATATATATATATATATGGGAAACATGATTCCTATCACTTATTCGTTGGCAATGTTCTTACTTGTCGTCCTTTTTAGGCGGGATACCGTATTCCTTTGCTTCTTCCTCGTACTCTTTTCTAAATTTACCGTCTGGGTCATACTTATTCAGAAGCTCATCAAGCACGTCTTTCTTATGTTCTGACAAGTACTTGATTATCTTTCGTGCACTCTCCTTTTGGTGTTCGTTGCATTTTGCGCAATGAGTCTGAATTGCGTCCGGCAAAATTTCTGGAAAATAATACACAGTTTATAGTCAGTACACCTCAATCTACTATTAAATCTTATAAGCCCTCTAAAGAATTCTTACTTCTTATACGGTACGCGGTACGTGTTTGATAGCATATGATAAGTATCAAATAATTTTGAAAGTTAGCAAATTTGATTTGCATCTATTAACAGAAGTATACTATACAATTTTGTTTTTCTAGTGTTCAAAGTGATTAATATTTGTACGACTTGTGTCAGGACATTAGTATTGCAAAATTTTCTAGCGCCATCGTTTCCAAACTATACACTTTCGAAAATAGAGAGCTTTCTGTAAACATTTCACTTCTCAACGAATAAGTCCAAAACAATCATTATAAAACCGATCGATATCAAGCTCGATTTAAAAAACTCACCCTTCAATGCACTGGCGTCTGGTGAACTACACGGTTTACGGTCCATCAAGCAATCAACATAACGCTTGAGTAAACGGTCGCTACGTACTATTTGATCCGCATCAATGTTATCATATTTGGTTGTGTATCCATCGGGCGCACCATAAGCGATGGCCACAACAAGAAGTAGACAGAGGCAAACTGCTTTCATGATGCTGCGAACAGAAGCGCAAGGATGACATTCTTAGAATCTGTTATAATTATGTTGGTCAAGGCGCACCGGATACCACATTCGGCATAATAGTAGAATGCCTATGCACACTAATCCACATACACTATTACAGACGCTCATGCAGACATGAATATTGCATCTACAGTATACGCGTACGCGAATAACTCAAACGCATCACTAATACATTCTAGTACCGGCAAAATATTAAACTTCAACAAAATCGAATTGATCTCGTATCATTCCGACACCTCGAGCTACTCGCACTACTGGCCATACGAAAAAGGAGACACCATCTCACAAGATCTACGCCGCCGAAGTAATGGCCGACAGTAAGATCGAATCTAGCGGACGGACACTCGTGGCGCGATGAAAATATCGAGAAAGCTCAACGAATCGATCCTCTTTTACAAGATTCCGCGCGTCTCCGCCGAAAGATCGCAAGTGCCAGTATCGAAGCCCGACCCAACCCCACGGCCAGCCTGTCCAAAAGTAGAGATTCGCGGGAAATACGCTCACCTCCGTGTATTAGTTCTCGCTCAGGTGTGATGTTATAACTGATCTAGCTGTAGCGACGGCTTTTATATACGTTCGATCTGTCCGGTAAAGATGCATGATGAAGCAGCGAGATCGACGGACAGCCGGGGGGGAAGAAGGATGCTCATTCATTCCGCGGAAACCCCACTCTGGAGCTTGCACCTTCACCTTTGTCCCGGGGTCCTCGGAGGACGGAGAGGAAAAGACTCGACTTGTTAGACGCGGTGACGCAGAGCTCGTTCTTTTTTTCTCCCTTTGCGCCGCTCGCCAGGACTGATTATGATCGGCGCGCGAAATCGTGGAGACATTTTCAGATGACATCGGCGACATTGCCGGCACGTCTACTGTTACGTACGTGGCGCGCGGTAAGGATCGCCGATGCTAATTGCGCCATCGTGGACGCGGCCGATGGGAATATTGTGGAAAGGTTTGAGCGCGCGCGCGTGCTTCCGTGTGTGCGATGCGCGCGAGGTGCGCAAGCAGGATGATAAATAATCGGTGGTCGTGTACCCACTTTTCTTCACCGGGGCAAAAAGCGGTTCTCGGAAGATCGCGGTATGGTTCGGTGGATCCAGTATCGTCAGTGGGTCACAGGCTACTTTTCCGTGTATAATGTGTCAAGCTTTGCGCGGGGCTCAGCCGATTTTCCTCGAAATTATTAATAATGCATTAATTACGTTGTTTCAGATGAAATTGGCGCGGATGGGGTGGTGGCGTGGACCGACGTCGGTAGCTTAGTTCTTTGTGGACGGAGGGTGTAGAGGAGAAGTGAAGGTGAACGTTGCTGTTTGTTTTTTGGTTGTTAATTGGAACGGGGTAGACTTTTTTTTTGTAATATTCCTTTGATTCTTGCCGTGTAGCACATTTATTTGAGATATTTTTTCCTAAAATGGATAGTGTGTATAGAAAATGGAGCGGATCGGTTGAAGTGCGACACCCCGTGTATAGGTTCGAACGTCACTCGTGCAACTATATAGAACAATATTGTTTTTTTATCAAACATACTATTTGTGTTTGAAAATTGTTCCAGTTTGTTTGTTCGAAGAGTTTTCGATGCTGCTTAATGCTGTGTAATGTCTGACGATCACTTTTGCATTCATGCGAGAAGGCGCCGTGTAAACAGTAATTAACCGCGATAAAATGATAAACACTAGGGAATAGTGCAGGGTTTGTAACCAGTACGAAATGGGAAAATTCTATAAAGCTTATATGTACGTATAAATGACGGTAAGTACGGTAACATGGCAACCCGAAATATTATATTATCTTAAGATGTTACCATGAGCTGCAACGACGAGAACGTTGATCGATGATCGGCGTCATTATTCGTAGAACTAATTGCAAGTATGCAAAATGGACAAGAAACAAATTGTACCGCCAAATAATGATTAACATTCATGATTCATACATATCTATTCGCGAACTTTATGACATTGCTGCTAAACAGAACACCACGCACTACTCGACGGAAATATATAAATATCACAGTGAAAACATAGATTTAGCATGTTTATATATTTATTAGGAAACGCATGCTATGCATTCACTGCTGCATTGAAAAAAAATAATCATAGGTCAACCTTAGTTCAGCCTAGATGCGGGCTATACTTCAGAGTTTAGCTAAATCGGTCGGTATATGTAATACATTCAATAGTAAGCCTCTACAATTACCGTGTCTCATGCGTTCAGTGTGTCGTACGTTATTAAAACTAAGTCAGCCGACGAGATTTCACATTGATAAAGTATGTTTCGGTAATCTATAAAGTGATGGTTGATATTATTGTGACCTTTAGCTTGATGTGGTATGACGACAATTGGACGTCACCGAAGTAACTCATGTCGCAGGTTCGACCAGAAGTGGGGAAATATCCTTTAACACCATCTTCGTATTCTGTGCATGTCGTATTATTGGACAGTCCCGTGTTTGTTCAATAATCCAGACACGTTTGAAGTATGTACGCGTTTTATATATGCGCTATATTTACATCGTATTAATTTCTCACCTATCAGATGATCCGTTCTGTTCAAGAATTAAAATATTGGAAATTATAATTTTCAATAACTACATATGACCTAATAAGGTTATAGAGTTCTTATTCTTTCGCAATGTTATGGCAAGTCTTCATTTAAATATTGCTCCAATATGCCTTTGGATAAAAACATGTCATACGATCAATGCTGGCAAATTTTTATACGTCACGAGAAGTCAGTTACTCGTCTTAATTTTGAATAAATCGAACAGCCTTAGTTTTGATCATTATACTAACTATCGCGCACGACCATTGTACAAATAAAAATTATATTTCGAATCTAGCGTGCAGTAGTGAGAAAGGATGGATTAGAAGCCGCGATAACCACAAGAAAAAACTAAGCAGCAAAAAAATGTAGCAGGAATATCGATCGCATCGATATAACGTACTTCGTCGCGTACGTGACTGAAAACGGCAAGTTTTATTCGGTTCATCATGGATTCAGAAGTCTTGAAACCTTGTATAGCGTGGAAACTTTATCGCAACAGTCATAGCAACGGCCTTGCCTCCTTAATACATTGCGGACCGGACATTTTATTTCTGCAATATCATTAATTTCTTTGTCAGTACGTAATGAATCATTTCTTCATCTGTAGCATATTAACGATCATAATGTTAAAATTTCTTCGAACAGTACGCTTTTACTATTCCATAGGCAAGAAAATTGAAAAGCCTAATTTCGTAGTGTCATTAGATGACGAATTCAGCGACTCATTATGTCGTATTCAGTGCATCAATAGCATAGACGCTTTGAGCGTTTATAGTTGTATGAACACAAAAAACGTATTATTGGTTGTCACAGTTCTGGAAGGTGATGGAAAAAACTGATGGAACGTTAACTTAGAGACCGCGAGAGCACGAATTCGTCAATGATTGTATTACTCATGCAAGTCTGTATTAGACGCATGTGCGCACGCGGCGACAGTTTTGTGTCGTATTCTTCGACAGGATTACGGAGTTGATGACTTATAACGAATTAACGTTCCGCGAATAAATTACACGGATAGATTACATGATCCGCGTCAGTTGTGTTTACGTTGTCATCTCAGGCAATTAAATGCAGCCTAACAAGTTAAGTGACAATAACAAGCAGCGAAGGCGGAAGAAAAATTTGTGGGATATGAGATGTGCGATGCTTACGTGGAATAAATGTATGTTTGTGTAAAAATACTACATAGTTTATTTCTTACGCTCTAGCGATCGTTTGACTTTCAACGTAAACCATCCTGAACGCATTGTTTCTTTGCCTCTGGGCTTGTGACAGGTACATTTACTAATACACGCTTCAATACATGTTTCTTAGGAGAAGACGATATTTCTAAAGGACTCTGCGCTTGTTAACGCTGTATGCTGTATGTATTTCTTTTTGTTTTTACATGATCTCTAAATCTCAAAATCGCCAGGAACGCAGTATTTTCTGGGGTGTAAATAAAATTACCTTTCGGCATTTTAGGAATAGACAGAAGTAATTTACGCGTAGACTGTAAATGACGTGCGTACGGGAGTATCTTGAGAAGCGTATTACTAATCATGCCGTTTACGAAAATTTTGGTTGCAATTGCATAAAGTACTTTTGTCTATGGTTAGCAGTGCTTTATTTTCTTTAACCTGACACTTCTGATGTCGAGATTCTCATGTGAAACAAAAGTTATGTGCGGCGTTATCTGCTGAGCAATAGTTGTTGCTTTAATAAGAAGGCTTTTTGCTTTAGTCAAAGAACACGTGGTACTAGTCAGATAGTGTTGTATCGGAAAAAATCAGTAAAAGTTTCCTTTAATAAGCAATATTTGCATAAACGTTTGTATCGCACTTTGCGTGACAAATGTCGTAATATCTTCAGTGCACTGCTCATAACCGCAGTCTACTGCTGAGTAAAGTTACTATTTACATATACGCGTATATTTGCATTCTACAAGTAGTTTGCAATCAGAGTTTTTATATATATATATATATAGTTTCGAATAAGACTAAGAATAGAAAGAAGATAACGAGAGCGTTTCCTACTAGATTCAATTCAATTTTTCATTGTGAAACCAATGCAAAGACCACATTATTGTCACAAATCATTTCTATAGAAACGGCGTTGCTCTACAGTGCTGTGTTTCATTAAACCTTTATTTCATAATAAATTCTCGAGACTTGCATTCATTTAGTGCGACAACGTTATACGTAATACTTTTCTCACGTACTTGGCATACTAGGTGCAGTATATCTTATAAATAATACAGAGGATAAGAGCACCTTAAGCCGGAAAAATGTAAAATAATTGTTATATTTATTGGACTGTACAAAATAGTGGGCAAGTGTTCTCTGAAAGCAAAGGTCTACATATGTTCGCACATACACGCATGTGTCAAGGCGGTCCATAGATGCAATAAACATAGTATAGCGTGTTACACATTGCACGTGCGCAAACGTATACTCGAGAACTGTTCCTTTAATATCGTCTTCATTAGCAGACCGTATAAGCATCAAATGAAACAAAAATATATTTCATACTGAAACCTTCTTACATCTCGCGCATTTTGTTCTTCGTATTGTCCGTCACAGTATTTGTTGGAACAAAAGTGGCATACGTCTTGGGGGAAATACTTATTGTACAGACATAAGTAACAATCGATAGTAATAACGTTTTACTTTGACCAGTCGGAGTGAAAGTTTAAATTCGCACGGTGCTGTAATTTGAGGATGTGCAAAATGTAAAATTGATGGTATTCAAATTCTTGCTCTTATAAGTTACAATCATTAGAATAACCAGGCATACAGGAGATTATGCTAACAAGAGTCATGACGTATTGATCGAGATTTCTATTAAAATGCGAGGCAACATGAATCATATCATTGACTCGTGCCATTATAAACTCAACATACTATACTTTGATATGACTGAATAATGTTGAGTTTTGCGCACAGGATACGCAAGAACGGGTATTTGCAGTGGCTAAAATGAAAATATCTTGCTGCATTCGAAAAATGTTTAGTTGTAAGAGGTGGCCACAAAATCGACATTCTACCGAATTTACCGACATAGAGTATTTAAATCTCAGGAAATGTTACCATGACAAGATAGTAACTGATACATAAGAAGAAAACATTGAATTTAATAAATTGATCAAACTGCCGTACGTATTGTTTCTATAGAAAAAAAATAAAAAAAAAAGTACTGATAATCACGGAAAACACAAAGCATCACATTGTGAATCGTAAGATGTCTGGAGGCATCACATCAAAAGTTCCTGCCATAGTAAATTTTCTTTACAAACACTTTACAGGCTCACACCTGGATTCAAGAAAATGATCAAGAACATAATTGTATTTTACAAATATGATAACATAAGAGTTTCTAGAAACAGATTCTGCAGTTGCTTTACAAACTAACTCTATTCAAAATCTAAATCGCCTCACGTCGCGTACGCTTAATGAGAATCTTAAATTGTTCTACAACGGTCTTCTACGTAAAACGATACCGACGTTGCATTGGAAAAAATAGAGGTTTCGTTTGTATCTCGATAATCTGTCACATCAACCTTGAATTTTACGCAATAAACATCTTCCTTGATACTATACAGTTTCTTTCGATATCACTTCTGTCCACGTCGAGTAACCAGGAGTCATTCGGGACGACAATATTGAGCAGTACTGTACACACACGCAATACGCATGCATTTATGACCATATAGGGAAATAACGAATATTTTTACAAATAACAAGCAAAAGCTTGGTACTTGAAAGCGTATACCGCGTGTTATGTAGAAGGACTGGTAGTGTATATGTGGGACACGTATGCGTGTAATCGATTGTTTCTGTAATACAGCTATGACTTCATACAGAATTAGACAGAAATGAAACTATGTTGGGATTGATTTATAACAATACATATACATACAAGTCCTTCTGTTACGTTTTTCATTACATACTCGACATAATGATGAAAAGTAAAGGAAACTCTCTTACTATATTTGAAACTTATAAGTTAGGATGTGACTTAGACTTCAAAGATGATACATTTTTACACGACAGCTGATTAATTAGCTGCAATCCAACCATTTGCTACCAGGTAATTAAGTATTTTACTCTCCGGTTCTGATTGAGGTACGACGCCTGATCTCCTATTACCATTTAGATATTCCTGCAAAAATCGTGGGATGATAACAATAGATCAACAACGAACATTCCAGGTAAAAAGAGAATGTTGTCAAATGAATATTCGCTCACTTGCAGTAATAGGGTCTTTTGTGTTAAATACTGCGTTGGCTTCAGGGATAGTTGGAGACACAAGGACTTTTCTTGCTTTGTTAAAAGGTGCGCTGCAGCTTCCACTTCTATATCTCGATCTTCTGATTCTTTTGATACTATCGAAAATGGTTTTGTGGGAGTTGCCGCATTGCACGTCTTCTCCGCAATAGAATTTGAACTGGTAGAATGTAGGCTGGAAGTGTTGGGATTGCTATCCTGTTCCACCCACTGATTGGCTGGAGTCGTCGTCCGAGTGTGACTGGTTTGACTGATTGCGAAACTGCTGCTGGGCAAGTCTGGCTTTGCAGTGTACTTTCGGTCGATGGAAGAGCAATTTTTTTCTTCTTCTCTGTACCAAAAGTAATAAGTTTTCACACATTTAGCTCTTCCGTAACAGAGTTCCTTGCTATTACATACTACATGGGTCACGCTGCTTAGTGAATTTTGTTTGCATGTACAAAACACAAACCACACGTGCTGCGTTCAGATTCTTCACATGAAATAGTTAATACTTTTTCATTGAAAAGTTTCAGCAAGGCGTTGAACGGAATAATGGTTCGAATAAAATTTATGCAAGTTCGCTATCAGATCTATGAGGTTTTGAATGATGAATGTTAAACGCTGGAATACATCAGAAAGAGTCACTTCAAATTGCTTAAGCGGTCAGTTTAATGTGGCGCGTCAAAAAGTTGTGTAGGTAATTTGCGAACTGTTCTTTTCGGCGTAAGCGGCACAACGGATTTTCCCCACACACTATATGCTTATTTAACAATTATTGAAGCGCAATGGCATCTACGTGTTTGCTAAGAGTATGTTAAAGAACAAGGCAATCCACTTCTTCAGTTATGTTTCCCGCAGTTTTCGGAAAAAAACGCTTTAGAAATTTGAGTACCAAATTTATGAGACGTAACAATGTAATTTTGGAACTGGCCGCTTATCAACAATATCCGGATCATTCATCCAAGGAAATTTGTTGCCTCTTTATGGCTATGGTTGCGTGTTCAAGGTGCACTTTCAGAACCTTATTACTTCGAGCATTTATAAAATTTACTTATATCCGTGGTTGAACAAGTTACAATTTTAATCATTTTTGCGCCGCAGTATACAGGATGGTCGGTAAACGGTGGTAAGATCGGGATGATGGGGATCCTGCATGAAGAAGTGGAAAATGTGAAATAAATCATTCTTAGAAGCAAAACTTCATAAGAAATCATTTTATTTTACACATTTGCATTACTTTTCCATTTAGAGCCGTCGCCTTCCTGCTTGTACCACACGTTGATATCAAACACCCTATAGTTGTTTCGGAACAAACATCCAGACAGTGAAAGAAAAGCTACCAATACTGTTTTGAGTATGTCCTACTAGACATCTCACCATCAATACTTCGGAACAAAAATTCTCGTAGATATAATAACGAAGTAAAGCTACATTCTTTCGTCACTAACAATAAGCCTATCGTAAATAGTTGAAACACTTCTGACCTGGGTACCCCGCTTGCTTCAATGTCGCATAACTCATTGTCAGTCATTTTTCCGAACATCGTCAGACCATTCTAAATAGGAACATATTTTCGAGACTGTAACCTTTCGAAGTAAACAAAACAAAATTTAGATTTTTTTTACCCGCTACATAAAACTGACCCCTTAACGAGATTTGCCATATATAATGAATTTGTTTTATATGACAATCTGATGTCAAAAATCTCTTCGAATATGTGAAAGTTTGGAAAAAACGCGCACAATAGGTCACGCAAACACTTGAGTCCTTTCATTTGTTAACTATGAATTTCATATAATAATTTATGTCATTCACATGTTGACAAATAAAATCTTATTAGCACTGGTGGGAGTGATTATATCTGTTTCTATCTTAACAATAATAGCCAAATATGTGAACAGAAACTGAATAAAGAGTGTATTTTGAAAGCAAAAACTTTACCTTCTTTTTGAGGTGTGGCGGTGTATTGGCGTGGACGGTCCACTGCTGCCCTAAGTGAAATGCAAACTGATACAATCTGTTCACAAACGCCTGGCAACACGCACCATAAACAATTGTATTAGTGAAAAACAACATAAGACTACTATAGAAATTACGATAAGGTATGTGTCATTTTACAACGTCGTATTCGTATGCTGGCTTTGAAAATAAAGAAAAGATCAATCTGTTATAATTTTATTGGTATCCTTTTATTATATGTAATTTTAAATGATGTTTTCTATTTATAATAATTTCTAGTCATTTAAATAAAATACAGTCAAAACAGTAACATATCAATTTATTAAGACATTGCAATAGAAACAAACATTCATGCAAAATTTCTTAATTTATGTGTACGATTAAAAAACAAGTATATCAAATATATAATGAAGAAATACCTTGTATAAGAGAAAATGAAGTATAAACACATAAAAATTGCATATCGAAACAATGCTCATCTAAGGATTCTAAGGTATACTTTTAGATAGTTTGAGTAAACTGTCAGATAAAATTATAGTGTGCACAATATTACTTGTGAAAGCAAGCATATACTTACAGATTTTTTTTCTGTCCAATGCTCTGCAGAGTCATTATGTCCTTGAGTTTGAGCAACGATTTGCTCAAAGTGGGCACACTCTTCATGCCTTGTAATACCATTTTCGCGATATCGATAGAGTTCGGATAGTCGTAACCGAAGTTCTCTTTCTCTTTCTAAGTTTGCGAGGAACTGTTCGTACTCTTGAGCTGTATAAAATTGGGCAAACACACGCATTCTGTCTCTGAACTCCCTGCACAACAGAAACGAAAAGGTGTAAGTGATACTGTATGATGTTTCATACATGTCGAGGATAGAATAAAATTGGTCCATACTTTTCTTCCTTAGTTTGCTTCCTTTTGATTCCTCTATCTTTTCTTGATGAAGCAAAAAAAGCTGATACGAGCTGATAATCTCGTACAACACGTTTTCTTCTGGCCCTTTCTCGTAAATTATTGGTGTACATATCTACTTGGGCAAGCTTAAGTGCAATATCAAGATCTTCATCTTCTGCAGGATTCAAAAACAATGAAGAAACAAGAGACTCAGCTTCATGATTATAATCCTACAAAGTACAAATGTATTATAACCAAAATCTTAATCCACATGTCTACTGTAAGCTCAGAAAACTATCTAGACTTACTCTTTCAAAGTCATCACGCTGTGGCATGTATCCCAATTGGGCGGCTTCTTCCGGTGTAATGTCCAATGGTGGTAGTCGTGATGTGAGATCAGGAGATAAAGGTCCATGATCTGATTTTGTTTGATCTGTCAGATTTGGCTTGTAGGGCTCTGTTGGGGGCCACGTGTGCTTTCCAATATTCCCATCGAGATATCTAGCAATATACTCTTCTTTGGCTTCTACTCATAAAAAAATAACAAAATTCATGTACTAGATTGATAATGTGTGCCAGTATGCAATAGAGGCATAAATTTGCATAAATAATAACCTTCTGGAGTTCGTGTTTCAATGTGTTTACTTATGCCTTCCCAGTTGCCAAAACCAAACTGCTCAATAGCGTCTAATAACCTTAGGTGCTCTCTAGCTGTCCAATTTCCTCGTCCATTAAATATGCTAATGGTACCAGAGTCCTATAAATAACCAGCAAATCGAACCATTAATGATACGGATTTGACATCAAATTAATACAAAATCAAAACATAAAGTACATACCATAAACTGGTAAGAATGATCATTTTTATGTAGTCCGATTTCAGCCCCGGCAGAAAAACACTAGTAACATTCATTGAAATTAATAAAATGACTATGTCATTAATTAAACAGATTAACGATCATGATTGTTAAATTTTTGCATAAGGAATACAATAATGACCTAAGGTGTACAAAATATGCATGTACTTTGCTAGACATCATCAATTAGTATTAAGAATGAACCGGTGGGGAGTCAGCTGTACATATAAATCAGCTGTCCACACTGTTTTTGTACAAAGGACTTCAATCATTTCAAATAGATCGTTTTAACCGATCACTTTTAATTTATATATAAACGACTTTTTGCTAAAATTCAATGCTGCCCATGCTACATCAAAAATCGGTTCAATTTTGAAAATGCGCGGAAAAAGGCAAGGTACGCCTCGGGCATAACGATGACAAAGAAAACAGATGCAGGAAGTCGAGGACGAAAAGACTTGATGTATAAAAGCTCGGCGAAAAGATAAGGAAATGTAAATATAATATAGAGGAAAAGAGAAGGAAAAGGAAGAGAAAAAGAACAGCAACGACGAAAGGAAAGGGTGTCAGTAAAATAGAGGAAAATAAGGGGGGGGGGCACGTGACTAGGGCGGAGACATATATTCGACTCACCTGCAGACAGAGGTCAAACTCTGGGCATTCCACACATTTTACACGCAGCCCCGCGATATCCTCTTGACAATAGGTGCAGTTGTACTTCGCGTACAAATCTGAAAATGATACGCCATTAGAGGGAGAGCTCGCGGGAGAAGCGCAATGTATGCCTCGAAAATATAATTAATTCCGGTTTCGTTCTATCGGAGTACATACCCGCCATTGTTGTACCACAGAGTTATTCCAGAACGATCCGGATGACGTCACTTCATGCCGCAGATACATAAGTTCAGGTATCGCCGACGCTAAGCTGGCTCGGTCGGTCCCATTTTCTCTCTAAAATCACCTGAAAACGCAAAAAAATGGTGGTGTGCTTGTCCAGACACGTTATCCACTTTTCCCAAGCATAAACTAGTAAGAATTCTAGATTGAAAAAATGTTGTTTACGACTGTTGCGTCGCGAGAGAAGTACGCATGCGTCTTTCGGTGCCGTCCAGTGCCATCCGCCTAGGTGAACTATTTCGTCAGTGGTGCCAACGTGATCATGGCAAACGGCAAGGACCTCCTCGCGACAGATGCGTTTGCGGGGAAATTTAAATTGTAACGCATTTTAATAAAGGGCCCGTTACCTTTTTTCCAATTCAACAAATGTACGCGTCTTTTTTCATTGCCAATTTCGAAGTGTAGATTGCGTAGAATCATGTCAAGATGTTTTAAGGCAAGATTTGAAATATTAGAATGCACACGGGGCGTTTTGTGACGCGTCCTCCTGAAACTCAATCGGTCGGTCTAATAAATAATTTCGGGCTCGTAACATTGAAGATTGTGCTTAATAAGCGTAAGAGATAATGCAATTAATTTGAAAACCATACCGTTAAATAACTTTACTTTCCATAAAACATTAATACATAATATGTCAGTTATATATGTAGTATATTAATACATAATATATAACGTTAATACATGTATAGTGAATTTTTACAATTGATAGATTCGGAAGAAATATTAAGGCACTTAATCATTTTACAAACGCCAATGCACAATGTAGTATCTACATTGATGATAAATCCTGATTAAGTCATTCGTTATAGTTCTTAAAATTATATAACAAACTTTATGCTTAATGCAATTGCCTTATGAGACTATGACATACAAAAAGACCACATATAGCATCTATACTAAAGCAGTATCTACATATCGAAATGTAACATATTTCTCCAAAACTATTTCTTTCTTGTATGTACAACATTTGGCACTGAATAAGTGATCGTATCTACAATTCTGCAACACTCAGTGATAAATCGCTTGTAATATGTTAAATAAGTAATCGTATAAATAAAACATATTTAACTTGACATAGACAAAGACTAGATAAAAGGAAGACGAGTGTCATTTAAAGTCAATATTCAAATAGACAAAACTATAAGATTATGAAAATGTGTAGTAAGATGAAAAAAACCAGCCGAACGGAACTTCGTTGTATTCGTATATTAAAAAGGAAGCAAGCAAGCAAAATTTCTTGAGTTCAAAGCAAAAATTTACATGTATCTGTAAGTGTACTTTATATTAAAAATATTTTGTCGTTATTTCACCGTTACGTTAAGATTTCTCTGATTTTATACATATTTATACTGAAATTTTGCAGCTTTTTTTTTATTGTGCCAGAGCACCAGCAACGATTGCACAGTAACGTTTTTGGTATCACAGAAAACCGTATGCACGCGATGTAATAACTGAATTATCGTTATGTTAGAATAGGTCAAGCCCTTAGTGTACGTGTTTCCTCATCCTGACGGTATTTAAATACCCGTGCTACCTTTAACATCTTTTTCACCGTTTTCTGCATTAGGAAAGTCGACTGTACTAATGCGTTCAATCTGGTTCTTTCTGGTAAGCGTATCAGGGTCCAATTCATTCTGCATAACAGTATCTTCTACCGCGTTTATTATTATTTTTTGAGGATTTGATAACTCTTCCAATTTATGTTGCGTGGTTGCTACAGGTACTGCTGATACAACCGCATCGGACTCCGGCATGATTTGGCTCGGCACGTTGCTCGTTTCGACTACTTTGTCTCTTTTTCTTCGTTCCATTAAATTCCGGAGTGCTTCGCTGAATCTCATGAGCGTTTCTGGAATAGGCCTATCCATGTACTTGGCAACTATGTCGTCAAAGTCATCATCTTCTTCTGGCGTCAATTCCTCTTTTAAATTCTTAAACTGATCCATTATTTCTCTCAAGCTCACCTTTGGATCTTTTATCGTGTCTTGCTCTAGACTACTTTCAACCGAACGCACTATAGTGTTTTCTTTTGTACGAGGATCGACAGCGACTGGTTCTGAGAATTGTTTGCTTTCATTAATGCCAAATACTTCGTGCGATTCAAATTGTTCATGCGTAAAATCTTGTTCAAAATCTTTTAATTGATTTATGATGCTCCTTATACTATTTTTTACATTTAAGGACTTTTGGTTTAATTTCAATGGTTTCTCCTTCAAGTCTTGTTTTACTATCACCGATGCTTTTTTCGGTAACTCTAATTTTTGTGATGTTACTTTCTTTATTTTTACATTGTGTTTGACTGCACTTTCAGGTTTTATCACCTCGGACAAGTCTTTCCTCAGCTTTGCTTCCATTTTGTCCTGAATCAATTTCCTAACAGCTTCTCTTTTACTACTACTCTCTTGATGTGATTCAATATTACTAACCCGAGATTTTCGCTTTACATTACTTTCATGCTTCGCGTTTTCATGACCGTTGTCTCCTTTCTCAGTCTTGCTACTGTCAAGGGGCAAATTATCTTCACTAATTTCTTTATATTCTTCATCATTGTCAAATGTAACCGTTAATTCTAGAGTGGGTGAATTCAATTCTTCCTTATTTATATCTGTCGCAAGTGTAATTTCAGGTTTTGAAGCATCTGTCTGACTGTCCAATGTCTGACTAGTTTTCAGTTCCTTGGAGAGTTTATCAGAGCTATTCTCATATTTAACTTTTGATTGTTTCTCATTCTCATTTAACGGTTCCTTAGATTCTTCTGATTCAACAACCGCGTCATCAACTGGAGATACTATGTTTTCCGTTATTTTATATGTGAGATTAGATCCTCTATATTCAAGTATCTCATCTTGTGCTGGGTAATATTTGAAGTATTGTTGATCTTTAGCTTTGCCTGGATCGTATTGTATATTTGACTTTCGTTTCATGATAAATATTGTAGGTTTTGTTTTTATTCGAACAGGTGGCAGAATATTGTAGTTCAATGCTACATGTGAGAAACCATCAACAAAATCCAGTATATCATGAGTTTTAAGGTATGGTTTTATGTTTGGAGAATACTTGCTTTTTGCCTCCATCAAAATATGTGTAAATTGAAGCATTTCGGGATCATCATTAGTTAGATTCTCTTGCTTTGAATAACTGTGAACAATTCAAATACAGGACAGTCAGTTTTTAACATTAATATATATATGTATATATATATACGTAGTATCAACATTGTGGCTTACGTCCAGGATGCATTAGTTTGTGTAAATCTGGATACTCCTGTTTGTGCTGTTAACGTATCAATATGCACATGTACAGGATCAATGGAATCTTTCTCAAGTCTATGCAATTTAGCAATTGCTAAACCGCCAGGATAGTTAGAACCAGCCACACACAGAAGAAACAGTGAAAAAATGGAATTTGCGAGTAAATGACCAAGAATTATTAGTGATAAAAATCCGTTCCATGATGTTTTGAATCTATTTTCCCATCTGATTAGAAAAGAAAGAAAGGCATAAATACATTCATCTTTGTTATAGGTAATGCACCGAATGTGAAAGAAGACTTACATTCTATGACAAGCAGCTGCTGTACTGACATTTAACAGTGGAAAGACATATATTATAAATCTTAGTTCTTTATGTGGCAGACATGAAAACAAAAGGACAAATGCAATGCCAGGGACTGTAAGTGCCCGTACTCGAGCATCCCAATACATTCCCAGTGGTATTAATAAGTAAGACAATGCCAAACCACGTGGTAATGCTGAATAGAAATACCATAAAAATGGTGATGTCTGTTTTAATGTTAAGGTCGAAAAAATATTATATTGTGGTTACCAATAAGTAGATGTAAGAGAATACAACTTTTTATCTCAAAAGGATACACCCCAATCACTGCTCTTGTTGAGGATGGCATTGAAGTAAAATACTTCACCTTCTGGCCACAACAACCGTTTCCAAATCATAGAATCAACCACAATAGTGAGGGATAAAAATAAAATACCAGCTGGTAGTGCAATTTTGAGCAGCCTAAAAAATATTATTCATATTTACTATTCGTAGTGTTTCTGTTTGAGCAAAAAGTAGTATGCAAAACTCTATTTTAGTTTTGTGAATACTTCTAATGCTACTAATACATTCTTATAAATCAGCAAACTTGTCGAAAGGATCCTTTGATAACTTTAATCACTTCTGTTTGCAATGTTACAGCCATACTAGAAAACAGTTATCCACTATATGACATGTAAATACCTTGGTACAGTCAGTTTTAGGTTTGCTATATCATACAATAGAAATAGTCCCAAAAGTATAGCAAGTTCTGCTCTGAATATAATAATTGCAGCAGCAGATGACCAAATGAACATGGTATGATTCTGTTTGAGCCATCCATGTAATGCCAACAATACTACAATAGTAATGAGGTTGTAGTAAATTATATGTAAAGAGTATGTCAGTAATAATTAATATTCTTGATATAAATTTAGAATTACCCAGTGGCATAGACATTATATTTGGTAAAGGACGGCTAAGGTAATACATAAAGTGGTACTGTGTGGCAGTAATCGCAACAAACCATTTTGTAAATTGCAATCCAAAGATGTTTTGTAGAGCTTTTCTGTATAGTTTCAGTGTGGTTAACACTAATAAACCTAATACAGCTCTTACTGCAATACATCATCGTTAGTGTTATAATATTATAATAGTGTATACGTATGACATTTTTTTAATTCAATATATGCTTACCAAATCAACTTACCTACATATTGTGACAAGAATTTGTTAAAATTCAAATATTTAGCAATTGCGACAACAGGGGATGCTATTCCTGATATTATTAATGGTCCCAAAAAAGAACGCGGTACAACGCCAGGAAATTCGTGATGATCGTACTATTAACAAATAAGCAGATATAACATAGACTGTACAAAAATGCAAATGAACTAATTAATCGGTTCCTAAATAAAAAGACAATTGACTGGATTAAAAACCAACTCCCATGTATGCAATGTACTTTTCTAAATTATATATTTGAAAGATATAAAATACAATGGGAATAAAGTATATCAACTGATACTGAAATGTTACGTGCGCAATTTTTACATTAACCGATTAGGGCCACAAATATATGTGCTTAGTTCCAAATGTAATATTACTTTTACATAACACTCAGTCGCTCATATGCTAACAATTTGTTAAAAAACATAACTAGTAATTTGTTCATTTGAATTTATTATATTACATGGAATAATAATACATATGATATATAAATTAACAGATGTTATATAAGTTGTACATATCTTTCTAAATAGTTATGCACGCATTCATATATGTATGCTCATACACACGTATACTTGACTGGAAACTATTCGGTTAGTTACCTGTGATAGGTTAGTTCCATGGTACAAGATGTCGTGCATCGCTTGCAAGTTGAAACTTTCTTCAACTTTTGTAAAAGGACAATATAATAAATGCACCGTAGCCACTAAAATTAGTACATGATCCATAATTTCGACTTAAATCTAAATTGGGTTCTGACAAAGTCCCGGCGCTAGCCCATTCATGAAAAATGAAATCGCCGAAGGTTACTCAAAATTCCGCTAATATTATATTAACCGAGAGCACAGTAGCCATGCTTCGAATTTCGTGACTACGAGGGAGCTGCCAGCATGTACGATTAAAGTGCGAACTGTACGAACTACGTACAAGGCAACGGAAATAAGTAAGTCTTTAGAATTTCTGTTGTATCAACCAAATTATTTTCGCGTTTCACGAATAATCGTCTGATATATACACCAATGTATACCTACGCGCATGCAGAGAACAGGAAAGGCTAGCACTGGCGATATAATCGTACAATCATATTTAATACTGTCTCCACATAAACGCAAATTTAAAACATGTTTGGAACACTCGTGTTAAACGAGAATTCATGCTTTCGAACAAAGCAACCTCAACAATTTTCGCTTTAAACTGTTTGAATATGGCGCGTATAGAGATTGTTGTAACGGTCAAGCAAGAGCCTCCTGATTGGCTTAGGCCCTTTGGTCGTGGACCTTCTAAGCGGAACATCAAAAGTGGTGAGCTCCTACGTTTTAGATAATTTATTCCCAAATTTTTGCCGTGCAATCCTTAAATTTGTATACATCTTGTGAATTAAGTGCCGGGCAACACAGTTATGCAAATATTTGAACTTGATGTTGTAAATAAATCGAAATATCTCACTTTGATTTCAGGCACTCTTGGCAGCTCGGGCAATCAAAGGACGCCACGGATTTGACATATGGTTTTTCCGCATTTTTTTGCATCATTTCGGTGAGTTCTATATAATTCAGTTCGTGATTTAAGTGCCGGGGCCGTATTGGCAGCTAAATAGTCATTAGTTTGGGGTTTATTTAACTTATTTCGACCTAGAAATGTGAATATTGCGTTTCCCGTAAATACGAGATGTTGTGGTTAGAAATGGAAGCATGCAATTCGAACGTTTCGAAAATGGCGCTGTGGGACTTAGTCGTGGTCGGCATTAAAATTTTCTGATCTGTTATCAGTTAGAATTTCAGTGCAAATACGTGACATAGAACGTCATAAATGTAAATTTATCGTCGAAATTACAATTTATACATTACTCAAAAAACTATTATATAATGCGTATCAGCTCAAAAAGTGCATATCCAAATAAAGGTTTATGATACAATAGACGATTCATCTAAAACTTCATAAGTTTTTTATAGAATGAATGCCTTTATGACCTTTAGGTTAGAAAAAGATCACTTTTTTTCTTTGCCATTGCAATGTACAGCTAATTGTGGCTCAACGCAAAATGTATTGTGGGCTTGCGTTTTCTTTCTCTTTCAGGTGCTTCATCAAACACAAATTTTATATCATGTGTTTTTTAATTAATCAGATCATTGTTCGTTACAGGATTTTCCTTATGATAATTTTATTACATTATGCCTTTTATTGCAGATTCGTAATTATTTAACAATTCAATGTATGCTTTCAATTAGTTTGCTTTCAGTTGGAAGCTATATAGGCTAACCGCGCCACCTCGGACGAAATGTGAAAACATTTTCCGGGGTGGTGCTGATGTCAGCCGGGTCATTTGTGGGGAGTTGGCTTCTCTTACATCTCTTAAAAAATAATGTTTGCTTTCTGTTACAGGACTCGTTTGAAGATCATCCTTATTAATTCAAGACCAATAAATATTTAAACAAGGTCTAATTGTAAGTATCATTAGCATAGCAGTGCAGTCCATCATTCTTCATTCAATACTATTATTGCATTTTGTTCTTTTTATTTTAAATACGTAAAATCCAATTTGAAAAGTATATGTTGATCTTCCTGTTAACGTAGGATAATACAAATTTGCTTCCGATAAAAGTTGACTTTGCTACATAAAAATGGGCATTCATAAAAAATTTCGTATAAACTATTCTACCTTGTACAGTCTTAAGTTCTGCTTTCGATAGCGATTGTATTAAGAATTATAGCACCGCTAATTATGCACAATGTTCGGTTTTGTGCTATTCTGCTGGGTAAAGTATGTGAACTGGTGATTTTGTGAAACATGTTGCAATCTTTGAATCAAAATCAACAATCGACAAAGTCAAATAATAAAGTTAGTTACGGTTTTGTCGCACTTATTGCTAAAACTGTCCAATTACTCAAAATAACTTATATGATAAATATGATACTACATTGTAGCTCAGTTGTAGTATTACAGCCGTTTTGTATTAAAATAGTACATCGACGATTACTCAGTGATATCGAAATAGGTATAAATTAAACGAATCTTAGTTTGTTATAGAATGGCAGCTGTAACTACAGGAACTACCGACGCTGCAAGCTGTCTGTCGTCACCATATTATTGATGCAAAGAAAATAAGTGGTGTGAGTATTATATGACGTATTGCTTATTCTTAGACAAGATACGCACGACCCTTTATGTCTGCTAACAATTTATATTATTCGTATTTTTTATTATTAAACACGTCTCTTTACATATATGTTACCTGGTAGAAAGTATTGTTAACGACGCGCGAATTTGTTGCAATGAGATTCGAGGAACGTTGAATGCCCATCGAAGGTTATTGTGAAAAAATTAAGAGTTACGAGCTGAATTCATCAGCTCACGCAGTAATAGAAAGGCTTTAGACTTTAGAGAGCCATCAAAGTTCACGTGGCGACCTGCGGAGATTGTTCAGCCCGCAATTGACGAGTGGATCGCCGAAGTACTTGGATTTAATCCGTCAGCCGGCGATCAGTGTTTCGGCTTGGGCGGCACTCGTGGATTCGGTTTATTGTGCAGCATATGTTCGCACTTAGGAATATGTCGGTCTGCCGCTGCTTTATTGAATTTGCGGCCACAATGGGGACATTGTATGTAATCGCTCGTGTCACTGACCGGAGGTGGTGGCAGATCGCTCAATTTTCCTCCCGCCGCTAGATGAGCTTGCACTTGTTTTGCCGAGCGAATAGCGTTAATAAAGTCTTCGTGCTTCCTTCGCCAATTCGACTTTGCGTCTGGCTTTTTCGATTTTGGCTGAAAATAAGTGACAGGGGTTACACGTGTCGTGCTTACGCTTTCTACTTGTTAAACCCGCGTTCTTGCGAAGGGGTGTGCAAACGTGACTCGATTTATATGCCGTTTCTTATACAATATGTTTCAGTATAAAGTTGAAGTTACATATATTACACTTGTATAATAGTTTTGATTTAAAGGAATGATTTTTTGCAATTTGATTTTCTCTAGAGATGATAATATTTAGAATGGCATAAGATGTCTGGAGAAAAGAGTATGGTGACGGCAACGGAAGTGCACTTAAAAATCGATGTAGCCGTAGAGTACAAACCTCTGATTGTTTCCGCACGCATTTTCTCACAAATTGTTCCAGTTCCGTGCCCTTGACTCTGTGCATTGTAGCGTCAAACTGTTTTCTTTTCTTCTGCACTGTTTTTGTACATATTTGTTGATGTAAGCTAATTCGGTCCGGGGCAAAATTACGACCACAGACTTTGCATGGAACTAACATATCCCTATAAGATGTTCCTTACAATAAATAATGAACGTCTCTTATATGTGCCGGTGATTATTGAAGTGGTGTGAGTAAAACAAAAAATCTAGTATAATTTCTCTATTATATTTTTAGGTCTCAGCGTACGAATGTACAATAACAACAATAGCTAAAACCTTGTCTGCAACGAGTAAGGTGTTGACTCACTGTATCGATGTATTGGGGCAATTTTTCGCGGAAGATCCCCCTTTTGATAACGCTGAACTAGGAACTCTTGCTCTTGTAGCCATTTTTCCTTTTGTATTGGTCATGCAATCTTTTTTTGAGCTTGAAGTGGGGGAGGTTGCTGAAGTTGATCGGCTGGGTGTAATTCTCGATGTTTGCTCTTTCTATAATGATACAATTGGACACTTAACTTGATATTGTGTATACGATAGTATAATGGACGTTTTGATATATACTACATATAAGCACTTACTAGCAGAACGTCTCACTTCCAGGTCGAACATTCGGAAATGGACCCTTAGTATATTTTTACACCGCCCCAGTACGGAATGCCTTTAGCATTTTACATGCCTGGAGATGTTAAATATGCTGAGGTGTATTTCCTCAAGCTCGATCTGGGAGTGAGACGTTCTTCTTTATCAGCCTTTCGATGACATACAATTTATTCTATCTGTTGTGTCGTTTGGAAAGTATAGGGAAGGCCTATCTTTGTGGTTGTCAATGCGTATGTAATAAAGAAACATGTTGCATCGGATATTTCCAAGATTAATATGCTGTTTTAATGTTTTTTTTTTTCATGTACGTTTGACACCACTATTGCGGTATGTATTCATATGTATCGGCACTGGCACAAAATTCAATATTACGTTGATATGCATAAGCGGAAATTCAAGCCAATTCAATTCACTTGCTCACTTCTTTTTTACACTTCATGCACGTTGCAGATTTTGGATGTAATATTCGGACTCAGTCATAAATCGCGGTAGTGATGCGTATATGTCAAGTTTGATTTGATTGACTTAAAATTTATGTCATAACAGAGACGACATCTTCGTTGAATGACTATAGCATGACAAACGATGCATTTTCTGTTTCTTTTTCCAGTGCTGCCTTGTGGCAGCTTTTCATGCATACATGTGTGCTGCTACGATTGATAGTTTAGGCGTGAGAGGTCCATTCAAAAATCGAGAATTTCTTAATGGATGTTGTTTTTCTTGATTTTTAATCAATCCATGTCCTCTTTCAACCAAACAAATAATCATCAAATTCGGTCAACCC
This sequence comes from Priocnemis perturbator, assembly GCA_963942575.1. Lineage (NCBI taxonomy): Eukaryota > Metazoa > Arthropoda > Insecta > Hymenoptera > Pompilidae > Priocnemis > Priocnemis perturbator. Next base: position 14,438,945 of record OZ012644.1, on the reverse strand, counting down.
GGTGGAAAGTTGTACGTGAACATGTAGAAATCATGAAATTTGTGGAAAATTTGTTTAAAATATGGGTTATTGTTGTTGGAATTCTTTGCAACTTAAATAGGACCACTCGGGGAGCTGTTCCTTTTAAAGAAGTTCGTTAAACATTAAGAATCCTCGGAAAATGTCAAACGATTTACTTTTACCCCACGTCGCGGTCGAAATATTAAAAACGTCTATTGAATGAGTTTGTGAGTATAACCTTTGCGTATATGAGACATTCTTACTTCTATAGACTGCCTCCGAAAATGTGACTTCTGGGTCTCTACCGCATCGTTTTCGTCCGGTGTTGTTGTCTGCGACTCTCGGGAGGATCCGACTTCGTTATTCCTTTTGTCAAGTTGCTCATATAAGCGTTGTTCGTCCTCGTTAGTGCCGCTATACGTGACATGTGTCGGTGATCTTCCGATATCCGCCGATTCTGTAATTTTTGTAGCCGGCTTCTTTCTGATCGGTTTGACATCTTGGATCTTTGCCTCAGTGGCTGTGCGCTGGTGAAATAATATCTCGAGTTATAACGTAGCACGCGAATGTAAATTATAAACGTTGTTTGGTTTAAAAGGAGAACGTCTCGTTTCCACATCGAACTTTGGGAAATGGATCCCATGATATTCTTATACCCGAGTTTTAACGATATACCGGAATAAATAATGTGAGTAATAGAAAAGGAAATATTATTTATACGTTAAATTGCTAGATTTTTTGCGTGTAGATCTTTTCATTTGTGCAGAGAAAAGGCATGGGAAAGTCGTACCGTGATTATAATATCCGGACTCTTCGACGCAGCTGTAGGTGCATTCTTCTTCGCAGTTACGCGAACATTGCTGTTCGCTACTTTCCCGGCCGTAGAATCCACCTTTGAACCTTTTGTCAACCTGTGAAAATGGTCATTCGTTAAAAAATGCTCATTCTTAAAAAATCATATTTTTGGAAAACATGTCTTTGTCGCACAAGTTGACAAAGTAAAAAGGAAATTCATCTTTTGCGATTCGTGATTAGTAGGAGAAATCTGGACGTTTTCATCGCAAGAAATAATCAAATCAGAGTTCTTTTCAAAACGGCATGGATTTATCCGAAACACATCATTATTTATTACAATGATTCACCTAGAACTCGGCTTGGCTGGAAACATTGGCTCCAAATGTTTCCTCGTCGTTGCGTTAGCAGAATTGGCATTTTTCGAAGTATTGCCTCTCCTTGCGTTCGTGTTCTTGAACCGTTGCAGTCTCGCCTCGGCTTGAGACAGTTTTTTGTTGAGGACCTTATTCGGCAGTTTATCGGGTACGTCAATCATGAGATCCTCCGGAAACTGCTCATTTTCCAGATCGTTTTTGATGCGATGTTTTAAGCTCTGATCGAAGCTCATGAGGTGGATTTTTGCCATCAGACGATTCCGTCCTATGTCGTCTTGGTCGACGATCTTATCGGTTCTTACCTGCCAAGAAATGACGTGCCGTCGTATGATAAAATGTCAACGCTTCTATGCAATAGCGTATTGTCAGACACGTTTGCTAGGGCATTTATGCTAGATACAGTAAAATTGAATAGGTGCTTGATTCGGAAATTGAACAACACTTATTCTTCCAGAATACGTGTGTCTTTATTCCTGGGACACCTTATATATACCCTCATGCATGCTTCGCTTTTGTTGTTTCATTTAAAAATATTCGTTTTTTAGACGTCCATTAGGAAATATTTCATGTTTGCAACTGCGTTCCGAGTTGAAAGGTAACTTTTCCATATAGTCTAATTTGTATAACTCACTTTTGCACACTGGAGCAATTCACATAGAACATATCGTCTCTTCAACCCACCCTCTGCGTTACTTATTGTTAATCTGCACGTACCTTGTCAAATGTTGCTTCGCAATGGTTCCCATTAGTGTACTCTGTGATGCGATTTACAATTGCTAATTCTTCCTCGTCCTTATCGTCCTGGCGATGTATTTGTGATCCGAAAGACTTGCACGTTGTTTCTTCGTGATAAGAGACCGCCGATGGATTTCCACTATCGAAGTAGTTATTCGCATTTTCATGATCGACGCGTTTGATGCTCTCTGATCGTCGGCTTATCGTCACATTGTTACTCTCCTTGTGCGCCTCCGCACTGTTACAATCCACTTGTTTTTTCAATTTATTATCCAGCGGCTCCAGAGGGTAACTCCTGTCGATTCCTTTCACGGTTGTTTGTCGCCGTTCGTCGAACATTTGTCTCACCTTTTGTTCAAAGCAGGATGTTTAAAGAGTGCTTAACATGCAATTTTCATTGAAGTAGGTAAAAAGTTCAACTCTCTCTGTAAACGTTTTCTACAGATGGACTGTGCGAATCAGGTGATAGCAAAGATTCTCACACAAAGCTTTGATGCTACAAATAAGTCAATCTGTAGCGTTTCAGGTGGAGGATTTTTACGTTAAAAAATGGCAGTCCTCAAAATAATGTACCTTGCCACCGTATGGGTTTGAGGTTGCGTGACTACTCGACGAGATAGTGGCGATGATCTGCTGTCCGATCGTGGATCCTCTAGTAGAACTGTTCGATCCTGCGCTGCCTCTCTGCGCGACCTGATGCGCTCGTTGTTGTTGTTGGTCGTAAAGCTGCAACAACTTCAGTTCCTTCTCCTGCAGCTGCTTCTGCTGGAAGCGGGCCTGGAACAGTCGTGCAGAATTGAAGACCTTACGGCAACTGTAGGCCAACGCACAGTTTGTGAAAACAGGGAAAATGAGCTCTAAAATTGAAGGAAGGAGAACAATCGATTTTTTTTTTAATTTTTGTATTAGCGAGTTTATTATGGAAATGTGTGTCTGTATATGTAACGACCCGATCAACTAAGGGACCTCGTAGTGTTCATGAGATGAGCTATTATTTCGGATCCACGATTGTGTGCCTTCCATATACGTCGGGGTTAATGCTGGATCTATCGCTAGATTAAAGTGATTTGTTTGAAATATTGCCATAATTGCTGAATTTTGAACTATCTTATTATTATCTTAGCATCACAGCAAGGTGTGGAAAAAACCAGACGATTTTGATTGCTCGGTACTTTTGGTGTTAACGCAAATCGAATCCGCGAGTCCTCTACCTTGACTGCTGTACGTATACGTACGCCGACCTGCATGAATTGCATAGGCGGGCAGTCATCTGGCTACCAACTAACGCCGTTCCATTTTATTGATTTCTTGTAACCTACATCGTGCGAAAGGGTCTACTAAACCCGTTACCGCGTTGAGACAAATCATTCTGAGTTAAGTTTAGGCGTAGGGAGCATTCCCTAACTGATCGGAAGACTTTTTAATAATTAAATGCGCGATAGTCTCTTTCCCTCTTTTTTCGAAACGAACCAACAGCTGTATGCTGTCAAATATCTCGGAGTGTCAATCTATACAAAATGATACTTAGTTCTTGGCATTGTTAAGGGTCAAAAGTATTATCTCTAGAGTGAACTAAAACCGTGGAAAATAGTTGCCATTGGGATATGATCGACAAATTTTGAAATATTTTAGCAAATCCTTGGTCGTGTCTTGATTTTAATTTTTCACTTTCCATGTTTTCATCGATGTTTCCATGTTTTTATTGATGCTTCCATCTTTAAAGCACAAAGAGGAGTGCAAAGTTCGCAATAATTCCGGTGATCTAGCCAATGAAAATGGGCATGTATAAAGAAGTACGGGTCTCTTACACTTCGGTGCTTAACAACGTATTTCAAGCTGCTTCAGTTCGCGAGCTATTCTGGGGATTAAGTAAAATTGAAAAGGTTAGATCAAATTATATATTTTATGAATACCGTTTCCATATTTTCAGACGCGTACGTCCTCTCATTTCCATGTAGATCGCATCAGTACTTGTAACGGTGACATAGTGGGCAGAAATTTTCGTATGGAAAAGGAAAAAACGGCACTGAGCTATGTACGTTAAGAGCAAGTCCCGAAGAGGACTGTATAAGAGGGATCCGACTATCGCTATATATGGCCATGTGTGTCACACTCGCTGACTTCATGTGCCCACGAGGCAAGATTTAAGTGGAATCCGCGATCACTGATTCGTTGCTTTACTATGATGACAGGCTTTACATCTTCAAGTATCACTGAAATTTCCACTTCAGACCCGTGGGTAACGTTACACTATAAGGCGAAGCTTATTTTGAAAAACGTGCATAACGAAAGAAGTGCCGTTATTTCTTCAAATATAGTTTCTTCCTAGCTAAATAAAAGTAAAACATTTGTTTTCTCATCTAAAATTGATTTGTCGTACATTATGATGAAGTCGAGTGACAACGCTGAAAGTTTTGCTTTTCAAGAAATGTGCCGACACTTATTATGGTCACGCGTTGCAAGTGAAACCTCGCGGTTAAAGGCGCATTGATGAAACTTTCAACTGTTCCAACGACACGCCGGCATAAATTATTGCCGGAAGTGGAAACCCGGCGGAATTTGACGCATAGGAAGTTTGAAAGATTGAACGAACATAGGCTAGCTATTGCACGAGCTGTGTATAATATCCTTGACAATAAACGTCTATACGTTGATCGATGGAGAGCACGAGATATTAAGAGAAATTGTCCCGACATTACGACCCAAGCAAAGCTGTCTTCCTCCAAAACAATACATATTAGAAACTAACTGAATATGTAGTTGTACAAATCTTGTTACAGAAATACCATTGAACGAAGCAACTAAATGTGAGCATGCAATTGAAAAAGAATTGCAGATTTCAAATGGGCCCGTTCTTGCACCAGCAATCTCGTACTCCGTCGATTTCCAATGAAAATGACACTTTACGAGACCAGTTTTTGTTCAATTTATACAGCGAGTCTCTAATATCTGCACATATCTGCATGGTGAACAACTGTGGTAACCAAGATAGAATAGCACCGTGTATCTCAGGAATATCGAATTATTACTTCTCCATTCGCCATTTGTCTTTTCTATACGTCGTTCTTCGTTTTACACGGACATCACTAATGTCCCCTAACATTACTCATATGTATGTTGCTGAATCAACGTTACCTCCATGCTAGTTGTTTAACACTATAAAGGTCGGCCGTCTGTTTTTTGGTCGCCGTGCCTTTCTCTTCAAATACAACAGCGTCAGTTGTAACATTGTGTTGTCGTCCATGTATTTAATTCAATTTCCGTTGCCGGTTTCATTCTTATTTAAAAAGTTTCTGGATTGGTGAGGTTGCTGCACTTGAACCTGGCGATCGCGTAAGGCGACAGGACAATTATACAATACGCACAACATGAAGGTCATATCGTTGTATGTCAAGTTTACGCACTTCTCTCTGCCTCTGGCTGTCTGTCTCACCTTCTCTATCTCTTTCTAATGTAGAAATTTTGATATAGTGCATATGTATGTATGTGTATACGCGGTTCAATACACTGTCAGTGGTTGTAGGATACTACAACGCTTCATATTCAATTTGGCTACCGAAATTTCATGTTTCACTCTACTTTCACTATAATATTCATCGACTGATTAATGTGTCGCAGGTTCCATATGTTTCGAAAGTAACTTGATTTAGAATTTAGAAATATGTACACGTCTGCACAGGATGTTCCATTTAACTTGACAACGTTCCTCTTTATCGTCTTTTTTTATGATGCGAGAAAGTAAATATTAACACAAAGAAACACATACATACATATATACATAGGCTTCTCGAAAGTCTGTCAAATTTGTGTGTAACAGAAATGTCAATAATGCACTAATACGCGGTATGATAAAAAATAGAAAATATTTAAAATTCAGACATTTCTCAAGGATATTCTTTCAAAACGACGTGTGATTTACGTGTCAGTCTTACGACTGACACGAATTTTGCAGAGAAGCAAAATTCGCGATACGATATTGATTGAATTGATCGTGGTCACTGACCAATTCTGTGTCAGGGGAAAAATGTGTGTCTCCTCAAGACGCACGCGTGACCTTTTTTCTCACATACACAATATTCACAGCCATTGCATTGTTTTTATAAATGGTTTCATAGGTTGACGACATTGCGCGCTGCCGCGGCAGCCACTAGCTATAACTTCCTTCGCGAGCTTATGTCTCATCGAATAGCGTTAGTTTTATCAATTAATCGTAGCTTCTTTGAAACACGGACGACACAACAATTGCGGATGATCAGACGAAAACACGAAAACGCGAAACTGCTGCGACGACTGTAAGGTTACCATCACAACTGCGTTAATACGAACTCCGATATATTGAGGTTCCAGCAGAGCGCATGTGCGGACTACCTACCCTTAGAACTGGACAGTAGGGATGTCAAAACAGAGCGAACCGAATAAAATGAGTGGCAGCCAGAAACTTCGAATCGAGTAAATCGAATAATTCTCAATTGCGTACGAAATATGCCGCGAAACTTTCTTCGCGCGGATAGTGTACTCGTCGCTGGGACGTGCTCTATTATTCACTTATTTCACAGAAACTGTTTACGTCGTATCGACTATTGAGTTCCTTAACGACGATGTTCCAACCGGACTCGATAGCTCTTACGCAAGTTCCACAATATTAACTTCAAACATTTTCTTCTGCTACGGATAGTTAAAGAGTTATAAGTGTGTTCACGAGTTGCGAAGTAAATGTTTCCAGATGAGAATCTTTCCCCCGTTTTTTCAGTACGAAAAATTGTTCTGCGAAGCAACCATTCGAACCTTATTCAGAATCACGATGTATATATAATTAACACTAGCAACTCGTAAGTGCATAGTGTTGATGGCAACGAACGTCGTGTGAAGTGAATATTTTTGGGTGGTTGCGCGATCGTGCTCACGTCGGTCAACAGGGAGCACTAGACATCTCGAAAAAGAACTGCGTTCAGTGGTGTACAAACTTGGTGCAAACGAACCAAGTGCACTTCACTTTGGATAAATCTAAAATGTAGGTTCGGAGCAAGGAGGACAGCAGTCGTTATTGCTAACGCTGTAATGGTAATCCAGTACCGTATAAATAATTGATGAGAAGGTACACATCGCTGGTGCAGGCTGGCTACACGATTTGTAATTGTAATTTCGTTCAGAGAGCGTGGCAGGTACATGCTCGCTTAAGCAGTGTAATTATGCCAGATTCGTTATCGTGACCCATGCGCAACCATCATATAGTTTACGAGGCAGTCTGTGAGCTGCCATTGCAAGTCGCGTTTCGGTAGTGTATACCGTCTTACATATTTCCACCACCACCAACACCTTCCTAGCGACGTACAGTACGATATATTGTACGGCCAATATACGTGCGTACAGTAAAACGTACCGAAAATTCACCCCAACCTGGTAGTTGATGCTTCTTATTGGAACGTTCGCTACCTTGCAGTTTAACATGTACATCTGTTCGCACTTAAGGAAATCGTTTTATATTCGATTATCATTAATATTATTATTTAACGTTATTGGCGACAGCCAGGTACTCTATACTATTAACTTGACCGTTTTTTAAGGGTATTTGATAAGACACGTAGAATCGAAGTCGATTTCCAAAGAGAATCGCGGAACGGCCTGTCAGTAATTCTACAGTTACAGTTTGTTGTCCGGTTACAACGAACGTACCGAATCGTCGGATGAAACCAGATGACCAAAGGGGGAGAACGGATATCGATCTTTTCCAAGTTCTACTCTACCGTCCACTCGTGTGCATCGCTACGTCGTAGACGCGCACGACGTTACTCGAGTATCTTCCTAGATCGTCCGTTGAAACTGCCAATTCGTAGGCGAAATCGTGCACGCTTACTGTCGACCGGTGCCGTTGTCGAGTAAAAACAGATAAACGCGCAGAACGGTTTTCCAAATGACCGACTTGGAGATTATAGGAAATGACGTCAGAACATTACGGTTATGAATCTGAGTGAGTCCGTCGCGGTTGACAAGTCAAGCGTCTACCGATTCCGTCCTCCTTCAATTCTTTCTGCTATTCTTTCTGGCCCCCTTTGCCTTCGATGTACATGTAGTACGCCACTTTCTTTCCCGACAGTACCTTCAACCGTGCCCTTTGCATGTCGCGGGGGTGTCACGCAAGACTTCGCAGTGGTTCCTCTCGCAGACAGTTTCGACTGTCGGTATTTACAAAATGAAGTTTCACCTGCATCTTCGATCGCACACCTCTTCTTTATTTGCACGAATGCTGACGCTCAATACTCGTATGCGTTGAAAACATCGTTTCGTGCTCGTCGATTCATTTCTCGGTACATAAGAGACACTTTTCAATTTTTCTAACACCATATACCTTAAAGTCGAATTTTCTTCATACTCAATATATTCTGATCGAAGGTCGTCGTTAGGGACCATGTCGTGGGCATAACGGAATTAAAAGAAATCGGAGCAATAACGTGGAGAATTCGTCCCTACGCGAACACATCCCCGTCGAACGGTAATATTTTTCTCTGTAATCCTGCCGATCAAGCGGATTCGATAACCTTGTACCCAGTCTCAACGGCAGTGACAATACGACAGTTGTGCGGAATTGTCGGTCATCGAAGGTGACTGAAGCTGTCCACCTACGCATTTCCAGCGGTAACGCATGTGTTCGCAATTTGCTGTTATATTGACTTTAAGCGTGCGTCCCGCTGAACTGTTTTGGCTATGCCGGCGTACGTGGGCTGATAGTTAGGTTGTACAGAAGTCAAGATGCCATATATGCATTCGGCTGACGCACGTATAGGCATCGGTACGTGGGCCAAAGGAGAACACGATACCACTACCTTAACCAGTTCGAGAACGTTTCAAGATTATGAGAATACGAGGACAGTCACGAGTTAACACGATCCACGATGTTGCGCAGTGCGCGCACCAGCGCAGCTTGTCTCTCGTTCCGATGAAACGCTCCTGTCAGCGTTCGTGATCCTTTCGAATTTGAAGGCTGACGCGGGAAGATTAAGCGCAGAAAATAAAGGACTGATTCATACCTGCATCATTTCGAGACGTGAAGATGCTTGCGGCGCCGTCATGTCTCGTAGAATTTTGTTCGTCCCACTGTCGGCTCACAATAATTGTACTGTAACAATCATACGAGTTCGTGTCATATATTTATATGCATATACACGCATGCTTATAAGCAGAAGGATATAGAATCTTCACGTCTACACGTGCGTGGGAAGTAGCAGATCTTCAGAACTGTCTTAATTTGAAACAAAAATAAGTTGTTGCTTTACAGCTATGATTTAGTTGTTTCTAATGGAATGAGACAGATGTATCTGGATAATGTGTAATGTCGCTTCATTGCCAATTGCAGATGGGCTGCTTTTATATGCGCCATAATGTGTTCCAAACTGAACTTGAGCGAGCTTATGCATCGACACTAATACGTTCAGCCTACGCGTGTTACACTCGTGACCAACATATTGATCGCGGTAAGCGAGACATAATAAGTCCATAAAACTGTTCCTATTTCCTGTATTGAGTTCATTAATACATCGTCGTCGTGTCGGCGAAGCAAGTAGCGGAAAAAAGTGAAAGCTCACTTCGCGTCAGACACGATGCCGGTGAGGAAACCACTGACAGTTTCTGCGCCTCGACACCGAGTGCGTTATGCGATTTCTTTTACGCTGCAAACACACCATTTTGTGCCATAACGTTCGGTTTTGCACCGTTTAAATCTTATCGGTTGTTCTCGAAAAAGGAATTAGCAATTTTGTATAATTCTTACGAATATGGGATATGTTCTTCGTTTTTGTACCTTCTCAAAGATTGTCGTGCATCTGTCAGAGGAGTGGCAAATGACATAACTTCACGAAATTTAGCCAGTGTTCAACTTCATTTTTCCGTTTCTTCCATTCGCTATATGTCTTATTATGTCACGTTGTTGTTCATTTCAATTGGATATTTATATTTGCGCAAGCACTTTGTTTCTTCGCATTCTTATTTTATTACTCAATTTTTATATGCTTTTACTCGAGAAGCTAACTCAAGTTTGACGACTCGTATTTGTTTGACGGCACGTTTTGAGACATCTCTTCAGCACTGCATGACATATACACATTTCTAAACAAGTGTACGCACCCGTGGGATTATAATGAACGAATTAAAATGTGAACTGGCAGACGGTACGTACCTCTTTAAAAATAAGGCTTCGGATGACAACTACAGCGGATACGTTCAACTCCGAAGAGGACCAATATAATACTAACAGTTTTAGTGTCCTTCTTTCATCAGCTGCGTACTGTCTGGCCCTCTCCCATTCACTGTGCAACTCGTTGGTCGCTTAAAGTCACATCAGTGGGGAGAGAAGAGAAAATCTGCAAGCACCGAGAATAGAATATGATTAATTGCGTACGCAAAATCATAATCGATCGATCGTTATGCATGTTTCCGACACATTTTGAGCGTTAAAGCGTTGAACATATAATGACAGTTATGTATATGTTAAATTAAATTTTACTACAATCAGTGCTTGAAGAGCCACATTTAACGCTGGATTGCCAAGCACATTTCGAAGATATACGTAATGAAATCTGACCTACTTATATAAATAAAATCGTGGCACTAAATGTATCGAGTGGATCCAATTGGATGGTGTGCCCTATACATCTGTCAATAAGAGTTCTTAAAACTCTTCTTTGCTACAAATTGGGCATTACTCCTTTGAACCCGCGCGTCTTCTCTCAGTGGTCGGAATTAAAAGTCTCTTCCACTCATATGTCCACTCTCAGCGACCACAATGTGGCGTTATGTGTGTAAAACGATAAAATGGTATCAGGATACGAAGGTTATAGAATTTCGGGCTTTCTGAATCAAACTGTTTATTATCAGACTCGTCCATTATCGACGACTCAATATCATGCTCGGGCAACTGAGAGTAACCATGGTTGCGCAAAGGGTTAAACTTCTATGAATGCGGAAGCGTTCACACTTTATTCTATCATTTACTGCATATGAGTGCCAACCGCAGACTTTCCTGATAAGCCTCCATTCTAGAACCGGCGGCTCTAACTAGAATCGCGTGACTAGTATTGATCGAAATGCCACATGAAATATTTCAAACTCATTAAATAGACTAATTACTTAATTATCAGGTCCGCCGAGGGAATGAAAATGACTTGCCTGACAATAGGTACGCACCGTCGAAGAATAAGTGCCAATGCTTGTGTTATATTGAAGGATATTTGGATTCTTCTGCTACGTCGCGTTTGTTTCCCATTACGATGATATAAACGGATGTTTGAATTCCCCTTCGTTCTGGAACTTTACACGCACGACTGGTGTTCGCTTATCCTATCCCTGCAGTTTTCATCTCGCGAAAAAGCAATCTTGGGAGTCACGTCTTGCGTTATTCGATCTCCTTGAGGTACGCGAAGTCGGTGTACGAGTTCACGAAGCCTTTGTGGGTTCAACCGTGTCGATTGATCAGGAACGCTTCAAACGACGATTGGAATTGCGGTAACGGGGCCATCTGCGGCGTATTGCAGAGAAACCTGACGCGTAATATTCTCACGTAATTGTGGTAATCAGCGCGGCGCTAGTGGAAGACACGCCGGTTGATTTGTCCGAACGATTCCGTTGATATGCGGCCTTACATTGCAATTATAACAGGATGCGTTCTCGTGTTATTGATCCTGACGGAGTCTATTGTGTTCCGCAGTTTTAATATGTTTAAATACACTGCAGTTGCGCGGTACGCAATTTATGGGCGTAAAGTGCAATTTCGGAATTTCGACAAATTTTACCGTGAGTGAGTGCGTGTGTGTGTGTGTGTTTGTGTGTGTGAGTCTGAATGCGAGCGCAATGTGCATTGTTCTTTTCGGTTCATTAATCCAATTAGTGTGGTAAAGCTAGGAAAGTCTCAAAGCTGGTTGACAACTGGGTGACAAAGGTATATGAACGTTATTATAGCAAGATTACAGGCTTTAGTCCTTTCGGAATACATATTTTCGAAGTTGCTGGATAATCGTTTTGTTAGGTAATTTATAAGTTGTTATTATGCGAAATTTTGAAGTAATTTAAAGCCATTTTATTGATGTACATTTTCTGATTCGGGTGAAAAGACATGAAGATTATTTATAGCTAGTATATGAAACGTTGTACTTCAAATTCTACATGATTTATATCTTTAAAATAACACCAAAATTTACTGTCGCTTTACGAACTTAATTTGTTGGACTTAATTTTCTGCCGTGGCATGTGGGGTATCGATAATGTTGATAAAGCAGAGGTATCGCGCAGAATACTCTTATTCTTCAAGAAGTTGATTGTTAGGAGTTTAGATGGCGCTGGTCGACGATGAGGATGCAATATATAGTTACACATATGAGCCGGTAATTATGAAACTGGTAAATTCTAACATAACAATTAAAACAGAAATATTACTCTTGCTTCACAACTACACGGCTTCGCAAGTTTACACGAATAATCATGAATTACGTGAAAGGTGCACCGGAACCTTAATAATAAGCATAATTGACAGTGTCAACTACGGAGTACTTCACCCAATTTACCAAACTAACAATAAGATTTTCCATCTATACTCCAACTTCCGACCGTGGAACGAGCACGGCTGAAGTAGCGAGAACGAATTTGATGTCCAGCATTGCATAATATGTCGCAGCAGAATCGCAAACTGGATTGTGCCGTAACGATCTAAAGTTTCCCATCTCCCTCGCCAGGATTATTTTACGAAACGTCGTACACGTTAGCGCCTGCAGTTCGCCTAATGAAATACATTCTATCGCATTGTTGCTTATATACAACTAGCTTGATACCAGTGCTTCGCTATGGTATAGTATGGTATCTGTACAAACACATTTTTCCATTATTATTTTCTCAATGGGTACTTACATCGTGAATGGAATATACTCCCAAAATTTCATATTTGTAGATCCAACGGTTTGGGCTGGGCGTTGATGAGTCAGCCAGTCAGGACACTTTCTTTTATATATATAGATAATGTCGACGCTGCGTCACTTTCGATACTGTTTCCCGGTATTAATTCTGCACTTCTACCGGAAGCAAGCGTTAGTTTTCAGAAGGGATATTTGACCTCATTCCGTTCGTTTGTCGTTCATACCCGTGAAGCTATGATTGTTTGTTTGCAGGCCTCGTGCGCACTGCAATCCGCGAATATTTGCGAACACCGGTCCTCAGCTCGAAAACTCGACGGCCCACCAACAATAAGCGCGGTACACGCTTTTTCGAATTCAATTTCTGCGATGCCTCGCGTCCGTATAACGTGCTTGTAAGTGCATTTGCCGTGTGCCCCTTTCTGCTTGTAACTTGTATTGCGGATGTGTATAGTTCGATGAACGCACCGCGCCATGGCGTGCACAGGCGGGACAGACAAGTTGTAGGCTAGTCTTGCAAATTTAAGGGTCTTCTACTGTAAGACGCGTTTTTTAAAACGCTTTTGTTTTTTTCACCCGACTTCAAGAAAGGAGAAGGTTCTCCGAGTAAAGAACGACTTCAAAACAGCGCTAAAGAAGATAAAATAATTTTTCCTTTTTAGTGCTGTTTTGAAGTCGATCTTTACTTTTCCTTTTTAAAGTGTTTTATCGTTTTTCTTCAGTTTCTTTCACGAACAGACTGCGACACTTCTCGTCGTGAGCGTTTGCGAAAGTATTCATTTGTGTCTTTGACGGGAGGAAGCATCGAAAGAGAATTAAGCGGATCAACTACAGTCGTTTATCTGATAAGGTACTCGTTGATCCGACTTCGATGTAATTAAAAGTTCAAATCTTTTCGAATTAGGCCCGTTGAAATCATGTCAAGCTCCAGATGGCCCAATCCAACCAATTCACTACTAAAAAACACGGATCAAGCCTCTCACTTTGCAATTACCGAATTAAGTACGAGCTTTCACTGTAACGTAAATGACACGTTTATTGATTTCTTCGTAGAGCTTTCGTAAAGAACAGCGCATACATAACGTCTGTGCCTGCTGTACCATTCCGTGCCCTCGGTTAGCCGCCACGAGATCCGTGTCGGCGAAGATCCATCCTGCCTTTCTCACTCTAGCGGTCGAAATGCATAGCGGAAATTGGATTAACGAAGAGGTTAGCCGCAACGACAGAATCGTCCGATTGTTTCGAATGACAAATGATCCGCGTACCTTCGGCGACATGGAGCTTGCGCACATGAACACGTTCGTGCCCGTCAGTATCGCGTTGGTGGGCAGTGTCGGATGCAGGGACGACATAAGAAAATATTCGTCAAAGAATCGACATGCATAAACTTTTGATTTTGCTGTGCGAAATCGACGCAACAACGAAAGCCAAAATAAAGGCTCTTCAAGACATGTCAAGACCCGACAGAACTTTGTGAAATACAAAAATTGACCCAACCGAGTGGTTGTTTAAATTTCAACGTCTTCTGCCAAATGTTTTCCTCACACCTACGCGTCGACATATTTACACACGGACGCATTGTGTAGACGCATACGCGTACTCCTCTTTGTTAACAGCACACGTCAAGACTTGATTTCACGTAGGTGCTATTCGTACTCGCTGATCTCCTTCACGGCTAGGGGAAAATGAGAAATTGAAAGGGTGGGTCAATGATATGCGTTCCTGCCGCGTGCATTCGACAGGAACTATTTTCCGATTCTCATGCCGCATTCCGCGTCCCGTTCCGTGTGCACCCGTCCCACGCCTTTCACATTTCTTCTCATCTACATTGCAACCGATTGCCGTGCACTCCTGCCTTCATTTATTTCCCGACATTTCTACGCTCCCCCGTTCCATTTAATTATATGTATAACGCAGCGACACGCGAGGAACGAACGTCCCTAAAACGTTTCGAAGAAGTAAGCGCCGATCGCAGACCTCCCTGCATCAGTCGCCTAATCTTCTTTCTATGCTGCGAAAGTCTCCACGTAATATTCCTTATTCACGATCTGCAACCTGGAATGAAAGTCTTGAGTACATGTGCCAAAATGCGAGAGAGTTTTATGCCAATGCGCGGATAAATTTCTTTTTCCCATCGTTTAGCTTCAGCGCTTATTTTCTCTGGGTTCTGAAAATGTGTGCTGGCCCGTTGTCGCTGTGAGACCTTCGGTTGATATGTTAAGGAAATTAATAGTTCTGTACAATCGATCACGTCACGGGACTTTATCTGAGCGGAAACGACTTCAAGGGTATGCAAAGTGCGAGCGAACAAACTCCGATGTTGGTTTAATTGAAATGTCTGGAAATGTGGTGTTGATCTGTATTGAATTAGGAGGCCGGTTTATTTCACAAAATGCTTGTATTATCAGTTTGTGGCTATAAATTGTATTAGACTTTATTTTAAAATTCTTTGACGTTCTTTTATATAAAATCAAGATGGGTAAATTGTCTAAAAAAAAAAAAGAAGCTATGTTTGCTTCCAATCAACCGTCATATGGCCGAAACTTTTGAGGCTTTATCGTGCATTGAACATTGATGACTTGACATGATTGAAGATTTCGAATTGGGAAAGAAAAAAGTTACTAAATATATCTTGTACGTAAACCAAGTTTAAACTTTATTAATTGACTTATTCGACAGTTCTTACGTCGCTTTGATATTTTCTCATCGTCTCTATTTTGATTGCGCAAATCTCTTCCGCTGTGCCTTGAAATAGCTGTAACGCTTCGAAAAATGGACCTGTTGTTGCGAAATTCTTTTCTCGTTCGTCTTGTCGTTGAAATGATTTCATCTTCGCGGATACTGAGCTTCTGGCTTTTACACTGGTTCTTCATTTTCTTACGAACTCACCGAACCAGCAATATTCATTACTAAATATTAGACGTTTTCCTCGGAGCATTCAACGTTCCCCGGCTAAACTTATCTTCTGTCTGTCTAACATATTTCCGGATTTCATTGCCTCGCCCGTACCGGACGTCAGTGGGCCAGTCAAATATTGAAGACAGAGAAAGTAATATACTCAGACGCAGAAAATTAAATATTCTCGTCGGAAAAATAAAACGTTCAAGTGCGGAAGCATGATCTTTCCCCGGCAGCCTGATGAAGCTCTCCGGAGCATCTGGCTCTCTCGTTAGACTGCCAAGCATCTCCGTGCCTTCCGTGCTTTGCTCACCTTTCAAGAAAATGCCGGCCCTGGCTTATTGGTATTTAAATTTCTCCCATTTCGCACGGGTAACCTACATTGGCTCTGGGTTAATTACATGTTCGCGAAGAAAACGTTGGCCTTTGCAATAATTATTGTCGTTGAATATCTTCCGCGCACAGTGATATGCACAGCGAATGAGGGCACAATCACGAGTCCAGGTGTTCGAAAATTAGTTCTCTGCGGTGAATCGCAAGACAGCATAATTTCGTAGTTTGCTTAATATATGTCCCAGTAATTATGCAAGTAGTCTGGCAATTGTAACGAAAATTTTGAAAAATTCGACTTTTCACCGATTTCATTGTTACGTCGAAATTCATTACGATGTAAGTGAAAAGTTGAATTCGTACATATTTTGATAATCACCCGTACATATATGTTATTCAAAAGTATTGAGTACAGATTTACAACTGATGTTGATATATTACACGTTCGAATAGAAAATCACATCATTTGACTCTCTCTAGACGTTCAACATATTCCAGAACCTTGCACCCTTCGCTAAGACTGCGCTTCTCAAATGGTTGCGCAATAATAAGGGCGCACGTGACACGCCTGCGAAATCGCTAATGATCTCTCCGCCGTCTGTTAAGAAAGAGAGAAAACCCTTTATGTAAGAGTGTTTAATTCGAAAGAAATTCCTATCCTTATCAAACACGCCGAGGCTGCCTTTTACGTGTCGCGGAGATTTCAAAATTCCAGTTTTTAATCTAACAATAATTGTTCAGACGTATTGTCGGAAGAAGAAAAAAAACGCGAATGTATGCGTCCACAGAATTGCAGCTGCTAAATGCGCAGCGGTTCCCATCGGACCGATATTTGCGGATTGCAAAGCAAAGAAGCATTCTGCTAAACGACCGTTAGTACACATTGCAAACGATCTGTCCTCGGCAGGCGTTCCGACAGAATTTTTCATCCCGCGCTTCTCGTCACGAACGCACAGATGTATATATACATAAACCAGTGATTATGAAAGTGGTCTAAATAAGAAACTTTGTAAAAACAATTACTTCGTCCATTATTGCCCGGACTTACATTACAGTAACAGTGAACATTCCATTTTTTTTCACATATCCGACCCGTTAGACCACTTTCATTATCACCGGCACCTATGCTCGCGCCGCGAGTGAAACGTTCCGTGAGCAACTTTGTAATAGTACAATACGATCGCTGTACCATTGTCACGACAATTGTCCTTTATGATCCGTGTCGCACACGAGCGAAAATCGCATGAAAATTTTCCGAGACAAAGAATGGCGCTTCAGCATCTTCACCAAAATTTCTCTCTCTCTCTCCTCTCTTTCTATCCTCCCCCCTCCCCCTCCGCACCTCTCTTCACCCTTCCTGTCTTTCTTCCACTTCCTTCTATTCCCCTGCATTTTCTCACTACCATTCCTTCCTGTTATACCTCGTCTGTCAGAGCTTCTATCTGTCTACCCTGCTGTTGTACGTGCACGCGAGGTTGCGCATGCGCGCCGAAACGGCGCGAGGCGTCGGCGTCGTGTCGGGGGCGTCGCACCATCGTCGTTTGCCACCCGACCGACGGTCTCACCCGAGTGTTCTCCTCTGGCAAAACCAGTATCAAGCCGGGTGCCGTCGAGAGGGTCGATTCACTTTCGGGATTGCCGTTCGCAGGATGCTGTGCGTCAACACGGCCGATAACGTGAATTATCGAACGACAGCGTCTGAGGCAGAGCCACGCTGAGGACGAGGCCGGGCAAACGTCAGCTGCCCCGACGACGAAGACGACGACGACGACGTCGACGAGTTCCTCGGGCAAGAACGATACGCCAGCGGAAGTTGGACGCGTGTGCTCGTGGTAACGGTCACCTTCTCCATCTTTACCCACCGTCTTTTCCATCTTTCTTCTCTTACCACCACTGCTGCCTTTCGCTGTTTCTCACTCTCTCTCTCTCTCTCCCTCTCTCTCTTCCCTTCATCCCTGATTCCATGTTTTCTCGGTGAACCGTCGACTCTGCGTGCAGCTCGGACAGCGACTACTCGTAGTGGCACGATCGCGTAGAGGAGAAAAAATGGGGCGTACGCGGAGCCTCGAAAGGCGGATCGATCGCGAAATAAACGTACTCCGGATGAGCGGCACGGAGTAACCACTTCCAGCCGACGTCGAGCTCCGAAGCAGTTCGAGCTGCCTCGCACTACTCTGCCCACGCCATAGTGCGGTGTCGTTAAAAGGTCGGGCCGAGGAGGAACCGCGGTCGGACTCGGTGACACGAGCAGCCCTCGACCTTACCTTTGCCATTCGGCGCTCGCTCGACGAACATCCTTCTGGTGTGGGTGAAAGTGACGTAGCCGAATTCGACGGCGACGATTGCGCGGATGCACTCGGCCGCGAGTACGTCGAGCGGACGAATAATGAAGAATGCTCGTCGAGGCTTCGTTCGCTGAGGTTATGTGATGAATATGCTTGCGTCATCGTGCACCGTGACGTCGGCACCCGTGGGTGGAAGTTTTTCCAAGGGACAGCCATATTTTCGCTTCATTGCTTCGCGTGCTTTCCCCACTCGCGCGCTAGCATGATTAATGAGACGAGATGACCGGCGGTCTTTCGAAGAAGCTGAACTCTTGAGGTACGCTCGTCGCGGCCGTTGCAGTGCTAGTGCTGGTCAAGGCGGTGGGAGGACATTTTTGGGGGTGGGTGATATTGTGACTCTGTCGTGGAGGGCGGTTAGACGCCAATTGGTGTATTAGGGTCGTCGTCGAGGTCGGGGGGAAGGAAGGCGACGAAAGCGTGTCATCGACGTTCTGCGAAGTACTTCGGGGCGCAGCGGGGGTCAGGCTGGCGTTAAAATTCCTTCATGCGGACTGACAATGATCGACTGAGGGCCACGCTGCGAGACGTATTTGCCGAACTCGTGTGAAAGAGCGTGCATTGTCGGCGGATGGATTGGTTTGTAGAGTCACACTCGATCGTTATATGCGCTCGACGAGACGTTGATAGAAGGGATTGCATATGAAAGTGCGCTGCGCGAGACACGCGAGGAGACTGAGAATGCGAAGAGGGCTGTTGGAAGAATAGAGATTAGCGTTAGCTCGGCAATAAATTGATTTCCGCCGAAACGCCTGCGTGAGATATGGATGGACGCTATGTGTGGGCTTGTTTGAAGAATTAATGAACTCGGGTAACCATGAGTGGATCGAAGTGTAACGTCGATGTGTATACGCCCATTAAGAAGGACAGGTTATGTACACGTGTACAAGTGTAATTGTCGCTGCCAGGCGAATCATTCGTTCGACGCGACGCTCTTCTGGATGAAAGTAAAATTTAGTCAGCCATCGGCCGGATTTTTGCCAAGTAAAGGAAAAGAGAGGGCCGCCGAGTACTTGGTACACATATCGTTCGCCGAGGGAAACGTCGTATGAAGGATTACCTACGTTTCGGATTCACCGTTCGCCGAGAGAAGGAAGCATCTCGTCAAGTCCACGTCTACGATTGTGACGTTAGTAAGAAAAGATCCGGTTAGCCCCGTTCAGACATAATTTCCACTGGCCGCATAACAATCTCACAGAGTTCGTTCGACCGAAACTTACCTTCAACGAACCACTACAATCCACAGAGAAGCGATGCCAGAAGAGGTGCGGTTCGGCACATGAACTACACTCCTCTACTCGAAGCAGAAAAAAGCAACGACTCTTTCGTCGGCACGTACAGATGCGTGCACGTTCACTCTCTCTTTCCCCGCCGCCCACGCACGTAGTACGAGCGATCGGCGCGTGCGTGCTCACGTGCTGCCGGTGCAATGTGGATAGCGAAGACTAAGAAAGCGGAGCTTAAAGGAGCGTCATAACGAAGCGCATCGCCAGTAATAACGAGGTCATTCTCGGCACGTAGACGAAGGTGCTCGCCCGAAACCGACCAAGTTCGACATGAATCCAGCGGTCACGAGCGAGCGTCGCTCGGTCTAGAACGAGCCACGATCGTCCGTCGCGAAGCGGCACAATTCGGTCGCGCACGAGTCCACTCCGCGGATTCCGTACATCTGCGAATAAGGCGGACTACCAGGAACCATGCATTCCGCTGTCTTGACGAGCAACCTGAGCGCATTGGCGCCGTTCCTGGCGGTGCTCCTCGGCCAGATGGCCTTCTCCTTCGTCCTCGAAGGCTCGCCGACTAGTTACGCCCAATTCAGAAAGTGGAATGCCGCGCTGAACGGCACGCTGGAGTTCGAGTTTAAGACCGAGCAGGGTAACGGACTGCTGCTCTATACCGACGACGGCGGTACGTACGACTTCTTCGAGGTGAAGCTCGTGGAGAGTGCGCTAAGGCTCAGGTACAATCTCGGCGGTGGCGCGCAAATTGTCACGGTCGGGCATGATCTCGGGGACGGCCACTGGCACAAGGTGCAGATCACGCGGTGCAATGAGAACACGACGCTCATGGTGGACGGTGTTAGCGCTGTGTCGACGTCGCGCGGTAAGGAGTTTGAGTTCGGAAAATTGGCTGGCAATTCGGACGTCTACGTGGGCGGCATGCCGAGCTGGTACAATAGCAAGCTTACACTCCTCGCGTTGCCCAGTGTCATCTTCGAGCCTCGCTTCAACGGATTTATCAGGAATCTTGTGTATGCCGATGGCGAGAACATCGTACCCAGACGGCAGGAGATGAAGAGTCGCGACGCGAAGGTAGGAACGAGGGACTGCTTTTTATCTTCGAAAATTGTCCCATTTCGAGTACTTTGTACAGGCTGTTTTTTTTTGCTTTTTTGTTTTTTATTTCTCTTCAGATTTACAGTAGAACTGTTTCGGAGGTCGTGATGACTGGTTTGATAATGTGTTACGATGATTCCTCGTACTTGAAGTAGAGTGTCAATACGTAGGAAGAGTAACGATTATGGTGATTAAACTGAAATAGAAAGGAAAAAAGAACGCAGTACAATTAATTATCTATATTCGTTTTAATTTGATGCAACGCTCGCTTAAAAGAATTCTAGAGAGCCGGAAGGAATCTGGAGCGTCGCAAAAAGTGACTTGCTTAATTACACATTTTTCCTTTCAACCCCGCCGAAGGCGAGCGCCTGCGACCCAAATTAAGAAAAATACTTTTGTACTCTCCGATTGTGACTGAAGCGGCGGGGACCGAAGGGCGTGCATTTCGAAGTACGTCCGCTTCGGCTCCCAGCGTTCTGCTCGCTCAACGATCGCGGAAAGTTCGTCCACGAATATATATATATACCCACCTTTCTCAGGCGCATCGGCGGCATAAAAGAGTAAATGCCCCGAGACCGTCAGTATTTCTCAATAACAGATAGAATGAATTACGGGCAGGGCGGAGGAATGAAATTCGGTATTGTCGGCGGTTCGCCGAATAGGCCGGCCGGTGGTCGTGATGCGGAAGAGTGGAAATGCTTTCCGCTTCCGGCGAAATTCCCGCCATATTCCCAGGCCTCAGGACTTTCGACCGGTCTCGCGGCGTCGTCGTCATCCGCACTGTTTCCATTATCCTCTTCGCCCTTATTGTTAGCGGCAACGGACTACCATTGGCAGGGATCGACGTCCGCGGGACGCTGCAAGCAACGAAATTAATAATACGTTTCCGCGCGAACGGTGTGGAAGTGTGGAAGAAGCGCGCCATTTAAACTGCCTGTTCTCTGCCGAGCGGGAACGGTTTGTTGCGCGTCGACGAACTGTCGCCGAAAAATTGTATGCTCGAGAAATGCGCGGATCGAATCGGTCGGTCATTTAACGCAAGAATTAATTCGCCGTATTTTTCGCGGCGATTCGCGTTTCTTTTAAAGGCACGCTAAATGGAACTGGCAAATTAGGCGAGCGAGCGCTGCGTCCTAGATCTAAAATAGGGGGAATTTAACTCTCGCGTTAAAATGCTGACCCGTTCCTCGGCGCGCGATTCTCGCATATAACGTGTGTCGTTGGCCGCTTACATTGATTTCTTGTAAATTTAGCACAAATCTTGTGATTTACACGAGCCGCAGAAACGCGGATATGCATTTTCGATAGCGACTGAATGAAAATCGATTCTCTTTTCTTCACTCATAAAGTTTCACGTCTACACGAGACACACTTTACTTTTCCTTTCGAATGCAAGCTTTTAATCCGCGCTGAGACGGGAAGGTATATAAGTATATACGTAGTGAGGTGTATTTTTTACATCTCCGACTTGCCATGATTCAAAAAGTTCGGCGAAGTTCAGTTTCTTTCAGCTTATATCAGAATGCATTATTCACAAAAGACTTATTGTTAGTTAAAATATTTGCATCTAGAGTTCCGACGTTCTACCGAGGCGGCGTTCAAAACCGGACGTTCCCGCAGAGTATAACTACTTGTCATGGATTGAACGACAGTAATAGAAGTAGATCTAGAATGCACGATAATCGTACAATTTACAGGGAACTCTTCGGAAATAATCTGTGCAGAGCTATAAAACTGTTTCTGAACCATACTTCCCTTTCTCTGCCTCCTCACAGTCACTCACCCTTTCATTACTCACTCTCGTTACACACTCCCAATGTTCATTCGTTATGAACTTCTTTCATCGTGTACTCGCAATTCCACAATATTACGTGAATAAGGACGCAAAACTTGCAAAGAATCGTCAGCGGTCCCTTCTTTTATTTCACTCGGTAACGTCTCCAAAGAAAGTCTACAAATTCGATGTTTGCGATGCTTTGCCTTCGTACCCAATTGCCTAATTCGACATAAGAAGGACACGGCCGGTGCGGAAATGACTGTTGCCGATATCGACGTTCCTGTTTCAGCTGTCTTGTAACCGAAGAGACTCAAGGCTGTCCATCGCAAAATACGCGCGATTGATCGTACCAAAAAGAATCAACAGTACGCTCGCCTCACGAATAATTGAATGGGGAGAATTTTTCCATTGAGAGTGCCGGATCTGGTGATATCGTTGATAACTTCAGACAAGACTTTCGCAAAACGTACAACTTTCATCGTCGCTTCCTATACTTGTTAATTCCGGGAAACTTTCCTGCTTTCCGAAATTCTGCGGCGAAGAGCGTGATCTTTAGATTTTGTTCTTTGCAATTTTTCTAGCACCGCATCGAGTTTTCCTTCCTTCCCCGTCTCACCTTTGACGCGGCTCTACGTTTAATCGTATTTTTGCCCCGCTGCAGTCTCCTTTGCGCAAAGTCCAGCGAGATAATCGATACGTCTTCGTTTATTTCCGCCATCGAGAACAACGAAGATGGCATATCCTCTTTCCTACCCTCGATTGTTGTATTCTAGATTCTAGTACACCGCCCGAATCGAAGTAAGTCGGAACGCTGGCGAATCCTCCTCACAACTTCGCACGAAATTCATCCTTTTTTTTCTTGCATCAATAACACAATCGCTTATACAGTGTGACCCATTTTCATCTTCAAATCGATATATCTCGGAAACGATGGTGAGCCGATGAAAATAGAGCACGTATGTAGGCGTTGAGAGAGTTCGCAAAGGTGGTTGGAATATTCCAAAAAATCGATTAATGTGGGAATCCTGGAAATATCAAGGTATTCGATGTTTCCTATGCTTTTTTAAATGGAACGGTGCAAAACATTTGATATATGCGGATAGTTCTGGCCATCCCACGCCAGTCATTTCCAACATTTCTTCGTAATCCACAGAGTTCAAGAGTTATGGCAATTCACGCAGATGTGATGAATTCACTGTATTCAGACAGATGTGTGAGTAAGGACGGTCTAACAGTGAATTCGCGGTGTATGCGTGACTCCAAGTACGATGTAAATGTATTGTCGCAATTGTCTCGCGTCGTATTCTCGCATCATTGTAAAA
Source organism: Priocnemis perturbator (assembly GCA_963942575.1). Classification (NCBI taxonomy): domain Eukaryota; kingdom Metazoa; phylum Arthropoda; class Insecta; order Hymenoptera; family Pompilidae; genus Priocnemis; species Priocnemis perturbator. The sequence goes on along the minus strand of OZ012644.1, from coordinate 14,415,144 downwards.
CGTACCATTTTACCTTACGGTTCTGAACTATTTTCTGAAGATTGCACTGAATCAGTACCTGCAGATAACTAAAAAGCATTTGTGGGGTCGGAGCCCCTAGACAGAACTCTATACATAGAGTTTCGAAGTATTGGGCGCGGTGTATAGAGAAAGAAAGTTCTGCGACAAGTAATAGACGGCACACCAAGATCCAGTAGTATATATATATATAGGGTGGTCCGTAATTCACGGAACATTCGACTTGGGACGGATTCTTCGCGAAAAGAATAAGCCAACATTGCAGAGGAACGTTTTCTGGATGACGCTTCGTTTTCATGGGAATTAATTTTAAAAATCCATTGGATCCGCGTCGGTTCGAGTAAGAGGCCTTTGAACAGACGAAACGAGCTTCGGCGTTTCGTTGAATGTTTTTCTGTCATTATTCGCAGTCCATGTTCCCGGAAACGAAGAGTCGTGCGAAACAGTTTCATTCTGCATTTTCGACTTACCTTTTCACGAAGAAAGCACTGCTTTTCGGTCGTACAATAAAATACGGACCACCCTGTATGTGCAGCCCCAGTGAGCAAAGCGCCGCCAGCGCCAGTCTTTTATGGATCCTGAGGATGTGCCGGTTCGATTCCCCCAGCCTGGACGAAAGCACCTTCCTTTTTCCACCCTTACAGATTGATAACTTTACGCGGCGTAACAATTAAAATTTGTGCCGATAATTGTAACGCTGTCTAATGACGCCGAATTTCCAATGACATCGTAATGGTACAATGAAGTAGCTGTGCACCTCATTATTATAGACTGGTGTCTGTGTGGTATTCATCATTAATGACTACGAACTTCATAAATAATGGTGCTGATTATTAGTGGAGTGGTCTGATTACAAGGTAACAATGTGAGAATATTTAATATTTATTGGGATGAAACACAAGATAGGCCGACAAATAAAATTGTTTCAGACTTTTCACTTACAATTAGACTGCTGTCGCATTCGTCGGCACAGTTCTCTTTTAACGAAACGGTCAACGCGAATCAAGTTCGTGGAACCTTTCATCGAGACCACACTTTGCAACTAGCCACATAATGTTTGACTTGCAACATGCACCGCGACACGGCTAAAGGTCAATTCTTTGTATGAGCTTTCGGAACTGACGGTTAAACGCGAGCATACAAAAGAACGTTGATGATCCGTGTATATTTAGTACTCAAATATTGATCCCCAATTTTCACCGACACGTCATACAATTTAATCACGACCATTATTTTCTCTTATTGTTTCAGTGCGGTGGTTTTCCATGCAGCGAGACCCTCAATAAACGGAAGTCACCCAGGGTGAGTACACGCCATCTTTCATGAAGCTTCTCGAAACAATCCGACATTTATAACAGGGAACGAACTAACAATAAGAGCTAGACAAAGCATACGAATAGAGCTTTGTACAGCTCTTTTTTGCCTAGAAGCGAATAATAATTATGAGAAAGATATCACTTCTCTTTTACAATACGTCTCTTGTTATCCCTCGCTTAACGATGATTATCCGTTCGACGTCGGTTCCATTTTACGCGATTGGGATTGCATGTTGTCGTGACAATTTCGAAAAGATTGCCGGATGTTTTGCTGATCAAAAGTACCGTACGCGTACAGGTCTTTCAGTACGCTGTGAGTCCTGTTTAACCATGATTGAATTAGTGGAAATTAATTAGTAGAGCCTTCGATGTCGCCCTTATAACATAGGTGACAGCGAGCCTACTCTCCCCGCCGGTTTCCTCGAATCACACCAACGTACATACATGCATGTCAGCGTAATTAACCGCGGAACCGATGCATGTATGCAGAATCTACGTGTTATTTGCCAGAGGCAATTCGAGGCGAACGTGATTTAATGTAACATAGAGTATACATCTCCGACAGAACAGAAGTGCTCTCTCTCTCTCTCTCTTCCTGTTCATTTTACAAAGTATAAGGAGGGGTGAACTACGATAAAGGCCGCTGTTTGAGAACTAATACTCGCACTGGAGGAAATACACAGAAATACGCGGAACAAGTTGCAAAGTATAACTAAAAACAACGAAGCCCTAATGATCATGAAATGTGCCGGTAATTATGAAAGTGGTCCCCGAATTGTACAAAAGGCAAAATAATATCTCACTTATTTTGCGGTACATCGATCCACATTATGCAAAGAGTAAAGAAACGTTAGACCTCTTTCATAATCGTCGGCACAAATATGTGTCGCTTCGGCAAGAACAAACTTCCTCGTCGGAATCTTTGTCGGCCATCAGGAACGATAGGACTACGTAATGACGATGTGAGAGGAGTTAGAAGGTTAGAAGCCGTCTACGTTGAGCCCGCACGACGCATTTCATAGAATACGTGCAGTCAATGATCATCGTAGGCCGGCGAACTATTAGTGGACTCTGTCATGCGCGAATCTGTGAGCGAAAGTGAGCGGGTCGGGTCGCGATGGGATTTAGCTCTGATAGTTCGCGCGAATTATTGTAATCTTAATGCGATCCATTGATTCAAGAAAATTGCAGCGGCGGCGCGGGTTTGAGGAAGAATCGAACATTACACGGATATGGCGGGTGGGGAGTGGGGGTGGGGGAGCGGAGGAATTGTTAGGAGAAATGAAAATAAATTGTCTGAATGGAATGGGTTCCGAGGGCTTCAGGGTTCCGGGGCAAAAGTGTGATCTGACGAATGGCGCGCGATAAAAGTGCGCAACGTTCATTAAGGGAAATTGTCCGGCACGATTGCTGGCGGAGCGGGACGGTAGGAGTGACGACGGACGAAAGATAATGGCACATAAGCGGATAAAAGTAACCGACATAACTTTGATTCATAACCTTACATTAGAAACATGTTCGTACTTGCAGCGACGGATTTTTTGTTGGGATGGGGTAGTGGGGGTGGAGGGGATACAGGAAGCACGATTATGTAGGAGGGCGTTTCTCATAGTTGGGGCTCTTCTCCACGAAAAGATTGCCGGCTTCTTCGAGACAGGGTGACTTTTCGATCAAATTTAATGGAAATTGATTTTATGAAAAATATTAGCTGCCTTGGAAAATAGTACGTGAAATGACTGTTTTTAAGAAGCTTTAAGGGATATGGGATTCTCGGATTTTGGTGTGTGTGTGTGTGTGTGTGTGTGTGTGTGTGTCACAGATTTTGCGACTACTGCGAGAAAGTTTCGTTCGAAGAAATTCAGTTGAAGGACTGAACTCGTTTTTAGGAAGGAAAGCAAGTACTCGAGTTACTGTATGGTTGATATTCTTTTATTGTACCCGTGAATATAATCTTAAATCCGACGTCGGGGCAGTTGACAAAAGTGGAAAAGGAATAATTCTATCTGTGAATATCCTCTCTTCAAACATGCATCTCAGAAATATACGGATTTTCATCTTAGAAGTTGAATAATACTCTCTTGCGCTAAATCTTACGAAAGGCATGAGTCACTTTATTGATTTTTTAAAATTCGGTGTAGTTCGCCTGCCCGGAAAGCTGATTATTGACAAAAGACCCGACTATCCCAAGATAAAGCAAATTCTGCAAATTCAAAATCTACGATACACAATAACGCGTTCTTCCGATGCATGAGTCACAGCTTTCTCACTAATACCATTGAATGCAAGTATATCCAGTCTCAATTATTCGAATGAATCTTTCATTACTTTCGTTCTCATTTATGAGAAGATTCTTCGACTACTCAGTACACTCTGCAGAAAAAACAACGTGAGACAAGAAATTACACGGGTTCCCCGGGAGATTCAAACATCCGCGACACTTGGCGCTATCAAAGGCGCACACTGCGGCGTGCAGATAATTTGCTCGGTCAGGTCGGTTTGCTAATTGTACGTTCGCTAAGCTAATCTACGGGCGAAGGTGTCAAGCTCTTAGTTTTGCAATCTACATTTATGCGAAGCATCTTGCGTGAACGCAACTGCGTCCTGCCAGCGCATTGTGCGAAAATTGGCTCATTGAAACGGCAGTGCGCCTGATCCGCGAGGCGCGCCCGCTTTCCAAGAATTAGGTATCAAAGGCGGAAATAGTGCATTTGCGCTTACTCCAACATCGTTGGCATACCATCTATTCGCCGTTTTCCAAAAGAACCAAGACAGCCGTAGACAGGCTTACGAGGCGCATTATGCGGAGATTCGGTGATTTCCATAAAGCCACTGGTTCGTACTCTGCTATTCTAGTGAGAGCGAAGGATGGAAGGGCGAACAAGAGGCAGAAAGCGAAGGGACCGAGACGGTAAAGGGAGAGAGAGCGGCCGGTGTATGCTGGTATGCGTTTTAAGGACTATGGGATATATAGGAGGGCCGCGAGGGTGAGGGGAGGGGAGGAACGAAGGAGAAGGAGGAATCCAGTTCTGCAATCTCTGACATTTCACACGATGGATCTTATCGGGGTGAATGCATAATTTGGTGATATAATGCAACGCTATCGGGCCTGTCTTAGGTCGAGTAATAGGGGGAGCAAGGGAGCGACTTGACAGAACGACTGATTCAGTCACCGATGTCTGTTATGGAATTAAGTTCATCGCGCCTTCATTAATACGTATATAATATGCCTGTACACTTGTCAGTGCAGACGTACGCGAAAGCGTGTCTTGCGGTGCGTTTGATAGAGGTGATGGTTTTCATGGTGCATTGAATTCAATGTTGGGGCGGAATTTTTGTAGACTGTGAAGTGTACGCGGATTTGTCAGACTTCTCTGATTCACGTGTGTTCGGAAGTAGGGTTGTAGTTGTACGATATTCGTTCGGAACGAAAAAAATTATGCAGCACGATCATTTTCGTCCGCGGAGCGGAAGGTCAAGGATCGGTGTCGGTAGTCGCGAATATGCTTCATTTCACGAGTCACGCGTGTATTAAAAATTACACGGCCTAACGTACGGATGCGTTAACACAGATGCGCGCGTGAAATAGAGATCCGTATAGTATTTACCAGCGCAGCGTCTATACATACGCATAGAAATAGTGCGGTCGTTTACGAAATCGACCGAATGGGTACTCCGGCAACGGTTGCAGTTTCTGCACACTGACGCGGAATTTGGCAATGCGCGAGTACGTGTCTTAATTAACGAGATGCCGCGCCTACGTCGCTTACAATTGTGCATGCGCCAAGTGGTCTCTTTTCGATCGCTTAGACTAACAATTAGGCAACTTCGAATACCGCGGAGACGAATTGCGCGGCGCACCAAATCGTTCGAATAACTGGATTCAGAAAGGAAAGACACTACTTTCGGCGCGTACGAGAATACGAATAATATATCTGTCAATTTGTAAAATACCGCCTTTCAGCTTGCACCGTTTTCATGAACATAGACGATGTGTTTTATTAACGCTAAAAGTCGCATCACGAACATGTCGATATTAAGGTAATACTATTAAGACCCGATATTTTTTATGACCAAGTTATTGATATTGCCGATAGGGCACACCTCTCCAGCTCTCTCGTGCTTGTACATATTTAGATATTCGTTAAATATATTCGGGAACTGAACGAATTGAGCGTTCGATATTATCACGCGTTCATGAAATCCTGCGGGGGAAAAAAATTAGCACTAAAAATGTAGAGCAGAGAAAAGGTGATAGAGGAGATAAAAATGGTCGAATATTAGGCGGAATTAAGGCGTTCTCCATTATTCGCGGGGGCGTAGCGACCGTGACGGTGGGGTAAAAATCGCGCGCGATTTTCATCGAGTCGACAGAGAAATGAGCATCCGCCTTTCGGTCGTCATATCTATCCGTCTTTGCCGCCGCGACGCTAGTAACCAGCTTCCGGTTCCTACTGGCGTCCATAGGAATTTAAAGATTTCCTTCCGATTTCGGAGGGAGATAAAAAGGAACTAATATCTTCCAAATTTACCGCTCTCATCCTCAACCTATCTCCCACTCTGTTATTCATAAGCGTCACCCATTGCTATTCATTCCCTCATTCTCTGTCCCGCATCTACATATGCTTACATCATTCTCCGTCCGTGGAACGTGTCCACACATTTCAAACTTATTTCCACCTGTATACGCAACAAATCTTTCTTTTCTTTTTTTTTTTATAAAATTTGTAAAGTTCCGGAATGTCGTATAGATCTTTCGGCTGCCTCCGCGACGACTGCTTTTAGTTTCGGATTCGGAATCTTCTCGGTTTTAATTCACAAAAATACACGTTTGAATACAATTCGATACCGTGACTTCTGTCTTGAGGTAAATCGATGCACTGGCACACGATAAACGTTGCGCAGTATTTTTGCTTATTAGAGAGCTTACTGCGTTCGGCGAGGTTTGTTGAAATATCTCTGGACCCTTCGAGTTGCAAGCAATTTTCGTCTTGGATTCGCCGGTTGTAAGACAGGGAGTTCAAGGGAAAGATACGTGGGAGACGTATGGCGGTGCGGACAGGCGAGTTGGAGAAAGAGAAAAGTTGGAAAGGTACCGTCTGCTCTGGAAAAGTGGTCGTGTGTTTGGGAACCCTTCTGCGGTGCTCTTAGAGAAAGGCTGACGCTCGAAACAATGGCACGTAGAAAGAAAGGAGGGATGGCTGGCAACAAAAGGAGAGATAGAACACGATATAAAGGAACCCTTATCTGCAAGATAAAACCTCTTTTTCATCGCGCGCTTGTTTAATTTCTTTACGCTTTCCTATCCTTTTTTTTTTCTACCTCTGCCATACGCTTCTAGCGTGTATGTGTCGGTGGGTATCTACTTGTGTCAGCAAATGATCCGACGCGAAGGATATCACTTTATGCCGCTGGCGAGAGTCGGTTTCTTCCATTTTCCATCGTTCGATGCTCGTGCGTGAAATTATGAGAGTGGTTTATGGTAAAAACCTAAAGAAATTGGAATTTTCGCCTAATTAAGTACTGCGGAATCAGTTCATAGGGATTAATTTTTTTGTTCATTTTTACGTGAAGCTCTGACCGTCGTGAAACAAGGGAGTCGACTGTTTTTATCGTTTTAAAGAATAAATTTACTACGAGTTATCGATAACCTTGCACATTGCCGCCTATTTTGACTCGGTGAATGGGGAGAGTTATGTGACGTTATCAATCATTTGCAGAATGCCTCGTCATTCATAATACAACCGGAAAAAGAGTAATTGTCCACAAAAATGCAGCACAGCATATTTGTTGATGCAACGCTCTGTTTTCGGAAAAAATATCTCTGAAAGCTGCTCATATGGAACAGAGAAAATCGATGAAGCTTCGTTGTCGTTCCTTTTACGATAAAGTCCGCGCGTGAGAACGGAATTGATGTATTCCCGATGCTCCATCACGCAATCCACTCTACATTATTTCGGACAAATTTTCTGTACACCTGCTTAATATTACTTTTCTCGTTGCTCTGATCATTTAACTGTTTAATACAGTTCAAATGTACAAGTGCGATTCGCTGCTACTCTTCGACAGTAGTTATCCGCGCATTGTTACCGCATCGCGTATGATTTTGGCTGATTAAAATTGAAATATAATCTATACTCCGCTCATATAATCGGTCATAATAATAACAATTCACGCACCGACGTGCCTCGTAGGCAGACCTGGCCCGCGAAAGGTTGATACGTTGAACACAATAGACGGCGAATGTATCCGGAACCTGAATATTAAGCTAAATCAATAGAAAATGTCGAACGCTGGGCATTCTACCCTCTGCAGCACCTACCCCCCCCCCCCCCCTACACCCTCCCCCGATTCTGTGCGCAGACACGGAGAGTGCGTGTTCCGATGAAAATTCCAGCCCCGGATAAGAAAGATTAATTCCGCGTAACGATTTTCTCACTATGCACGGCGTCGCCTGGTTTACACAAAGCCGACGATAATTAGATCATGTCCAGGAGCCTTCTTTGATGTGGCCTAACACGCCGTGTCGGTGACCAACGTAGCTCACTGTTCACGGTAAGGTATCGATAGACTCATATATGGTTCGAGGTATTATCCCTTCGGTCCTCCGGCCGTTCAATCAAGCTGACCGTGTCCCTCCTTCACTTTCACGCGGTCTTCCGTACTGTCGTCAGGACGACAACCGGCCAGTCTGACCGCAAAAAAATTCATTGTCCCAGACGATATTCTAAACGCGCCATGTCGTTCACACGCCCCACCGACGATATCGTTGCTGATGATATTGTTTAAAACTCAAATTAGGAACGACGCGGAATACGACGCTGGGTCAATTTGACTCATAATCAGCGCGGAAGAGCTATGACCCACCGTACGCAAAATGCTGGAAATGCAGAGTGTCGATGTTTGTGACAGATACTAAAGTATGTTCAGTTCACTGCTAAGAATGGTAAACATGGGTAAATAGGCGATAGGTAATGTGTATAATGGATTGCTGCTCTCCCTGTGCCTGGGTCAAAAATCGTCCAGCGCCGTAATGCAAGGGTTAACACACTGTATTGCTAACGCTGGGATTTTAATTATTTCCCATTGAACTTTGAGATCGGTCGGGTATGTTCGAGTCCAGAGATGTCGATAGCCTCTCTTTCTCGGAACGTAATCAGGCACGTAATCGAGTAATTGATTTATCGAGCGTCGAACGCCGCGCGTATTTGTTTCACTCCGAGCACTAGCGGGGTTGATGAAAGAGATCCGTTAAGGGTACTCTCCGAATCGCGAGAACCTCCTGCGGGGAAACTTTTCCTAGCAACCCTTCACTTTGTTCTACGCCAGGATCGGTAGAAGGCCAGTTGGGAGGGAACCCCAATAAACGGGTGACTTCTTTTGTTATCCTCCGTTTTTGTTTTTTTTACCACGACAGTATTTAGGTCACTTATTCCTACTCGATCGAGTTCGAAATTTGATTAGTATTCCGTGTTCTATGAAGAGTTAAAGTTGTGTTGTGCCAACGCGAGGATTACTATAATTTTCGCAAAATATTCAGTTAGAGTTCATGTCTTTATTGGTGCAATTTAATGATAACTGGACGATGAATAAATGCTTTTAAACGATCGTGGCGTTAGAATTCGAACTGAGGTGCACGTACGACCGTTTAATGCTGAATTAAGGAATATTTTACGGGATGTGCTATGGATGCGCATTCTCATCTGTACTTGTGACCGACTGCTTTGCATAAACTGCATTTGCTTCCCGGTAAAGAATTCTCCGCTGTATCCCTAAAAAGCTTCTCTTTTCCTTCACCGTCCGGAAAATCAGTCAAATGGCGGAGACGAGAGTCTTCCATCCATGCCATTTGCCTTCTTCTAAGATAGTACTTTCCATTCAGCCAGTTACTTTGGTTTTATCGACTGCCTCGAGGACTTTATCGAAGAAGCTGATCTTAAGTCAAACAGTATGGAGTCCCAAGGATTCCGGTGATATGGGATTCATTTCCAAGGATGCACGCGATCGTTGCCAATGCGGGACAGCAAATAAAATTGACTGCAAGATTTCGATATTTATGATAACGCGTCAGTCACTTCTGTCACTGAACAGGTTCGGCTGGCCGAAAATCTGTCGAATGCAAATTACGGATCCTCATCGCCGCCAGCTGCTGCAGCACTGAGATATTTCAGAGTGCCTAACGCATGGCTCACTTAAACTCGACGCTACTTTTTTCCAAAGGGAATCCCTAGAGTTGGCTTCCGCGTGTCTCTGCGTGAAAAGAACGTCAGGCGACAGAGGCGAGGAAAAAGAACTAACGAATAAGGATCAAAGCAGACCCGTATATACTAGAGATCACACTTTCGAATGTGTACCGAAGAGACGCGCGCACCCTGCATTACCGACCAAAAAAGCCGCGATCTTAGACTGCTATTTACAGTTGACAACGTAGTAATATTTTACGAAAAACAGAACGGTAACTCTACACTTAATTCGCGCTGAGTCGATTTACGCGAGGGAGCGCGACCAGAGTCTCGATTTTCTCCGATTCGTGAGTGCCTTCCGCTGAGTCGGCTTCGGTCATTTCTTTCGTTTCGAGCTGCGAACCAGCATCAGCGATAATGACGTTGACGCCATCGCCGGTGCAGAATGACAATGACTGCACGGTTGTTGGCGGGGCTGAAATTTTCAATTACGCCCAGGTCGCGTGTCAGTGTATCTCGATACTCTTCTAGCTCAACTCGGAGCGTCTAAGCTCCTATTCCTGAGGGATAAAGTCCATCTGATTACGGGTAATGGGATTGTGTTTTAAGCTCCGCTTCTCTTGCTACCTCCCGCAAGCTTCTTTGAAGTTTCCCACGCGGAGTATACCTCCTATAAGGCAGCGTCCCGTTTATTTTGGTTCGGCTAAATGTACCAGGCTTCCGACGAGACGGGTTTTACGTTGGGTGATCGATTTTATAAGATATATTTTAATCTCGGGCCGACATCGTTAATATTGAAAAACATGTCTTCGAAGAGAGAGCGCGCAGGCTCGTGCAGCTTCTAGATCATGTCTTGCCGATAAATAAGACTATTCTTTTCCGTAACGTCGTTCTATTATACCAATCGATCGTATCGTTTCTGTCGATATCTAGCACATTAGTCTCTTCGTCTGAAAGCTTTGCCGCAGTAGAAACGATTATGGATTTGGTTAACTAAAACGCGAGAGCATATATTCGTCAGGTACTTATACCGAATTCATGTGTTTGTCCGAATACACGTCAGCCTCAAGTTCAGTGTCAAATTATTCGCACTTCCGTGCGGATATCCATCACGATAATTAATTACCAATTCTTCCGCATGGGTTTCGCGGAAATTGAATTACGTGGAGGAAAAAGTGGCCGGGGCGAGGGGGTGGGGAGGCATGAAGAAGTAGTGAAAGAGCTATTACGGGGTGGAGAGTGTCGAAGAAGGTGTGGCGAAGCGGCACTGCAGTTGCATCGATTTATACGCGCAGAGGAGCCTCCGACATGAATGAATGGCCGCGACTATCGCATTACCACGTGAGTCGCGCGGCGGTGTCGATGGAATTAATCGGGAAGTTGTTTATTTATCGGCGGTCCGGCCTGGCGCGCGTAGCGTGGCTCAGAAGTTTTTGGCGGACGTCGGCAAATCGCCGACGCGAAATTCAGTCTCCGCGGGCCGAGGTAATGGGAATAGGATTTGGAGCACGAAAATAATTGCTTTCCAGCTCCTGATGGGGCTGGCGTAGGGTTCGCCCGAGCCCGTTTGACCTCTAGCCGTCGCTTTATTGAAATCGTTTCCCGTTTCTGTTGCGAACTTTTCAGCCTCCTTGCTGCCTTCTTCCTTGTCGCGGCCGCGCCGCATAGTTCCCGATAAAACCGCGTCCGTACGTCCGTCGTGGAATGTGACGCGGCTTGTGCGTCGACGTTTTACACCGTCACGCCACAGTGATCGCGCCGTTGTCTGCACGACGTGCAGCCTTATTTAATCGTTACGGACGGCTCCGTTCCAGCGATTGTGGGATTATCGTTCCCGGGAAGACAGCAATCGAACTCCCGGATTCTAATGAAAGTTTACCGCGTGACGTTAAACTGTCTTCGTTACTTACCGCCAGTAATGTGCCTGCCACTGTTGCACGCAGGTAATATTGTTTCGCTATAACGTCCGCCGTTATTATGTTCCTTTCACATTATTCGCGAAATTCCATTTATCTACGTAAAGAGCCGAATGTTGAGACCAGTATGGTTCAATATTGCGGACTGAAGCGAAAAGTGATGAATAGAAGTCAGTCTGTGAGTAATTGTAAGAAACATTCGATTAGGATGCCTTTGTCGGAATGTGTGGAAAAGACTCGGGTATGACTTTAGAGTGTCATATTCTCCGATGTGAGGTTCTTTGTGCAGTGAATGTTAGCTTTGAGGATAAACGAGCGCGGAAAAGTCTTGGAGTTCAGGATTTGGACAAATTTGTAAAAATATATTCATTATTTATTCTATAGTCAAGATTCAATTATGCAACGCGACATAAGCGAATCATTCTCTTTTTAGGTATTTGATTTATTGGCGGACCATTTTCATAATTACCGGCACATACACACACGGATATATATATATATATGTAATATATATGTAATATATATATATATATACATGTGTGATATATATGTATATATATATATGTGTATTTTCCATTGCAATTCTATTCAAACAAAAATACACTCTTTCGTCCGTCTTTTACCCATTTTTCCTCTTTTTCTCTCTCTCTTTCTCTCCCTGTTTCTCTTCTCGTTTGACAGCGGTATGTTGGACAGTTTCCTTCGTCTGTACCTGAATTCCGTACGTTTCACGTTCGAATAAAATCTGTCCGCTGCGGAACCTCCACGCACGCATGCACACACTTTCGCGCCACACATGCAGGTATACAAGGACACCTTTGTCGACTTTTCGACGGTATTGGAATACGAAGCTGCAATCGTCCATACGTGAGAGGAATTTCTTCGAAGCTCAACTATAGCTTTACCACTTTAAAGTTGCAAAGTCTTTTCGGACTTGGCCGCTCCAATCGACACAATAGCTGCCAGTCGAGCTGAAGTTCAACGTACGACCGATTCATTCGAGAATGTAAATAAAAAAAGGGTACTGCGGCAGTGCGACTCCGTACGTTCATTATCTGGACCAGCGTTTCCCAAAGTGGGTTCCGCGATAACGTTCTTGGCTCTCACTGAGACAAGGTGTCGTAAAGGAAATTTCACAAAAAAAATTAAGTACAATTTTCAGATCGACGTACCTTTATCGTTTCCCTTTTTAGTCCCACCGTTAGCGTGCGCAACAGCACATTTCTGAATCTGGCTTTTGAAAATATGTCGAAACTCTTTTCATCCACGTTTTTCCGCAACGATTACAAATGTCATCGTAGTGGGACGCGGCGCGCTAAAGTGTACTTGCGAACGGACAAAAGCGCGCGCGCGCGCGCGCCAGAAATAATACATGTAAACTAGATGTCGTTCAGTGCAATTAATTTCTTGCAATTAAAGAAGAAAATTCTCGAGACGTCGCTCTCAAGAGATGGCAGAGTGCGTTCGACATTTATACAGAGAAGGATCGCGAATGGAAAGAGGGTGGGAAGGAGCACATAAAAACGGGAAGTGAAACGGGGAAGGAAAACGAGAGAAACTTCTGTGACACCGTTAAACGTTGTGCCGCGACTCATAAATTTCTTTAATTAAAACTTCATACTGCGCATCTGCATAAAACGAGGTGAGCACTATATAACCTCAAGTCTAGTGGTCATTCATATTTACGCTCTGCGCCGTGCGAAACTTAAAAACGCGGTGCGTAACGCTCCTATAATCGTGGTCCGGCAACGTATTTCAGGGTAAGGATACAATGCCGAATCGATCTGTGCCACGTTTATTCGCAAGCGCGACACGCTCTGTGCATGCGATAAGTATAGCCGTCGCGTTAGTGGGGGCTGTCGCAATTCATGTGCGCGAGTGATATTGTGTTTCACTTCGACAATATTATCGCGTGCGCTGTCAGCGTTAAAAACATTCGGTTAAATTATTTATATGCCACAGTGGCTGTCGGGCAAAATCTTAATTGGATGACGAATGAAATGTACGAAAAATGAGTGAAATTTCGTTCGGATAAGAATTTATTCGAATAAAAATCCATTCGTTGTTTGATGAATGTATTCGTATCAGCCATACTTCAGAGTTTACGTCGACTCTTATGCATTCACTAAAGCTCTTTTTTAAGGAAGTGTACAAACTTAGTTGGGAATGCATACGTTTTGAATGAATAGTGAACATATTCATTGTTTCTCTACCTACACCATACCTAAATCTTTCAGTATGACTTGATTATTTTATGATTCAGAAGGAAAACGTTTCACTACCCGATTGAACTTTGGGAAATTGATCCCAGCGAGCATAGTAGCATACTGTTACACCCCCTCACCCTTGCTGACACTTTTACTTGTTATACTCTTAGTCAGTATTGGAACATGCAACGATATTAGCATCTAGACAAATTCACTGTGGACATACTAATATCCGTGGTTAGGCCGGTCGTTCAATCATACAGTACTAACTACTGCTGAGGGCTTTGGTTGTCGGTGCATGATTTGCATGTAGAGCACAAATGGTGTTTGGCGGATGGGTGTACAGTTGGTCGCACATCTGCATGTCATTATGCAACTACGCGTAGTCCAAACAGCGGACACAACGCTGGTAAAGAGTAAAAAGTTAGGTGCCGTATCGCAAGGGAACGTAATCTTGTCCACTGAAGTGCATTCATATAATAATATACGAGTATATACGCGAGAATGACGGACGATGAGGGACACAGAGTCATTGTAAAGTGGGTGGAAGATGCGGTCTCACAATTATCTTGGGTAACCTCGAAAGCAATTGCGCCGGTGATTATGAAAGTGCTCTAACTAACAAATATAAACACATTTAATTTTTTGAATAAGTGAAACATTCCATTTTGTCAGTTCATTTACTTAGACCACTCTCATAGGGACCGTTACGATTATTTTCTCCGATGCAAGGTTCCAATCTGGGATCTTTCCTTTTCGAAAATTTCTAGAAAATCTCAAATTGCTGAAATCAGTGAATTGTCTCGGCCACATTGACCACGCGTCATCGCAGACGACTACACTTTGCGCGGCCAGCGAACATATTGTTTTCTTAACGGAACCACGTACAGTATCCTCTGTTTAGAATGCACGCAGCTGGAAGACGAAATTACTGAATTCAAGGTGCACCGTAGAAGTAAAAGGGATATTCTAGGAAGGTCGTTTAGAGAATACATGAATGAGGCTAACACTTGACACAGAGAGCGAGAATTTCTGGAGAAGGTGAGAATGTGGCGCAGAAGCCAACATGCGGAGCAGAGGGGTAATAAGGAGGAAAGGGATGCTGGATGCTAGAGCGGCTGGCGTCCTTGTTACGTGTAGTGCCACGATTCCACTGAGGGAGGCTTTCCGATGGTCCCTTAACAGATACTACAAACATCTTGAGTGTGTTGCCACTGGCATCGTAGAGAAGAAACCAGCGCATCCCTCAAGATAGCTTTTTTTAGAATCCGCCCAGAAACTGCATAGCCATGGCAAGCTTGCGTTTAGCAGATATCGAGCAAACTATTTGTGAGTCGAACACTTCCTCCGAAACGAGTCCGAATCGTACAGTTTCACATGTTAGTCAATTAGATGTAACTCCGGTGCCAGTGTAATCGCGGTATGCTGATATAAGTACTCGACATTCAGAATTATTGTAGTACCAAATCTGTAATTGCGTCGCAATTGATATGGTACACACAGAAATGAAGTTTAACTCAATTTGTCGTATTGCATTCACCAACGCTTTTTTCTTGTCACGGAGAAGATATAAATCGGAAGGGTACCGATAATTATTTCGGTTTCGGTACGATATCGATTTCGAGATTATTTCGGTTTTGTTATGGCTTTCGCCAAAGTAATATCGGTTTTAGGTCCGTCTTACGAAATGTTGGGTTCTAGGCCACCGTCGTGACTCGAGGCACTGCCTCTTTTTTCGCTTATCGACGTACATGCACTTCACTGCGATATAATTAATCCGAAAAAAACTCATTTATATGATGATACAGGAAGAAGATTGCGAAGTAAAGTGAAATTATATTTTTTGCCTATCAATGACCCGCTGTATTAAAGTGAAAAGGTACGTCACGGATTAGCGATATATACGTTGCAGAGTCGTGTGTGGAGTGCTTAATCAAGGGAATCGGCTGATAACAGGGCGGATGCGGGGTTAATCGCTTCCTTCACACTCATCGCGCATCAAACCTGTTGGAGGGTATCGCACACGAAAATTAACTGTTCAATGTGTTACATCGATGGAAAGCGTCTATCTGGAATCGAGCCGACGAATAAACGTTCAAAGCATCGTAAATGCGACGAACGAGGGTTAACGTGTGGGTCGTCGAAGCAGGATTGAGAAAAGGGTAGTGATCTGTTCTGAGTTAAGAACGGGAATGACGTTACTTTGTAAATTAAAATCGCCAACTGATAATTCATAAAATGATGATGTTGGCGAAAACGTGGGCCAATTTAAGTTTAACAGTCACGGTTCAGAGTTCGGCGGACGACAAAAGAAGCGAAAGAGAGTGGGCGGTCCATCGATTATTTTATTTTCGACCACTTACGAGTTTGAAAAAAGTAATACAGAACCTTTCGTATAAAACAATAGCCGGAGCAGTGGCCTGCGGAAACATGAAGGACTGCTCACTCGGTGGAAACATGAAGGACTGCTCTGTGGAAACGGGCTGGCGTTAGCTGTAAAGTTTCATCAGGCCCCACGCTGCTTTTTATTTTTCCATTCGCACACCATTTCGAATTCTATGGTTACAAAATAAGCCCGAGTACAGCAAACCAGCGAATGAAGAAGGACTCGCGGCGATCAATACGATTTGTCTACACGCTATCGCGAAACCAATCAACATAGTTAGAGGGGTTGCGGTTGTCTCTGGAATTCTCCAGGATTGTTCGACCGTTGCGCTCCTGTGGTTGACCCTAACGATTACACTCGATCTTCGTTGTTGTTCTATACACAAAGTTGTTGACTACCTGCATTACCATTTTTCGGTGTTCTATTTTTCATATAAATATAATATGATAATTAACTGTACAACTGAATCAGGGGCACGTCTAGAAATTTTCGGGTCCTAGGCACAAATTAAAGTGATGCCCTAATGGTAAACACTCTTTTATATGTCAATCCCCTGCCGCCAAAGTGTCGACAAAAGATACTCTGATACTGTCCAAATACGACATCGGCGTTGCAATTGGTAAATAGTAAATTTTTTAGTAAATTTATAAGTTGAAACCAGTGGATTCATTTATTTCACGTAGCAATGACAAATACCTCTATGCAGGCACTCTCTTCAGCGGGCTCTAGCCACGAGCTTATTTTGCCTAATGATAAAAACCTGGCCCTGAATCGAATGATTGTATACAGACATATAAAAATAATAAAACGATGCTACAGCGAAAGAGGTATGTGCAAGCAAGAGAGAAACAAGTCTTGTCGAAGAACAAGAAAGTCGAGAGGGAAGGAAGCAACCAGCAGTGCGCGTCTCTTCAAACCATCTTCACTTTTTCCAAACTGAAACAAGAATCGGTACCTGAAACTGCTAATTCCCAACGAATCGGACGACGTTGCTCGCTCTCGCATCGACACTGGAACACATTGGCGGTCGGCGGCGGCGCGCAGGCGCGCGGTTCCGCGCATTGCCATTCGTTTGACACGTTCAAGTGGCGACAAAGGATGAAGAAGTGCATGAAACGGAATTGCAGGTATTTTTAAAGCTGCCCCCGTTCCCCGCCGTCCCCCCATTAGCGGGAGCCTCTTTCTGCGTCGGTCCTCCATTCGCCTCCCGCTTTGTTTCGAGCCTTCCTCTTTGCGTCCTTTTCACGGTGTCCGCACAAAGGATGCGGTATTTCGAAGGTTAACGCGAAATGTAGGTCGCTTCTAAGGCGCTAACCTACATCCACGTTACACAAACGAACCGACGGACCGGCTAGCCTTGCTGCGATCCCCTAACCCCACGCTGACGCAGGCGGCATGTACAGGTGGCGTGGGTGGAGGGGATGATAGCTGCAGCGGCGACGGTAGCGGCGAAGCTAGCGGCGGAGCTGGCAAAGGTGCTGGTAGTGGTAGTGGATATGCGGCAAAGGTAAAGGTCAGGTATAAGACAGATTCTATCGACTGCTTTTACATGTGGAAGCGTCGCGGAACATTATGCACTCGCTCGATTATTCCTCCTGCTTGCCGGTATTTTAATTGTGCGGCTCGGTGGGGGTAGTTGGGTAGTTGTATTGGTGGAATATGTTATAGCGATGTTTGGATGCTATGCGTACCTTGGCGTCCGAGTGTTGTGAATACTAGGGACTGTTGGGATGTTGCGATTGTATTTGAGTTGTTCTACTGAAATTTGAATTCTATGGATACTGGGGGATTAGTCGGGTTCCTGGGATTCGTTGAATTGTTTTATATAGGTTTATGTGTCATTTGGGAGGGATTCAGTTTGTGTATGATTAGTAGCGCAGGAGTTTGATCAGAACTGAACTTTGCTCGAGGTCAGTTCAGGTGGCGACGGTTAATCGGGCGAGACATTAGAAGGCGCTATTTTTGTGGTCGTCGGGAGCAATGGTAGGTTCGGAGAAGCGTAAGAATATTTGTCGAAACGGAGCTTCGTCGGTGCCATTTTTGTCGCCGACGGATTATTCGATTTTTAGACGCGCGAGACCGATACGACGACGACGACAGGGGAGGCAAGAAAGATACGAAACGCGTTAGGTAACATCAAAGTAGAAAGTAGGTAGGAGAATATATAGAGGTGCAGCGAGAGTTGCGTTTTGCGGGAGAACCGATTGTAGATTGAAGACAAAGGGATCCTTTCTCGCTGCCCGCGATACAAGGAACCGGAAAAGGGGGATAAATCGGTAAGCGAAAAGTCAAACAATTTAATCATAGGAGGCCACTCTTTCTACCTCCCTTAAAGGAAAGATAGAAAGTTAGTCCTGAGCGCCTTTCTCACCCGTTACTAGAGGCCGGGGTATTGAACGCGAAATAAAGTGACACGTGTAACCTGTATTATTAAGTTAAAGAATGATGTTCTTAATATACTGTTAATTATGCATTTTCAAATCTGTGTTTGCCTCGACAACGTTACATACTAAAAATATATAAATAATCTAGGTAGACTTAATAGTGACTCACAATCAGTCCACACATCCATACTCTGTCGGCTAGTTTCATTAAATACCTTTGGACTGCTAAACTTTGTATTCCGTTCATCGTCGTCTACTGTATTTCGCGTATTTCGTGGTAACATGGTTGACGTCAATAGGCCGACATCTCAGTGCGGCGAAGCCGTGTTACATACCTACCACAAAAGCTGTTGATGATGACATATTTCTGGAAGTTTCATGATTTTCTCCGCATAACTGCTGAATTGAACGTAGTGCATTTGTACGGAAAACTTCGCAGGACTCGACATAGGAGAGCATTTAGTCTTGCGCCGCTTGGATGATTTTTCAAAGAGGACAGCCGGTCGCTCGATGTACCTACCGACCCGAATGTACACGTTTGCGTGACCGATGCTCAAAAGGTCGTCCAGAATGACGACGCAGGCTTCGTGGAAAAGCCTTGCGACCCGGAAATCTTAGTATAAAGTGAGCTAGCGTATAGAACGCGCATACGGATTTCCTTACCTTCATGATACATTATATACCCTGGAACGAAATAATTAGACTTCACTGTCATCGAGATACTTAAGAACGGCCGAAAAATAGTGAAAAATTTGCTTCGCTAGATGTGGTAAAAAATTCATGTAAAAGAAACGTACAAAAAGAAAAATTGCGCCTCAGTCCGTAAGCACGAGGCCGGGCACACATAAAACGATACGGGTCCATTAAACTTTTCTGCTCAGCCGCAACCCATATATCGCGCGGCCTCAGATCGCATGCGGACACTTCGGCTAGACTCGCTCGAACTTCCCGGTAATTGTGATCGTAATCACGTCACTTCGTCGAGCACGCGGCTCGACAAATATTTGCGTCCTAGCGCGGACGCGAAGCTTGCCCGAGTTCTCGCGAGCGGCTCGCGAACAGTTAAGCGGTTATCCTACTGTGACCAACCTCAAAACAGGCTAAATTTCGCGAATTAATTCCGAAAAAACTATTAATGCGATATTATTAATTTTGTAATATGTATTTGTACACACCTTAGGGAGCTTGAATAAAAAATTTTACAACAAAATGTTTATATTTGAACAAGATATGTGACTTCTTGTTCAATGGTGCTCTTCGTGCACGGTTCGACGGTGGGCACGATTTTGGTGATTTGGTGGGTCCGAAACGGAAAAACAAAAAAGTTTCATGAATTATATTGCAATAGCTATCGTGTATCGAGGGCTTTTTTTTTCCTCCATATATATAAAGAAATACAACGTTTTGATTTTCTTTTCGCTATTTTGCGCACAAAGTGGGTAGTTTAAAGTGGTTTATTTCTTAAACAAAATATGTTATCGAAAAACCCGCCCGATACACGATAGCTACTATTTGTCCGAACATGTGTACAAAATTGCAAGTCAATTAATCAATTACAGTTTGAGATATCGTGCCCACCGTCGAACCGTGCACGAAGAGCACCATATTGAACACGAAGTCACGTATCTTGTTCAAATATAAACATTTTGTTGTATTTTTTTTTAATCATCCTCCCTAAGGTGTGTACAAACACATATTCAAAAATTAATAATATCGCATGAATAGTTTTTTCGGAATTAATTCGCGAAATGTAGCCTGTTTTTGAGATTGGTCACAGTAGGATAACCCGTTAACTGAACGATTCCGGCCAGTAGTGCGGATCCGACATAAGCCAGCCTACACCGGTTCTCTTCCGCCAGCGTACACTCCCTCCGCTGTCACTATGCCATGCCAGCCCTATACACACATCTGCACCGGAGACGTCGGAAGACAAAAATCGAAACGAGAAAACGCGGCACGATAATTGTTGATGCATGTTGACCGGGGTACCAGGGTCGACGGCCGGTCTCAATAAATTGCGAGTGCGTCTCGTGCCCCGAGGCACGCGCGTGCAGTCGTGCACGTGTGTCAGCGTGATCAGAATTAGCGCGGGTCGAGGCAGGGACACGTGTGCCGAAATGCACGTGAAATGGAGACGTCGGATAAAAAGCGGCTTGCGTACGCGCGTAAACGGCGGGGTAGGAAAAAGTAGGCACGAAAAGACGCGGCAACGCTGCCGCGCTGGTTGCAAGGGCCGTGGAGCCGAAGGAGGAGAAGAGGTAGGGATGGTTATAGAGGAAAGAGAGTCGCTGGCACTGGGAGGGAGGATAGGGGTTGGGGCGCCGATCAATATGGCGGCAGAGGAGGGTGTGGCAAGGGTGGGAGGGGAAGTTTCAGAAGACACGGCAGGGTGGAAGGGGAATCCAGGTATACCTCGAACGTACGGTTTCGTCGCGTTTCGCTGACCTTGAGTCCTTTCCCCGGGAAAAACGTGCGTCTCCGTGACAACGATCCTCGTCACTTCCGTTCTGTTTCTCCTGTTACCTAGTAATCTTCTTGTCTCTCTCACTTTCAGCTTCGTTTCCTCCTCTCGCGTCTACGTTTATTATGACTCGGCGTCTTCCCCGTTCTTCTAATCCGTGTTTTTGCATTTTTTTTTTGTTACTGCTCTGTTTTTTTTTTTTTTTTCTTGTGCGTGTCTGCTTTTAACAGATCGTTCTGACGTCCTTGTAGGCTATTGGCGGGGGACGGTGTTAAGGTCACTGCGGATTGTATATTCGGGAGGTTTCGAGCTTTGCGAACAATACTGTGCTTCAACACGCACTTTTAAAGTAACTTTCGCGGTAGCTTGGCCTGAAGTATCGAATCTCGAAATTTGTTGCGTGGAATGCCGGAGGTTTGTTGTGACGTCGTTGTAGCTGAAGTCGAGACGAGTTCGATGACCTCTGGCAGCGTCAGCTTCAAATGAAATGGGGTCAAATTTTACGTTTGAATTTGTTTTCTGATTTCCTCGAAGATGTGACGAAATTCCATGTTTGATAGAGTAACCGTTTCTTAGACAAGCTCTGGCAGTCAAGGTCATCTGAAGATTATGTAGAAGTGATTCGCCTTGATGTCAGCTAAAACATTTGCCATGATATGAGCAAATCCTTCCTGAGGTACTTTTCGTGTTACAAACAACGTTTGAAGTTTATAATAAAAGTACTAACAAAGGTGGCCATAAAACCCGAAAAAAAAACACATCAAAGTAACGCGAAAATCGTGATTGTAAACAATATTTAATATCGTGATGAAAGCTTGAATGAGCATGTTATTTTTATAGTTTATCGGTGCCCTCAGATCTCTTGAAACATTATCGCTCGCGCGAGAGCATATATCAGACTTTTTCTGGGAGAGGAAAAAGAAATCTTCCACTTTAACGGTCTAGATAGAAAGAACGTTTTATTTAGCGTTTTTTCAATGAATCGTATAGGAAGGATGCGTACAAAGCGCAAGTACATTATGGGAGGGGCCGCGATATTTTCTGCGCAAACAGTGTTGAATACTGACGGCTTCAGTTTTCATAAATCTTACTTACGCTTGACGTAAATAAACGGGGGCAGAAAAGGATGGCGAATTTCGCAACGCACTAGCACTAGAGAATCATTATAAGTTTGCGGTTTGTTTTAATATGACAAATGAATACGCGATTATCCTTTCACGCTCACACATCGAGCTAAGCAGAAAGATTAGGATGGTAGGAAATAAAAATTGCATAACGAAGTGCCCGCGCACCAGCGAAGTTTTTCTGATGAACAGCGGACTCCTCCCGACTGACACGTACAGACATTTGCAGCATTTAGATCAACCTCAACAATTCCAAAAATAACGGCATCGGAAAATCGCGAATTTTCCCGTACATTTTACACACTGCAGGTACATATTTTACTAAACATTCTGCGTTTACACTCTCCACGCGTCGCATAAAGGACTGCATTTCACAGACAGAATCCAAACGACGAGACATTTTAACCTCCACCGCGTGTTCCCGTTCGGAGATCATAAAAATAATATTAAATGAGAAATTATCCCATCATGAGGAAAAAGGTCGATCAATTGCACTTGTTTCATCGTATCGCTATTGAGGACGAAAATCTGCCATAACGTCGGTGGTCCGCGATAGCCAAAGACGCTTTAGTCTAGAGGATGCCATTATGCAGCTTCCTTCAATGCGGTTCTTCGAGTTCCTCGTTTTCTTCGATTTTTTTTCCTTCTCCCTTCCCCACTGCTCAGAGAGGAGAGATAGCATGGATCAATGATGTGGGTCTGCTAATGGCCTCCGTATCGCGGTCCCCCACACATCATAAATGTCGTTCGGGATTCCATCTTTCCACGGGACGAGAGACTCGAAATCGATATCGACGAGGCTAAAGACCGATTTCGCTGGCACGGATATAATCGTCATCGCGTTCCACTGTCAGGAATCGAATCGCTTCCCTCGACGGTTCGGTCGCACGCATTAAAAGTTCCTTCGAAAATTCTACGGCTGCTCTTGTTTCCCTAAGAAACTTAATAGGAAGCCCTATTCGGTTGAAACTTTGGCTAGCGGGAGAACGTCGAATCATTTATTTGTCTTTACACATGCTCGGTACTCTTTGCGTGTCTGTGCACAATATTGGAACGTTGCTTGAGTAGAATTTTTTTTAATAAATTTCTAGTATTTTGTCAGGTTCCTTCTGTACCGTTCTTTTGCAAACTCGAGCATATTCTTTGCGCACATTACCATCAGAAGAATAATCACGCCGGCGGCGTCATCGTACAAATTCGAACGCTTCTTCCTGGCGACGATTTCTCGTTCCGCCGGAATGGTTCAGGTCGATGTAGAAACTTTCCACGAGAGATATAGGAATCCCTTCGTGAGCGGAACTGATAGGTGCGCAGAACCTAGGGAGAACACATACTGCCGTATGCTATGCGAAAAAAGAAATAGAAAGATGGCGGGTGTCGGCCGGGAGAATGAAATATGCTTGAAGAGTTGTGCAGATCGAACAGGGTTTCAGGACTTTCTTCTCCTTTCCGTCGATTCCATCGCGAACGCTTTCCTCTCCGTGTCTTTGACTTGCCATCTTGCTTTCCCGTCGTGTCGACGCTTTCTGCGTAAGTTATCACCCGCCCGGAATAGTCGAGTTGAAGTGTGCAACTTTAAGGAAGACCATTTTTCCTCCTTGATACGTCCGAAAACCTTATTAACACTCCTGGCTATCGAACGCGAGGACTATTGTATCGTCCAACAAATTCTCACCGTTTCTCCGTTTTGTAACGTTCGTCGGGTAACATTTTCAGCGTTGTTTCTTTTCGACCCGCTAACGTTGAATCCGAAGCACGTTTTCGAGCCACAGAATTTTGAACAAAATTATCCTGCAAAGTTTTCATTCGCGCATCCATGAACCACGGAGATATTCTAGGTTCTAATGTCAGTTGACTCAGCCGGCATATACATATTTATTTATTCAAGCCTCACAGGCTATGGAGCGGACTTTGTTTTACGAACTTCTGATCTTCTGGGTTACATTCATAATATTGCATTCGTGCCTCCTTCTTAACCGCAGTTACTTTCGTCCCTTTCTTCTGCTCCGCCTTCAGCTCACCAGCCTGTTTTCTTTTCTTCCCTATTTTTCTCAGCCAGTCTTCTACTCTCGTGCTCCTCCTTCCACTGAGCACTTCTTCTATCCTGACCGATCCTCCCTCTGTCTGCCCACATTCTCTTACAAACATTTCTAACATTCCTTTCTCTGTCCTGCATAGCTCGCTGATACGAATTAGTCATTGTACGCATTGTTAACAGTAGACGAGTCTCACCTTTCTCAAGCAAAAATATCATCACGACTGTCAGTACGTATACTTCGCGACGCTGCGAAATTTGATCGGCCGACATCGTTATTGAATTCAATGATCCAAGAAACGCGGATGTATATTTTATGAGCGAGTCCCTCGGGTTTTCGCGTGGCTCCGAACTGAAGCTCGACTAATGGAGTTACAAAAGCGGATACGTGCATTTACTCGCCCTTCGTGCTCCCGAAACTTCCGTCAGTGGCATACGCCTAATGACAATGACTTCGGAAACAAAATTCTCGGTTATATAGACTTAGTCATTCTATTGTGCCGTCAAATTCGTCACGACTTTAGTCGGAGCGTTACGAAAATCCATACTTAACGCAATAATTATACTTCTCTGTCCACCCACACGTCGCTAATACCCATAACGTTACACATTTTATTTTCATACGAAAACATGCGCACTTAATTTATCTCCTAATTTCTTTATCTTCTCTTGTCCGGCGTGGATAGCGCATGTACGGACGTCCGGCTTCTTATCATGTTTCGCGAGTGATCACCCAAATCCGATCTCCAATAGGGACGAAAAAATCTAATTACGACGACATATCGTAAACATATCGTCCCTCCGTTGCCCGGCAGGGAAGTTTTCCGTTAAGATCGCCCAGAACATGTTCTCTTCGCAGTTCCGAAAAACAAGTAATGACACCGGTGTGCCACCGAGAGGATGAATCAGATTCTCGAAGGCATTCAGGTCGAACAAAGGGTAGGCTGCCTAGACAGGACGCGAAAATACTCGGGTGCTCTTTGTCGAGAGAGTATTGGGAGACAATGGGCAGGGCAAAGATCGTGGTAGCAAAGAGGGAGCACTCTCTCTCTCTCTCTCTCTCTTTCTTTCTCTCTCTCTCTCTCCCTCTCTCTCTCTCTCTCTCTCTCTCTCTCTCTCTTTCTGCGCGACGCTCCGCTGAAAAGGAGCCGGAGGAACGCGCGACGAAGAAGCTTTCGTGCACGTGTGACGTCACGCGAAAGCTTACAGTTCCGAAACAAACGACCGACGTTATCTTCTGCGGAGCTATCTATGCCTCCCTGGATTCCGTCCGAAGGAAATGCGCATCTTCGGCCACTGTTTATTCGATCGATGCACAATGCTTTCGCTCGCCCTCCGCCCTGTTATCTTTGTCCTGAGTTTTTTTTTTCTTTTCTTTTTTTTGAGAGAGAAAGAGAAAATATATTTATTTTTAGAAGGTTGACGTGTTATTTTAGAGTGCTGCGGTGAAGCGTGCAGCTTGTAGGGGTTGGTCACCGATGTTACGGACCAAAAACGGAACGCTTCGGTTGCGTGTTTGAAACGTTTCGCATTTGGGCTATGCGATGGATGTTTACGGTATGGTAAAGTTATACGTCGATTGGATGTGGCGTTTGCGCCAAAAGCGTAAAAAGAATCAGGCTTATTGTTAATTTCAGACTTCTTTATCCACCGACGTTTTGTTACGTGCGACATTGTAATTGCAAAAGAGCAGGTCCAATGCGCTGTCCCGTGAGTCCGCCAGACACGATAAAAATCTCGAGCAGTATACTTATCGCTAGATGTATGCATACGGACATTTTTCATCAGTTTTTGCGCCGGCTCTTTCGGATAGTATAAAATCACTCGAATATTTCACGCCGTTGTTCGCAGTGAAACTTTATTGGCTCATAATTCTAGAGGGTCGACATGCGCGCGGCGTCATTTTTTGCAGCAAGAAACTATTAATTCCAGATTTGCCTTCAGGCACACTTAACGTTATTAATTCCGACTCCTCTCGCGATTCGCGTCTTGCTCTACAGAATTTTCTAACGACCAGACGACGCCATCTTCTGCTTTCTTCTATATTAGCTGAAGCGATCGGACGGCGGATTATTATACGACGGAATAAAATCGACAGAAATAAGTCAGACGTCTGGAAAAGCGGCATGTAAATTGGTCGCGAGCGAAAAGGAAATTACATTTTCAGGCGACCGTATCTCGGCCAAGTGGACAATCGTTTGCCTCTTGTTTCTTCTCGTTAATACGGCGAGACGAAAGGAACATGGAGGGTCGGGTCGGGTCGGGTCGGGGTGACTGATGACGGTGCTCCTAGAGTGCAAACGGTATGGGTTGGGGAAAATTTGAGAACTCGTTAAACCGCTGAATGCATCGTTGTTAGGGGCAGTCTCATTTATAGAAGTACGGCTGCTATCGTGCCAGTAGTGGAAGTAGGTGTGAAAATAAGATGAATGCCGAAGGCAAAAATGGCGAGGCGCAGCCAGATTCAGAGAGAATAAAAGTACGAATTTATTCGAGGCATTATGTATATTAGTTGAATAGGAGCGAGATAAAAGGGACGTGTACGCTGCCTCGATGTGTCCGGTACGAAATATCAGAATCTTTTACAATAACATGGAAATTATGGGTCAAAATGCCTGCACCGAGTGTAATTGAACACCAACTTGATACGGCTCTAGGTACGCACGAAAATAATATGCAAACGGTTCGGACGCTTGCTGAGGCGTTAATCAATCCATCGTCCCGGCAAGAATGGCTTGAAAATTTTGAAGGAAATAATTCTTGAAAATAGTGCTTCGGTATTACACCGGTCCCTCCAAATCATTCTGGATATCCTCAAAATACACTTCAGAGCACTCAAGTCCAGACTCTGATGTTTCATAGTTGGCTTCCTTGCAGCTGGCTGCCGTATTCGCAATGAAAAGTACATAGCTTCGAATATTCATACTTACCAGGACGTTTAAGGAATATTGTCGCAAAAATTTCGGAGAGTTTTACGTTTCGACGAAGCTGTGGCGAACTCCGCGGAGAGGGAATAAAGGAAAGAAGGGCAGAGTAGGACGAGCAGAAACAGAAGGAATGAGGACGGGTTTGAACGAAGATGCCGTGAGTTAGGAACGGGTACAGGATGGACAGGAAGAGGGCGGGATGGAAGTAATTTCCGGGTTGAAAGAAACCGACCTCACAGTAAAAACATAATCAGACGGATGGTCCTAAGTTTTTACCACAGAATGAAGGGAGCTCGCGAGGTAGAAGAAAGCGAGACCGAGGTGGAGGGCAGCGCGATAAGAGACAAAAGGGAATGGCTTATCAGATCAAGAGCTTTATCGACGACCGTGAAAGCCTTCCTCGGTACTTTGTTTTGTAGAACGTTCAAAGTTGAAGATTTCCGCACGCGGATAGGTGTTCGCCGGATCGGGATGTCGTGTTCGGAACGTAACTTACCTTCAATTTCACACTGTATGCGCGCGAAAGTTCGAGCCGATCGGATTAATCAGTCGAGTGAAATCATGATCGACATAATTTCGGAAATTTTACGTCACCTTCGCTCGCATGTATCGACGATCGAATACGTTTCACTGAAAGACGGGTAAAATTTTAGACGATACGACGATTGAAACGAGCAATTATTTTAACACAATGTGAAGCATGTTATTTTCGATCCCACGATAGTTCTAGCGTTAATCGAGTTCGGTGCTGTGGCCTGATACCTGCGCTACCAACGATAGCTTGTCTTTAAACCCGCACAACGTTATAGAACCTATAGCAATTTGCCGAAGTGCACGTGAGTCGGTAATGGCGGTATTGGATGTCAATTCTTTCCGCGGATGAATTTCGTTTTTGTCTGCCCAACTCGATCAAGCGCACTCGAGTGTATAAGAGCAGTATTATCGGGTGGGCCGGTACCGGCATCGCTGACAATGTGCAGTTTGTCATTGATGAAACTGAGCTTTTAACGGTCCAATGATATACCAGCGGCTTTCTTGGACCACGTGCACGGGTATGTTCTGTAAAAGTACATCATACTCGTACTGCAACACACAACAATACTCACTTCTTGCCGCAAGACAAAAAATAGCAAAATACCTTAAGAATATCAGTTCCCATTATTTTATTGATCCGGTAGATTTATGCGTTCTGTACCCGGAAATATTTTCTGCGAGAAAGGCAGGGTTATGGTTAAAACGAAATTGCTCACGCAATCTACATCGGCCTGAATTCACTGAATGATCTTGAGTGAACGCATAAGAGTGATGTTTAGGTGTGTGTATGCTTTTCTGTACATTTCTGTTGAACGACAATAGGCAG
Organism: Priocnemis perturbator; assembly: GCA_963942575.1. Taxonomy (NCBI): domain Eukaryota; kingdom Metazoa; phylum Arthropoda; class Insecta; order Hymenoptera; family Pompilidae; genus Priocnemis; species Priocnemis perturbator. Next base: position 14,386,830 of record OZ012644.1, on the reverse strand, counting down.
CGCATACATATTCTAGGGAATGTGTCAATTGACACATCAATTGACGTTTTAATTGGTAATGTTAGTACTTATATGCATACGATTACTGGGGTTCATGCATTCACTATAAAATTTGCAACAGTGGAATTAATTCACATTTAAGTATAACTTCGTGAGATCTGGTTCATCTGCTACATTTGAAAAATCAATATACGTGTGTACTCGTCCGTATATATGTCAGCGCTGTCGTGGATTCGCGCAATTCTTAATGCTTCTCGTATAATCGACGTCCAACGCCCTGCGGGAGCAGGAATATTGGAATCGTGCGCAAAATTTGGAAACAGGACTCCTTCGAACGTGTTCATCCTTCTGCAGTACACTAACACGTGTGCGCCTCGTACACATATTTAGAGCCGAGTCACCGAAGACATTTCAGTAGCTACGCTGGGAGTGCTCGTGTCAGTACATATGCAGATGTGTGCATACTATTCATTCGCAAATGGGTGTGTCCTCACGAACATGCAAGTTCTGACTGCGTTGCCAATGATGGATTTGCTTAAAGAGACGGAGGCGTGTAATCGTATTGTGCCTGATTATGACTCGCCAAATGGGAATTGTGGATAGCTCGTCATTTTGTAGTCGCGATCGTTGAGAATAGAAGGATTATTTTCGACCGAACATGTGCCTGCGGTAATGAAAGTGACCTGACGAAAATCTAAATAATTCGTTCCCTAGGCGCGCAGCCCCGATCGCCAAATATTCTAGAGAAGCGAGACATAAAAACGACAACATTCTGGCGACGCATAATTCATATTGTGAAAAAAAACTGCTTGGTCCATTATCGTTGCATCGTCGAACTCGCATCAGCCTCCTGCGTCCGAACATCTCGAGTCAATTTTCGCGATTGGAGTGCGAACGTTTCTGTATTATTAAAAAGTTATATTAAATGGCCGACGCGGCAAGGTGTACTGCTGCGGACCGAACGAATGCAAGGTGAAGTATAGTGACTGTCGACTGTGCGGTTGAACGATCACGTTTTGCGGTCGTGCAGCGTGTTCGTACATACGCCAGTCTACCGCGTGCACGTACCGAACTTCTCTTTGCTCTCTCACACTTGTTTCGGGCCAATAGTTTTGCATCACGCGAAAGTTCATAATAACCATGCCAGAGGAGCAATTTCAGCAATTCCAGTTACGACAAATGGCGGGAGTTCGTCGCCGTCGTTATTGACCTGTCGAGGCTCCACGCACAAGGAGCGCGGCCGCCAGCCAGCACTCCGTCACATTCCATTATAGGCGCTGACATTAGTCTCCTTCACGCGGTCAATATATTCCCGATCGAGAAGTCGAATCTTCGAGGACAATCGGCGATCGGCGCGAAATTAGACCAGCGGAAGGTCGAGTGGCAGACGGGGGACGCTCACGGTTACGGCCAATTAAGAATTTGTAGAGGTTGCCGTTAATGTTTCATTGTCCGGGATAAAGCGGCAAGTGGGAAGCTCCCGGAGTCTTTGAGAACGTCTCGAGGATGACAGATCGAATAAATTGCTCGCGTCGAGAGCCGTTCGAATATTAGCGCAGCTTCAAACCGAAGCGTTCGGGCGCTTTCGGCGTGCTGGCAAGAAAGCGAAATATATAAGGTACCTCGAACGAAAGTTTTCTCCGCCGTCGGTGAAAATGGTGAAAAAATTATTTAATTTTCTTTCGCTCCAAAATTATGCCAATGTTTGATATGACGATCTGTCGACGGTGAAAAGGACTTAGTTTTTGAGCTAGCTTATTTATACAGAAGCAACATCTGCCGATTTGGGAAGTCGTCGTAGCAGCGACGGGGTATAATCGAATCGACCTGCAAATTGATTCCTCGCGAAGTCAGCGAAGACGGCAGCAGTTAGACCGAGCAGATTAGTCTATAACCGTAACGCGAAACACATCATCCGACGCGATTCGTACGCGATTTATAGCCTAATTCGAGCCGCTAATTATAAGCGGCAGCACTCGGCGGCGTAGACGTCATATTGCGGATACTGTACTAACAGACGATTTGTATCAGTTAACCACGGGACTGCGGCGATTCTTCCAGTGATAATACCCGTATTACGTTAATTAAAGTATCCGGCAGTATCGCACTGGTCGTACCCTTCGCGATACGGTATTGCGATATCGAGTTGAAACCGCAAGTTCCAGACTCATTAATGTTTCGCATATCGGACGACGGGAGGATGGAATGGGCAATAGTAGAAGTAGGTCACGTTTCGCTCTGCCGCAACGTTACCGGCGGAAATTCGTATGGTCTTCGTTGCAATTCCTGCTGTTTTCCACCCTTTTCCGTTCCCCCGCCTTTCTTGCCCCTTCCAGTATCCATTGGTACGTGAAATTCTGATTCAAGACACAACCGAACAGACTTGACGAAAAGCGAGAGAATAGCTCTCTTTCTCTCTCTCTCTCTCTCTCTTTCTCTGCCTTTGCGACTTAACGACTAAGTATGTCTATAACAGTGATTTCCCTGGTGAGACAAGGGTAGGCTTCTTTGCTGCGAAAAAAGTGACGAGCGAAACTGCGAACGCTCGAGCTTACATTTTCTGCTCATCTTGCGGCAAGCGGGCTTGTTAGTACACCCGCGCGACGGGGCTCACTTTGACGGTGCATACCTGCCGATTATGGGAATCTGGCGAGTTGAAAGTTTGGGGAGTATTTCATTTTTCACCTATTTCGCGTTGCGTTGAGTTGCATTGCGACAAAATCGGAGAATTAAATTTCTCTCAATTTTTTACTTCTTCATAATCACTGGCACGTATCTAATTCGATTCTTACTGGTTGTCATTCGTGGTGCATTCTTGAGTGTACTAACATTTGAAAATAGTGGTAGATGAGTTCGTGGCCGATAAACATTTATTCGTATCATCGATATTTCCATTATATTGACATCGGACTATTGGGGACGAGTTTCCGAACAAGATAAAACTGTGTCATTTTGGGTGAGCGGAAGGAAGAAGACGTCACGCGGAATGGGAAGTTCTCGGTTAAAATAGGCGTTGATAATTTCTTCAGCGTCACCGGTGAAGAACAATGATCGATTGTTTTTTATCAGCAAGCACGGACCAATGGGTGCGGTAGAAACGATTCTTCTTTCATCGCAACTGCTGTGGAGACGAAAAATGAGTTGCGCTGGCGTTTCTGGCTTGAGACGATGAGGAGGAAAGGCATGATAAAGGAAAATAACGCGACTGCCGTTCGCGCTGAGACGACTTTCGTCGAACGGGAAAACTTGTCGTATAAACAGTGAAAAATGTTAGGGAGTTCGGAAGTGACCGACAAACGTAGATGTCGCTCGATCGCACGATGGGATAATACTTAACAAATTGATCATGGAATTTGAATATATACCGGTTTAAATTGGAAAAGAACCAAAATTAACGTTTTAAGTAGTATAATGAGAAGCTAAAGTAAGTAAGAAATATATTTAATTTCTGTTCTATTTCTGTTTCATTATACTAGGCAATATGTCTTTTTCTTTCTGCTCTTTGTTCAAAACCACCCACATTATTATATAATCTCGACGTCGCATATAAGAGTCCATTTTAGAGCAAAAATTGGTTTCCACGTTCTTTCTACATTGTGTATTTGTCACTGGTAATGAGGAGGATCCATACTTAGATCGAAACGTTTGGTAATGATTGCATAATTGTAGATTTCAATGCAATTGTTTGTCCCTGACCGAACTTTGTCGCCGCTATCTCCAATCATCTATAATAATACGGTAGTGACTGAAAAGCCACAATTGAAACATTCGGAGTTTACCGAGCGTGTCAGCAAATTTTCGAAATTAGAAGCGAAGAATCGAGTTTGGCAGCGGCGGTGGCTGGTGAGCGGGAACCTGAATGTCAGGAGCAGAAAGTGCAAACGCGGGGAAATGTTGGATTGTCGTTCACATGTTAGACTGGACATGAAAAACGAAAGAGATAAGAAAGTGAAACGAATGGAGAATGAAGAAAAGTAGAAAGCGTAGCACGCAGAAGAAGAGCTGCCCACAAATAATTACCAAGATCATCCATCACGCTGTCGTTTTCGCTTTTTTGTCCCTTTCTTAATCTTCGCTGCCACCTTGTCTCCCTGCCTTCGTTTTTATCCTTCGATCGATGTATGAGCTCTCGCGGACAGACACGTCTCGTTGTCATCCGCCGGAAAGATAACAGAGAATTTAGCGACAATATTAGCGGGAGTAGGTCCGTCCATCATTCGTCGGAAAGAATTGCTCCCGCTCACTGAATTCCGTTGTTCGTCACGAGACGTGTCCGTGATTGCAAAAGTGGCCTAAGTCGAAAATCTGAGAAAATTTTATTCTTCCTTTGTATTATAACATGAATCGATCCGACGCAAAATCAGTGAAGATTTTACTTTTTTCCGGAAAAAACTATTATTCACTCATCTAATTTACGTGAGTTTGCCAACTACTGCACGAACTATCTTTTTCAACTCTCATCGATCATGCACACACTTCTAATCGTTTGACGCATACAAGTGCGGAGCATAGAATTATTGAAAAAATGATGCCACTTCTGTAGATAATTAACCTAATGGAAGTTTTTGCGTAGCCTTCCCGTAAAGCTGAATATTTGCACCGTGCATGCCACATGATCTGTTTATCGACTTTGCGCCCGATGTTTATCAAGTTTGAAATTTAAGGTAATTAAAGATTATTTAATTTCCGCTTTCGAGAGTCGCGCTCTCCTGCTGAAATCTCGTTGGGTCTACGCTAACCGTGCACTGGTTTGAGCGCACAGTTCAAATGGACTTTGCACAGTTCGTATGGAGCGATAAATAAACGTTGTGCCATGGACAACTTCATATTCCAAATTAATTAAATGATCAAGACTGTTTATATACTACACAATTTAATCAAAGTATGCTTCTATGGGCTCACCACTTACCCATATTTCAATAGGCTTTATTAAACCACATTTCCGTGCATTCCGATCAGATTTAATCTTTTACATGAGTTTATGTTGACATAACGCCATATTAATTCCGATAGCAAAACACAGAAGCTGCTTCCGTACAACATTCTTGCACCCGCGATCTTGCAACAAATAAATACAAATTCCACAATCACGACCCTGGATCGATTGCCGTTTTCCATAATTAATATATTATATCAACATTCATTCACACTAGAAAAAATTGCTCTTTTTTCCGTGCCTGATAGTCGATCTATAAAACATTCTTTAGAATCTTACATTGACTTTTTCGCTCCTATTCCTGTACTTGTCTGTGCACTAGCTGCCGCATCACTTCCGTAACATAACAGTAGAACATTTCAATCAACTTAAATTCATTTGTTGACGTGGCGCATTATTTTGAGTGCGTCGCGACTGTCCAGTTCGCACGCAAAGAAGCTTGATCGATCAATAAGGCCAGCCAATCAAGCGTCTGCACTCGCGAACTGCGCGCCGTTTATCTTTGTTGCGGATATTCTGTTGACAATCGACATGCTTGCACATACGGATCGAGTCTTTTGTTACATACTACGCAATCTAGCCGGGTCGATAACACATGACCGATTGAATATTTTATTCAGTCGCTTCCATACGAGTGCTCTGCTATGGTATCTGGCTTACTCCCGTTACTGAAGAAATATACAGTACGTATACAACGTACTACTAGGACGTCACGTTACACACGTAACGATGCTATATAGCCGGACACAGGTCTTTCTTCGCAGTCTTTATTCCTTCCTGTCTACTTCTCGTCGTTACGTTTAAGAAGATTGTTTCGTCACAGAGTCGTCGCTTCGTAAACTACGAAATTCATAATAAACTTGTAGGCGAGTTATTCTTTAAGTCTTTGAGTCGACGTCAAATCGATGGACTTCAGATTTCGAGAAAATACATTTTCGTATAACCTATTTCACCTAGTCCTACGAGCCACGTTGTCGCGCGACGAAGTAACATTGCTCAGCACACCCGAAGCGCAAAAGTCGACATATATCGAAGCAGGGAAGACGTGACACACAATAAGACGACTTTCATAATCACTCGCACATACATGCGTGCATACCTGCGAGCGTTTTTACGCAGTCCCGTGACGTCGATATTTTAATTTTAAAGATAATAACTCTACCGCGTCCGTCGTGTCGGGTGTTCACGATGAAGCTCGACTTAATTAAGGGATTGTAGTTTACTCTCGAGTTGCTCTGCACCTCTCCGTCCCCGATTTCTCCACTCGACCTCCTCACCCCGCCGTCCCGACGCTCCCCTACTCATTGTCGCACAAGTCGCCTGCCAGACAACGCACCGCTCTATCGTCTTATCCTATTATCAATTAATTTCTTACGTCGCTTGATTGCCGCCGTCGGATGGCGCGGCGAGCAGGCGGCTAGAGAACTCGAATCGAAAAGTGGAATGAGCTATGCTTCGATCGAGTCCCAAATTAATTTTGTCGATTGGACTCGGTCTACTACGAAATTAAAAAATAAGCGAGGCCGATGACAGAACGAATTGGAAGGATCGATCAAGGAGGTCATACCGGGGAGGAATAGAAAATTGGTATTTAGGTGTGCGAGTGCCGAGTGGAGAGGGGTAGTGGTCAGAATGTAATTGGATGAAAGAGTGAATGTATAGTTGTTTCTGTTGTTCAGGGATGAGTTTCGTGGGAATTCATTGTAAGTATGAGGCGGGCGCGCGAAATATGCGTGCGTACTTTTAATGTCATCTTCGAAATCGTTAATAATGGGGATCCACGCATAATTACGTATTGTACAGTTTTCTTTCATTTCCACTGCTGACGCGAAGGCAACAAGGTTTCGGAATGTGCAAAGATAGATCTTTTTATAATGAAATTCATCGAATTACGCGATGTACCGTATGACGTGGAGGTAAAAGATGGAATAAATGCGCGCGTTCGTATAGGTACTAGACGTACGTTTCTTTGGGAAGTAAATGGATTTATTGTTACAGTAACGAAGATGTAGCGATACGGAGGACACTTCGCCTGCGGTTATCTTGTCATAATATATGATTTGAATTTATTAGCAGAATTCTCACAAACGCGCGCTACATATTTATGCGATTGCCATGCGCATTGCATGCGGATATCATTCCGCATACATGGAACAGTAGGCATTACTTTACATTTTACGACCGCTACGAAAGTTTGCCATTAAAATGAAACGAATTTGTTAGAAAAGCGGTGGTAGGATTTCAGTTGGCGCGAAAGGAGACGGAATTCGCGAAGCAGCTTAAAGCATTTGGGCGACGATTATTGGAAATAATTATGTGCATGCATGAATCGGATAATCGGCTTAATTGATGCTTTGCCCTGTTTTCGAAATGCAGTTCTATGTTCACGTCACGTTTTCACTGAATCATGCACCACTATCGCTGCAACTCTGTAAACAAATGTCATCATTGACAGATTTTCAGAAATATCCTCAGCGCCGACCTTTGTTGTCCGATCGTACGGTCGAATGAAACATGTCTTCAATATCATTCCGGAGAAAGAAGGTTACCGAGTGCAACATACACGTTGCGTGCTTCGCCATCACCTGGTACTGCCTGATATTAGGAGCAGTAACTTCAACTTCCCCTATTCGTTTCCCTTCTATACTACCTCGCCATACGTATACAGGGTGTCTCAAAGGATTGGCGATACCTTTGGATATGGGCTCTATCGAAGCTTGGAAAGAAAGAGTAGTTCACGCAGAAACGTGTCCGTAAGCCATCAATTTTCCCGTTGCGACGGAATTAATGCTTTCATAGCAGCCTCTGGTAATTTATGGGCTGATGCGGCTCTGTTAAGATCTCGGTCAATTATTTTACCGCCCCGGACAATACTACTGCTGCCCGGTTCAAGTTACGCATTAGAGATGGTAATGAACCGAAGGTGCATAATAAATTTTATTCATCCGTCTGCACCGGATTTTAATCTACTGATATAGCAGCAACACCAATCACGCTTACAGCTTCTGCAAGGAGAATTGAACGGCGTTCGCTGGCGTATAATGACAACCCTTATAGCCTCTGTTCGTACGCCAGGTTCGTTGTGAACGTTCAGTTTTCTGAATGGCAACAGAAGATAATTCTTCGGAATTATTGAAGGCGGTTACCGTTTCATTCGTTTTCTGGCAAACGTACTGCCTCAATCAAGGTGCCTTTTATGTACAGGACGAGAATAGAATTCAATCGGCTAAAGAAATTAATGAGCCATCAATGGCGACGTGATAAATTAAGGGCCGACGGAATGAAAGGGCTGAGGTTGCGCGTTAGAATTGCGAAGTAAATCATCCTCACGCCGCATCTTGGTACAGAAATTGGAAAAGCTTCGCGTTGTGGATATTGGAAGAAATTGGAACGTTATAGGTTGTCCGCTTAATTGTTCGAATGGAATAAAATATGCTTTTCCTGATGCAACCGCTTCTCTGCGGCATTTATTGATATCTTTCGTAGAAAATAAAGTATGTTGTTACCTATATGTGATGCGTCGATATTTACGAATATGGTTTAATTGAAAATCGTGTAAAGTGGATTGTTTTATTTAACCTGTAGTGAACAGAAAATCTGTAAAAAGAAATATATTGTAATTTCCGTCAATTAATAAGGGTAGCTGCCAGGCTCCAACCGGCTCTGTTCTTGAAATATCTTGCCTGTAACAAAATCCATGAGACCCGAAATTTTGTATATCGGCCCATTTATAAATATAACAGGTGAAACACCCTTTCTATATGTCCCGTAGACTTTTCTGCTAAACAATACCTTCCAATGAGAACACGAATCACGGCCATAAAATCCCATATCTCAGATCCGAACACTTGTAATGTACCAAATGGGGGCGGGTCCGAAAATATCTCAGAATGACGTCAAGAGAAGTGCAGAAGTCGCGGTATTTTCGGTGCTACGTGGAAAAATAAGTCGGCTCGGCCTCATCGATATGCTTCATATTAACCGGGCGTTTAGGGTGTCAGTGGCAATGACTTGGCACATTCGTCTAAGGGGATGGGACGCTCGCCGGTCTTAGTCTCTCTCCGCATCCGTGTAACGACTGACAACTAATCAACTCGCGGCCGAGTTGGATCGAGATAGAGAGATCCTGGGTCTGCCGGGCTGTCCTCAGGCTCATCTGCAAGAGTCTCCTGCGGCATCTCCGTCGAGTTACATCGTCGACGGGATGGATTACCGGGCGGAAACTCGTCTCCGGCTCTCCAATCCCAGAGCGTGTTATATCTGGGCAACACCCCCTGGAGGAAATTATTACACGGCGGAACGACGTTGCCCGACGCCTAACTTCATGACAGCGGCGGCATAGGCGACGAGAGCACGTAGACGATGACAGTGGCACCCGACCGCGAAGCATCATCGTTGTGCGCTCATCTTAGCCCACGCGAATACCTTGGAAGAAAAATCATGAGAGTAGCCCTCCGATCGGTGGACGCGCGTGTGAGAGTGCGTACTCTCGGCGAGTCAGGTTAAACACATTTTTATACGACGCTACGGACGATGAGTGAGGACAACTGGTAACGGAGGTGTCAAGTGGTTCATGTATAAAATCAATATTAGGAGGCCTCATTGATTTTTGGTATTTTTATCGAACAGGGTAGAAGTGTGGGAGTGATTATTTGGTAGTTTTATTAAGATAATCATTTTTCATTGACCGGTGAATAATCACTTATGTACTACTGAGGATTATTCTTGCCTGTACTTCGAAGGATGTAAGGCGAAAATGATTAGTATTTATTAGTGTAGGTGGAGGATTTCTGCGAGTTTTAAAAATGTACTGCTTTCACGAGTATTTGCATAGCGCCGTTCATGGTAATCCCCTTGACTGTTGAAAAGCCTCGGAAACGAGGCTTGACGTTCTTGCTCGGGACGCACAGAGGAGCATGTACCGTTAGGGATGGAAAAGTGGACGGGAGAGAGAAAGAAGTCATAGGACGCGACGGTACTCATAGGAAAGGAACGTTAGACAAGCGCGGATGTCAGACAGAGAAGCAGGCATAATGGGGTAATGGGTAATCTCCTTGCAGAGGGACATTTATTCTGGATTCTTGTACCATGAAGAGCGAGCGAGTGAGAAGGGGAGCTTTGCAACCGTGTCAGTGGTCGCTGAAAACGTTCTTTGATGACACGATGACGCTGCGGAGCAAGATTAATTTTTCATGCTACTCCTACTTCGCTTTAACTACAAAATAATGCTTCTTTACGTTTCGTATAGTGACGGAAAACGAGGGAGAAAGAAGTAGCGTAGAGTCGAATTTCTACAACACACGCTGTCCGGCTATTGACTCTCTTTGCTATCACGTTACACTGTGATCCTGTTTCCAGCACTTTTCTCTCGTACCATTTGCCTCTCATCGGTATCCGACACTGTGTTTCTTAGTTTGGGAAAACAAGATTTTTCTTCGTTTGTTGCGACAGGGCTTAAATAAGATTAACGGCAAAGTGTCGATGAATGTATTCGATACATTGCGGTAATTTTGCCAGTAATTACGAAAGTGGTCTAATTGTAAGTCAATCATGTACCAGACAGCTTTCAAGGTAAACGTGAACTACATTTCTATTCAACGGCATACTTATTACCTTCATTTAACGATTCAGTTATCAAATATTTTGCACAAATTGTTCCAAATTATCTTAAAATAAATTGATGTAATAAAAGAGAAACAAATAATTTTTTATGCATCCTGGAGTTACAATTACACTACTTTCATAATTACCGGCATACGTGTATAAGTAAGTCGCTTATACGTTCTTTATACGCACGCTAGATCATCGGCAGTTGATAAGAAAAGGACTGCTGTTCATTAGCCTATCAACACTTTCAAGTTTATCGAAATTAAAATGCAATTCCAGATATACGGTCGCCATGTAAATGTGCACGCAAATACACGTTGACCTGCTTACAACTATTTACGAGCATGAACATTGACCGAGTTGGAGAGAAGGGGTGGGTGGGGGCGGGCAAATTGCGCAACAATTTATAGTCGTGTGATTTAATAAGCACCGTCGTTGCCAGATTAAAGCTTTCGCTGTAGTCGTAGGTTAATGGTATAGCAAACATCGGTTGGCTGAATAGAGAAGTAAGTGAATCAAGGCGTACAAAGCTCGTTTTCGCTTTCTGCGTCGATTTAATTCTCGCTGCCATCAATCTCACGCTACTTAAGCCAAGACTATTCGTTTTTTTAACGCAAACTAACATCGAAACTAGGACATGTGGAAAGACGTGACAGGAAGGATGTGATTTTTCATTTATCGTCTGCTTAAAATAAATCAACACAACGCGAGATAAGTAAACGGTAAATAATAATCATTTCGACCAAGTTGATGATTTTATATAAATTCAAATTCTTCATACCTATGCGTGTGATTGCCTTAAAATACGCTACATGCGTGCGATATAAGATGAATATGTTAACTAAAACGTAATAATGCTTGTTACAAAAATTGTTCGCGTGCTCCGTACTTACGGGCGTACATTTACAAGTTCTTTCCCGGAAAGTGACCCCTCGAATTTGACGATCTGCCCTCCATCCTCCTTTTTCCATTAAACCTCGCGAAAGTTCCGGGCACACCCACCCCCACCCACCCCGATTTCTCTTACTGACAGACACCTCACACGATTACCCCTTTGAACCAACTTCCTTCGAAGCAGAACCGTTTAATCAAGTTGACAACTTTCGTAATCACGGCGGTAATACAACGTTGCCCCTGGTACAGTATAAAGTTAGGCAGAGGGGCTCCCAGTTGTGAAGGGTCAGTCGTTGAATTACGATGCAGGAACTTAAAAAATAAAAGGTCCGATAGTTTTGAAGGTACCCAAGTATCAGCAAATGAATTCGTTCAAATCTTATTATTTTATCAGACCTATCGTGCACTTATGTGCAGACATGTCAAATTGTTCCGTGGGTCTTTTTTATTAGTTGGTTACGAATATTTGACTTTCTGATCGGGCCGCTGTCTTAATTACCGGCACATATAATTTTCTCCTTTTCCATGTCTTCTTTCTTCATGAGTAGTATATGCGCACTAGGAACATTGCGCGAATTTTGGGATTTATTGTCCTACGCCTGACGCCGTCACGTTTCCGAATATATCTGTGAGGGCCTTGGTAAATCTTTGCTTATAACAGAACTCATATGGCAACAGGATATGATGAAAGTTTCGCGAACTGGGAACCGATTTCGCGAGTTGTCACGGAGTTTACAATATACGAACTCTTCGCGGAGCTTCCATCTAATTTCAGACTATTGCCCTGACTTCGTTTCCACGAGACGTCACTGTTACCGTTCGTGCGTTGACTTGACACTCGTGCATGATCATCATGACCCTTTGCTGTTTCTTAGACGATAGCGTCGACTGTTGACGGTTGGTAGAAAGATTAGTAGTCCTTTCCGTACTACTGTATTTACAACTGTTTACATATGCAGATAGAATTTCCCGTCTTCCTACCGTGCGTAGGTAAGTTCGTCAAGTAACAATCGTGGTAGTTACACCGACTCACGGAACGAGATCACACGTAGTAGTTCCTTTGCATGCCTTGCTGTAATCAAAGTCCCTCTCTCATTGTTTGTCTGTACTGAACAAATTTTCGTCGGGTACACCTGGCAAATTCTGTGATTTTTTGTACTTATTTTTTATTAACAAGTCGCTCATCATTTCTGTATCGTCGCTCTACTATTTTTTCAATTAAATTGCATCGCTTGTGTTCTTTCGGTGCAGTTCAACGATTTGTGATCGTTCTCCTAGATGCAAACAGAAAAAAAGCGTTAAAGGTTCTCGCAAAGATTCTTGTACTTCGAGCACATTTCGGTGCAATTTATAAGAAGTCATTACATTGAAACGAACAATTCAATGAACACGAATTTCGGTCAAAGCATTCCTCAATTACTGTTTAAACGGGAAGGAAAACTTTTTCTCCAGAGAAACCGTCGCGAACGTTGTTACGACTGAGGATTCCCCCGAATGGCAATTACGGAACAACGCAAACGCTGATTCCGGCATTTGTCCGCGATGGTAGCATTTATCCAGCGTCTAACTTCGCGCAAGCGGCGCGTGTCTTTAATGCAATTTATCGACGAATTCCCTTATGTCGGAAGTTACAACTGCGCATGTTGATTTTGAACGGGCAAACCAAGCGTAAACATCATCCGCCGGATATGCTGTCTGTGAATTTCTGTTTGGGTGCATCCGGTGCAGGGTCCGAAACAGCATGCATAATTGGTGAACAGTAGTTTTGCGACGTTGTAAAGGGTACACGTTACATACGGTGTTTTGATCGTTTCGTAGAACGATTCAGACTTGCAGTTGCGCAAAGACTTAGCGGTGCCACACATATTATTTATTGCTTTAGCCTCTGGCTAAGCCGCGCTGGCGCTGAAGGCGACGTTTCGGAGTTTGCCTAAATCTTTTAACGTATGTATCTATAAATTCATCAGTAAGTGTCCACAAGTACCGGATTTCATGCTTTCGCTGTGCCCCTTACGTACGTGCCGACTTTCGTAAAAGTAGCTTAAATGAGAAATCTAAAAGAATCAATTAATCACTTACATCGTAATACAAATCGACACAACACAGATCAAGACATTCGAACCAAAAATTTCCCCTACACCCCTTCCCGCATCGCCGGCACGCATTTCAGCCATAATCACCCGAAAATTGATTATCGCTCAAAGTGAACAATAAAAATAAATACGAATATTAAATTCATTATTCTTCCCGAAGCACTCTGTTTTATTTACTAGTCCGTCGCGTCAGAGCTGCCACCGGCAAAGGGTTGACGCGCGTTTGGAACGAAGGTCTCCAATTGAAATTAGACCCATCCCTCCACTGTCATCGTCGACACAATTCATGCACAAACGAAGGGGCCAGATAGGAAGGAAATTGGGGGCGAGGAGGGGAAGATTGCGTACGTCTGGCAGGACAGCAGTCAGCAACAGTTGTGACGTGCCTACTAGAAGCGAGCGATCCTGACGTAACTGCATCCACGTTTTTCCTCGTTGCCGGCTTCGCTTTTTATTTCTCCCGCGTCATCTTCGCCGAGATGCAATCTTCGAAATGAGCACTCCGCACTCGCACAATGTAAGCTTCGGTGGGCGGTCTGTGTACCACCCACATCCGACGATCTCGGTGAGAGGGATGGCCTTCCACGATACTTCTTCGGAGGAAGACTGCTCGTGGAATGCGGCGATCGGGGCGCGCGGGGTGGAAACGGAGAGGAAGGGTAGTTTAACTCTTTGAACTGTTCCGAGCGGATGCACGTATTGGGTTACCGGGTCAACCACATCCGAACACTCTATTATTGAGATCGACCTGTCGTTCCTGAGTTGGCCCGGGGCCATCGTGGAAGGAGCGATAAACGGCAGGAAGAGGGAGTAATGCTGGGAAAAAAAGGAATGGTTCGGAACTATTTTAATTCTGTCCTTTCGAGAGGCGCGTTCGTTACCTACCGGAACGCACTCGACGGCTCGTGCGGCTTTCTCACTTTTTGCTCCCCCCCGAAAGTCGGACGAACTCGGACGTCGGTCGTTTTCAGTTCTTAGTTTGGGATGTAGTCTGTTTTTCTCTTTTGTTATATCGTATGCGATAAGGCGTGATCGGAGGACTTTGAGTTGGGTCGAAGTTTATACGCGCGGGTGGGAGAAGAATTTCATAAGAACGGGCGAGGATTTTTGAATGGAATCAAGCCTTTGCTGAGTCTCAAGTAGAAATGCAAGAGAATGCTAACGGTGTCGAAAGTACTGTTCATAATTTATCATTGTTGGCCTAACAGATTACACACACAGTTAAATCGAAATATTTAAATCGAATCTTTTATTTACCCTACTTCGCTTTCCTTGTTGCAGAGCTTACGAAACATGATGACAACCAACACGACCGATGCTTGCGAAACGCGTGATCCCTGCCAGCACGGCGGCATATGTATCTCCACAGATAGTGGGCCTATCTGCGAATGTCGTACCGGCGATTACGAGGGCGCCTATTGTGAGAAAGGTGAGTTATGTGTAAAGATATGAAAATGGCACTCGGAAGTTTGTGGCTTGCGCAAATGAGCCGCGACACTCACTGTTTCGCGATCGACGTTGGACCTACATTTGCGTTTTCAAAAGTCAACGTCAGCGTAAGATTGCCTCCACCCCATTCGTTGCAACTGCACATTTGCACGCGGCGGTCGAAAGTTTGGCGCACCCTGCTGGCTTTAGGAAGGTTTAGATTGTTCTCGTCTGCTTGTGATGTAATCGTCACATTGAAAATTGGGTCTACGATTGTATCGAATATCGACGCGATATAGATCAAATTAATAACGAAAGTTTAACTATATGGAAATAACGGATTGATCGATTTTGTGCAAGAACTGTTGGGTGCTCCGAACTTACGACCTGTTCTCTTCAATCATTTACGTAATCAGTCTTTTCTTTTTCTACAGTCGTATGACTAAACGAAGTTTTAATGGCACTGCAGAAACTGTACAAAACGATAGGAAGTGGTGCGTTACGTCGACAGGATCGCAATTTGTGACATCACTGCGAATGTGTCGTCCGATCAAATGTTAATGATAAAAGCAGCCGTCAGTAATTTTAACCGCGAGTCGGATTTATTCGCGTAGTGGCACATTATTGATAAGTAGACGTGATGTCGAGTAATTTTAAACATTTACACGATTTTATTTTCACTGTTTCGCATACGCACACTTTACCATGCTTTTGTCTACGTGTATGTGTTTGCATGCGATGTACATCAAAAATGAATTTTACTTGAAATATTGTGTTAGCGTGTACACGTTTTCCTTACGAGCAACATTGGGAGATAGTTAATCATGTATCAATTCGATCTCATATCATGGTTAATTTTGTTGCAAACACGGTTATCGTAGCGTCTTGTCGAGCAGTCCATTTCCAGATCTCCACACATTCACAAGGAACATACTGATGAAACATTTATCGTGTACAGAATTTTGTAAATGCATGCTGCAGTTCTTGCCGGCGATCGCATTATATACACGACGTAAAATGAGAACGTGGAATGTGGAATTGCCAGGAACATTTCTGCGGACGAATACAACGTAAATTACACGCAATTCGAAATATTCTTGGCAGGAACGGCTCTGCGAGACGCAGGCCGCCGGCGATGCATTTCTTATTTGCAAATTTGCACAAAACGGGTCACAAAAAGCCGGACAATAACTCGCAGATGTCCGACGTAAATCTTTTCTACGGAATATACCGGGCAAAAAATTAGATGCTACCTAAAAATGTCGAGCGTGTTCATGCAGCACATTCCTCCGTGAGTGAAATGCTTGTACGGAATTTCGCACAAGGGAGCCGAGAATTGCGGCATTAGTACGTATGAACGTACATACATAGTACATGCCACAGGTACCCCGAGTCTTGAGATTTTATCACGCATGGTAAATCGCAATTAAAGTAAATCCTCGACGTCGCTTATCCCCGGAAAAAACATGGAATTTTGCTCCCTCGGTTGTTCCTCGTTAGGCGGCTGAGGTTTGTCGGTACATAACGCTTGCGTTTCAGAGGAATCTCATAAAAAAGATTCCAGCGGCAGCCAGAGGAGTTACGTGAGGCGCAATGCAAAACGCTAAATCTTGATATGAATTCTTGACCGAAACTATTTATGTCCACGCCTTCTTCGCTGTCATTAGTGCGCGCGCGCGCGCCAACGCTTTTAAACGTTCTTATTGACCGAACCGTGTTCGTCCAATATTTCGTTCGATATCGAGAGTTCGTCAGGCGACTAACTTGGAAGAGTCCAGAATGTGAACCGTAACAGTCGACAACCGGCGCTGAGATACGAAAAAATGCAGTGGCGCGTCAATTTCCGGGAAAGATTGCGGTGGAAATAGGTACTCATTGGAAATGAATGAAACGATGTTTTCGGCTTAAATTCGAGGCTCGTAAAAATAAAAAGTGCCTTGATATCCGGGTTCAAGGATTAAATCGGCAAAATGAAATTTAGGTTTCCAGGGCTGCTCGTACCCCTGCCAGGTTCGGCCCTATAGATGAACATACGAATATGCTTGATAGCTACTTCACGATTATTCCTGTGATGGATCACCCGAGCTGCCGTGCTTTGAGACTAACGATGTCGGCCGCGGTTATACGTCCCTAGATTGAAAATCGAACTAAGAGACTTTATCGCTGCAGATTAATTGCAAGATGCAATTGATGCTATCGCGCGCAGGTTGAACGAGTGAAGGCATGAATCGCTGAGCGCCGATCTTCGAAATGCATCGTCTTCAATTAATTTTTCTCCAGATCCGCCCGAAAACTCGACCGGATCATGAAGGACGCCGGAGTAATCTTTTTATTCGTCTCATTTGAAATTTCCTTAGTTAAAAGGGTCGGTGGCGGCGGACAATTTCGTCTCAATTCCAGACCGCAGGCGTTAACAGCTTTTTCCAGGACCCGATTGTCTTCTTTACGACGCTCGACCGTAACGATCGTTATGCGCGATATAATGTAATTTCCCAGCCTTAATTGCTATTTTGAGGGGGGCCGAGAAAATGAGAGAGAGAGAGAGAGAGAGAGGGAGAGAGTGAAAGATTGTGGAAAAACGATAAAAAGTATCAGCAACCGTGAGCAAGAATGGAGAGACGTGTAAAGCGACAATAATGAATGCAAATAGAGATGGACAGGGAAGTTTGAAGGACATTTTGCAACAATATCGATGGGGAACAGATATGAAAGGAAAATGATAAATAATAAAGTGTTATATTTCGAAATGCGTGATAAAGGAACAATGGGGTAAATGATTTATCGGGATTAGAAGAGTGTGGGCCGTTGAAATCTCGTACGAACGGTATGGAGAACCAAGCAGTGTACAAGCGCACTCGTCAACGAGTTCGAAAAACAGAAGAGACTCTTCGCGCATTACGACAAACAGACAAAGCAATTAAGAAAGCAAGTACTTCGTTGACTGGAATTTTACACAGTAACGATGTGAACTCAATCGTTTTTCATCGTCAACTTTGTGGAACAGCCAAAATTCGTTGCAAAGCAATCTAATTGCGAGTAATACTTCAACAAGGCACCAAGAACTTCGTGCTTGCATTAAGAATTGTGTCCATTAACTTAAATGTATGAAATAAATTACTGTAAAACTTAACTTTATATAGGGGAGACCGGGGCAAAATGGTATAGCGGGGCAAAACGGTACCGGGGCAAAACGGCACTGGGGCATAATGGGATCGGGGCATAATGGGATAGCAAAAAATGAAGTTTCTTGGGTCCCATTTTGCCCCGATCCCGTTTTGCCCCAATGACCAGCAGTGTTGATTTTCAATATTCCATTTTGCCCCAAACCCGTTTTGCCCCGGTCCCATTTTGCCCCGGTCCCATTATGCCCCGCTATACCATTTTGCCCCGGTCTCCCATAATACATGCGAAAATTTTAGTGTTATGGTGTCGATGATGACGATTATGGTGGCTGTTATTGCATACAGGGTGATTCATAATTCGCGTTACGAGTCGGTATTGATGGATCTGTTATTTTAGTTATCCTTCACGCCATTTTTGTGTTGGCTTTATTTCCGCATCGACAAACAAGATAGGATTATTCGAATTTTCGCTTCAAAACGCTTTTTCTGCCTTTGCACACACGGAAATATCATTGGATCCATACTTACACAACATTTTGTTCGACTTGCTTCTGCTCATAAAATGTGCCGTTAAAACAGAGGCGTGGAAATCGTCCACAACCGCGCAGTTAAAAGGGCCTTGCATAATTCAAATTCTTCGTCAATAAAAGTAATTAATATTTAAAATGGCGCGCGCTTCATATTCGAATCGTTCCAACTATACGGATTGTACAAGCTTATTTTCATTGTAATATTTACGACATCCGACTCTTTACGTGCGTCAACCGGGATTTTTACACGACTTCCGTACGTCCGATCGAGCTGGTCATTGGACATGATCAGATCCTCTGCCGTGTCTGATAAAGGAAACAAAGTGGTAGAAAAATATTCTCCCCAAACAGGCGTATTTGAATTGCAATAAGCATAGCAATGCAATTACTATAATTAGCTCGCAAGCGGAAACGTCTTCGAATAACAAAGTGATATTGAGATGGCAATAAAAAAAAAAAGATTCATCTAACGTGAATAATCCGCTAGAGCTAGACTGCAGATAAGTGTGAAACGTTTGTTTTAACGAGCCAACCGAAATGGTCCGTAAAGCGGACCCCACGTAAATCCTCTTCGCATACAATATGTAGGTATGTACCTCATCCCCATGCGTTAGAGTGAACGTCGTTTAGTACAACCCACGTGTGTCACTGGATACGGAATATGTCGCTTGTCCGAGGAATTTGATTATTGACTTGCTGACGCGTCCCACGTGCCTGGTTGCGAGTTGCTTTGTATATGTGCCGGTGATCGTGAAAGTGGGTTGAGTGAACAATTAAAAAAATTCAACCTTTTCCCCATTTATGTAGGATCGATTTGAGGTGACAATGTAAGTGGAAAATTCTATTTTTTCGGATGTTTTTTTTTTAGCTTATAATCAGTGGTACGTGTACAGGGCGTTGCTTTTGATAATGTCGCACGACGCGTCGGCAACGTCAAATTTGGTGTCACTTCGCTAATCTGTGATTTATATCTCTTACCTTTCATAACATTTGGCATTACTTGCGCAGATACTTGAACGAATCCAGTGGATAATTTTTGGGGCAATCGAGAATAAAATAAAATAAATTATATGAATGTATGAATTTAGTATATAATTTGATATTATATAACAGAGTAACATAGCATTTTAATCGTTCGTTATATTGTTTCCTGCAGTATACATATTGCGATGCGACACAATTTGCGAAGACACGCGTTGAATCGGGCAATGCTTTAAACCGGGATGTCAAAGCAACAGATTATTTCTCGGTGAACGGAGAAATATTGGACGCCGTGTCGGGAGCAAATAAAATTTATTATCCATCCCTCGAAAAACAAGTTTTTCAGCGGGGGAACGTTGCATGAACCGAATAGTAATTAATGGGATTCTTACGCATAAATAACTTGCGGGAACTAACGGTTGATAGAATACGCTCGAGGACAGAACAAATAGAAAATATTACACCGTTTGAATGATAAAAATAGTTTGGCTTACGCCGGACCATCGATCGTCGACCCAGTTTTGATTTCCGTAGTACATGGAAGCGTCGCACGTGTAGATTTCTATACACGGTCGTAAGCAGGCGTACACGTGTGTGCGCGTACTTAATTGTGTACACATGCAATTGCAGTCGGTGTGTTTTCCGCAGCTCATTGTTAGACTCCCCAGAGGTCCAAAATATGTTTAACACTTGCTAATGTCGAATAAGGGAGGCGAGGCAGAGGGGATGTTCCCGTGGAAATATTAGCTGCAACTCACTGGAAACGTCATTCTCACGATCGATTCGCCAGTGGCAGTCTTTCGTTGTCGCTAGCATTTGAAGAAAGACGAATGTTCGCCGATGGCGGACGAAGGAATTATTACTCGTTTTATGTGTATGTTCCATGAAAACAGCCGGGCAAGCTTAGATGTCACTGAGACACATTAGAAGGTTTGATCTGAGATGCACAATCGCAAAAACTTTATGAGATTACCCAAATTTGCAGCAATACCAGAAACGTGCCTGACCTCTCTTTTTGTCACAGTTGACGCAGGAAACAGGAATTATCCGTTTGAGTGACACGGGTCGTTGGGTAGATCCGATCGAAGAGTGCCAAGTGACCCGATCTGGCTTTATTCGTTTTATCTTATTTGTCAGTTTTTATTTGAACAGTATTTTTAGTTAAATATTTCGACGTCGCATCAACGTTAACTTAGCGACATAGCTGATTAGCAGTTGTCATTGTTGAAATGGAACGGTATAATGATTCGTCAAAAGTAAGGCTTTCTGCACGGAGAAAGATTACGGGAGCAAAAGTTTTAATCAAATAAAAACGCTTGAAACAGTAACGGTAACGGACTTTTAATGCGACACAGAATGCGCGCAACACGGTCGTGGGCTGTGTGGCACTCAAACGGCTGAAGTCGTAACAATTTGACCAGTGAGATAGTGTCTCAACTTAATATGTGCACAAAATACGAAAAATTGTCTCATTAAGCACATCTTTTGTACTATATGTTTTTACCTTAAACAACAGCGGCACGTTTAGATTAAGTTATTGCGACCGCGGCGCCATACAGTTTATTGCAATCGTATTCATATTCGAGCTTCAGGCAGAGGCCGAAAATAAAAAAAAAAAAACATTCTTGGCGCTAGAAAAACATCGTGCACGCACTTTCCAATACTCGAACGGAAATGTTTGCCGACGATACGTCCGCGTGTATGCCGATATTGATGTTGCGCTATCTGTGAATTTTCTTCTGACAACGAGAGCATGGTTCAGTTTTGTACTTTCTTTCTTTTCTTTTTTCTGTTTTCACATAGAGGCATGGAGCACGGTGCTGCCTACAGCGGGTGCCGGCGATTACTGGGCGTGGGATTACAGTGAGTCTCACTAATAGCTAGTCGACGACACAGTGGCACGACGCACGTAGAAATGTCACACCGGTAGAAAGTAGCTTATACCATAATAAACCACCTGCAACGATGTGCTGATGCGAGAGTTGATATTGCAAGTGGAGCGTACGTAGAGGATTATCATTCCGACTTTTGTCCGCTTAGCCATCCCCTATCATAGCATAATCCCTAACAAGTTAGTAGAGTATCATCCGAGGGTGTTCCATTAGCCGCTACAGATGAGTGGCTAATAACGTATAAGAGAACGCATTGACCCATTGATTTATTTACGTTAATTCCACGACCTGCTACCCTCTAGTACGAAATGAGTATATGTGCATACAAGCAAGTAACATATCCGTAGGCACAAACAACACTGGCACTTGCTTACGTAGGAGATAGTTCAACGGGCCGTTTAATTGGCACAGTCGCGGCGCGGAAAAAAATAATGGAATTAGATGGTCCGCTGGCAAGTACGAGGACGCGAGTAGCGCAATTGAATTGGCCGTGTGTCGTGCGACGCTGTTCTTCCCCCCCCCAAAAAAAAGATGTCACCGCTATATATTTAAACAACGCCAACCGCGACTCTGACGCTCGCCGATGACCTAGCTGCGAGTTTCGCATTCTAAACCGCTAAATAAAGAAAAAGACACGCCGTTCGCTGTTCCGCAGTTAATCTGTCTCGTCGGTACCACTCGACACAATAACAGTCGCGCGTGGTGTCGCCACGCGCGCTGATCAATTTCGTCGGAAGGAAAATCGAAGAAGCCGAGTAAAAGAGAAAATATGAGCGGACACTTGTAATAGACGTGCTAAAAGAAAGTGGGTGGGGTGGGAGAAGGGGAGGGGGGTGAGGGTAGTTGATGACAGAGAGAGCAGTTGAGTTGAGAAGTTGAGAGCGGCGTTTTAGTCGTCGCTAAGGGAATGACGAGGGGGGAAGGGGGAAGAGGAGGGGAGGGGAGGGTGGTAAAGTTCTCTCCACGGTGGCTAGAACGTAATATTCTCTCCGTGCCGGATTTATGCCGCAGTGCCGGCTCACAGAGGGGTGGATTGGGTTAGACGTGGTAATAAGAGTGAGGGGGTTCGAGTGGCAGTAGGGAAGCCGAGTGACGGGCAGACGAACGTAGAGAGAGAAAGAGAGAAAGAGAGAGAGAGAGAGAGAGAGGGAGAGTGAAGAGGAGGAGGATGGATAGTGCGGCGGTCGTGATGGTGGTGGTAGCGTGAACAGCCCCTCGACTGCACCGCGAGGATTGGCCGTAGATCATAAACGCTCGTTTTGTTGCGTTGTTAGCAGATGTCTGATGGGAGTAAGCGAGTTGGCGCAGAGGGGTGGAAGCGCGGCAACAGAGACCCGGTCCGAGCGGACCGCATAAAGGATGCCTCCTAATTAACGGACCATCCCGCACTGCAAGTTTCGGGAGTGTTCATTTTTTATTTTTTATTTTTTATTTTTTTCTCGCATTCGTTCTCCCGTATTGTTGTTATAGATTTCAAGCGTCGAGCGCGAAGTGTGCTTATGAGCGTAGGTTATAATTTCGAGCAGGGTAGAAACGTAGAATGTGTCGGTGGGTAATGATTTATTGGTGATTCGTGAGGCAAGATCATGTTTTTCGCGAAATTTAGAACTTTTTCGGGAGAGAGAGGATTTTTTCTGTTAATTTGAGAATTTTCACGCCGACCATGATCGCAGAGACTATTTGCAAATTGCAACGAATAAGTTCCTTATTTGTTCTCTTCTACAATAATATTAACATGTGATCTGAAAGATGTCTGGGGGAAAAAATTCGGTCAGAAGGTCATTGCGATTCATTACGTACGCACTTCCCATAACATTAAAACTTCTGGAAAAGTATAATGCCCAGTCGGCCTAGTCGGATAACGAGCGGAATGCAGGTTATACCCACGCAAGGTATGCAAATTGGCGAGCATGAAAGCAAGTGATACGGAACCATGAATGTCAACTACTTTACGACTTTGAACTTTTCGAATTACGTATGCTAATTTAAAGCTGCGTGACGATTAAAAACCGCTTCAGCGGCACGGTGATTAATAAATTTTTTCTTAAGTAACCGAGCCCCACGCGCGATCTTAATAAAATCGTGCCAAATCAATTTCAAATAATTCCTGCATAAAACGATGTCGTCGAAAAATATACAGCGAGTAACGGAAAAATAGTTCGACTCGCATCACCTCGTCTCATCATATCTTTATTCCTCCTCTTATCCTAATCACAAAGCACGCTCGTACACGATACGACATCGACGTTTTACCCGCAAGGACGCGTAATCCTTCGCCAATGTGCGTCGCAGGCGTTCGCGGAAAAAAATTACTGTTCCTCGGCAATGGTCGTCGAGCGAGCGAGCTGCAACGGCTTCGCGGTAAAATCGATCGACAGATCATTCTGGATCATTATGAGCGCATTGAGGAGCGAGCCACCGGGAGAACTCCCCGTGGGAATCTAATTCCGACCAGGTATAACCGACGGCCAGGCGGAATGCATTGGTACCACGCGAGGTATGCAAATTAGCGACTAAACACTGTTGACGCAGAACTGCCATTGATATCAAGGACCACGGGCTGCCTAACCTTGTCTAAACCGAAGTCCCGTCCCGGATTTAGTTTACGCCGGGGCTGGTCGATTGTTTGCTCGTAGTTTCGGAATGGATGCTTCGCGGATGCGATTTGTGTGATTTCGACAATTTCCATCGGAAATGAATTTGCACTCGCCGCGCATTAGGCTGCATACCGCGTGCGCAGCCGCACGTACATACCTGCCGTAGCAAAAGTTGCGACACATTTCATCCGATTTTTCCGCTAGCGCACGCTGCCTCGTATGTGTCTTTAGAAAATGACAAGTCCTTGGCCTGACGTATGTATTTGTATACGTAGGTATACCAAGCGAGAGTGACCGTCTTGGCGTGCGACACGCGGGGAGGAGCGTGTAGTTGGACGTTGTCATTGGTATATACATAGGTAGTAGAGGAGCTAGTCTCGAATGTGCGTCAAAGGCAAGCGTGCAGCGTGTTTCCGCGAATTCGACATCCGCAGGGGCGGACCGTGAACTTTGGGGGCCCTGGGCTAATATTGTTCGAGGGCCTATCTAATTAATCAACATGACCGCGATTTTCTCACAAAAAAATTGGTATCTCCGGGGCCCTGGGCTGCAGGTCATAAAACCCATGCCTAATCCCGCCCCTGCATCCGTGTTCTTGATATAAGGATATCGGAGGTCATAATTGGCGTCCAGTTTACGTGCATTCGAATATGGCGCATAATAGCAAGATGCCGAGGTCAAAGCGTTGTTCAATATTCTTATCTAATCACTTTTATATCAAAAAATTCAACAGCGAAGCAGGAATATAGAGTAAGAAAGTATAAGTGTCGACAGGTTTCGAATTATGCGTTAACAGTGAGCAGAGGCTAGGTTCGAAATTGATTCAGCACCGTCTTCGGTTGCTTTACATACGCAATTTGTGAGCAGGGCACAGTAGGGGTTGAGAAAAGCACAACTCATTAGTGTCATAATGACAAGCCCAACCGTGAATCGATGGGAAGCCGTCCTGAGTTTGTACAGTACCGAAGAAACATGGTTGGCTTGGACAATCGCTGCAGATTGTGTAGCCCGAACGGCCTCAACCGAGAGTACATAGTCTGTCATTATCGTGCATGTACCTTAACCCAAACGGGATGCGGCTGGAGAGTTGCGCCATAGGGAAATGTTCCGACGTGCACGTCGAAGCTTGTCTCGAAACATTTATCGTTACGACCATGACGATGCATAGGGTGAACGGAAATTACGAGGGCGGAAAAGAATGCAGGGGCGCGAGGACAATACGTGCGATATCTCGGTATAAAACCGTCGGGTAGAGTGTCAGGAAATCGTTGCTCGACCGACGTGACAGTGAGCACGTACGATACAAATCAGACGTCTTGTTTTATCACTTAATTGAAGTTCGTTGAAATGCACGGTTCCGCACCACGGTGTCGGGGGAAAAATATGAAGTAAAGACAGTTTCTTATTTATAATTCGATGTGATGATAGTAATAATAAACCTGTCGCGTTTCCTGTTACTGTTTTCAGCGACATTGACGTCGGCGTCAGCTAATTTTACGCAGCACGTTGAACAAAAAAAAAAAATAAAATAAAAATAATTATACATGTCGAATATAGAACCTTCTCATTTTGTGAATTTGGTTAAAAATCAGATCTCCGAAACTTCGCGCGGCTAATTCAATCCATTATCCGCGGAATATGGTGTGACCCTGAAAACGATGAAAAGGAGTGATGCCGGAAGCGCTTTGTCCGGAGTTTCGAAAGAGTCGGGATTCCTTCGCGCACTCGCCGATCGAAGAACTCGCGGGGATGAGCTCGATAATCCCCGGACTATCACGAGACGAGCGAAAGAGTATGAAAGACAGGCGAGGCTGAAAAAGACCCGGAAACGGTGTAGGTGGGAGTGGATAAAAGCCGGCGAGGCAATAAATCGACGAGCGCCTTTAATGCGCTTTTATCCTCGCGGAACCGTTGAAATTTATTAACAAAGATTCGCCGACAGAGGAAACACACTGTCGGCCGTCGAACGTCGAGTTTAAACACTTCGACGGCTTATTTCGTCAAGAGCGAAGACTTCTTCAGAAATGTAAAGAGCGCACGAATGAGGTACGGACTGGGGCGGATAGGCAAGTAGATGAAGTGAATGAGAAAGTAGGAAGAAAGGAATGAAAGAAAGAGAGAGAAAGAGAGAGAGAGAGAGAGTGAGATAGAGGGAGCGGGGACTGAAGATACACGAGCAGACGGACCACTGAGTTTAAGACACTACGAGAGGAGGGCAACGGTTTTGAAGCGAAGAAAGATCTCGGTTTCCTGCGGGATCTCGTTATTCCCACACCCATAGTCCGTCCGAGAGATTACCCAGTTAATCCCGCATGGCCGACGACAGGAGAGATGAAATCAAACGACAGCGTTAATGCCGCTTTTATCGTCCTGCGGATCCGTAGAAATTTATCAAAAAGGTCTCATCCGGCTGTGCATTCAGGACCGACATCCAACGCGGCCTCCTTACTGCAACGTAATAAAAAGAAGTCGTCTTCGGCGATCGTCGACACGGGAACATACTTCTACGTGATCAGATGTCTATTCGTGCATAATTGCATAACATCGTTCGTGTTGATTGGTCGCTGGAAAAATATACTCGCGAAACGTAGCGGTAGTCGAGCAAACAAGTATCGAAGTTTCGTAGGCATTTGTCGATCCGCTGGTATCGAATGTATTCGATGATAGTAAATCGACGATGTAAGTATTGTAAGTAATACGAAATACCTACTCTTTCATAATGATCGGCACGTATGCGTGCGCGCCAGATGTAGTTCTTACTTCCTTTTATGCACTGCTCCTTTTACAGTCAGGCAGTATAAAGCCGGATAAACAAAAATAACGAGATAAAAAAATAATGGTAACTGAGTGACGTTGCCTGCTAGTGCATAAATTGAGAAGTTTATAAGAAGCTTATTCTCGGTACAGCCAACCGACCAAAAGTTCGAGGACATTTCTTTTTCTCAAATTACACCAGGAGAACCTATACTAAAAGACCTTTTGTTTATTTTCGTTTTCCTTCAATAACGCACGAGTTGTTTTTCGCGGAATATTAAGAATTGATTAAAAAGCGAGAGGAACAGTTTCATAACGATGATATAATACCTAAAAAGGCAAAGAAAAAAAAAAATTAATTGCAACGACGTCGTTATGGAAATAAATCAGATACGGAATGTTATTCAATTACGAATATCCAATTACGACTGCAGCGAATCGTTGCAATATTGATATTCTGCGATATACCTGTCGACTTGTTGACTTTAAATTTGGACATGGCACACAAGAGCTAGTTGTCGCAACTCCTGAACCATGCGTAAAAAGAAAAACGGTTCGAAACGAATGCCGCGGAACTTGGTTGGAGCTCTCGGAACATGTAAAATATTTTACTTCCATTTTACCATTCGATATGGAAAAACAACGTTGACCGTCTCATCTCCTTTACATCTCCTCTACATCTCCTCTCATCAAAATTCTGTCGATACCAGATTATGTCGCCCTTGATACCGTTCCACTTTCATCTGAAACATTTTCTCGCATCATCAATCATTTCGTGAGAAAATCGGCCGGATCGATTGAAACGCGACACCCCGTACGTCAACAAATTTCCTCAATGATAGCCAGCCGAATCGGTGCTGCAATTTTCAAAGCGTGTCGCTCTCTCCGCATACCTACAGTTGTTCGTCGCATTTGCGTCTGTGAAAATATTGCCCTTCGACATTTTCACCTCCGACGTTCTCGACGTTTTCCATTAATTCTCGAATACGTCCCCTATTCCATATAGGCTGAATTTACCGAGGCAATGAGAGAACTGTTCGGAATCGCGTTAAAACCAGATTTACGTATTTTCGACTGTAGTATATGTATTAAGGCGCGAGCGAGACAATCGACGGTGGTCGATGGTGGACGACAGGCGGCGCGAGAGGCGCGAGCGATGAGCGAGTCGCATGTGAGCCTCGAGCGGACACGGGAGTACAGACGGAATAAAGTAGAGAGGTTAAGTGCTCGGACCACGTGGCGTACATCTTATTAGCGAGAACCCATACCCTACGAGGGTGATACTTATTACATTTGGCGACGAGGATTAAAGAATACGAGAAGAATGGCCCGCCTAGAAAACGTGCTACCAATATTTAATCCGTGTGATGAGGAAGGCAATACACACACGAGGTGGAAGCGGTGGCTCAGGGCGTTCGAGCTGTTCATTACAGCTAGTAACGTTACAGGAACCGACAGAAAGAAGGCAATGCTGCTACACTACGGCGGCCTAGAGGTACAAGACATATTTTATACGCTGCCGAACGCGGATAATGTTGTGGAAGGAGAGGACGGGTATAAAAAAGCGGTAGATGCCCTTACGGCGCATTTCCAGCCCAAGCGGAACATGGCCTACGAAAGGCACGTGTTTCGACAAATAAAACAGGGGGACAGCGAAACAATGGGCCAGTACGTGACGAGGCTAAGGCAACAGGCGAAAAATTGTGAATTCCATGCGGAGGAGATAGAAATTTGTGGACAAGTTATTGAAAAATGTACGTCAAACGAACTGCGACGCCGGCTTCTAGAGAAGGGGGAGGCGAAGTTGAATGACGTCATGGAGATTGCGCGAACGATCGAGGCGATCGAAATTCAGGCAAAAGGGTTAGAAGGGCAAACGGTGGCAGCGACGCGCAGTACAAACAAAGGAAGGGAACAGGAAGAGACCGGGCAGGGAGTATTGAGGAGAAAAGAGACGCAGTGCTTCCGATGCGGATATTCGGGGCACACATACAAAGACGAGAGGTGTCCGGCCAGACTGAAGATGTGCAACGCATGTGGGAAAAGAGGCCACTTTGCTACGGTGTGTAAATCGCGGGTTGCGGAGAGTGGCGATAGGAGAAGAGAAGCACCGCAAGGCAGGATAAGGGTGAGAGGACTGGACGAGGACCCGGAGGAGCCGGAGGAGAGGACATCAGAGTACGCGTTCGGATTGCAGACAGGGTATAGAGTTAACGCGGTGCAAGAAGGTACCTGTGTCAAAGTGGAAATTGGGGGGCTTCCTTTAAATATGTTAATAGACTCGGGCGCCCAGTGCAATATAATAGATGAGGACACATGGAAGTGGTGCAAGGACAGAGGGATAAATTGTGAGACGCAAAGACATGTTGACAAGGACATATATCCGTATGGTCACGATACGGCGTTAACGTTGTTGGGCCAGTTTAGGTGCGCCGTGGAAGCAGGAGGTAGGAAGGCACGAGCGAAATTTGTGGTGCTGAAGGGTAAAGGTAGACCCATTTTGGGGTACGAGACAGCGACGGCCCTGGGGATTTTAAAAATTGGATTAGGAATAAATGAGGTACAGTGGGAACAGAACGATAGCGGAAACTGTACCCTCTCGGGTATAGGGAAACTAAAAGATTTTAAGTTAATGTTACCTATCGATAGGTCGCATCCACCAGTTGCCCAGCCGGTAAGGAGGCTGCCTTTTAAGCTGCGGGATCAGATTAACCGGCAGATAAAGGACCTATTATGTCAGGATATTATAGAAACAGTGGAAGGTCCGACTGCATGGGTTTCACCAGTGGTACCGGTGAGGAAGAAAAACGGTGAGGTTAGGTTGTGCGTTGACATGCGGAGGGCGAACGAGGCGATCGCGCGGGAAAGGTACCCATTACCGGTGATAGAAGAGATTTTAGACACGGCTCGTGGATGCGAATGGTTCAGTACATTAGATATTAAATCGGCGTACCACCAGATCGAACTGGATGAAGGATGCAGAGACATCACAACGTTTGTAACGGAAGCGGGATTGTTTCGGTATAAGCGACTAATGTTCGGTATAAACTGTGCGCCAGAAATGTTCCAAAGAATTATGAGGTCGATACTAGCCGGGTGTGAAGGTGTGCTGAACTTTATAGACGATATTATAGTGTGTGGGAGAACGAAAGAAGAGCATGACAAAAGATTAGAGGAAGTATGCAGAATTCTAAATGAAAAAGGACTAACATTGAATAAGGAAAAGTGTGTTTTTGGAAAAAAGGAAATTGTATTTTTCGGGTTTCGGATATCGGGGAAAGGTTATCAACCACTAGAGTCAAAAGTGGAAGCGATCGGAAAGTTCCGCACACCTAAAACGGCTGAGGAAGTGCGCAGTTTCTTGGGACTCGTTAATTTTTGCGCAGCATTTATTTTAAATCTGGCAACCATAAGCGAACCATTGCGGCGATTGACAAGGAAGAATGTTAATTTTGTATGGGGCGCAGAACAAGAGGGTGCGTTTCGAATATTAAAAGAGAAATTGGCAAAGGCAGAAACACTCGGCATATTCAACGTCCATGCGAGAACGAGGGTAATAGCCGACGCAAGCCCTGTGGGCTTAGGGTGTGTACTAACACAAATGGATGAAAAACAGCGATGGCGAGTGATTAGTTACGCGAGCAGGAGTTTGTCAGACTGCGAAAGACGATACTCGCAAACGGAAAAGGAGGCGTTAGCGTTGGTGTTTGCGTGCGAGCGGTTTTACAATTGGTTGTACGGTACCGAATTCGAGTTAGTGACAGATCATAAGGCGTTAGAGTGTATATTTACCCCAAGGTCGAAGCCGAACGCAAGAATTGAAAGGTGGGTCCTACGCTTGCAATCGTTCAAATATAGAGTTATTTATGAGAAAGGCAGTTTAAATATAGCGGATGCGTTATCACGGTTAAGCATTAGCATGATAGAGGAGGTCGTAAACGATAGGGATAGGGAATACATTGCATGGCTAGTGGAACAGGCAACACCATGCGCGCTAACAACGGAAGAGATAAATGTCGAGTCAGGGAAAGATAGAATGTTAAGCCAGGTTAGGGAAGCATTGAAGACGGGTAATTGGGCAGATTTAAAAAACTCACGATTTACTATATTAAAGGACGAGTTGTGTTTGGAGGACAATATAGTTTTGAGGG
Source organism: Priocnemis perturbator (assembly GCA_963942575.1). Classification (NCBI taxonomy): domain Eukaryota; kingdom Metazoa; phylum Arthropoda; class Insecta; order Hymenoptera; family Pompilidae; genus Priocnemis; species Priocnemis perturbator. Next base: position 14,355,845 of record OZ012644.1, on the reverse strand, counting down.
GTATGCGAATAGTCATCCCGGAGGCATTAAAGAAAAGAACGCTAAGCTTAGCGCACGAGGGTCATCCTGGCATCGTAGCCATGAAGCACAGACTGAGAAGTAAGGTATGGTGGGAGGGGATTGATAAAGACGCAGAAAGAACGGTAAGGTCGTGTAAGGGTTGTCAGTTGGTACAGGGAACCGTAGCACCAGAACCGTTGAAACCGAATCCGCTACCGCAGGGACCATGGGAGGTGGTTGCAATGGATTTAATGGGACCTCTTCCTACAGGGGAGAGCATACTGGTAATCGTGGATTATTATAGCCGGTATTTTGAAACGGTGATACTGACAAACACGAGTGCGAACGTCATAAGGCGACATCTAATGGAAACGTTTGCGAGATTCGGACTCCCAAAAGTAATCGTATGCGACAACGGACGCCAATTTACGGAGGAAAGACTGGAAACATGGTTAAGGGAAAGCGGCGTAAAGGTGGCGCACACCGCACCATACTGGCCTCAGGCGAACGGTGAGGTAGAGAGGCAGAATAGGAGTATCTTAAAAAGATTGAGAATAGCGCACGCGGAGGGAAAAAACTGGAGGGAGGAATTACTCACGTTTTTGCTAATGTACCGGTCAACAGCACACACGGTAACGGGCGTTTCACCAGCGGAATTGATGTTTGGCCGAAAGATAAGAACGAAATTACCGGAGTTAGGGAAAGGGAAATTCGTTGAGGAGGAAGTAAGGGAGAGAGACGCGTGGAGGAAACAGAAGGGAAAGGAATACTATGATAAGAGGAATCATACAAAAGAAAGCGAGATCAAACTGGGCGATAGGGTACTTATTAAGGAACCAAAGAGAAACAAACTCAGTACAAATTTTGGCACGAGGGAGTTTACGGTCTCTGAACGAAAAGGAAATACGGTAACGGTAGAGTCAAAAGGAGAGAAAAAGTACAAAAGGAATTTAACGGAGGTACGCAAAATCGTAGATATTGACGAAGAGGGGGGGGGACTAGGAGCAGAGGACGCGGGGCGGCAGGATGAGCCTGCGGAGAGTCAAATCGAAAGGGAAAGAGTAAATGATTCAGGAAGGCCGAGGCGAAATAGGAAGGTTCCGGAACGGTACGGCGAGTACAGGGTGCATAGATTAAGTAAACTTAAGTCGTCCGGGGGGCGCGTAAGCTGAGGGAAATAAAGATATATATATATAGATATGTATGTAGTTATAAGAAAAGTATAGGGTTAGTTATAAGGAAGGGAGAGGATGTAGTATATGTATTAAGGCGCGAGCGAGACAATCGACGGTGGTCGATGGTGGACGACAGGCGGCGCGAGAGGCGCGAGCGATGAGCGAGTCGCATGTGAGCCTCGAGCGGACACGGGAGTACAGACGGAATAAAGTAGAGAGGTTAAGTGCTCGGACCACGTGGCGTACATCTTATTAGCGAGAACCCATACCCTACGAGGGTGATACTTATTACATCGACGATCGACGATCATCGCAAAAGATTATTTCCTCAATAACCGGGCCGTGAAGTAGCGCGCGCGTGTAGGTGCGCCATGCAGAACATACATGCAGGGCGATAGAGATCGATCGAACTGCCTTTCTTGACTCCACTTTTATATCCGTGTGCCGTCCGGATTTATCGCTGTGAAATTCCGTCGGCAAAGTTCTCATTGGAGGGACGTTCATTCGCTTAACACTCGACGCGTCATGAGGCAGCAAGATTGTTTACGTTTATTGGGTGCTTACCTACTTTGCCACACGTGCAGACACACGTGCACGTGCATACGTGTGTGCACAGGTGTGACCGTGTAGGCTGGCCGTGTGTAAACGATAGTTTCGCACACCTCGCTGTTGCGTCGGACTTTCCTCGTGGAATTCGCAGTGAATTAGGATAAAAAGGGGCGATAGATGGGCGAATGAAACTTTGGACACCGGTGTTTTTCGGAATTTTCGCCTGGAGTTTCACGGAAGTGCCGTCCTATTATAAATCGGCTGAGACGAGCTGATAGGAATATGAGTTTATTTAAACAACAACCGTGAGATAGATGTCGCTGATAACCGAGACGTTGACGTGACATTAAACAAAATGCATAGCAAAAATAACACGTAAAATCTGTGAATTTTGAAAATATACGAAGAAGAAGTGAGGACAGAAAAATTTGTTTTAATTCTGTGATAAATTCTGTATGTCTGAGATGATGATGTAGAAGATGTCTTCGTCAGACATTCCACGTTAACTTTGCATAAACAGTGACAAGACTCTTCCACGTAAATTGCAGACATCTATACGTCAGTATTACTTTCCTCACCCACCCTCACCACCATTCCTCGCTCGCACCAATATCTTCAGAAAAGGATAATAACTTCGGTCGATGGTGTGCGCACACGTGTCGGAAAAACTTTCACCCGGCCACGTGCGTGTGCCGAAGCAGCGGCGATGTTTGTCCGTCACCTTTACTTCCCGTGAAACCGTTCGCTCGCATTTATACCCCCCGATACTCGTGTCATAAGCAGCTTTACTCAACTAGAGAAAGCTTACGCGGCGGCGTTTCACGGAGGAACAAGATAGCTCACGATTATTAGACGCTCCTCAGTCTTTATACGTATTATGTTGTGCATATCCCTGGCTCCGTGCATGGATCAAACATGCCCCATTCATGGGAGCGTGTTTGTACGCGCACACAGAAGTTCGCCCACATCGGTGTGGTTATATGCGGCCTCAATGGCTATTCAGTTTACTTGGTCATTGTCTTCCATCGGTGTATAGAGGGAGTTTAGCGAAGAGATTTACGGTAAAAGGGGTGTGGCTTACGATTGATCGTGAGAATGCGCCAGGTGCGGAATTACGAGCTAAGGGCGTCACCTCCGATCTACACATCATTCCCCTCCTACGCCTTCCGTCTCTTTCTTTCGCGATGAAGATCGCCCTCCGCCGCCATCTAGCTAACGAACGAACGGCAATTAACGCGGGTCGCTAAGGACTCGTAGCGTTTTATCCGGCGCGACAGATATACGTTTTCACTTTATTGTGTGGTTTCGAGTAAAACGTTGTCCGATGGTATGATAATTTAGTGGACTGTTTGGTACGGTTAATCGTTGCATTTTTTTCGAACGAATTTTTTGTGTCGGTTCGTTCGAATAACTTAGGAGCGTAACGATTTGAGTAGTATTCAGCGGCAGGTTGTGGGAAGTGATTGGCTTCTGTACTCCGTGGCCAGATTTTTGGAGGGGTTCTGCTTGCGATGGTCGTATTTTCGTATCTACACACACGCTTATCATTACCTCTTACAGACTTACAACAATTATGCAAATTGTATACATCGAATAACGAATGAAAGTTTATCCAGATACATTCTTATGCGAAGTTATCGTTTGGTATTTGTCAGCGGTAACGCATTCTATCGAACATATCGAATATTTAGTTAGTGAGCATCAAGCAGTCTCTTCTATCAAATGCCGTTGAAACTTTAGGTCGCCGCTCGCCAGACGAGACGAAATAAGTGTCCGTATGCAGGGTTAATATTGACTTGCTAAGAAGAACGATTCTGTCTTGACCAACGTTGACTATATGGCCTGCCAAAGTTCCCGTCTTCGCCTGATTCCGAAAGTGCTCGCATTTGAGAAGCATTGTCACGTTAAAAATGATATCTGCCGTTGGTGTCAGCGCTGCTCATTGGGAAAACTATTATTATTATAGCGAGGATACGAATGCCTGGTGCAAGCTTTTTCGCGATGGAAGCAGTTATCGAGTTGTACGATCGACGGTACTAAGTAGAACCTGTGGTTCGGTGAATGGGCCCCAAAGGAGCAAAACCACGGTATCGCGATACTACGATGTACCAATCTGCTAGATATTACGTAATTGTCGTACTAGGGCTTACATGCGTGCGCTGGGCAATCCAACGTTTAGTAGGAGTTACCTTTCCGGCATCCATGAATAATGACACTATCTTCCATTCAACAGGCCATACACATCAATCTTTCCAAGTTACGACGTCGCATTTGTCGGCGCCTAAAACGTACGAATTATATTCTCTGCGCGAAATCAAATATTTCGTCAACTGATGACTTGACTTATGTGCATGGCTGCTTCAGGCTGTGCGTGGTTGACGGAGAGATCGTTGTCGTAATAGGAAATAGGACGTGCGATTTTATTACTGCAATATTTGCGGCTGGCTAGTTGTAAGGCAGTCGAGGAAGAAGAGGACTGTTCATCAGAATAGGAGGCGTCTTTCCGAACGACAACATTCGTAACTCGATAATCGTCAGATTACAATAAAAATAATGTCACTGTCTTCGCGGGGTACATTTTCCAATATTCGAAGGGGTGTTGCATCATCTCAAGTTGTCTTCTATTATAGAACGTACTTTCGATAACTTTTTTCCCATTTCTCTTATCAACGCAGTGCGAAACTATTTTCGAAAGTTCGTCGACAGAAAAGTAATCAAAATCGAAAAAAAGCAGTGCGGTTTTCTCTCATCGTTTTCACGACTCTCGTCGAAAATGTGAAGTCAAAATAATTCTTTCCTTGCGAGAGCAAAGTGACATACTGCCTGCGACAATGCCATCAGAGAAATATGCTAACGCAAAAACAGGCTCCATGGACCGTATCAGCAGTCAAGCAAAAAGTACAGGTCCGTACTTGAATAATTCCGTATGACGTGTCATCATCTTCCTGTGGCTCTCTAAATGATTTGCCGTAGTAACAAACAATTCAATGGGCATCCTGGTGCATTCAGCATCGGCATCTCGTGACTTGGCATCGCGCCAAAGCCATTAAACCCATCTTATTGTCTTTTTGCTCTATCCCGCTGTGGCGCACTTTTGTTTGATCGCGCGATAACAATGGGCAGGTGGAAAATAATGAGTAGCGTCGCCTAACCCAGACCTATCCAGATGGAAGTGCTCCACTGTCAACTCCTAGGACGATAAGATCAGTCATGGTCCAATTTAAGGATTCGAGGATTAGGCTGAACAAATTCCGCAGTCTGACTATTGCGTACTTTAATCGACAAAGCGTTCCGTGCGAATGCCATAGGTATTGCATTTCAGGTTGAAAGGAACTAATATAACTCGGAATATAGGTACTATGATCAATCGTCATGCACTCAAATTACGGCGTGATATGCGATGTTGACGGAGTTAAATTGGACGGTCTTTGTGGGTGTTCTTGCTAGATAAATACTTGTTATGAGCAAAAGAGACGGAAATCCAATGTCTCTGTCGTTGCTTCATCTCTCGGCATTTTACGTATGAAAATAGAACGTATTATGGATTAAAATTACCTGGTACATATGCTGCTCATTTATCAAAGCTACGTTACGACGTTATAATTGCTATGTGGGGATAAACTACCATGACGATTGCAGTTTAAGGTACCCATTAGTCGTATTCATTTACATAGACATTTTCATTGCCAGTAGAACCTCTTCACTTCTGTTTTCGTACGTTACTTAATTTAGAAATGATTGCGTTTAAGTATTTCTCCCAGAGTTGACGTTTTATACCATTCCAGCGGTCATGCAAAATATTTCTTTATGGTACCAGCATCCCGATTTTACGCGATGTAGTCTGTCATCTGTATATCGATATATCGAAACTCTATAAGCCGATCTATAGTCAGTATCAGACGTGCCTCCTTTACGTATCGGACTATATAGTTGTGCCAAGCGAGAGTGACCCTCTTTGGCGGTTACATGCGGAGATCTTGGTTTCCCTAGATGGAACGAATTATATACTGATATCAAAATATTTTATACTTATTTTAATTTAATATAACTGAAGGCAAATCGCCATTTTTAGTCTGTACTAACTTAAACTTTTGTGTCACTTTAATCGGCATGCCGGTGCCCAAGCGGGCTACCCTCGCTTGGCATGCCTATGCAGGTGTGATATTTAGTGACATTTGAAGATTATCCCCTAAGCACTTTACTTATCTCTATTGCTAATTCCTTAAAGCATATCAAACAGCGATCGAGTTGCGAAATATTACCGATTATTAATTTTCTGTTTCAGACAAAGCACCCTCGGAGGCATCCTTTAGAGGGACTGAGTATCTCACGATAGATCTCAGCAAGGGAGACCCGGTGCTAAGCACACAAGAATCTATAAGCCTTCAGTTTAAGACGAGACAACCTAATGGACTCCTTTTTTATTCCGGTAAGTCGAAAATCTTTGATGCTACAGTATTTCAATATCAAGGATGAATCGCGTAATGAGCAGAACAAAAAAGAATTGAAATCATATCGACGTTTCTAATAAATCGACGTCAACAAAAAAAACATTTTTCATATGATAGGAACAATAGAACTTATAAGCGGGCAAAATATAGCTTTACAAAGATCAGTCATTCGTGAATCATCCTACATTTGAAAATTTGAGAGGAAGCAAATTATTATACCCAAGTGCTGAACCTGCAAATCTGACACCTCGGTAGTTCTAGCGTGATGCAGATGACGATATAAAATTCTGGCTACAGGTAAATCTGAACAAAAAAATTGGACAAAAATAGAAGAAGCTCTCTATTACGGGTACGAAAAGTGGTACTGGCGTCGAAAGCGCGTAAATGTGGGTAGGGCTTATCTTGAGAACAAATGAGCAACCAGGGGCTAGTACTGCAGGGGTTGTAGGGGCAGTGAGGGCAGCAAAGTAGAACGAGCATCGCATGTGTTACGGCACTGCGGACCACGGATCTTTGAAATATATATTATATACACATACATATGCAGCTGAGCCTGCAGCTGCAACTCCCTCCTTCTCGTAACTTTCGGCACTGCGCTGCAATGTACTCGATATATCGTAGTTTCGATACTGCTTGCAATTGTCTTTACTCCACACTTTACTCTAATTATATTTGGAAGCGTCGTTAGACTTTTAATCAATATTCATATTTGCACGCATTTATAATTTTCTCGACTGATGTAGATTGCTTCGTAGCGCAAAATTAAAGGCTCGACCGATAGAATGGCTGCTGTTCGTATTACAAAGCCTCTAAAGAACAAGTATATATAGGTACCGTTGGTAATGAATCTGGTGTATGTAAAAAATTCTGAAAGAGTTGATTTTTTATTTATATTACATCGTAAATCGATGCAGCATGAAAAGAGCGAAGCGTAGTTCCTGCCGATGCCTGACTTTTCTTATGCATCTCGATCTAATTATAGATTTAATTAAAACGCGTTGCATCCTTAAGAACACTTGATAAAGAGGACTTTATTTCGCTGTACGTTTTGAGGATAAACTTTGTTCACCTCTCTGCATCTATTCAATTAAGGAAGGCATTAATGTAGAAGCACAGCGTACATTTTCGGTAGGATACCGAATCCTGTAAACCAGCATTGTACGGTTTGCCTGCAGTAGACAGAGGCCATATCTTTTCCGGGACCGCAGTTTACGGTACTTTTTTAGAGCCTCTTTTACTTTTGCAACTCCCTTTACTAGTGCCTTCAACCGTTTCTACCGGAAATTGATCCAAGGTCCTGATTGTCAATCTGAACTCACTCGAGCGTTCCGTTTACAAAGAGAACGAATATGGTAAATTCGCGTACGCATTACATTCGCTGCCGGACGTAATGGGGAACTTATGTTCAAACTCCGTCACGTGGGCAACACAGTTTGAGGTTGTACACGTTCCCGCTAATTATTTATTTGGAATTTAAAATTAGCCCTGATGCACATATCTTCCCTTCTTCGCTTTTCAACTATTTTCTGCGCCAACATAATTCTTTCCATATACATTCCCCATATTCACATAATACAATCTAAAATAAATGTTCTCCTACTCTGCAAATTACCCACGTACAATCCTATCAATATTCCTCCCCACACCCCGAACACAGACAATTTTCCTCCGACCACCATAACGAAAACGACACGAACACGCAATCGCTACGGCCCGCAAAAACATCATACGTCAAAGCACAATTGTAAGCACACCGCAATCGTAACGAAGTGCGCGGCCAATTTTAGCTAATTCCGGAAACGTTCTCTCACACGCGTCGTTTCCCACACCATTCAGCACTTCGTTTCCGAAGAACGCGCGAGGCGTTATCCTGCCGTCTCGGTGTCCGAGATACTCACCTAGCGTTATATAAACAGATAGAAATACGTAGCAGACGGTGGTATAAAACGTCGAATCAGCCGGAAGCGGGTAAGCGCGATCCGAGTAAAGTAGAAGGAACATTGGTTTCTGGGGGTTGGGGGTTGGGGGGTGGGGGGGGAAAGTCGGATGGGGAATAATAGGTTAGAGAGATACGGGGTAAGGACGATACACGCGTAATACACTTAGGCGTATGCAAATGTGGTCCTGGTAGCAGACCAGCAATTAAGTCCGAAGTACCGTCTGCATCTTTTATATGCTCTGACCCGAGGACCGCAGAATAATTAGTATGCGGTCACGCCATGGTTTAAAAGCGGCTGCCGCGATATTCGACCGTTGATGCTAACCGTTGATACTAACCGGCGACAGGAGTTGTTCTTGCTAGCTTTATTGTCAGACGTGCCCCGTCGCGCTACGCTTCGTAGTCGACTGTGCGCGGACTGGGGACGTGAGAGATTGAGAGTGCCTCTCGAGAGTCGCGGGGACTAGTGGATTGGGTGTGAAAGAGAGAGCACGGGGTGATGGGATATCGGTTGGGCTCAAATTTTGAGGGACGATTTGAGGGCAGAGATGAAGGGACACGTGTGTCGGCGAATTTCTCGGAAAGGTGTTGGTGGTTGAAACATTTTTATTGAAGATGGACTGATTTTTCGTCCACCGAAAGCCGTTTCTAATGCGTAGAAGCGTGCGTATACGTATAAGTAAGATGTATAGATTGTCGAGAAGCGTCGATTTTAGGGTGCGAATTTCTTTCGTCTCAATCGCATACACATTGCGCTAGCGTTGGTTTCGCTAGACTCACGGTTCACAGTGATGTAAGATTCGTGAATGTCAGTAGAGAAACGTAGGAACACGAACGATCAAGAAGGACAGATGTTATCACGGTGCTATTTTGAAATTACAGGCGAGGGCGACGATTATCTGACGATATCTTTAAGGGACGGCGGTGCTGCAGTTGGCATGACGCTGGCCAAAGGAAGACTGGATCTTCACATAAAACCAGCGAGGGTACGATTCGATGATAATCAGTGGCACAAGATCATCGTCCACAGAAAAGTTCAGGAGGTAATTAACTTTTCGTCTAGCTGCCGCTTTCGGCGTCGTGGCACCGGCAGTAATTAAACGAGATAGCGAGCACTCGGAGTCGTCTTACCATGTTTTTTGTCCAAATCTTCTCGCGAGTCGTGCGTTAAACCACGTTAAAAGTAGTATCATTGCTCTATTCATTTAAAAGAAACACGGCCTAAGTTACCACCAAATCTTCATTTTAGCACATTAGTTTGTTTTCCTCGTCTACATCCAAATCTGTCGATTTCCGTGTTCTGAGTCTCATATTTCTTTGTTTGAAGTGGATATTTTTTTTTTTTGCTCTAGTCCACCACAATTAATCAATGTTAAATTACGTGCGCGTGCACGTATGGAGTGCATTCGATGAAGGTGTTCCAATTTGCCGATTCATTCAACACGGCAAAACAGTGCGATAACGCGAACTTTCTCGGTTTTCCTCGTTTTCCATACTGTCGATGCATTGGATTTCTTTCTGCGAAGCCGTTTCTTTCGACATTATTCGCCGACGAAACGGGAAGCGGAAAGAGTATATTCGTATAAAGACGCAACTGTCGACGCAACCGTATGCAATGCTATTACTGTACCGACGGCAGACAACACACGCGGTCGTCGCTATATGTAATTGTGCGTTATGCTTTGAACGCGTCTTTGTTCGCGCCAGAAATGTCCGCCTTACGAAGCGTCGGCGTGCATTAAATAAAAAGATCATGATCAAAAAAGATCTGATAGAAGAACCTCAGAGCTTGTCTGCTACGGCGAGGATAAGAGAATAATTTTGGTCGAAGCGATTAATTACTAAAAAAAACACGCCTATTCACTTTTTTCGCTCGCGCACTAGGCACATCGCATAATTCGCGTATAGTTCGCCATTCGTCGCTACATCGTTTGCTCACTCCCTGCGCTTCTTAAATTGATCCTGCACCGGCCCGTAGACCCGAAGCATAATAGGCGACCAGAAAGAGCCGTTCGCGAGCAAAACTATTCTTCCGCTGCTCCTCATTATTCATTCATCGAGCATCGAAGCGTTATAAATCGGGGGCAGTGCGTCCATCTCTTCCTCAGATAAATTAGTTCCCAATTAGCTTCGTATCGGTGAAATCTCCGATTCAGTAATGAAAAACGATTCGCAGAGTGTCTGGTGAAAATTATCGGACAACTGACCATCGCATGACATAGAAAACAACCGGCAAGCACGTGACAGATCGATCCGTACGGAATAAGACTGTCATGTTGTCGGCGCGGCCGGGCTATTATTGTTAAAACGAAACGCACCGACCGAACGACTGCGATGGGCAGAATCGTTAGTGCCGTCGGCGTACAATGCCGCTCGTCGCATATCACGTACTCGGCTAGTTAGCATAATTATTTACGCATTGTTCTCACGAGCTTCGCGATGCAGTTGAAATTCGACGATGTAGACCCCCTCCCAGGTATCTCAACTTTTTCTAACCATCTAAACGGTCCGTTCTCATTTACGCATTTTATATTGATCGAGTCCCATCTAATGCCGCAACATATCGCTGACGTTCGTACTGCGTGCCGGCGATCACAATAATTCCCGATAAACGAATTATCTTTCGCGCATACGCGCTGCTGGTTTGCTTTGGCAGCGGCGTCCTGACGTGCGGCACGGAATAAATAATGAATCTCTGTAAACATTTTTACCGACCGTCGTGTAATAACGGATCGGTGCCGCCGCGAGTGACATTAATTCGCCGATTGCGCCGACTAATTGACAGAATGTATCAACGAGTGTCGCGTCGGCTTCGCTGACAACTCAAATTATCCCATTAAACATGGATTACCTTTGACAAGGATAGGAGTCTAAACATGCGTGTGACGCACTCTGTGCTCGCCGAAGCAACGTGGCAAAACGTGCAACGACGTCTATGCGCGTCGGAACACCTAACGTAATTAGATAAACAGCGCGTAATAGAAAGGTTCGGTGTTATAGAAAAACTGGGCAGCATTGTACTTGCGTAAATCGATCACTTTAGAAACGACGAACACGGTTTCTCAATGTCTCTTTCTTACTTTCTTGATATTAACCGTGTTCGCAACTGCTTTTCATTTTTTTTGACACGTGGTCCTAGTGATTCGGTGTTTGTCCGTACAGTTGCTTAATTGAAATAATTTCCTTGAAACAGTGCGTCTCTGTTGTCAATCGTTTATGTGGAACGTATGAGAGAGAATTATTAAGACGTGTAAGTTAGGCTAACCGGCACTGTACAATTGATAGTCAGAGAGACGGCTGAATTGGTCTCGCTAACGTGGCCGCAGCAGAATAATATGAAACAAAGAACAATGTAGAATAATTCATCAGCTAGGGGGGGAGGGGGTAAAACTTTTCCGACACAATGTACTTCCCTGACAAATAACTTTGCAAATTAGCTTAGAAAGTGACGAAATTCGTTAAAAAGGAAGTGCTCGCCGTCCTCCAACAAATTCCCAACATTCGCTTCTGCCCTAACAGCATTCCCGGGGCCACGTTTGCCGCTGGGACGCACGTCGAACTTAATAAAAGTGAAACTTGTCAATAACTCGTCCATTGACCCACACCGGACATTGTTCAACGCTTCGCATTCTCCCAAAGCTCGAACGTTTCATCAGAACAGTTTCATGGGGGCAGCAGTTGAGTCCAACAAGCTTTTACTTTTTCAATGTCTTCCGAAATTCGTTGAGAGATTCTTACAGATTTTCATGCTCCAACCGCGAATCTGAAGCCCGTTCTTTTCAACTTTAACACGTTGAACGCCCAAAATGTTTCGAAAATATGTGTAACGAAATCGTTGTTAGTCGTGTCAAGTGTCAAGTAAAGCGTTGCGAAAAATCACTTTTCTTAAACTTTTTTTTTAAACCAAGCTTAAATTGAAGATCTTTAAAAAATTACAATTTTTTTCTTATAAATGAACTTGAGTCTAGAACTCAAGTTATTAACAATTAAAGTTCAGCGTTTTCTTCATCTGAAGCAATGGCAAGGACCACACAAAACGGTTTTTTGACAATAACTCGAAAACATTCGAGAAACATTTTAGAAAAAAAAAAAGACTTTCTACCGTATAGTCCAGGAGAAAAAAAAATGGTGAATATAAAATTGTAAATTGAGTGCTTGTATTCAGGCTGAACTGCGGTACAAACGCAGTATGCAACATTGCTAAGTATACTACTGTGCAGTGTGCACATATGTATATGGAACGTGTGCATGGATTGAATCAGGGCCGTGAAAAATTTCTGACGCAATTGAAAACAAATAATAAAACGCTTCGGGAGTTTTCAAAACAATATTTCCGTGTTGTATAGAATACTAATTCAGAGTTTGATTCATTTGCAAGCATTATTGGGAAATATTTAACGAAGAAAAGTAATTTTGTTTCGAACACGTTCAAGCCCATTTTTGATACGGCACCCAGCGCTAGTAATACCTTTTCCAGGGTCCCGTGCGACAAGTCTGTTCGTCGCCCAGATCTGGGTGACGTGTCGTTCAATATGTTAAACAACAATTGTCGTATTCCGTGTAATGCGAGGGTTAATCCGGTACCGCCTGGCAGCTTTTGCTGGCCGACAAATCGCGCAGAATCCTCTACTGCAATTTGTATACCGTATAAAATGCGACGTTTGATCTTTGATCGAGAGCAGGCTAAAAAGCATGGCTCACTGCGAATGCGATAGCAGCGGGGAAGGCGAGCGTCGATCGTATTGTAGGTGAAACAAAGCGACGCTTTATGGAAAGTGGGCGTCTACTTCAAGACGATCGGAAAACGTTATGACCGACCGTGAGAGTGTCGGCTCGCTTCTCGTTGGATTTCGCGGACCGGAAATGCAATACGCAGTGTCGCGTGACGCGCCTGCGAATCGATGAAATTGGTACCGGGAAGGAGAGTTGAAATTATGGAAACAATATCGGATTGGCGTTGCGCCTTTGATTCGCTCCGGTGACAGCTTATATTTCTCTCGCTCTCCGTCTCCCTTTTTCTCATTCCGCTCCTGCTTCTTCTTCTTCTTCTTCTTCTTCCTCTCCACCAACCCCATTTTCATCGTTCTCTGTCGCACAAGCATGCGCCAGCTTTCTTCTTCCTCCCATCGCATTTCCGACCTTCTTAATATCCCTGTCCCCTATCCCCCCCGTTTCAAATCGAATTCGTCTCCACTTGCCGTTTCTACGGAAATCGTTCTTCTTCTGGCCCGCTTTATATCGTCGCAAGACGGGAGAGCCGTGATTCGAATAATTCCATCGACCGACTCTTTTTTTCTTGTTCGTTAAAAAAGTCATATTATTACTCGTTATATACTTATCGCAGCTCATGTGAAGTTGCATAATTTTGAATGACGCGTAACGATCGGTAGACGTGCGTTCAATCAGGTCCGCGCGTGTCATCGTCAGATGGAGCTCGACTCGCCGTGCGAAAACCATTGCATATTCTGCCGAATCAATTATATCGCGCAGACACCACTTACGAATGCACAATGCCGTTTTTCCGCACCGACACCGACCGAAGTATCAACACTATACGTATTTTTTGTTTTAATCCGACGCAGACGTCGTTCCGATTGGATTATTTATGTCGAGGCGCGTATACAGTATACACCCGGCAAAGCGTTCGGACGGTTTTCGCGCAACGACGAATACGTTTCCCTCGAGCAGTGCCGCCGTGATTATTTCGCGAAATCTGATGCCGAAGCGATCAAGCGCTCCCAGCCTGCACATCGTCCGGCCATTATTAATAATCCCACGTTCTTATGAGCTGTCACGTCCGAACGGGCGGCGCTCACTACAAAAGTCGGGGCATAAGTATCGATTAAAAAGAGGCGGTTGACTGCATTCAGGCGTGCGTGCCACACGCGAAAATCATGCGCCACTTTTCCATTGCACAGCTACGTGGGTCACTATTAACAAACGTATTACCGGGAAGCCCGGAAATGGTTCGCCACTTCTGTGAATGCGAACATGATGCCTTAAGCCGTGCCGCTCGCCTGGTCGGCTCATAAAGTGAAAAAGTTCGCGCCGCGCGGCTGGGCAAGTGGCGGGGGGGTGTGTTCGAAGGTGATGCGGTGAAATGCGACGCTGTTAAGCAATCCGATTCAATCGAGCGAAGGCCGAGGGCGAAATGAATGGCCGCGACAGGCGAGCAGGTCGTGATAGGGAAGGAAACGGATCGGGGAGGAAAAATTCTTCCCTCTCGCCCGTGTCCCGAGTCGACTGGCGCGGCATTGAAAAAACGCGCGCGGCGAATTGCTCGTGTAAGGCTCACTAACAACGGCCGTCGCTCGTTCAATCTACCTCTGTCGGGCGCAGGGCAGCCGTTCCGCGGAATGAAATCCGCAGGAGGCGTTGCCGCGCAAGAAACTTCGCTTCGAATGTTGCTCGGGCAACTTAAAAAGCTGCCAGACAAAACGTGTGGGCGGTATGGGGGAAGTTATGCGCGAGGCGTTTAATTAAAAGGTAAAAGATCGCGAGATTATTCCGGCCGCGTCGATTGTTGCGCGTCGGACTCGGTGTTATTCGATGGAGAGTGAGGTGAGGCGTGAGCGAAATTTGACGATGTGGTTGATGGACTTTTATGAGTCGACGTTTTAAATGTAATTGGATTCACTTGCGAACACCGGTCAAAATGACTGGTTTGACATTTTGCTATTGTGAAGGCTCGTGTTTAAGTCATCTTACTTTCTGCAGTTTTGTCGGGCTTTCGTTAAAACGTGTGTCTCATCTATGTATAAGAGTTTAGTAGAATTTCAGAATGAAAGATGGCTTAAAAATTCACCTTTATTACGACAAAATGTCAGATCAGTCATTCGACTGGATAGTGTTAAATCCTTGCGTTGAACGTGCGAGAATGTTCTGTCGACTGAGAAGTCAGAAATTCATATAACCTAGAACGTAACAACGAGATGTATGACATAATGGCAAGTAAATTTTCTTTAGTAAACGGGAAGAAGTCGTCCTCTACTGTAACAATATAGGAGCAATAAAATTCAGAGAACATTCGGCGTACAAAATGCTGTGGCCTCTTGAGGATTGAATAGGCGACCTTGACTGTCACTTCAACAAACGAAATAGTATTTGTAACATTCACGAAGTTTATACCGAGTGCCAGCCACACGAGATGTCTACAGAGTATTTCGAACAAGACCGATTAATAATCGATCGACTCTTGAGTGAGAATATTGAAAATCCAATAGAATCAATCAGCCTGATACGTACGTCCTCGTTTGCGACACCTGCGGACATCATTCGTTTTCCGTTAAATGCATCTTACTTCTCATTCGCACGCCCACGTTTCAGCCATCCAATCCAGCCATTTTATTGCAGCTAATAAAGTTTTTAATTTCGTGAAACACACGGTAGATTGAATGAAACAAATACGAGCCGAGAGACGAGAATATTGAGTTCGTTTTAATTGCATACTCTTTCGCATTATGTTTCACGTATAAGTGTATGTCTTAATTTCCTATACACGAGAGATGTTGGATTAACAGCTGCTTTGTTATAGCATTCGAGTTTAATAGGAAATTGTTCTTTCTGAGATCCGTATTGAATGTCGATGAGATCTAAGTACAGGAAAAAAATGTCGTCCGTTCCTTAAAATAGTCGTCTCGAAATCATTGTAGAAACGGGACTATTTTAGACGATGCCACTTTATAAATGTAATCAACCGACTTCTACTGACAGTGGGATTTTCATTATGCGAAGGACCATTAATCGATTGGTCGGACTATAAATTTGATCCACTACCCTAGACGGTGACATTATTGGTGAACATAAATAGCGCTCTCCTCGATAAAAGCGCCGAGGATAATCATGCCGCGGAGCGATCGAAGAAAAATTATTCTTACGTAAAGTCACGCGACGCGGTCGGTCTGTATAAGATTCGCATCGATCTCGTGAGAGCACACAGACATCACCGTGCACTTTCCCCAAACGCCGCCTTCCCAGCCTGCGCTTTCGACGACCTTTACTTCGCACTTTTGACTTTACCAACGGAACGACGAAACATGCTGACAGGTGCGATCGAAGCGACACTGACAATTGTACAGACGACGTCGCGTAAAGAACAAATAATTTCTACTGTTTAAAAAACCAGAGTGGAAAAAAAAGCTTGTCTTCCACCAGCTGTGCGCGTGCGACGAAATGATTCGCGGAACGTCGCTCCGTAGAATTTATTCTCGCCGCGCGAACGAGGCACGACGGAACTTCGTAAGCTTGACGAAGAAATTCGTTCGTAGCCGCGATACTCCGCGAGGCGTGCGCTTCTCTGTTCGCCGAGCGAACGGCGATGCTCAAGAGTGCATGGCAGCCGGAATCCTTCCTTCGGCTCGCCCGGCAAAAGATTTTCGAGAAGTCATCGCGTGCGCCGCCGACGAAGATGTTTGAACGTGAGAGTCGAGTAGTAGGTACTTTCCAGCTCCCCGTCCTCCGACCCACGCCTCCTTTCCCTGCCGTTCTCTCAACATTTGTCTCTAAACGTATTTACTCGAACGTGACGAGCGGGAGAGCGATTGCGAAGAAACGAAGAAAATCAAAAAAGTGAGACTCGGTGGAAGTGCCGTCCTATTAACGATTCGACGGAGACACGGAGCGTTCCGTCTGGATGACCGACAACAGTGGTATGCATCGGCGAGCTTTATCCCGCGACAGCGATTACAGCCGCTTCCTACTGGGACAGTGCGGTTCGAACGACTTCCGGTCGGTCGCGACATAGTTTTCGAGGCGGCATTCTTTTCTCGTTTCTTTTTTCTCTTATAATTATATGTGTAGATGAAACGGAGTTGTTTCGCAGAGTTTCGGATCGTCGAGCCGGTTGCGCCTGAACATGTCTGACACTCGCTTCGATGTCCATCGGATCCCGTCGACAGAAGCGTACGATTGTCCGGCGGTCGGAGTGACGTTGTAGGGATTTTTTTTTCTCGGTCGAACATCACCATCCCTGCTGCCGGCAAATGTCGGCCAGTTTCGGTCGGACGTGTTTCGCACGATATGGTCGGAACGAGAAATCGGAAAGGCTCGTTAGAGTAGCGTAATCGTTAGGATTCGCAGTTGTTGAAAGCATCCACTCGACAGTCATTGACGTGTGCGCCGACACGTCTCTTTTGCGAATTAATTCCCTCTCTGTCCTCCCTTCGCGCGCCCTCGCATTCTAATCCCGTGCTTTGTTTTTCGTGTCAAGCAGAGCTCCTTCTCTTAATCGCGTGTTTATTCCGGAGACTGAAGGTGGCGCTTGGCGCATGAAAAGATGCGTCCCGGTGGATCGGCAGGAACGTGAGAACCATCCGAAATATGTACGGTTTCCGATGAAAAAGCTGACTCTGCAAAAGATTCTCAGCTATGTACTCTCGGAGTCTCCTAAGATGAGTTCTCATTGAACCCTCGCGTCGCCTTCTCAATACACTCGCGGGCGGGCTGCCCGCGGGCTGTATTCTTTGAAGCGCACGTAAGAGCGTTATTCTTACGCTGCTGGGACAAAGTGACACACCGATTCGACACGCTTATATGCTCGCGCCACCGGATTCACAGCGTTAGTCCTGAATACGTGTCCCGACAGCTGGTGAATATCGTACCTGCGATGCGAGCTAAAACGGTCGATGCAGTTTATCTCAAATAGCGACATGCCAAGGCCGACGAAAGAAGAAGCGTAAGAGAGGCACATTAAGCTTAAAATGTGACCCGCGCGCACGATTCTGCAAGTAAGAACAGGAGAGCGGGCAAGGATAAAAAGAAGGGAAAATAGGGTGTCTAGACAGCCCCACCGTGGCTGCGCCCTGCTTATATTTTATTCGTTTGAGCAGGGAGGGGGGTGGCGGGCGAGTGCAATGAAGAAATGAAAAAAAGAAAGAGGCTGTAATGGTACAATCCGCATATGTGCCATTAATTATACATTATTAAAGTGTGTAATTGAGCCTTGGTTATTAGTTATTCAAAGGAAAATATGTGCTCTCTTCTTGGTCGAAAGCGGAACTGTTTTATTAATTATAAAATGAGTCCGAGTGTACAATTTTTGACTGAGATCGTAATATGTGTAATTAGGTGGAATGCAAAATTTTCATTTGAACCACTTTTATAACCACGAGTAAAAATCACGCATCAAAGCCGTTGCACACTATTGCCTATTTATTTTCACTCATAAGCTTCGCTTGCGATAGGACACTCAACAAATTAAACTCAAAAAATAATGTTGACTTCTAACGTTCCACTGAATTTTCCCACTAAATTCCGCCGTTTCTTTAGACTCGTTTAAAGAAGCCGAAAACGCACATTATATGTGCAGCATCTTCGCGTGCCACCAATCACAGCGTCCCGCGCCGCAAGTGCTATTTTACGAGAAAATTGATCATCAGTCCATGACGATCGACGGCGGGCCCAACTTTTGCACGATCCTGACGATCAGTGCACGGAATTCCTGCGATCGCTTCCGTGAAGGTGGGCTTCACCGAGTAAACCTATAGGCTTGAGCACGTCCGTCAGACAGGAGTAAATCCGAGGCCAATTAGGCAGATAACCGATCAGAGGTAAACAATAGGGATGCCAACCTGACCTGCCGAGGTATTAACCTGACGTGGTACTAGGCAGAATTTCTGTGTCCATACAGGATACTCGGTTAAACCTGGTGAAGAGGTCTAACGTTGTGTATTGACGTTTAACGTGGGATTTGAGTGTGCCCTATGGCATGCAATTTAGTAGATTGTCTCGTCGATAGCGCATGACGTTTTTATCGGCCCCGATGCATGAAGCCTGCACCGGTGATTGTTTTAGCACCGACGATCAGCAGGGAATTCGGAAGGTGTGATTTGTAAAGCGAGTCGCCCATTTATTGTCAGCGCCATGAGGATATGTCGCTATACCTTCCAATGAATTTGGAAATTGACGGCGACAATGGTTACGGATTGTTTCCATTAATTGGCATTACGGTGTAAACGGTAATGGCGTGCGACGGCATTCGGTCGAAGGTTCTGAAAAATGTCTAATCGATCCTGTAGATTCGATTGCGAATGTTTTTTACAGCCGAAAGTGGCTTTTTTGGGGGGGAGTTTGCTGGGACGAGGTTCGAACGGTTGACGATGTGTGGGCAGGAGTAGTTTGGTAAACTGCATCGGCGGTTATGGGGTGATGGAATTCGATGGAACGTAGGGAAAGTGAGAAATTAAATTTGTTTCGACGATTTTTTTTTTTTACTCATTTTTTTGATAAACCATTTTCAGGATAACCGGTGCCACGCGTTCAAACTGTATTCGCCGAAACGTTAAGAGAATTAGGGGATATTCGTCAGAGTGTAACTTGTAAGTGATGAGTTTTGTTTTAATGGCAGTTTAAAAGCATTCTGTCTTCGGGTGTCTCTTACGGTCGAACTGGCTGACAGAATTCTGATTGGATAAGTCATTAAATGTTATTTGACACGCGGAACGACTCGGTACGTTCAATTTGATTGAAATATCAGATTCGGATCCTCCATAATGGCCAATGCTGATACCGCGCCTGACCGTCAATGTTGTCTGCTGCGTAATGTTCGATTCTTGACGAGCTATTGAAATTCTGTGATTACAATCCCCTGTTCATTGCTGTATAATTAAAACGTTATGTGCGCGAAGAGATTGGAAGGACTGTTTCGCAAATATCGATTCAAACATGTTTCATCGGAGAATTATGACATTGACATAGAAGTTTGCCGATGTTCTCGGCCACCTTCTTAACCAAGAACTTATGGCTTCTTTTCGAAATTTCGAAATCATAAGACCGTAGAATTTCTTCGGACACCATTAAATCGCGTATGAATATTGTATGCACGTAAATACCTCTCCCGTGTCCGACAGCTTTGTGCTGCCGGGTAACTATTCTCCCGGGCCGATCTACATTGTTCCGAAAAAATACGTTACGTGATGCATTGAGGAAAACAGGAATATCGTAAAAGCGTCGGTTCATTACCTTCACAAAAATATGAGACATCAATAATACGGGCGGCATTCCGGCGTTGTATTAAAGTTCGAGTCGTCGAGCAGCTAGTTAACGACCCTAACAGACGATACCTTGGCGAGGAAGAAAAGGGTGGCGCTCGCAGCGAAAAAGAATGTAAATCATACGTAATTGACACCTTCGTTAACAGCATTGCCAGTTTGTTATCCTTTCGACAAATGGCGCGGAACGGAAAAGCGGAACCCGGTCTTCTGAATAATGCGCTCTTTCCAAATAAAAAGCCCATTTCGCCCGTCGACTCGTGTCGCCCCGATTTCGAAATCATTCGATTCGTCGTACGCGCCTGCGACGTGCACGCAATGAAGGATGTCAGCTTTTCGTGCCGCGACGCCGTTTCCGATTGCTAAATTTTTAGATGGCATAAATGACACAAAAGCGTTGCCCCGCTAGACCGACGACCGTTCCGAACACTTTGCAAGTCGCCTCGCGGCAAGCAAAACAGCAGAGCCGTAATTAATTGCAGGAGCTTTTAAATCCGCAAGTCGAGAGCGGAGAATTCCATCATGCGCATGTCGCAAGGATCATTTTACAGCTGTTCCCGCTAACTAAGACGAGGGATTAATTAAAACGCCAAATTGCCTTTTGTACGACACAATTATATCTTCCAGCGCTATATCGTCTGGCATTGTGGCAGAGCGCGGGCGCGCGCGCCGGAAACCACGCTGACTTCGTAAATTTGCAATTTACGTTCCCGCGGTTGTGTGAGATCTTATTAGCAATTCCCTTTGATCTCGCCGGGGCCGAACGCGTGGGAAAAAGGGCAGCGACGAAAAAAGGGCGCGGCGGGATGCCCCTTCTGACGAAACCGAATACGCGCGTAGGTTGACTCGAAAATTAAATGTCGCAGGGGTAGGAGATTATTTCGTTGGGAAGAAAGACGAGCGCCGGAGACGGTCGCAGCGCGCAAACGCGTAATGACGGATTGACTGGTACGAAATATATTCGAAGCTAATTTCCGAGCTGGACGCACGTATTCGTTCACGAAACTGCCGCCAAAGCGGGCAGTGTCCCTTTTGCAACGATCGTCTCTAGTAAATACTTCCAGACACATACATATGTTAATACTAGCGTTTTGTAAATAGTCTGCTAATTCCCCTTTTCTTCTTCCTTTCTGTTCAATTTCGAGTCTCGCTGATATCACTGAAAATACGATAATCCACAGATGAGCAATCGCTATAACAAAACGTTCATCCCACCAGCCGGACCGTCCGGTACTTACAGTCTCAATCTATCCACAACTAGCTACGCGTAACAAACTCGAGAAAAAAAAAGGAAAGAACCAAACGACTAAATGAGGAATTCATATGAAGGAGGTGAGCCGGCGACGACGGAGACAGAGAAATGCGAGAGACGATAGAGCGTTGCCGGTTGCCGAAGGAAGTTTAAGTTTTTGCCAAGCTTCCGAGGAATACGTAAACCGCGCCCCGCCGTTTCGCTCCCTGCAGACAAGACGGAGATAACACGTTTTGCCGGTCGCGAAAGTTCCTATGATAATCGCGGCGAAACTTTTTCCGCGTTCTTTTGCATGAACTCAGCGCGATCGGCTCCGGGAAGTTCGAGCTCGGCTGCCGGCATCGTCGTAGGGGACGGCTTTTGAATTTCAATCGAAGGTATTTCGTCCTCCATCGACTCCCGGGTGTGCGAAGCTGACGCGAGCCGTGCACGCGCGCACACCTCCGCTTCGGGATCAATTATTGATTCGCCGGCGCGCATGTATATTGCGCGCACCGCTGATACTGACTCTAGGTTCGAGTCGTTATCAATTATTTATACGCACGTCGATGCCACGACGACGCTCGATTCACTGATCGCGCCGTTCTGTCTTCTGTTTCAGATATCGTCCATCACCAGCTTCTGCAGGGTGAGTACCGAATCAGCGGCAGCTCGACTTGTACGTCGCGAGTCGCCGGCGAATGATCGATCGATCGCGGTAATGACGAAAGAAGATCTGACCTAAATAGACGCGGCATATGCTTAATAACGACGCGCGGTGGGATAGTTTTTCTTTAGTCGGGTTATTAGACAACTTTTTCGAAATAATGCAACGAGCCAGAGTAAAGAGTCGTTCGGTGTGTATTCAATTAAATTGGCATTATGTGACTGTCGTTAAATTACACGTTTCGCAGATGTTGGGGGATGGTTAAAGGTAACAAATACCGCCTCGGGAGTGATTCCGAACAGTGGAAAATGATAAACTGT
Organism: Priocnemis perturbator; assembly: GCA_963942575.1. Classification (NCBI taxonomy): domain Eukaryota; kingdom Metazoa; phylum Arthropoda; class Insecta; order Hymenoptera; family Pompilidae; genus Priocnemis; species Priocnemis perturbator. The sequence goes on along the minus strand of OZ012644.1, from coordinate 14,333,526 downwards.
GGTCGACGTCACATGCCTGCCGAGTGTAACGACATGCCACGGTTCATTTCCCGAAGTTTGATCACGAAGCGAGACGTTCTCCTTGCTATAAGTCAAATCAGACTCCGTCGTCCACAACTCAAGTCGACGTCTTAAATTGAATTTTACATTAATCTTCCATTCGCCGACACGTCACTCAGCCTCCTCGTCCGCAAAGAACGTTAACGTCCAACTATCGGTACCGATCTTTCGACTTATCCCGCGTTGGCTAAACAAGCGTCAGTTTCGAAAGCGGCGAAGAGACGTTGCGGCGCTTTTCGGCTCGCTTATGTGGATGGCTGATGTTGGCCCAGTTTTTGCGTTGCATCTATTGTACTGTATTGAGTACGGCATGCAGCAGGCACGGTACGTTTGCTTCGCTACCGAGGACCGTCGGTACATACTAACGAACCTGCACCGCAGTAAATGCGTGTGCCCATACTATGCGGAAAGCAGGGAGTAAGAGAGAGAGAGAGAGAGAGAGAGAGAGTGAGAGAGACAGAGATAGGCGGGTGTGAGCAAGAGAGAAGGAGAGGGAAATTAATGAAACAAGTAAGCTGCACTCCGCCATACACCCCGCCCACCTCAGCGTAATTTACATCGTCCGCAGACCCATATGTTTTCTTCTCCCTCTTGCCTGCGCTTCACTCCTAGCCAACATTACCGCTTCCTCTCTTTCCACCTTGTCAACCGCCCTGCGTTCACATTCCTACCATTCGCCGGCGCTAATTCGTATTCAGAAATCCGCCTCCGAAGTTAGACAATAAGACTCGCGGCATTGTCGACGCATTCGGAAATTTAATATATCCGCTTCCAATCGCGCTCAACGAAAGGAGCCCCAACCTACGTATACGTATGGGGGAAACTAACCGACTTTGCAGCGCTTCGCTATAATTTTCTCCCCGAACGGTTAATGGAAAATGCTAGAAAGGAAGGCGAGTGCGAGCGATGCAGGGCGTTCGGTTAGGCGACGGGCACTTGCAACGAGGTTCGCGAAATATTGTTAGCTAAGGGCAAGTAAAGGGAAATCAAAGTCTTCGCGTACGGTCGGATTCAGAAAATCGATTTTGTAAATCGAACCAGAGAGTTGTAGAGATTATTCTATATCTAATCAAAAATAGTATTTCTTGTATAATAATAAATATTGTTGCTCGAATAAGGGTTGATAAAAATGAATGTCGATTAGATGAATGATGTGAAGAATTTCGCGGATGAGGTAAACATTAAAAAAAATTATGGCCGCCGTCTTTAGATAGGTGATCCAAGCTAGAATCCGCTCTAAAATTGCTTTGTTTTCCTTGCACACTTTATCTATTTATCATATTTTGGTAACCACGAGTAAACGAAAAATTCGACCTATTACACAATTTTTAATATCAAATGTCAAGTGTTAAGTTATCAGAAATATCCTCTGTGTGCGGATATAACATTATGGGACAACGATTTTATAGAATGTGTAACGCGTACAAGTATTGCGATCGCGAAAATCAATATTCATAATACACAACAAATGCCTGCTACTGTGCTCCAATTTGTTTACGCATTAATAATTACAACGTGTTTATCTCGATAATTGGGCTCATCCGAATTATCATATCATATTTGCATTTTCGTGCGGCATATCCTTTTGCATCTTTCCTGACAAAAGTGGCATTGAAAGTGCAATTAATATAATTTTAATCAATCCCAATTCCGTTTGTATTGCCGTGCAAATGAGAATTACACGCGCCGCGCTGCAGCTAGATGCATTATCGCGTTGACTGATAAAGTTTATCTGACAATACACGGGGCCATAAATGTACTACATGTGCTTTTGTGCCGAATGTTCTTTCTATGCTGAAATATAAACAACAGGAGCGGCAACAGCTCCAGTGACATTGTCAGCCGTATCGGAATGCAAATAAAAAGCGTGTAAAGAATAAAAGGTATCTGCCCACATTTTGACGATACCGTGAAATGTTCTGTCACGCGTAAATGCACTCGGAAACTCATTGCAAACAATTTCGGACCGTTGATGCGAGCCCACGCCTACTCACACGCCCCCATATTCGCACGGTGTGATTTCGTTCATTTTATAATGAATAATAACATTACTTGAACACATGCGAAATGTGCCAATGTAGGTGCCTTTAAGGCACTTACACATGTCTACACGCGTATGTAGAGTAGTACAGCAAGGTTAACGAACGCGATAAATAATGACGTCGAGAATTTAAATTGGCGTTTGAAACTGTTCCCTCTTCGTTGTCAGACAAGACACGCAGAAGCTTGGTAAATTGAGGGAAATATTCGCAATAGGGAAGACATTGAACAAAGGATACGTTAATATGTTCTGAGAAGGAGTGATCTCGTGGCCGATCGTTTCCAATAAAATTGTGCCAAAAATGTAATTAAAATGCGTACTTCAACGAGTCTTTCGAGTAAAATGCGTCAAAATTTTTGTAATTATTGTCGAATCCATGAGAAACGCAGGTACGGTACGAAACGTTATAATGCATTTTTCTGTCATGACAAATCTCTTCAAAATTAATTATCAATTATACAAAATGTATAGACAGCTCTCTCGATGACGATTGAAAATGATATGCGTCTATCGTACCATACCAGACAATTTCCACCCCGTAAAAGAAAAATCCATTTGTTCCAGCTCACAATTCGAGCCGAATAAAAAGATAGGTCGTTAGTAAAGAGAACGTACAAGAAAGCAAAAATCGAGTCGTATATGAGTGAGCGGATGCGACATTTAACAATGCTCACAATTCTCAATGCAACTCACGGTCCTGCAATGATTACCGTGCGACTAGTTTGAAAAATATTGATGCCAATAGCATATAAGGCCGGATACGTCGACGACAGTTCAATTTCCTGTCCTTGCAGGAATCTTGCTGATATAACTTCCAGGCCTGAACAAAGAGGACGGTCTCGAAGACTAGAGAGCGACATGCCTTTAATTGTACTCTCTGCTCGTGATGGTAGAACGCATACCAGCCAGCGGAACATTGCCTGTCATAGTGCGCAGATTTTATCAATTTCCGTGCCACATCCGTTTAAGATATCAACGCTTCTCCCTTGTAACATCAAAGAAGTAGCACGGGTTATCTTCGTCGGCCGTTATATGCATCTTTGATACGATTTTCCGCTTTTAGATTGGAACGGTGTTGAACAAAAGCTTATTCGGATAACGGATGCAACGGTGGGATAACGAGTAATATTTTGTTCGAAGAGAGATTTATTTGAATACGAATTTATCCGGAAAAACATTCACTTGTTATTCGATGTATGGACGTGCATTTGTACCTTGTTTGTTTAGAATCGTCAATTCCTTGTGAAAATACGGTTATGTAAGATAAATAAAGAAAACTGTGTTTACATACTCACTTATCAAAAGATAAGACAGTTCGAACGATACGAAGATTCGAACGGTGAAAAGGAGACGAGAACGAGTCGAATTCAAAATTGAAAGAAAACACACGGTTGCACTGAAAAAGAAAACACTTGATCTGTTACGAGTTGCTTGCACAATACCAGTACAATTAGTATACGAAACTTTTCATTGAACCATTTACAATCGATCTTTACAAGGTTCATTGACAATAAACTTCAGAGCTCCAATTACTTGCGAATTAAGAAAGGAAACCCAGAATGTACGCGTGGCATCGTTACTTTCACAATTGACGCTTACGATGAATGCAATAATTCTTCCAATTCGCCAAGATCGGAGTCTATGTCGACCGGAAAGGCGTGGGCTTCGATCAGACAGTCTCGAATGAATTTACGAGATTGAAGCTCGCAGGACCATCGACGCGCGTGTCGATTTGAAATGGCCATCGAACCGGAACAGACTGCACTTCGCTCCGCCGTTTAAAGAGTCCTTGTGGGACGTACCTTTCCCTGATTTTCCTTCGGCAACGCAAGACGCAGGAGCCGGCCCGGCCTCGCCGAGGCAAGTTCCATCCGCGATCTTTGCAACTTCGGAATCTATTTGTTCGCGAAGAAACGCCGGAGATAATGCTACGGGAATTATGAAGTAGATTGTTCAACAGAAATCCGGAAGAGCGTGGAGCTCCATCGCCGACGACTGGGCATACGAAGAAGCGTGCGGGACTGGTGAGAGTTCGGCGGACAGGAAATGATAGACGAAGAGAGAGGGGGAGAGACAGAAATGAAGAGGCAAAGGAAAGTATGTATATAGAAACTGATGGAGGAGGAGAGGAAAGAGCCACCTAATTACGAGTCCACCAAGAGTAGACTGTGGCGCGGAAGGATCCTTCCGAGAGCAGAAGAGCGACGAGGTAGTTCGGCAACATTCTTGGCCGTTCACAATCCTGCGCTCTCCTCACCCATGCCCTGAGAGTTGCGCAGTGAGACTGAAAAAGGAGCGCGATAACCAGGAGATAACGACTATCGACGCCAACGCTAATGTCATAATGGCGCCGCATTTCCACCTTAAATTTCTCGCTCCGCCCAAAGAGCCGCTTGTCTAAATGTAAAACCTTATTATGCCAGGTCGCCCGTGAACATCCGCATCGCCGCGATGAAAACTTTACGAAGTTGTTCGTCATGACAAGAATCTCTCCAGAGCTACGGCGGAAGATCACGATGAGATGAGCCTAGTCGCTTACCACGTGATACGTAATCGTTGTTTGATGGCGAAATTCGGAGGTACGGAAAAGGTGGGCTTGAAATCTGTAGACACAGTGTCTAGCACAGTGCTCGACGGATGAGAGTGAGAATAATGAGAACTTTCCCCGACATCCCAGTTGAAACGGTAGAAGACATTAGACATACTTGAGTATGTAAATAGTATGAGCTGTAACTGTGGAGCTATGGGCTCAACTTCGTTTTAGAGAGTGCAATTTTTTTGGGCGTTGTATTTTTTCTTGGATAGAGCATCGAAACAAATTTTTCATATAACTTTTTTTTAGCAAATGACTCCTTAAAAAGTTACGAATTTATTTGTGAAACATACGAAATTAACACTGGGTACTGTATTTTCCAGCACACGTAATGTTGGAGATTGAGGTATTACTCGATTGATTGTTTGTTTTGTTTCTGACGACCGCTGACGCTGAGCCTTCTGTGTTATTATTTGAAAGCAAATAAAGTGACGCCTGTACTTTCAGCTGAAGTCATTTGCCACAATGAGGAGATTTTGATACATTTTTTCGCGCCGAAGGCGCGTCAAACGTTGCACTCGGACGCTAGCGCATTTAAAAGCAAATAAAGTGACGCCTGTACTTTCAACTGGAGTCATTTTACGGGGAAACGAAACGAAATTATAACAATAGTTGACGAATAACTCCGAAACGAAGGTAGACCCCATATTGCATGTATCCGAAAATGTCGTTCAGAATATGGAATTAAACGTATCGTATGTTTCACAAATAAATTCCTAACTTTTTAAGAAGTCATCTCCTAAAAACAAGTTATATGGAAAACTTGTTGACTTTTCGATGTTGTATCCAAACAAAACCAAAAAAAAAAAAAGCGCCCAAAAAAATTACACTTTCTAAAACGAAGCCTTACCGAGCCATGTTCAATTGCTCTCACGGAAGAACAACATGATCCAGGTCGCCTTCGCCTGCACGCACCACTATACAAAACTAGCTTGATAATATATATAGATTACAAGCATCGACGTTCTCCCGTAGGATTACGCGTCTCCGACGATTTATTCGGGCGGTGGGAGCAAAAATCGGAGAGAAAGAGTGGCCATCTTAGGTTGAAATCTCTGGAAGCGGCGGTGTCTTCCCTGTAACCGACCCGCCCGCTAACTTCTCAGACAACTACGACGGCGTTTTTCGCCGTAGTAGCGCGGCCGGGTCGGATTAATTGGCTTAATTAAAAAGTTCTACGCTAGTTTCGCCCTCACCGCGGCCGGGATTATATGGCCGCGAACGACGTTAAGCCGGCATTACGGTTGACGCTCTCACCACGGAGCCGCGGGAGCTTCGGCGCGATTAACCGAGCCGATTGCGGCTGCGATTAATTTTGCCCGCTGCCGTCTGTGAATAACGAGCGGCGCTGCCGAACGGGAACACTCGTTTCTCTGGCGAATTAAATATCTTCCCCGGTCATCGCCGACGACTGATCCGTTCGCTGGCTCGTCTGGGACTCGAGGCACACGGCGCTGTGTTGGGCGCAATTTTCGGAAGCTTCCGCGCGAGGCCACTGATCGTGAGATTCGTGAAATCGTGAGTGGCGGTCGCCGATGCGGCACTTCATGCTTCCCACTCGGAGGTAGTGTGTCAGGAATAGGCAGTGACCCTGGTCAAATTCTGCTGGCACGGCTGGCAGGTTTATTGGAAGAAATTGATACGGTTCGTTGTTGTAAATATATAATACGTGCGAGGAGGTATAATGTTTATATCAGGAATGTAGGTTCTCGTGAAGGCGGAGTGATGCGTTTGAATGCTTTAATGCGAGGCGAAAGGCCTTGGAAATGATTTATGGATTCAAGTCGAAGGGATGTGGCAAGCTTTTTTACGTGGGCTAATTTTAGGTTGCAAATATAATCTTCGGGAGCTTCTTCAAGTAAATTTTGCAATTAGTTCGACTATCGGATTATCTAAATTTGGACATCTCTGTTCGACGATATTCGGATTTAGTATTCGGGGAGAGAATGAATTCTTCAAGCCTTCTGATATTCGTCCACATATATATCCGCTGTTCAATCATTTCAACGGCCAACGCGTCCGTTAATACATGTGCATAATTCCGATTGCAAACAATGTTGTTGCGCTCGTTGCACAGCATGCTATGAAGATAACATCACGGCACAAGCTAGGCACAGCCACACACAAGCTTTTGGGTACTTATCGTTCATACTCATTTAGCCGGCAATAATGTTTCGACCAACACGCTTCTTCACTCATCCACCCTTTTTCAACAGTAACGATGCTTACACGCACTTGCACTCCCTTTGATTCAGGAATCCACTGAATAATGAAATATCAACAACGGAGCTTAACGTGATTTCATATGATTGTACTTAAAACCGTTGCAACGAAAACCGACTAGGAATTGGCGTCGAGCGATCGATCGATCTTTCATCCAACTTAGAGCAGGACTGACGTAAACGTGGACTATCGCCGAGGCTATATACAAACTTTTCGGTTTTTTTTTTCTGCATTGTTACAGCTTTCCGCCATCGTCGATGGGATTTACGCCGAACACGGACACACGGCGGGCTCGTTCACACGTCTTGCAAGCGATCGACTTCTAGTAGGTGGTGGAGCGGACGCCAGATCTTTACAGGGCGCCAAAGGGATCAACAACTTCGTTGGATGTTTGCGAAAGGTGAGCGAGATTTGTGTCGCGATTGCACAGCTATCACGGCCGAACATTCGCTTGTTCTGCGAATGGGTTTTCGACAAGTATTGAAGATTTCGTTATATCATTGATCGCCGGATATGCGAGATTATTATTGGCTATCAGACTACCGACTGATCGATGAATAGTTTCGTAATGAGGAACCGAGAAAGCGAGACAGGTTTTTAGAGTAAACCATTATACACAGGGAACAGTATAGACTTTTATCTTTGAAATGAAAGAAGAATGTAAAAATCATGAAGTTACGTCTTGCGGAAAGGCTCTTACGGTAACCATGATATCTATGTGGTGTTCTTTCTTTTTCCTGACCCAGAGCAGACAATTGCCGAAACGAAACTTAACTTCTTCGCGCAGCTTGTCCCGAAATAATTCCGACAGTGTACGCGTGGCCTGACGTCGCTTTTTAAGTACCGCATTAACTATGTACAACCCTTGTACTTCGTTCCCATTATTGTGCCGTAACTTTTTTGCCAAAACGCATGTTGTGCATATCACAAAAGGACGCTTTCGAATTGCCGAGGGCTTAGATACAAAAATGGAGGCAAAAAATCTACCGGGCATGCGAGGTGAACTGTCGACGCGCAAAAAGTTATAAGTCGACGACAGGCTGGCTCCGAAAATCCGGCGACACTATTGGAAAACAAAAGTTTCGGGCTTGCTGAAATGCGTGACATGCAATCGCCAGGACAGATGTATATACGTTTGGACGTTTTCACGCGAGGCCACTGACAATGAGTGCTGGTCGCCGGTGGCTGCCACTAATTGCAAAGCGTGATTTGACATACGAGATTGTTTGGCAAAGTTGACGGCGTGAGATAAGCTGACGTTTAAGATAGATTAATCACAATTTAATTAATACAAAAATATTAATATATAAAGTGTGTTGCATTGAATTACATTTATTACATTAAGTTTGTAAATTCGTGGAAAAATTAATATTTTGTCGATAATATTTATATCTATCGTCAATTTAAAAGAAGCTACAGTCCCTCAACGATTTTTCATATTATTGTGCGAAACTCTAAATTAAACGTACACGATGTCATTTCGATCCGCGCATGAAGAGCGAGTTCGGCGACAGCAACCGTTCAAGTTTTCCAAAGAGGTCAAAGTGTACGACATATAATCAATGTAGCCGGAAGATTCATGTAACTTCTATCCAAAGTTACAGCCACTTTAAATAATTAATTAAGAAGGAGAATAGAGGCGCATTAAGCGTCATCCAGAAAATTAACTTTTCATATTAATCTACGGATATAGATACAAAGGATTGACAAAGAACGATACCAATACATATCATGCAGCAGCGAATCTGTCTCGCGTTCTAACGTTTGTCGCAGCGGCACATTGAAATCGACGCGCGTACTTTTGTCGTTAGCGTGCGTCCCTTATATAAATGAAACGGACATAATAATGCACGTCACAACTCAAATCCCCGAACTAAATTGCCATTAATGTAAAAGGAGACACGGGCGTTCAGAGTAAGTTCGAGCGTGGATTTCAATATATTTCCACAACGGACGTCGTGACGCGCGTACTATTAAGGTATTACTAGCGCTGAATCACTTTTCTTAAACTTTTTTTTAAACCAGACTTAAATTGAAGATTTTTAAAAAATAACAATTTTTTTCTTATAAGTGAACTTGATCCACCGTCTAGAACTCGAGTTATTAACAATTAAATTTTAGCGTTTTCTCCATCTAAAGCAATGGTAATGATCACATTAATACGGTTTTTTGATAATAACTCAAAAATGGCTCCTAAACTTTTTTTGAAAAAATTACAGGTTATAGATTAACATTCGAGGAACATTTTAAAAGAAAAAAAAAGACTTTTCACCGTCTAGTTCAGAAGAAAAAAAATAGTGAATATAAAATTGTAAATTGAGTGCTTGTGTTCAGCCTGAACTGCGGTACAAACGCTAGTATGCATTATTGCCAAGTATACTAGTGTGCACATATGTATACGGAATGTCTGCATGGATTGAATCAGGGCCGTAAGAAATTTCTGACGCAATTGAAAACAAATAATGAAGCCCCTTCTTGATACGGCACCCAGCGCTAGTAATACCTTAACCCCTTGGGTACGGATTTATTTGAGAAAATATTTGCATGTGGAACCTTTTTTTAAAATAGGCTGTGCCACTTCCATGACTACACTCTCAGTAGCAAGTATATCACTTCCCTGGATTTTATCCTTGCCAACATAAATTTCGCAAAGTTTACAAAATTGTATGCCATAGTGCTGGCAAAACTTGGAGTACTTATTGCATATCTTTTTGACCAATACATATGCATTTTCGGCTTCTTCATTTGCGACATCAAGATGCATAATTATTAGTAATTGGTTTTTTGTTGTGAATGACGTCTCTCAGACGTCAAATGTACCCAAGAGTTTAATTTTTGGTTTGACGTCTTAAACACGTCATCCGCTCCTAGGGGAAAAAAGTGAATGACGTGTCTCAGACGTCAAATGTACCCAAGGGGTTAACCCTCGCATGGACCTCAGCCTCAGTAGCGCTGAACCACACGCGTCCACTATTATTTCTTAGCCTGGAAACGCATCGAACAAGAGACATGCACCGACTCTTTTCGCAGGTGGAATTCGCCGCGGAAGGGGTAAAAATGGAATTGATAGAGGCGGCCAGAAGCGGAGCCGCCGGTGCGGCGGCCTGGGGCAAAATGGACTTCCATTGTCGGGAGCCCAGGGCCTCGGACCCAATCACGTTTACCACGCGCGGTTCTCATCTGGTGAGTACATTGATCCGTTGTACGTGTCGAGTGAAAAGAAATTCGAACGCGCTGCGTCCGCCATGCAGAGCGACAATAATTGACCGTGAGAACTTGCCGAACGCGGCTGAAACAGGGCAACTTTCTCGACAATCAGAACGCTCGAGCCGGCGCGTCGACTAGGACACTTTGTTCACTGCGCAGAGACAGGTCGGGTCAAGCCTGTGCGCCCGTTGCAAAGGCAACGTCAGATGAGAAGCAAACATAGCGTAACTGAGCGCGTAAGAATAAGGACGACTTGAGTCGAGTCGAGAAGAAATGCATATGGTCGATCCGCTTCGGTGAGCGCATCAGCGGCGCAAGAGACGTGCGATGGTACTTACTATGATTGCGTATGCGTAAAAGACCGCGAAACACGGGTGCTTCTCGCACATTACCTCTCCCGTCCGTCGACGGCATCGTCCCTTTTCCACGAATCCGCATCGGCCCACCGCGTAATCGCGACTGTATCGATTAACAGAACAAAATGCAGCCGGACGATGCACGCCGAACGGAAACGAGAGAGCGTGTTTAGTGCCGACGCCAGAGCTCGCGTCAAAGGGCAACTAGCCCGCCGAAATGCCATTTTCATTTTAGTGCCACTGGCGTTTTGATGATCCCGACATCCTTCTGAACCCTTCCTCCGCGTACTCCGCATCGCGACGATTGTTAAGCGTATTTCATGGTGGGGCCGGTTCAGGTGCGCGGAGACGCGTGTGTGCGCGCGGGACACATGTTATCTGGATATACGCGATGCATCGGGGACACGTCGGTGTACACGAGTACGTACGCGCGCATACAGAGAAACAAGCGCTGAACGAGGCGGCAGGAATGGGGGTTAGGGAAAGAAGGGAGAGAAGGCACACGTTCGCCGCGCATGTGTGCGCACAAGCAAATGCGGCCTATAGGCACTCATGGCTGACGAGGACGCTTCGCGCTTTTAGAGCGCACGAAATGTCGTCGTTACCATTGCAAATCCTTGTTATCCCATCCATCCGTGTAAAGGTGTGTGTGAGTGGAGCGACGCGACAGCATGACAGGGATTGGATGGGCTCGCTAAGGTTGCCAGTTCGCTAGATGAGCGAATATGTGTTCTCTCTCCCTCTTCTCGATCTCTCTGTTCAAAGCAGGGCTCACATCACAGGCTCTGTGTAGATATACTCGTTTACGATCGTTCACACTTCTTGCATTATGGGCCCCCATCGACATGACCTTATACACATAAACAGGATCTGTATACGTTGAGAGCTTTAACCTCGTGCACTGCGTGATAAGGCACCCGTAGCTTGGAGGAGGGTTGATTGGAGAGGGATGGGAAGCCAGCGAGAGGGTTACGCGTGGACCATGGTGGAGCTGGAAAATTTCGATAGAATGTCGTATTTAAGGGTTGAAGCGCCGTCTTCCTCGTTCTGTCGAATTTTCTGTCGCTACGTCTCTGAAACGGTAGCAATTTTGCTATTTTCTTGCCGCCGTTCTGGGTTACTTCGGACCCCCTTTGATGCCTCAAGAGGGTGGGTCAATCGGAAGACTTTCGTTTTTGCACCCCAATTCTGCCAGTATTTTTCACTGTTTTTGCCGGTTATTCGACATATCTGCTAAACTATTGCGAATTTTGCACTCCTCTTGGCGAGATTCTCAATCCTTTTGAATGTCTTTTTGTATGTGAAGAGAACATTTTTTCAATTTTTGTATGAACTCTTCACGGCCAAATCATTAATTCTACACCATAAATTAAACAGTTAAACAGTTCAACATTTTATTTTGCCTCGAACTTCCACCGTTCAACAAAGGATAATTTGCACTGCCTTGTCTACCAGCAGTCTACTTTCGGCGCGAATTATCGTCTATTGCACGGCACCGGGTCCGAAGCAAAAATAACATTTGCTACATTTTGATCCCTATCTCGGTCACAGTTCGTAATTTTCCACGGTTGCAAGAGTCACTTTAGTGGTTCTGCTAGAACACACGACAATCGTACGATCAATTGAGAATAATAGAGGACAAAGTCCGGAAAGTACATGTCTCAATGTTCCACGGAACGCTTCACCCCTTAAATATCAAAACGGATACGTATAAAAAGAAACAGGGCTCTTAGCCCACGAACGAGCGCTTCGATTCTCAACTGAAGTATTAAGCTACAGCTCTCCACCTTGGACTCATTTATGACATTTAAACCGTTGCCTCGAAGTTGCGCGTTTATTAAGTATTCGAGCGCTCGCGGCGTATGATAAGTGCATGATAAAGTGTAAAGAGTTCATATTGCAATGAACCTGCGCATACATAGCCGCATACGTTACTCGTCTTCGCGTGTGCCAGCATGTTGGCAGAGAAGAGCAAATCCAGCGCGACATGGAAACGCGACGTCATCTCTCTAAGCGGATCATATGTCGTATGTAGTCGTTACTAGGCATACTGCCACATGCACACACGCGCACACATCTATTCACAGATCCGTACATGGCACCACTGACACATGCATTCCTAACGGCAATGCCACGGAATGTGTAGGGGAAAACCGTCTTTGTACATAGTATAATATCGGGATTGAATCCGTCCGAGATGAGAGTATCCAACGAATGAAAGGAAAACTATATGACGGCCGGGTTTTCCGATACAGAAATACTACGGGCCGCACGCGAAGGTATAATAAGTTAATAAATGTTGTGCAAGCTGTCCGTCAAGCGTATAATATGTTTCGACTAGGGAATTTCCTACTATAATTGTTTGGCAACGTACTGACTACCAGCGTATTTCCTACGAAGGGCTGGTTGGCGAAAAACATTTGTACTCTGTGCATAGGTGGTCTTGGGGTTTATTTAACTTGATCCTTTTTTAAGGAAGGCTGAAGAAATTACAATACAAATTAAATATTTGCGCAAGAAACAGATTTGATCTTAAAATGTTTCTTGGAAAACGGAAAAAAAGACTGCACAATCGCGTAGCATCCTTGTTTGAAATGTTCTTTATAACAAATAAATGTCCAGTGCCATTGTAATGTTTGGACATGTCTGTATAACATTACGCAGAAAAACATTTAAACTTCGTTCGTACAATTAACATGCACGTTTCATGTTTTCCATAGTACGTTACTATTGGAATCGTATTTGTGGTACATGCCAGGTCGTAGGAAGCGTGCGGCGTATTTGCGGAGGAGAGAATAAAAATTACTGGCGCAATAGATGATACGGGAAATTGTGTTTTCTGTGAGACCCGTGATATTGAGATTGAAATCGTTGAGGCGGCGAGTGCGGTACGGGTGAAAGAATAACGAGAAACTATCGCGGCCCGCCGGGAATACAATATGACATAACAGAAAGAGATAAAAATGCGATAATAGAAATTGAAAAATTTCCCAAATTCCGTCGGCCGTTTGCGCTGTATGCCGCTGTAGAGAGGCTTTAAATGGCGGTGGTTACTGCGTCAAAGCAATTAAACCGAAGTGAAAGAGTTACAGAACACTTCCACCATTCTACCAACAATTTTGCCAATTATTCGTTAATTGAACGTCAATCGAATAAATTGTTGCAGGCAAACGCTAAAGAGACATTCCGTTTTAGGCACTCCGCATGACAATTGCATAGAATGTAGCATGCAGAGGAATATAAAGAATGCGAAAGTTTGACGCAATTAGGATAGGAAGATTATTAGTCGCACGAATTATGCGATGCGTGTGCATACAGTCAAATCGTCCCACATACTGGTACTAATAAACTTTGCGACAGCTGGATCAAAATTTAATCAAGGTGGCCAACAAATTAAACTGTATTACATGATATCGTTTATTTACACCTCGGTATATGTATTTTGCATTAATATTTGCAATATCGACGTTGTTATCCACGTTTCAACGATACTTGAAATCTTCGCTTGACTAAAGCTAGATCAATTTAGATTTTAGATCCGCGATTCACATCTGATGAACGTATGCGGGTCATACGAACTTTGCCATAAAAGTACAAGAATAATAATTCACATAAATAATAATTACATTAGTCCATAATCTCTGAACGATCACTGAACGTTGAGCGCGCCTTTAGTGAGGACGTACGTATGTCATGAGAATCCTTTCAAGCACACAATTCAGTGAATAAATCCTGAATCTGAAACCAATCACAGAATTTTCTTCACGCCTCGTCAGACGCCCACGTATCGGGAAAAAGGTACGGATATAATTCGGCGTACCAAAGAATATCATCAGGACACCTGTGAGAACAAGAATCGGTACGGATTTATCGTAAGGTACCTCCTAATCCTCAGCCCCTATTGCAGACGACGTCGCTGTCGAGACACCCCGTATACAATTATCACCAATCGACATCAATATCGTCAAAACTGCGTCTGCAATTGCGCCCCGTCGCGAATAAACGAAATAGCACGCACATGCGATTTGCATAGGGCCATTTAATTGAGGTATCGTTTCGCATTAGCGTTTGTCATTGAGCCGGGCTTGTTTTGCAAATTTGCGATGCGCCACCATTATCGGGGGGTCTACACGGAACCGGCGCGGCCCGGTGGATCGAGGGACAGTGCACGGAAATTCGCCTGGTCACGCGTGCCGTAAATTCGCCCGCGAACATCGCCGTAAAATTTCATCGCCAGATTTTTATTTGCAAATCGTATTTCATGCCGCCCCGTTGACTCTCACCCCCCCCCCCCCTTCGCATTCCGACATGCTAGAACGACAATTTTTCGTGCCACCGAACAAAGCGAATCGTGCCGTGCCTTTCCACTGCGCGATCGGTGTCGAATTCTGCAACGAGGAGACCGTACGATTATTATTGCACTTACATCTTGCACGCAGCCCCAAAAATATATGTAACGCGACAGGGATACCGAACGGGTGGTTAACTATACGTAATTTCATACAGACTCCTGAAGAGGAAACTCAAGGGGTCGAAACATGTAGAGTTTAACAATAAACGCTAATTTCCAAACTCAACCCAGAAGAGGGCTTACACACTATCACAAATTATTGCACTTGAAAATTTCCTTCACTTCGCAAAGGTGTCGACAATTTTTGTGTATCACTGACGCGAGCGTAGAGCGAGGGTAATGACTACGAAGGAATTCTTTAGTACGAACCCGTGCATGTGTACTCATCACTGAAATGCAATTTAACACCGAATGAAAAACAAAAATATTTTGTTGTCGTACCCAAAGATTGTTACTGTGCGAAATTTGTTGTTTTCTTTATCAATACCAAAACATTCGAATGCTTTGTCGATCAGAATATCTGCCTCTTTGAACGGAACAATTGTTTTCCTTAGACGCGATTTTCGTATCGGCGGGGCTGAGAAACGGTGCGCGATGTCTCGATGGAGCGTAACGCAGACGCGTACGCTTTTCTAACGGCGCGGAACCTTTCTTTCATTTCCCTCCGCTTTTCCCGTCCGCCCGACCATCTCTCCATTCTCTTCAGACTTCCGTGTGCGCGAAACGACGGAGGGATAGTTTCGTAAAGCCGTCGGCGGGTTGAGGAGCACAGTAGCGAGGATGATGGCTGTAACGTGAGATGAGATATCGCGTAATTTTCGCTTAACCATGTACGTGACCTCGCTCAACTTCGAAGGCGCAATGGAATTGAAGCTCGAAATTGTGCCGTGGTGGTGCGCTGACAAATTCCTGGAATCTCCATCCGCCGCGCTGTTGCGTTAACAATTTTCTATTATCACGAAATATATATATATATATATATATATATGCATCTTGACGGGAACGTTCGTGATAATAGAAAATATATATATATACATATTTAATAGAAGAATAATGTTGAACAGTGACAAAAAGTATACCTGCACACATAGAGACATTATAGACACTGCCTGCAAGATTGTTTTCCAGGCTCGATCGGTGTTACGTATTCAGTACATTTGTTCATAGAGTTCATCGCGAATCGCGGGTAGTCGCGATCGAGCCCAGCGCAAGTCGAAAATTCATTTAATATGTACATACGCACGTAGCAGGCGTTAAAACATGTTCAGAACATGTACGTCAGCCTCCAGCTGGATGGAATCGTGTACATAACCCATGCGATGCATAGCCCATATCGCTGGCCCCGGAAAAGATCAAAATTCCCAACTCGACTTACGGCTTCCACCGACTGCGTGTCGACACTTGATGCTTCCGTGGCCATTGTTGCGACCGTAGTTTTTTCCGTGGCTTCCGGGCTGCGGAGTATAGTGTGCCGCTCGCTCGGTCCAACATGCGAGCGCGACATTCGCGAACGCACTTTCTCAGAGGCAAGAATGCGCGGTATGTCTTAATAAGCAAAGCACTGATATCTCCGGTAATCCAATTAAGGGAAGACACGCGAATTACCGTGAATCCCCTTTCCCGACAAACGCGGCTTGCTCCAATCCCTTCATCCCTCCCTGTTTCTCTAAGCGCTAAGTACTCCCCCCTGTTCTTTCCTTTATTCGCCCTCCCCGCTCGCTTAGCTGCGTTCAGTTACCTTCTTGAACTTCCCTTCGCCGGCTGCCACCGAACAGTCGTGTCTAGTACAAATTATCATTCCGCCCGAATGACACTGACAGTGACAGCCGGCAGTAGGCGTTCGGAAAGAGTATGCTCAGGGCCGCCCCGTGTGTGTGTGTGCAGGTTGTGCCCCGCACAAAGGCGCCTGGTCAAGAAGGGCGCCATTTCAAAATGATGCATACATGTGTAAAGTCCATTTCGCGAGAGAATTAAGGACGCATTTTCGTTCCCTTCTGGCTATGTGAAATCTGTGAGCGGTGGGGATAGCAAAGTGGCGAGAGCACTGATCTGTCTACTATGGGTACGAGGTACGATATCAGTGAGCGAGAAACAAACGCCCGCGTGTTTTGTGTTTTGTTATGGATCGCTAATATACCATATTTGGGCAGATCAGCGTTGTTTGCTGAGGGTATACGTGATATGTTAGCAATAATTGAAAAAAATTGTTATTTTCTCTATTTGTATATACACTTTGTATTAATATGATAAGTATATACAAATTCCCTGGAACTCATTTTATTGTAATTTTCAAATTCTATTTTATGGGGGCGCTGAAACATAATTATGCACAAAGGCGCCTTTCACTCACGGGGCGGCACTGAGTATGCTTCTCATTATTGTCCTGTAGACCTAGACAAACGTCGAATAGACTCGACTCTTTGCCCTCTATGCACTCCGATATACAGTTCATTTCGTAGAATTCTATTCTTTTCTTCGACCGTGTGCCTATATAACACGACACTACTGTCTGTAAACGCTGAAAAGTGTTCCTCCGCCAACGCGTTCCGTATTCTAAACTTTTGTTAGGGCAGTATCTTCCTCGGCATTACGTCGCAGAACGTGGCCTCGATGCACGATGATCGAGCATTCCTCGCTTTCCTTCCCTCATATCGCATTACCACCGCTCCACATATTTTTATCCGCAACGCTTCCCTTTCATCTCAACATCTTCGCGCGATAATTAGCGCGGCACGTCGTTAGTCAACGTTTCATCCGTCGGCGCGCTACGCGAGGATTCGCGCTGCATCTTCTATCAAATAATCACGAAGATATCGGTCGAAGCGTAAATTAAGCTTCCCGCTCGTCGCCGACAAGAAAATCGCTTGACACCGATGCGCCTCGGCGAAGGTCGAGAGTGCGAGAAAGGTCTTGTCGAACGAAACTGAGACTTCGCCCGTCCGTAGAACGTGATTCTAGTCTTTAGTAAAAAAGAAACAAACCTCCCAACCTCCCCCCCACCCCTCGCCTCCTCCCAAAAAAAAGAAGAGCACAAAGTTCTCTGTATTGTTCTGCGCAATTAACTGCGCCCGCGTACGAAAACAGGTAAGCCAGGTTAATTAAAGGAGCGGCGGGGACGACTGAAGTGTGTGGAGCGTTAATTAAAAGGAGTACCGACACGGCGGGTTCTTACGACGAATCCTGAGAGCGCCGGAAGCGCGAAATGAAGGGGGACAGTGCTTAACTGCGAAACGACTGCAGATAGTTTCCCGGCGAAATCGACCTTTTCCTTCAGTTTCGCGCGCTGGGGAGAGGAGTGGAGCGGAGAGGAAGGCGAGGCGAATGCAAAGGGGTAGCGACGGAAATGCGAAATGACTGCGGATACCTTTCTTTCTTCTTTTTTTTTTCTTACCGTGAAAATCGAGCTCTCCTTTCGGTTTTGCGGGTCATAAAAGGGGGCAGCGAAAAGAAGCACTTACGACCCCTTCCGAAAATCGAGCCTCCTCCGTATGAAGGTACACGCACGCGTAGAGATCGCTGTACCGTGTGAGAACGTTGCTTTCGAAGTTCAGAGTCGTGTGGTGATCGTGGAAGCGGAGTGTGCTGGTCAAAATTTCTGATACGAAGATTTTGTAACTCCGATCGATCTGTGGAGAGTTACTGCTCAGACAGTATTTCTCGATAGCTGAACGATGAAATTTGAGCAATCTTCGTTATTGTCGTCCCAATTCGTGCACTTCGCTCTACCATCACGACCCACTTTTTCCGCAGAACGCATAACGTCTCTCTCGGCTGCGTTACAATTGGAGGCATAATAAGCCTAGTATAAGTAAAGATAACATAAATTCCGAGACTAATCCGCTTCTGTAAGTGCGAGCTTACTCGCGCGGCGAATAAAGCGACGAAAGGTGCCGTCCCATTCTCTCCGCTTAAATGAACTGGCTATGTTGTATACACGTCGGGATGTTTATGTATTAAACCGTTGAAACGAGAGAAGGGACGAGTAAATCGCGGTAATGCGAGTTCAGACGACTACGCGACCGAGACCCGCGGGACCATACACTAAACAAGCGGACTTTCCTAGAGGCAGAATATATTCATAGGTGTGATTATTCTTGTTAAACGGGACGCTGGAGCGTAACAGCCTCGAAGATCTCGAAATGATTTTCGGGCGCCCACAACGCGACAAGCAAAGAAAAGGATTTTCGAACGATCGTTATCGTACTGATCGATTATGATAAATATAGCGAGTAGGGACGAGAATCGTGCGCTCGCAAGAATATCGATCGGTTGTGCCAAAAGTATTCGTGTGTCGGCGCCCGAACGACGAAGTATCAAAGTTTTCTGCGCCAAGCAGACATTCCTGATTTAGATTCGCCACCGTCACACGCGCCGACGACTGTGAAAGTTAAAAATTCGGCGCCAGCTGAAGCCAGAACCTGAACTTCTACCAGAATCTGCCATTGTAAAGAATAGCATTTTTTGTTATCGACACTTTTTACTTGCCCCACTTTCATAGTCACCGGCGCACATAATGCTCGACACATCGACGCATCGGGTGGGAGCAAAAAAAAGAAGGTTAAAAAAAAAACTTCGTCGACCCGCCCGCCGAAGCATCGGGGACAAGCAAGCTCGTCCGGAGCAGAAATAGAAAATTTGCCGGATAACGAAAAAGCGCCGACAATCAGTACGCGACTCCCGGCGGCCGATCTAAATAATCGATTACCGTTTCGGCAATTTCCTGTCGCTCGTGCTTTTTTGTCCCGCCGATGCCGCGCCATTCCGCGCCGCTTCAATTCCAGAACCCTTAATGAGACAAGTTTCGCAATAAGGGTGCTTTCATGCCGCACCGCAGTAGTGACGCCCTCGACTGTTACCGCCAAGTTCAACCTCGCGGCATTATTACAAGGTACAGCGCGGAAAGTTTCGCACAAAACAAACCGACGTAGACGTTTACGAGGTCTTCTTGTGTTTAAGATCAACGATTAACGACTCTTGCCACAAAGCCGCGTCGGCGTATTGACCCTTTATCCGTGCGTGATTCATATTTGCTCGTGAAACATGACAAGCGGGAGTAGATGTCAGATTGAAGGTGCCGAGTGTGACGACGTTGGGACGCGGATCGTACTCTATGTAAGTCGTTTTTTAATTATATGGGCATTTTTCTTTTAGCGTTTGACTCGAAAGTGCTTATTTCGGGACGATTGCGAATAATCGGACGATATGTTTGATACGGAGTTGGACAGCAGTCGAGCTAAAATCTCAAAAAATGATAACTTTAAGAAGGGAATTATAGGGAAGGGACTGCCAATTTCGAAATGGACTGTGCGGAGAAGGGTGCATTTTCATAATGAAGTCTTGTTTGTTCGACATTCAGACTTCAGACCCGCATACTTTCTTTCGCGGCCGATTGCGTTTATTTGATTAGTCTTCGAATACTCGCTCGCACAGTTCAAATAAGAAAGCACGGGCTATCGTACACAATGTATACCTTAATATCAATTATCATTTATACGCTCGCGTTTGAGCATAGATACAGCGCTAACATTTCATTTCAACGTCGAGCAAAACTCTACTCCACAGAATCGAAAACGTAACTCACTGCGAAATCGCGCCACTGGTTTCTTGCAGATTCCCTTTGTTCACGACCAACGAATTTCATGCGTCCACTGTGGCGCACACATGTCTTCGCCTACGTGGTTTTGATCTCTATCAAATTTTGTAGACCCGACAGGCCGCCGCAATTTATCGGTCGCAATAAATGTAATGATTACGCGCGCATGAATCGCGTCGGCTATAATATTAATACCGGCGATGCATGTGCATATCGGAGCCACACAACAGAGGTAATGTAGCCGTTATCGGTTAAGAGCGAAACACTGTGCAATCTCCAGAACAGCGCTGCCATTGTCCGTGTGCGCAAACGTGCGCACTGGCGTCGAGTAGTGTTTCGAAAAATGAGTACAATAAACCGTGTCGGCGCGATAGGGTCAGTGATTTCTCTGGCCAGTGATCAGTATCATGCCATCGCAGACGACCGACCATATGCATTTCAGCGTTCCCGACGCTCGCAGTTATTGACTCAATATCCAGAAGGATGGAAATGTTTCGAGCAGTGCGTACTTACGTGTATTTCTGTGTGCACGTTAGTCTATTTGCGAGTCGACTCGTTCTCAATAGAGGGACGCTAGAGAGGACAGACGTACGCATTGCATGCTTATATGTATCGATGATTATGAAAGTGGTCTAAGTCGAAAATCTAAAGAAAATTCCGTTCGTCTTGCTTGCGGCATAAGTGTTGGAATCGTTTTCTTCAGATTTTTTTACCTGCTGCTAGGTCACTTTGATAATCACTGGGGCATATTTGCATTATCGACTCGGACTTACGTTACGCGTGATAAGACGTAATATTGTTGATATCAGGGTTAGTAGTCAGAAAATATTATAAAACATCCGTATATAGTATCAATTTCTGGAGACGTGAGATAATAAAGTCTTTGCGACTCGTTCGAATAAGTAGGACGTATCCGTGATCCTCAAAGTGATAGGATGAGCGCGTAGATTACTTCCGGGCACCGTAATTATTACGTTGTGACAATTCGCCGAGAACAGCAAGTACGCAACAATGTGAACGAATGACTCGTAAAATCGAGAATGACGACGCTGTCGGCGCAAAGTGCGCTCGACTTTGACAGGGAAACCGCTCGTCCTGCTCAATGTATTGAAATGAAATTCTAATCCTTTATATTTACAGGGTGATTGGTGATACGATAATTGCTTTTTTTTTAATCAAAGTATTGATAACACGTTTTTATTATATTTGATATATAATTATAATGTCCCTAAGCGTTTATTCGGAGATATACGTACATTTATACAGAGTGTCCCATTTAACTTGACCACGTGTCTTCGTTGATTTTGGCTATACAAAAAGGTACCTGAAGAAGTTGGTTGTGTCAAGGGGGCAAATATTTTCATTGCCCTAGTATTTTTATCAAGGTCATGGTTTTTTTAAATTGGGACCCGTGTATTCTTATCGTCGTGATCCGGTAGCAGAGGTCAAGGCCAGTCCAATGACCTAATACAACATGGACATCGCATGACTTGGAGTAAAAGAACTTTGCACTTAAATTACTTCTCCCATCTCTTCCTTTCGGATTACCAATAAGTTCAATGATCGAAGCCATTTTTAGCCCGTCTTTCGTAATCAAGATCATCTAATCGTCGTCTTGCGATGGATCGTTAAATTCACCTTCATGTCGGCTACAAACTTGCGCCGATAAAAACACACAGCCTCAGTTTAGAAGACCACGATCTTGGACAAAATCATCTGTCGATCATAATACATGTCCCTTCGAATCAAACGATTTCTTCCCAGGACACTCTCTTCCATCGTCAACATCAACGACGAAATTTGCAGTGATCACGACAAGAGGGACACCCTGCTGCCATTATGTAGACATACATTCCATCCTCATTTTAATTATACACCAACATCACTTACATACAATTTGATTTCATGTATATATGTACACATACACAGATGTATATGACACCACCCACAGTGCGTAACTATTTCCACGTACCACCTCGCTCGTTCAGTATCAAGCATAACGATCCGAGAGATCTCCATGATAGGGCATCGTTCAGAGAGTCAATGAAATTGAGCATAAATTCGTCAGATCGCGCGCTATCCTCCGTACACAATATCATTCTCGCAGGGTCAGTCTAATCTGCTTGCGACGAGAGCATCGAGCAGATCCGGCGTCGCGTGCAATTCTCGCGGTTCGATTTGTTGAAAAAGCTAACGATCGCTCTCGCCCCCCTCCCAAGAGTAGCTCCACATACGAAACGGCGTTCGCGCGATTATTCGAAAACTTCGTTCGCATACGAAACGGCTTGAGACCCCGACCCACCCCACCCCCGCCACAAAAACAAACAAAAAATTGAGAGAACGAACGAAGGACTCAGCGACCTCAGTAGAGGACGAAGGTTTGTGTTAAATCGATTTTCAATGTTGTTGTCCTCTTGTGTGCCCTCGTCGTGGTCGAAAATTGGGCCGACACACGCTGTTGGACCGCCGGGTGTTTAAGAAGCCTTCGGCGACGATAAATGCAAGGCGACTTCACGGCGTCGTGGTTACCTTCACCAGCCCAGAGTCCCACTTGGTAAGCCTCAGTATCCAAAAGCTTTAAAAGTCCAAAGAAAAAAAAAAAAAAAAAAAAAAAAAAAAAAATTAAGGCAAGAGAAACAACTAGATAAGAGCAGCGGAGAGCTTGCTGCCGCACTCGGGCTCTTCTGCCTCGCCTGATTGGCCCGCCGTCTTTATCACCTGACACGCACCTGTATATATACATATGTATATTTCGAAATTTCGTTAACTATCTCACGCGAAGTTTAGCTTGTTTTTAGCGTGGAGCGAACTCACTAACGCACTGACTTTCTCTTCTCAGTCTCTCACGTCCTTCAGCTGAAGCCTACTTTTTTTTTTTTGTCCGTTTCTTCTCCACCGCCCACCACCTCGATGTGTTTTTTTTACTCGCCACCTCCCACATCCTCGAGCATCGCCGACGCCTCTCCTTCCTCCTATCCGCGTCTCTCGCCATATACGTGCGTACAGAAGCGTGTGCGGCACGCATAGGGAAGAAATTGTGCGCATCGCGAGGAATGTCGCCGGTGTCAAAGAGAACGCCAGCAGACTTCGTCCCTCTGGCTGCCGGCGAATTCGGTTCTTTATTGCCGCTTTTCTGTTTCTCGTACGTGTTGCTTTTTTTTTTTTTCTACCATCTTCTTCATCTTCTTCGGTGAAATTGATCGCGCGACCGATTCGCGAAGACCGGTAAATGCGGGATTCTCGTTGGATCGATCCGAGGCACGCGTCTATAGCGTCACTGCCTTACGCTCGTCTCGTCTGTATCGATTGATATTTCGCGAGCAGGCCGTCAGGAACGAACTCGGAGTCGCGCGACCGCGGCAATAATCTTCCCTGACATCGTGTGCGACTTTTTCTCGCATCGTCGTGCCCTTCATCCCCTCCCTCTTATACCTTATTTTTTCCACCTCGTGCACATTCTTGCAAATGGTCGGGAGAGCAGCAGCGATCTGTACATAGTTCACGCGTGACTACACGCTCACGATCCTAAAGCTAGTCTGTATAGGTACACCACTCGTCACTGCACATGCACGCAATAATCTTCACTCCTTTCATCATCTCTGTCATCACCACTATCGTTTTCTCATTTCTCTCGTGTCTTTACGTTTTGGTGAAACGTCAGCGTCGTGTGTGTCGAGCACCTGACGACGGTCGCGTCAAATGATTCCTCAACGTTATACTTGCCGATTAGACGTTTGACGTATAGAGCGACGATGCGGACGGGCCGAAAGAATCAGTTCAGTTTACGGTTTCGAGTGACCCCTTTGTTCCTAATTGTTCCGGCGCAGTTGAACGCCTCGCGTTTTTGTCCGCTTTTCACGCGATGCCGTCGCTCGTTCCGCCGAGAGAATCACATCTTCATATCTTAACGAGTCGAGGTCTGACCGTAAGCCGACATATCGATTGCTCGACTTCTCTGCAGAGACATAATAAAGAAAAGAGAGAGAGAAAAAAAAAGAGATATATATATATATAAAGAAGACAGAATACGAATGCTTGTTATCGATCGCTTAGAATGCCATTTCATCGAACCATCTTTCTGCCTCGTGGAATGAATTGAAATACTGAGCGTCTGACAAATTGCCTCTAGCTCGAGCACCAAGCTGCATGAGAAAAGGAGACCGGAACGAACGCACCCGCCTGCATGTTTGATGCAAAGAGAGAGAAAAAAGAATTTGTACGTTTAATTGTTCTTTCAGGATTTGTAAAAGAATCTGCGTTCGACGAACGCAGAACGACGTCGTCCGTCGTTACGACGTCGACGACGACGACGACGACGACGACGACAGTGCTACTGCATAGACGATTACGATTACGACTACGACCACGATCATGACAACGATGTTCCATCCCCGCTGCTGGAAAATGTGCTGTAACAGGGACGTTAGCTTATATTACCGAAAATATTCCAGCCAGAACTTCGGCTCGAATTCGGATTTACCGGGGCGCTGCGCGCGTGGGGCCAAGCGAGAGTGAACTTCTTGGACTGCGATGACCTGCGCGGCAGAAACGACGCAGGAGTTATTATGCACTTATTCGTGCATATTTCTTCTGCATCGCTTTTCATCAGCGCGTCGCCGCACGGGAGGGGGACCACTCTCGCTTGGTACAGCTAAGTACGCATACTCTCTTACAAACAGTGCGCGGTATTGCGTTCAAAATGGAACGAAGCATACACCACACACGGTGAAACGTTTCACAATCACAAGCTGACGTTCCCGTATAGAAATGGGAGTGGTCTTCAGAAATCATGCATACGTTAACCGTCAGCGAATCCAAGGCCGCATTCTCGCGTCGACGTAACGTATTGAAAACAGAATGTAGCGCATACATAAATGCGCACGTGAGATTTCAGTAATGAGTGATTTCAATCGTTTCAGCGGTCATTCCGCGTGCACGTGTGCACACGAGAAATTCGAATAGCGTGCAAGGCGCGATGTACAAACCCGTTCGCAATCTCATAGGCACGTATGCGAGTACGTATATGCGACGTAGGTTCTTCTTCTCCGTTTCCCCCCGACACACACACACACACACACACACACATGGGGTTGTTTTAAATTCTCTTCCGCAACGTAACCCACCGTTCACGAAACCGCGATATCAATGTCGTAACTCTAACACGGCCGCAGTAACAGTGGGGCTCTGGGTAAGGAAACACTTAGAATGTCTTTGAATATATATCTCTTCATTACCGTGCCGACAACGGTGTACCCAGAATCTACACTTTTCGAAACAGAGCCCGACATCGCTTTCGCCGAGGTTATCCAAGAAATTCTTCTTACTCTCTCTCTCTCTATCTTTCTGTAACACGACATTGTAATTACACTGACACATCGCGAAACTCGGCCAGTGTGCGCATTTTTTGTCTTTTTTATCCACCAAGATTGTGCGTTAATATTGTCTCATCAGTTCGTTCCGAACTTTCGTTTTGTACGTCAGTTTTACATACAACAACTGACACAATCCCGACTACTTTCTACGTGATCTATTCTGTGCCTGAATACCTTGCTGTACTCAGAGCCTCGAAAGTCTACGAAAATAACAAGACTTTCTCCGCACGAATCCCGCAACACGACTGCGTTCTGACAGAACATATCAGAAATAAAGAACCGTCACCTACGACAACTCGTTACAATACTTCCTGCCTTCTGCCTTCCGATCACAGAGCGCTATGGAGCGCGGCACAGTTTCTTGTTATTGCAAATGGGACTGTGACGTCACAGCGTTCTGACTCGAAGTTCACAGTTCACAAGATAGCTACTTGCGGGTTCTGATCTCGGGAAAGTTTTACCTCAACCGCATATGGACAGAAACACAGGGAAGCTCATATGGGTATGCGTGTATGTACACCTAGAAATGGCGAGATTCGTGCACATATACTGTGCCAGGCCATCGACGAAGAGTATTTTACTTGATAACAGTTGAACTGGGTCTCGCGACCCAGTATTTTTAGTTGGTTCAATTAGTCAGAACGGCGAGTTGCAGTTTCGGCCTTACTTCGTAAATGTCCTAGCTATGCACCGATCGACGAGGAGTTGGAAACAATATGCAAGCAAATTAAGCGAGAGCATATATGTGCAAATCTGAGTATTCTATCATATCGAGAGTGCTATGTCATTGGAAGGAACTGTCAGCTCGGGCCACTGAGAGTGGACATGCGAGCGCAAAGGTTTAATAAAAGCAGATATATATATGCAACTATTTTTTGTCAAGTTATATATATATGCATATATTAGTATTTTTAAATGCAGACTGGTCCATTCAACGTCTAGGTAAAAACCACTATTAGTTGGCCCGTCTACGAGGCCAATTGACTACCGACGCATGTATACATACGTACACCTGTGCAGAAAGCAAGCTACATGAAACAAGTGTCAATGTGACGTATGCCGGTAACACACACTCGCTACCAGCAAACGTACGGCCTTAATCTGCCAGCATTCGATCTCGAAATAGGAGACACTCGAACGTGATATTAGGTATCACTTGATTTCCCCTCCGTCCATGACACATCTCCAGTTGCTGGAAATTCTCACGGGTCGAGTAATGTAATCAGCGAGGTGGCAGCTACTCCCACGTGTCTCGGGATATACTTACGTGTACAACAAGTCGTGTGTTTATCCAATCGCCGGCACTGCACCGGGTATAACCGGTGTTCGCGTAAACTTTCGTAGCTTGCGCGGAATGTCCGACAGAAGAAGTTGCACGACAGACGAACGCTTTACGTTCGGTCCAAACTGTCGGAAAAAGCGCTGGTCACACCCCTTGTCCATGTACTCATTCGTGCGCTCAACGTTTTCTCTCACCTAAAATTGTCCGACGAGTCTTGAGGATGAATTTGATAAGTACCTAGGATGGATTTTAAGTTTCTTGTTTCGTACCGAAATTTCTCATTCACTACTCTAAAATTTCTTATTAATACTCTCATACTGTCACACAGTACATCGCTTCTCGTTTAGTATTCCCCACAACTTACATCGATCCGAGTCCAATATAGGAAACGGTCTCTCGAACTTACATTAAGCCTCAATGAAATTCGAGCCATTCCCGTCTCCCTATCACTGCAGCCCAAAATACGATACTCACTCTCCGTTCCATTTCTCGCCACCCCTGAGAAGAAGCCTCGAAAGCATACTTTCCGCGTCGTCGCCATCGATCGCGCCAGAGCAGAATCGACGCCTCGGCCCGAAGCGAAGAAGACTTAATTAACAGCCGAGAGTCGGGATTGCGTAGAGTAGAGAGCCGCGAAAATTGCAAGACGGCCTTCCAATCACCAAACTGTTCGGCCGGCGTGCGAGTGCACGTACCTACACAGAATGAATCGAACCGAGGACGACATCGGAGGCTGACGAGCGGCCGCAAGAGCAAGACGAGGCGAAGGTTCGCACGCGGAGGTCGGCGGGTGTATAGGTAAAGCCGGAACCGGACGAGGGGGAGAAAGTTTAAATGGAGATTAATTTCTGCGGCCCGTAGACGACGGTCAGACTTGACAGTAACCGATTCGCCGAGGGATCCTGGGGAAATGCGGTTTCGGCTTGAATCCTCGGAAGGGCAAGCCGTCGGTAGGTCGGACGACCTAACCTTGACGCCGGCTCGACATCTACCTGCAACAACGTCGGCCAGTTCCTGCTTGCATTTCCCTCCCCAACAGCCTAACTAACTCAGCACTCCCTGGCAGAGCATCCCTTGAGCTAACCGACTCGAGCGAACCATCGAACGGGATGGGACACACGTATACACGTGCACACGCAAGCAAGCAAGCCGGCGCACGAGTCAAAGCCTCGAGGTTGCCGTTCTTGCGACCGCTTAGAAATGAGCTTAACGACTTTCCCGGACGACGCCGAGAGGTTCAGGATGCATTGAGAGCGACGGCGGTAAAAGTGTCGGCCTTGCGGGACGTGGCCGGCGAGAATGAAACGCCCGGTAGATCGGGGAGGCCTTCGAGTGATGGGGCTGTTTTGAAGAACTCGCCGGATGAGGATATACGTCGAACTGGACGAGGAGTTGCGAATAAACTTGGCGCCGGTCGCGGCATCGGTAAAGTGAAAAAGTTGGATAAAGTGGGAACGTCGTGAATTAGTCGGGGAAATAAATTGGAGCGGCTCAATGTAAGTTCGTCTCTTCTTCGTCGGGGACCGGCGACTTTTTTTTTCTTTTCTTCTTTCTTTTTTTACGGCGCTTTCGTAAGCTGGGTTGGGAAGTGGGTTCTTTGGGGTAATATGAATGACAATATGATCCGCCGGATGGGAGTTATTATTTGTTGTGCCGGAGAGCCTCGTTGCGGAGGTACGTGGATGGTGTCGGAGAATTTGGACACTGCGTCATCTTGCGATGGAGGATCGACGTCGGTTGGTGGGGCACGACTCGAATTTTTCAACACGATTACTCTCGATCCTGCGTTCGAGGAACGAGTATCGTAGGGCTGAATGAGTTGAAATACGAAATCGGGTCGCATCCTTCCCACAATTCAGGCTTCTTATCCCCGGACGAAGTTCCATCTTCTCAACAATTCGGATCGTTTCTTGAGGAAAAAATCTTTGATGCACGCAAAGTTGATCGAAGCTGTCATCGCGGAAACTCATTCAGTTCGGTATCAGCGAATTCATCAGACGTGAAATTTGTTCGCTGGAAAACTCTTGCCAGAGTTGCATTCAAGTCGCAGCTTACACTCACTAAATTCGTTTCTGGCGAAAATACGGCTGTTTAAAAATATTCGTTTAGAAATCCGGCATTTTATCCGCACTCTACTGCACATCACATACTTCACCCATAATACAACAAAAGTCTATTTCCATTCGAAACGCTTCAACAACTACCATACGAGAAACCCGTAAAAAAGAAACGAGTGGTCCACCTTCGAAGCAAGCCATCAGTCCAACCATTCGATTTTGCTTAATCGCAAGAAATGAGAAGACTACAAATATATCTTCAAACGTAAAACGGTGGAAAAGCAGCGACGTCATCATATCTACGTGTGTGTACGTCGAATGTGCGCCGGCAGGAAGGTCAGTCGAGAGTCGAGTCCAAACTCGACGAGCTCGAGCCTCCACCAGCTCGACCACCGCTAACTCGCACACCAACCAGCGAATATCGGCTGGCATCCAAGTTACGGGAGTTTCGCATAACGACGTTTCACCGACGCGTCCCGCAAAGTTTGCCTCTTAAAACCGCTCGCTAACTATCCGGTAACCGGAATGTCCCGCATAAGAGCTGCCGCTCCTATCACGAATTCCCATGCTCCATCGGCGGCTATCTCTTCTTAATTTTCGTACCAACGCCAGAGCCTGCCTTTTGCTCGAGCGCATTCAGCCGCAATGGCGGAGAACCTCATCGTCCGGAGAAAGGATTATTTTCAGTCGGAAGACGTGTGACGCGACGATACGAGAGTAGGAGGTCGAATTGTGAAGAGACATTAGCCGTGCCGTTGCATTGTAAGATGAGCATTTGTTAAATGCACGGGCTAACAAGAAAAAGTGGAATCCGAGTCTGGCGAGTATCGGCTTGACGCATCTGACACGGCCGATCGGAGACGGTGGAAGCGAGACTTTTGCGGAGAGTTCACGAAAAAAGGATGGCCTCGAACACAATGTGCAAAGCCGACGCCTGTGTCTGGAGAATATGGTAATTTTCTAAGTAAGAGGCTTACCGCGCTTCGCCCATTGCCGAGCGAGGAACTCTTTACTACATATGTATGTATTGCTTCGCAGCCATATACGCTGCTGTCAAATGTATGCAAGATGCAGCTGCGATGTGAAAGCGTGCGGAAGTTACTCCCGTAGACTACGTAAACCGAGGGAAGCTCGACTCGTGTCCTCGTGCATCGACGAATTTTACTCATCGATCGAGAAGATTGATACGTACATTCGAAAATCCGGAAGATCGCACAAGACAGCACCCTCGAACTTCATAAAATCGACAGTCCCCTGATGCAATTTCGACACTCAGCCCGCTACCACTAAACCTATCGCAACATCAAACCGACTCCCTTAACATTTTCCATCCATAATCCCTCATGTTCAAGTAACCTCACTCCCCGAAAACTTCGCTCTCCCTTTCCACATCCCGCGATCCACATGCATCAATAACACAAAACATTTCAGCAAATACATCCTCCAAAGAACAGCCGACCCGCGAAGTGAGCGGAACGCCTTGAAAGGAATCGTCGAGCGTCGTCCGGATGCCCCGCGACAGAAATCCTCGCGCACCAGGCACATCATTTATTTCGACGAGCTCGGCTTAAAGTTCGCCCGTTCGCCCGCTGCGCCGTCGTTTCGGCGACACTCGCGCCCGGAAAAGGCTAAAGACTTCGCGCGGCCGGCGAAAGTGGCCGAGAGACATGCAGTGGAGGGAAGAAGAAAGAGAAGAACGGAGACCCGCGGCGCATGTTTGTGCGCGAAGACACGTGAAGAACGGCGCGCGGGCGGGATGGAATGAAAGAAGGGTGAACGAAGGGGTGGCAAGGGTGGAAGGCTCGATTAAGGGAAGAAGGGTGCGCGTGAAGCCGAGTCGGTATCAAGATAAAATATTCTCCCTCTGAGCCGGACGAAGCACCACTTTGCGGTATGGACTTCTGACGCCGAGCCCGGCTGCCGCAGAGGAGGGTGGACGAGGTGAGACAAGAGAGCGGCGAGTGTTAGGGGACGTCGATACTCTCGCGCCGGCAGGGATTTTTCGTTTGCCAGCCAATTCCGTGGCTTCGGCGGAAGCCGCTCCCCGATCCCCTGGTACACTGTTTGCTTCTTCTTTCTTTCTTTTTTTTTTTTCTCTCTCGTGTTTTTTTTTCTTTTTATTTTTTCTCTTTTTCTTTTCGGAACGAGGAGAAATTTCGGAGTTAGCGGCGGCGTCTCTGTTTATGGGTTTATATTAAATCGCGACGCGGACAATTGGGGTCGTTTAATGAAGGTCGGGTTGCTTGCGAACTCGCAAGATATGTAATATAATCGTTTGGCGTGGCGCCGCGCGCAGGTGGTTGTGCTGTCCGTTATTGGTGATGGGATCGAATCCTAGCGTACTATTTTTGGTCGGACAATATCTTCTCGCCTTTTTTCTGCCACTTTCTGCGCTCTCTCCAAAATCAGGATCCTGATTCCGACATTCCGAACGACACAAAGATGCAGTTTTCTTGCAAAAGCTTTTACGACATTGCCTTCTGCGCGACGGCGATGTGTTTGTTCCGTCAGAGTTTGGCCGTTACTTTCGAAGGAATGATCGTCATCAGAGTATTCTTCCCCGCAGATCGCAATGCTGTTCAGGAGTTCTCTTATGGAATGATCACTTTCAAAATTTCACCTTCGCCTCGTATCCTTCAGAACCAAATATCACGGACCCAACTCGTTCGAGTCCAAGAGATTATGATCCAGAGTTGCGGTCTATTTGTTATCGGAGACAGAACGATCAGCACGTCTCTCTAATGAGCTAATGGACTTGTCAGCGAAATAACGACGGCACTCCTGCGGACAACGACCAGAAGTAGCTCTGTCGCGGGTTTCGCACTCCTACAAATCCCTTTCTTCCGCTGTCTCGCGATTCTTCTAATCCCACTCTTTTCTCTTTTCTATTTTTCTGCCCTGTAGCTGAGACTTTGAGACTGTGCACGGAGTCAAGTGACCGGAGATTTCTCTATTTTCTTTTACTTTCATCTTCCCATTTTTCTTCTCTCTCTCTCTCTCTCTGCCTCTCCCCTCCTACCTTTTTCCCACTCCAGTTCATTGCCGCTGGGAGTCTTCGGGCACCACTTCCCTTAACAAATAAGTCAAACAAAGAGACGGCCGGGAAGAATTTGCATATGCATGCTCCTCGTTCGATTTGTTTCTTCATCGACAGGTGTTTAGACTTTTATGAGACTAGCGTTGGTATTGAAATAGTATATATCCACCGTCTCTGTGACAGTCTGCTGTTCAATCTCACTCGTCAAGCGCGGCGACGCCGTCACTCTCGTTCTTTCAGTGCTTTTTGTACTTCTTCTTAATTATGTTGATAAAGAAAGTAGGAGTGAGAATGGAGACAGGGAGCGGGAAGGTTTGAGAGTGAGAAGAAAGTCGACGAATGAAAAGGCAGAATAATGGCGGAAAGTAAGGGCTCTGGGACGAAGTTAGACGAGCAAGGGATGTAAGGGATGATAATAGTGTAGCTAGATAAGCTGGGAAGAAAAAAGAATCACGACGACTGGAGAGACGAGAATTGAAGTCGAGCTGAAAAGTCGACGTAAGCAAACGAAGCCGCGGTAGAGAAGGAAGCGTACATGATAGAGTTAGTCGAAATAAGAGGTGCAGAGAAAACGTACGGACTTCCACTTCTTCTTCTTCTTCTTCTTCGTGCGCACCCACATATTTTCTCGCGCACCGTCCGTTATCGCCTATTTGAGAACGCGCAATATCCCGGACCGGATCTTCCTAAAGCTGTTACCTTGAACAAACGTAGTATTCCGAGTCTGTCGGTTGGCAGAACATTTTATCTGAAAAATTGCTGCCCCTCCTCTTTCTAAGGCGCCTCCTTTATCTACTGGATTTCCCACATTTCGCTCATCCACCAATAACTTTCTCCGTCGTATTCACCAGCCTCTCTTTCTCTCTTCCTCGTTTCTCGTGGAATTTCAGGTGAGCCTGATACACGGTCAAAGTGTAGAATTGCAATTAGACCGGAAGCTATTTCTCGTTTCCTTAACATTCTGTGCACTTTTTACGGTGCTGGGAAATGAACAAGCGAAAAGTCTGCCGTTTTCGAATGTTCGGAAGCCTCGTCGTTCTTCATAAAGCTGTCCCTCTGATTAGCTCTCAATCTCCCAGCGTAATTGACTTCATGGTATGAAATAGTCATCGAATCGTTGGCTCTGCGTCGAGCAAATTCACACACTGCGAAAAGTGAGCACACGCAGTAGGACAAGAACAGAGAGATTACTTGCAATTATACATACATATCAAAAATTGTAAAAAAAAAAAAGAAAACCGTTGACACGTATATCGATGTACTGTAAATCAATGAATTGTGCGATGAAAGGCCGTGCACATTCAGTGCAGCAAATGAAAATGTATACTACGCTGCCAGAGTAAAATGTAAAATGACAAATGTGACAAAAGCCGTCGGATGACAATGGTGGACAACGATATGTGAAAAAAAAACGATGAAAAGACAGGATTCACGAGAATTCCAGAGTATCGTACGGCGACCGACAAACTGAAAGTGTCTAGTATGTTTTGGAATCAGTAATAAATATGAGTGACAAGTAGTTTTATGTTGCTTGCCTATTTCTCAAGTTCTGCCGAGTCGAATCGGCGGATCCGATCTAAAAATGCATTAAAAATTAGATCTTTTTATGGTAGAATTACGGAGAGAGGACGGAATATTGATTCTTCATTCCCAAGCAGCTGCAGCTTCTAACAGATATCATCCCAGCATCTCGAATTCAGGCTCATCTTCATTCAACAACCTAATAATTCAACACAACTATCGTGTCACTGCTAATCAACGAATAATTCGCTCACTATCCATTTATTTTACACTCCCTTTCAAAAGAACATTTACGTCACACTCAATGATTATATTACCTTTACCCGAGGCGAAAGAAGTATGCGCTCAATTCTTTCAAAACGCTCAAACATCTGAGTATCAACCCTCTATCTTCTCTTAAAACGCGCACGAAGTACTCGTACTCTCTCTCTCAGCACCCTGTGCCCGTGGCAAGAAATCTAATCGATCCGAGCATCATCGATCGATACCCTCGCGCCGAGTAACGAACAGTATATGCACACAAGACACTTGCTAACTTTGGGGGATTCGAGTTATTACCTGCCACAGTGCTTCGAACTTGTAACGAACGACACGTTCGTTCAGCCGACATTCTCCCCCAAAACAGAGCGTACCCGCGATCGCACGGAACCAAGCCAGAGACTCAAACGGAGCGAACCGCGTAAAAATTCAGTCGGGAACAGCTTGCGCAGCCGCGAATGAAACGATAATCTCAATAAACACGACGGAGACCACAACAGCATCATGACGTTCGCCCACTGCCATCTCGAAAGGACCGATCCCGGATTCGACGTTACCGAAGAAGAATTTCGAGTCCTGCACCCGACGCCGACCATCGACGACGTCCGTCTTCAGCTCCGTCCCTGGACCGACGCAGTACCCGAGATTCTTTTTTTTTCCCTCGCCGTCCTCCCTGCCTCGTGCAAGTGATAGCAACAGCAGCGGCATTGTTGTAAGAGCCATATGTCTCGTTTGTTTCAGGTTCTGCCACCTTGGAAGGCCGCCAAGTCCGGCAGCATATCCTTCAAAATCCGGACGAACGAGCCCAACGGACTGATCATGTACAGCCGTAGCGGAGCGCACACGAGGGTATGCACATTTTGTATCGGCCGTGTCGTAATAACCGCGGCGGTTGAGGAAGTCCACCGGAAACGCGGCACGGCAAAGTTGGCCGAGCCGCGGAAGCCGTAAAACCATAAATGCAGACGTTTTCACTGCCCTCTCGCGAGCAGTGATGGGATCGAGCGTATCGAAAGTTTTGTTTTCAAACGCCCGGTGACCGACGCTCGAAATCTCTGTAGGAGCGTTTCGTGCGGCGGTAGAAGTACTTGTGCGGATAGGTATGCCGAGCGAGAGTGAGCCTCTCGGGAAGGAGTGGGTCGGATCAGCGGTGTGTGCCAGTGGTTGTCAAGCTTTGTACGGTGTCATCGCCGACTGGAGTGGAATTTACGGTGTGCATGATAATGACGTTGTTATCGCGTTTTTCGTTTTGGCTTATTGAGAAGACGTTGGCAGAGGGTGGAGGAATATTTTGGAACTGCGCGGTCTATCGCTTGGCATTTTTTCCGCGTTCATTTGCTGCGATACTATGAATGGGGTGTATTATTATGTGGACCTTCAATCTAGTGGTGAAACGGTTTTGGAGGAATTGGAGAAAATTCAGGGTTTAACGAGGTTAAACTAATACAGAAAATGGAACATGATTTCCTCTTCAGGCTCTTTAACTTTTCCTAGACAATCAGAAGCGCGTATTATCAGATATTGCCCTAATTTGAAAACTTTCGTTGGAAAATTAATCTCCATTCGTTCGCTTAGACTGAATAGTGTTTCATGAATTCTGTCCGTCAATTCATCAAATTATTCAACAATAAGGGTCAAATAAATCTTTTCCTCGCCTTTGACTTTCACGCGTTTCAACGAAAAATCGAATATTTCGCTAAGTTCAATTTACTCCGATCTTATAATATCACCTCCGAACAACCACAATTTTGCATCGTTCCTCTTCACTCGTACAGCCTCAACGTGTCTCTTCAAACATGTCCGCGATATCCTTCCCGTTCGTTCAAAATAATTCGGACGCTTGCGGCTCTCAATTTACAATGCACACTTTTTATCATGCACCGTACAGACCGCTCGAATGTCAGCGTGCGCGTCTGCTGGTGCTGTATGCGACATTTCGTCTGTTATGCCACAGCCGGACTTATTCGCGTTTGAGATTCTCGGCGGATACCTTTATCTTCACGCTGACCTGGGAAGCGGTCCAGTGAAGGTAAGATCATCGAAGCAACGAGTGGACGACGGCACTTGGCATGACGTCGCCCTTCGACGCGTCGAACGAGATGGACGAGTCACTGTTGACGGTTGGACCGTAGAATTTCGCACACCAGGTAATATCACGCCAGATCCAACGGCGTCAGAATTTTAATCTGACAATGTATTACGGTCAGATCGTATGAATGGATTTTACGAAGGGAACGAACGAGTGAGCTAAGTTCACGCACGTTGATTTGTTCTAGAATGTTGGAGCACTGAAAAGTAGTGGAAAATATATGATAGAATGATATGAAATGATTATGAACTAAGGTATACCCGACGTTTTCCCACGCGACGCGCGTATTTTCCGAGAGAAATAAAATTGAGCAAGAACGTTTTTTCCCGAAATAAGAAAAATAATAATATAATTGACAAGCAATGCTCGCCGTTCATTCCGCAATTTCGTCGCGCCACTTCTAAATGCCAGAATTTTTCGCATGCAGTCTCGACGATATTGAGCACGCCGTTGCCGTCAGACGGCCACGCCTTCGAAATGTTGCTCAACAATTAACAACGGTCCCTCGAATATTCGCGTAAACCTAATCCGAAGTTTACGATTCCAGCATTCGTCATAAGCGACATTACGTAATCGCGTGACGCTATCGGGTCGAGCTTTGTGCCGGCGTACAAAAGGCATCCACGTATGCGTGTTCGTTCATATACGGTGCTTTATCACTTAACCGCGGTGCAGCGAGTAAATCCTCGGGAAACAGGCACTCATAATTCACAGTTACACGCTCGAAAGGAGTTATCTGGCTCCGCGTATCGCTATTTTGTACACAGAAATTAGAAGAACAAAAAAGGAGAGAAAGAGAGAGAGAGAGAGAGAGAGAGAGAGAGAGAAAGAGAAAGAGAAGAACGACAGACAGGCTCTGCCTGAAAAACGGATCGTGAATTACGTACCTACTCTCTCTCTCTCTCTCTCTCTCTCTCTCTCTCTCTCTCTCTCTCTCTCTCTCTCTCTCTCTCTCTCTCTCTCCTTCTCGGCGAAGGACGCCATTAACGAAAAAACGGATAGCAGAAAAAGGTTTTACCCACGATGCCGAATTGCGAATAAAGGAATATTTGTCGACCACACGTTCCACTTTCCAGATCATTGTAACGATCGGTCGACAGCTTCGTTCTTAGCGCTAGAACTAGCGAGAGGTCAAAACGACTAGCTCGAAATTTTGCTGCGACGAAGGTTTTGTTTTCAAATCTACTACTTACTTGCTCACATCCATCAACAGGTTTATATACATCGGTGATCTATATTATTTTTTTGTTTGTAATGAAATTTGAGAAAATATTTGCGACATTAGGATGATTTAAAAATGCGAAATTGTTATAACGAAATGGTAAATTTACTCTCGCGGTAAAAGTATAACGCATTTGCCAGACTCGCTGTTCGTTAATAAAGGCGAGTCTAGAGAGCGTGTCTGCCTTTTCAATGCACAACACATTCCACTTGCAACCGTGCATTTTCTGCGCTCGCGTAAATCTCGTGCCTCGTGCCCCCACTTGCCAGATAACAACGGAACAGATCCGCTCGAAGATATTTAAATAGATGTCAGAGCAGTCAGAGTATTAAAAAAAAAAGAATACGTGTCGACGATCGCAAGGGACGATTAGATTTCAGCGGTTAGTCGTAGCCACTTTTAATATGTCAGCTGCAAAACTGCCGCAGCTCGTTCGCGCAAGTGATAATAACGGTGCGAGCAATAATAATAATTATTCTGTTAATCCAAGATACAAGCGTGACCGTTAAATTGCCATCAATATATAATTACTCGATTTAATCTGTCGTGACCAACTCTGGCTAACCCGGGAAAATAATTGTACGGTGACGTTTGTTTACACAACAAATTATTATGTTATCACAACAACAAAAAATCACGTTCTGATAATCAACATGTATAAATACGTAAAATTAGCTTCTCCCTTACAATTCATTTCTCCGGCCTGACTCTACGGCTACTTTACTACTGGCGGCTACGGACCTGATATTCATTAAGTCAATCTCCGGAAATAATCCGCATCTTTGAGAGCAGCTACTTCAAAGAGTGCTGTCTGTCTAAAGATGATCTGCAATAAATAATCTCGCGAGGCAAAAAATTCAGTAAAATTATTTCATCCATGTTCAATACGATACGTTTAATAAATAGACCTGTCAAGAATAAATATAGAAGTTAAACATTACGCATCGTTCGCTATGAAAATCGCGGCATCGAGCATTTGGAAAATAATTTTTGGCACAGATACAGATCTTTGTACGATATCAAAAAAGGTTCTTCATATAATGAGGCAGCGTTAATCATCGGTCCTATCGCATTTATTGCCGTATTTTAACATGATAGTTCGGATTACTCCGATTTGGCCGCATTTCATTTTTATATTCCGTTAGGCACCGAACTCGTTCAGTAATTTTATTTCAATATAGCGTGTACGCGCGTCGCACGCTTATTATTAAATCCATCCGACGAGTTCGAATACAAACGTGAACCCATATGCACCATGAATGGCCAAATACATATTTACACAACGTACAATATTTATCAGTGCGAAAATCGTTGATTAAAAGGGTAGATTCTGCGGCCGACCTATATTTTAGTAAAATAAAGCTGCTTATATATTTATGGCGAAATTGAAGCGACGCCCAACCTCATTAACTTAAGAGCTCGCGACTCTCTTGCGATACATTTCTATAGCTGCTCAACGGATTGATGCGTTTGTGACTGTCTCCTCGCTTCTTAGCAAAGAAATCGACTCTCACTCCGCAGTTGTTGCAATGTCGCAACTGATAGGACATTTAATGGTATTACCTGTGTACTTTCCAATTTACCACAGTATCAGTCATATCAAATGTTATTCATTGTCAGTACATACTTCGTAGTTACTTTCGCGATCTTTTCTACGAATCCTTCACCTGACCAGCAGTCTTCTTCTCTCATTGCCCGACAAAATTCAAACGGACGATAAACTGCGTCAAATCAAATTGCTGTAGAGTGAGAGAAACTTTCGAAATAGCGCACAGACATATCAATGAATCAACGTGTCGTGGCATGATTTAACAAAAAAAAAAAAATAATTTAAAGCTTGAAAGACTACAAAATACATGAATTACCTTACTAACATAATACCAGATTACATCGCATCAGGCAAAACTATTCATACCATTCGAATATCATACATGCTCCAACATTGTATCTGTTTGTCGTATAATTGCGTACCGATAAAAATGCAACATGGGTGGCTCTATAAGCATTAATAATGACATACAATGTCAAAGCAAAAATTGATTCGATCTTCACGTATTAAAAAGTATTATATAAGGCACATAATTTCGGCCTGTAGGAGATTCTACCCAATTGGACTTGGACGGACTGTTGTATATCGGCGGCGTGGGTGCACCTTTTGCACCCTTAACAGTCCCACCCGTACTGTGGACGGGGGCTCTTCGACAGGGTTATGTAGGCTGCATGAGAGACCTAGTTATTAACGGACATCCGGTTGACATTGCCGGGTACGCTCAACAACAGGATTCCGGTGAGTAACGTAATACTTCCTTGACATGAAACCAGCAACGAAAAAAAAAGCAATCCCTCGAGAGTAATTTTTTAAGTATAATACTTAGGAGTCAGGCTAGAGTCACGCATGAGTTTCTCATAACTAAATTCATTAAGGAAATATCATTTAGGAACGTAGAGAATGTTAGCAGACTTCGACTTGTTCGAGAGCCAACTCGTCGATATGCAATTATATATTTGAACAACGATAAATACGTGTCGTATGTCGCTAGTGATCTGGTCGTCCGCGCGACTTTAAGTGGTTGTAAAAGAAATTCTTGAATTGGCTCCGCGAATTAATAAAATTAATAGCGAGTATATGTTAACGAGGTCTCGCGATTCAAGGAATTACAATCGATTATCTCGAATTTGCTGGAAAAAAATTTCGCTGCGGACAGGATTCGAACCTGTGCGGGCATAGCCCATCAGATTTCGAGTCTGACTCCTTAACCACTCGGACACCGCAGCTCACGAGAGCTCTCGCGGAGATATTCGATTTCCGTCAGATCATTATGAATGAATATCTATTTTGATTGTTACGTAACAACTAACGGAATTATTCGAATTCGCGTAAAATAACGAACTGAATTATACTCGACTCGATTAATCGAACCGACCCGGAATATTTTCAAGAGCTCAAACATTCAAGCTCACTTATGAAACACGATCTGCTCGACATCTACAATTAAATGACCGTAATATTCGAGATAACGCATAGTTCGGCTACGTTCGCTTTAGTTTGGCGCGAGAGAAAGTCAGGTGGTAGAAGCTAAAAACTTAGTATTTTCGAGTAGTTTCACGACGTACTACGAGTAGATTCAAATTGATCCTCCCGAAATGTTGGAATATTGCGAGTGGTAGATTGAGCTGCCTGAAACATTTATTGATTTATTTACTTACGTGTACAGCCTCGTTAGCGTACGAATATTCGAGTTACTCGAAGAATTATTGGAATAATCGAGAAATGGGGCCGGATCGATGAGACGTGCGTTTCTACCCGACTCTAATTTCGAATATTCGAATATTACTAGTACTCGCACGGCACTATCCTAAACGTACGAATATTCATAGGTGCCGTGAGACCGGCTTGTCACGCTCAACCATCGCACTGTCCCTCACAACCGTGCATGCACGGTGGCCATTGCCTCGAAGGCTGGAATAGATTTCATTGTGATTGCACCGGAACACCCTTCACCGGTCCCACCTGTGGCAAAGGTAAGACGCAAATTGTTAGATAATGATCTTACAAATCTTACCGTGATACGCATCTCCAAACTGTCCTAATTCGATTTTGATTACGCGCTAAGTGCCTTACGAGCGTTCGCGAGACATCTGAAAATGAATGTGCCACCTCTTGACACACGAAATATCGAAACACTCGGAGGAAAACTTGAAGCTGGTCCGTGGCAATCGTGTCATTTTTAAATATAAAATCTCTGCAAACACTTGTATCTCTACAATGATGTTAACCATAGCGCGCGATAATTGTCGCGTACCGATTCTATACCACGCTAATGTTTGTACATTATTATTGACATTTATACATTTTTCGGACAAGCATGCGTCATATATATGTCAACCATTACGTTCTTTCGTACAGACGCGTCGACGCTACATCTGAACGGGACACAACAGATGACCGCGCTAATGCCGGAGGACTCGAAAACGCAGGCTGAAGAAGTCGTCGTTCGTTTCAAGACGACGAGACCGCGCGGACTTCTGGTCGGCACGAGTTTAGAAAATAGCGCTGATCGATTGCAGCTTTTCCTCGAAGAGGGTAAAGCTAGGATGGTCATTCATGTGGGAGATCGAGAAAAGGTCAGTTCAATGATGCAGTTATTTCAGATATGTCTACTTGAAGTATGTCAAAAGCAATCGTATATTTAACGAGCCCATAGATAGAACCTCGTTCAACGAATTTCAAATAAGCTATTGAGTATGTACGAATTTCTCATTTCTGCACGAAATTTGAAGTCCCCGTGTATTCATAAAATGT
The DNA here is from genome assembly GCA_963942575.1 of Priocnemis perturbator. Taxonomy (NCBI): domain Eukaryota; kingdom Metazoa; phylum Arthropoda; class Insecta; order Hymenoptera; family Pompilidae; genus Priocnemis; species Priocnemis perturbator. The sequence goes on along the minus strand of OZ012644.1, from coordinate 14,291,961 downwards.
TATCGTATCTTTCGAAATCCGTTTTCTCTTCGAACGATGATTACGACTTATACTGGATGAAGGTTAAAGGAAGGCATTGAAAGAGAAGACGTATCGGTCGTATTCATTTATACAACAGTTTAAACAATATATCAATGCGGATGTAATAACGTTCCATTGTCCCGTAGAACGTGTCAATCGCGCGCAGAGAAAAGTAAATGCCGCTATAAAATGAGAGAATTATTAGACGTATCTACGTCACCCGTATCGTTTTTCACGTACATACACGGTATGCAGCCGTGAATTTTTGCTGAATAAATTTCCCGTCTCACCGATGCCTCACATGCGTCCAACTACGTAGGCATCCCGGCGATGTATCCATAAAATGTAGAGCATGCGGCAAACATTGCGTTATTTAATGCGATTAATTTCATTGAAATAAACGATCTTGTCAATGGTATGACATAAATTACTCTATCATCTCGAGAATCGTTTTACCGAAACGAGTCTGACGAGGTAACAGTCTCATTTGACACGACACAAGCGACGATCATGTCGTATGTTAACCGTTCTATGAGGAGCAAAAAAGCTGTCACACGTGCCGTCCGATGAGAGTGGATTACTCGTATTTGTAAAGCCGTTGTATTACGAGTGAAGATGAGGACATCCGCATCGGTCATTCCCCCTAATGTCTCAATTTCAGCGCTCTACATGGGTACGATAATTGAACCGAATAATTGATACGAAAATGCATCGTCCGTGCAATTAGTCCGGGCGCAAACCGGATTTCCCGCGGTGTTTCCGTAGATCGGGAGAGCGAAGGACAACGAACTTAGGATTCTCGTCGGCCACTTGATCGCATACGCTCACAGGACCAAGCTCGCACGACGAATTTTTGACGGCCAAAGACGAGATGCGTTAGATATTAGAGATTAGAATTAGAGAATAATTCTGAGCAGGATGTCCGATTACATATTTTTCATGACACTTCATATGTTAGTAATGTTCGTTCATGCCTAAACTATCACTCGTAGCATTTAAATTGTATTCGACTTCTTTCGAAGATTTTTCTATCTCCGCATCGACCTCAAAAAGGACAAATTATTTTATCCTTTTTAGTGCCGCTTTGAAGTCGGTGTTACTTTTCGATATATACAGTAGAATCGATACTTTGTATCGTGACGACCGTCTCGATACAGAAAGCGGATATTCCGCTCGCGCATCGAACTCCGACCCAACGATAATCCGCTGGCTGACTGATGTCGCGCATACTTTTTCAAAACTGCCCAATGTTCCACCCAAAGCGTGTCCGACGTGCACGAATCCGCGGTGTTTAGAACGGGGTGATCGGTCGGCTCGGGAGAGGATTTAGCGACTCTCGAAATTAGCACTGCAGCAAATGAGTCGGTCGCGAGCTCCTGTTCCTCGGCACGGCGAAATCGCGCAGTCGATTCATTGGCCGATCGAGCGGAAGCGGTGTGATTGCGAAATTGCTTATACGCAGTCCGCGCTCGCGGTATAAGTTTTGTCTCGCCATGATGATGGCAACGATGGTCAAGAAGCGGAGGTATGCGGGAGCGCGAGCGAGTACTGAGAAACGGCCGAAGGCTGCGCTCAGAATTTCATTTTAACCTCGGAAGCCGATCGATGGAGCAGAACAGGAGGACGGAATGCAAGTCGAGCGAATTTTGTCCGGCGTATATTCGGCATAATCGCCGATCATAATCAGCGCGAGATAGAAGAAAAGTTCGAATTCGTTGGGTGGCGTTATTATCAGCGACGATTATTCGGCGCGACGTCAAATTTCAGCATTTATTGTTACTTCTGTGCGTCGTTCGAACGTTTACTTTGATTCCATCGTGCGCTCCGGGAATTCTACGAATGTCGTCTAAGTGAAAATTCCAGAGAAATTGAGCTCTCCGCTTTCTTTATTTTAAATATTATCCTGCTACCAAAATTGTTCTTTTCGTTCTTTGTTTGCGCCGCTGTCATAATAACCCATACATATCTTGTAGATAGGTGATCAATTCTTTGAGATCAATGCAATGGGTCGTACAACCCAGCGCGTAATGGTAACATTCGAATAATTACGGACGGTATCATGACTTCTTGAATAAATACTACGTTTCCGATCCTTTCTACCATTGGAAGTTTCTCACCTCGTGTCATCAAATTCTTCCAGCCAATGCGTGATGAACGGAAAGACAAGCGAAAGGTGAGCTCGCGATTGTGCAATCTACGATCGCCAAAGATTCGAATTCCGCATGCTTCGGATCTCTAAAATTATTCTTCCTCTATCCTTATCTCTCTCTCTCTGTCTCTCTCCATTTTCATCCGCTGAACCCCAACCTATCGATCTCCCTACACAACCGATCCGCCCCATTACCGAGATTGACGGATACTAGCAAGTCGTGAAATTATCGAAGACAAAGATAAACAACCGGCCACTCAGCGGATGAAGATTAGACTTCGGGGTTATTCGGGGTTACTCGGATCGTTCCGAGTGAAAATTGATGTAAGATAATTGTCGAAAAACATTTTCTCGTTGTTCGACTACTTCAGGCGCATAATAGTTATTCGTCAATTGGGTCGCGGTATCATATGCATTGATTCACAATTTCTCATTCGTTGCCCCGCGTTTTATCCGCTATCCGAATCAGGTTTTGTTCGGCACTAGTTCAACACCATGAATACTCTGCATAATTTCTGTTTTGCTAAGCGAAGAACTGCTCTCTCACCCTTTCGTTCTTTCCCCCTTTTCTTCTCTTTCTCTTTACTCTCCCTCTCTCCGCATGCTCGGAACTTTACCCTACCCTATATTGTTCGAGCGTAGTTGGCACTCAATACGCTTTCTCTTGCCTCCTAACAGCGGCGGCGAGATTTTCATGATGAATTAATTCATAAATTATTTTCATTATTTTGATAATTATCCTTCTGCCAACGTGCGTCTCTGGGAGAACACCTGCACGGACGATTAATCATCGAGCCCCGCCATGATTAATGTCGCGTGTAATTAATGAGGCAATTATGCAATCATTTGCTATCGTTTTGCGGTGGCATGGAAATCGTATCTCGGGCTTCAAAAGATTAATTAGGTAAATAGACCGGCGACCTGAAATACAAGTCCGACGTTCTCGACGATGGCAAAATAGTAGAGCGTCCAGTCTGGTTGGCATCATAATTTGCTTTTACATAACGCTGTGCATACTTTGCACACAAACAACGCCTGTGAGCAACGTGCTTCCCGCAATTTTTATGTCTGACCACTTCTGTACGGATAGAGGGCATTTTACAAGCTGCGCTGTAAAGGATTGCGCGCAAACGTATTAATGATGCCAATGTGATTATTAACACTTTTTCTCGATATTAGGCCATGTTTTGTACGTCAGCGAAAAGCTGGTATTACATGTTAGATCGTTCAAAAAATTTAACATTGTCAACAAATTATGGAGGCCATACTTTGTGGTACAGTCAGGAGAAAAATGCTTCTGCATAGAAAGATAAATCAAAAAAGTAAAAAAAATTAAAAAAAATATATACCTATTGAATAGAGAACCTCCTCCTTTTTTTTGACGTCGGTTGAAAAAGGATTAAAATGTTGCCACGAAAGGATCAGTTTTCGCAAAGTAGGCCATTAGAAGCGAATAGAGAACCTCCTCCTTCTTTTTTGAAGTCGGTTAAACATAGCGGAATGGCAAAGTACAGGTTGACTTGTGAAACATAAATTTGACATCTTATATTCTCTGCTTCTCTGGACAGATGTAACAGTACCTTGATCTTGTTAATAAGGTAGCTATGCAATTAGTGGCGGCCGGCTACGTAATTTCGAGTAAAGCTCAAATTTCGTCCTAATGGCAACATGTTTGAATATATAATTTACTTATGCGAGATCAACATTTCAGTCATAAATTATGAACGAGTTATTGCACCATCGAGAGTTCTGCATCATGCGATTACGGTTGGCTAATGTTTGATTGTTTGATGAATGACGCGTTATGAATGTTTGCGGCACCGCCGTTTTCATCATTGCATTCTCACGATCGAAACGCAGATTGTTCGTTTCTCCGGGTTAAGATGACTTCAATATTACATCTTATTTTTCACCCGACACGATTTGTGTTCCGGCAACCTTCTCCTACGATCGTTTGCCATTTTCTTATAATATCGCTCATTTTTCTGTGGTCTTCTTTTCTGAAATAAATTAATAAATTAATTTTCATACCAGAAAACTGTTCATATTGTCCGCACTTTCTATTAAATCTAACGGAGAGACTCTTAACAATCCAACGTCGACGATATTCAGTTGTCTCTGACGTTGACACATTCACCTCTCGCACCGAAATCAAGTTTACGGCCGCACGTATATATAATTTTTCTGTTTGTCCGCGCTTAGTTGACGAGCATAATGCATCGCTAATTGCGAGCGCCGCGAAGAGTATTTGACAAAGGAACGCGAGTTGACACGGCATAATTCAATCGACCGATTTCCGGTCGGCATGATTTCGATTGCGCACGAGCGCAGAATTTCCGTGACGCTCGAATTGGCTTCGGGAGTCAGCTGCACACAACTGCTTCCGCGGAGCACCATTGTCGGCGCAATCAGTCGCCGTCTCGCCAAAGTAAAAGCGCGCCGTAGTAGCGATGTTTCGCGAAAAAACATGACCGGTGCAAAATTTGATTTCTCAGCGCGAAGTGTCTGCCACCACGTTCCGCGTTTTGCCAGATTCTGAACAGAAGTTATTGTAGTCCGTACTAATAGCGATTCCTTCCGTTTTGCTCGCCAAGTGTATTTCGCGGAAGCGTTGAAATTTCGGTGCGACCGATTGGTTTTCCAATGAAGGTTATAGGAATATTTCAATGAAATACATTTGTATTTAGTGCACAAATGAATCGGATTTGTCGGATGCTAAATTTCGACTCGTTGTCGCTAGGTTGCGAAGAAACTGTTAAATACAGGTTACAATCCATCGTTAGTTAGGCTACACTAATGTGTCTGCACGAGTATGCAGTTCGAATGAATTTTTTCGATTCTTGTTTTTTAGAGCCTAGTGGTCGGCCAAGGTTTAAACGATGACATGTGGCACACACTGAGATTCTCCAGAAGAGCGAGTTCGTTAAAATTCCAAGTCGACGACGAAACTGCTGTGCGAGGTATGTATTTGTCGCAAGAATTATTACAGAGTACTAACTGTTGAACCTATCGAAAATACGTTTTCCCTGCCAATAATCATCGATGAAGTCTTGTGTCAAAAATCGTATTACCCTTCAGTTGTTCAGTTATGTCAGGCTTGTCTGACAATTAAATAAAAATCACTGCATGACGTTTATGCACGCCTTTTCGTCTTTAAAGTGCAAAGGATGTAGCTGTCGTACGAAGCAGCCGTCAATATATGATACTTTTTTATATATGACAATTTTATGCAGGATGTTAAGTTACTCTAATCATTACTTTTTTCGCCCTTGCGTAGACGATTCTTGTGACTTACCTATTACATGTAGGATTTCCAGCTTTAATGTAATTCTATATATAACTTAACATCGTACTTAAAATTGCCACTAATATTAGATTGCAAACAGAATCAATCCGAAACCAATCAACGATGCATCTTATTCATTATCCCTGGTAATTCAAGCTGCGCACGATCCGATGACCGAACTGTGATTGCAGATGCGGTAGCACAATCAATTGTAACACTGTAATCAATTATTTTGCGTCTGCATTCGACATACTGTTTACCCACTTCTCGCGCAGCCTTTATTCACAGTGCGTAGCCTCAGTCAGCTGAAAGTGGCTTTTACTATCGCACTGCGAGATACGTGGTACATTTATCGAATAGACTAACAAATAACCTACCGCTTTTCTTCTAAATAATCACACCACCAAGCACTTTAGCAAATAACAATAGAGACAGTTTTTAGAACGTTCGTATACGCGATAGTCGGCACCATTATGATGGTGCATGCGTCTATGTGCGCGAATTGTGCGACTACCAGGTTCATATAAATGTTAATTAGAAGAAAATTTCGAAATTTCTGTACGATACTTTTGGGTGCAGTTTTTGCATCACTCCTGACATGCAAAGTGTATTTACACTGCACTCCGGCCGCGAACTCGCAATACGGCGCAGAGCTACCTCTAATTATTCCCGCCCGAGGTTTCATCAGAAGCAACTATATACGCTCTTCGAAGAGGCGCAAGATAAGATAGCAACGCAGAACAATTATTCCCGAATTTACATTAATACGATTTTCCGATCCACGAATATTGAGCGGGCCGCAGCAACAAGTACAAACGAGAAAAAGATTGAAATTCCACTGGCGACGCATACAGCACATACACGCGATCGCTTTCGCCGCAGCCTCGCGTGCGAGCGCGCTGCCCTGAAGATAGCGCCGCTCGGCTATACGCCGGAAAATTATACGACCGCAACGTTTTACGAGAATATAATATTCCGACGACGATATAGATTTGAATTTCCACGCCGGCGAGCGCCGGGCGGCCGGGATTCCTGCCGTGCCCTCCCGACACGCCGAATGCGAGTCCGCTTCGATACTCTTACCCTCGGCGAGTCCACCGGAGGCGTACCCGGCAGCGCGCGGGAGTCTCGCGGCAGGGCAATATCGTATTTCAAAATCCCTATTTAGCATAAATATCCGACAGAAACCCAAGCGCCGCTCGGCAGTTCCGTCGGGAATACCAAGGCGGCGTCGGCGTCGGCGTCGGCGTCGGCGTCGGCGTCGGCGTCGGCGTCGGCGGCGGTCGAGAAGAGAGATGTTGAGGGCGGGGAAACGGCAGTTTGGTGAAACGATTGAGGGAGAGAAATGAAGAGAGTGAGTGTGTACCGCCGGCGAGCGAGTGAGATACTGCCGGCGGTCCTCATCCTTCTTGCAAAATGCATACATCGTTCATCCCCCGCTTCTCGCTCTTCTTTCGACTCCCGCGCGGCTCCCGCTCGTATCGCGGCAACGCAAACTTATCCCGAACTTGCCGAGCGGGCTGGCTATAAATCGCGAAATTTGCTAACAAGTTTAAATTGAACCGCGGTAGCCGGCCGAACGGTAAACAGTCGCCATTTTTAGGGCGGATGGAACGGATGCGGGTGTCCGTCTTTGTTGCACATTTTTCGACCCCACCCCCCTCCCTCTCCCCCTTTATGCCCCTATCCCTGATACGTGGTTGTTTATTGTCGCGCGTATGCACGTACAGATCGTGGATTTCGGTAGAAATGTATTTTGAAGTAACATGTTGTTAAAACTTGAAAGTATTGCATCTAGAGTGATTTAGAAGCACACCAATTAAATAATCTGTAAAAATAGGATTTTTACCTTACATCATAGCTCACCTCAATTCAGCACAAAATTATTGGCAAGTTTATAGTTTTTTGACCGAATTTGACGTAACAGTTGAACACTTCCACAATACTGCGGCACTTATGACAATGCCCAGCTGGAAATCGATAGCGACGATGTGTGCAGCATTGTGTCGATGCACGACCAGTGTCTGTCGGAACATGCTGGTCCAAAGAATATCTGCTGTATATAATATTCGTTTCTCTCCGGGACATCGCCGTCGACCTTCGGCAGATTCTGCGCGGACCGGTGCCGGACCACCACTTTGACTAACGCTGTGCTACAGCATTGTCTCTAACTCAAATCTCGCTGTTGCTTCGCTGAAAGGGATGCAAGTGCGATAAAAGAAAGCGCAGGCGAAAGGGAACCAGGTCAAACTTGTATATAGGAGAGCGAGGCGGACCGAGATGAAAATCCACACAATCAACTACCGCAGGATAGAACCGTTCAGCAGTACGAATTCGAGAAACTTTTATAGTGTTTCGCAATGTAGGGCGAGGACGATGAATAAACAAAGACTATAGCGCGCACCTAATGGTTATTGCAATGTACTTTTCAATTGAGAGATACACTTTGCACTCGCGCCGAAAGTTATCTGCTCCTGGCTCGATGAGCCAAATTTTCTCGACAGGACACCCTAGCAAAGGGTGCAGAACGTACTGTCCTGTCTCTCAGGAGCATCTTTCGAGATTCGGTTTTCTAGCTATTCTATTGTATTTTTTTTTCGTTCGTCCCAATTCTTTTGTTGATAGTCTCAACAGGTAACTTTATCAGCAACCCGTAACCGTTTCGTTCGTATTCGCAGTCGCGATAAGATTGAATAAGAGGAGCGTTGCCTATCGAGTCTGTACGGAACTAAATTATTATTCGATATTACCGGCTCCACGTTCGGGAGAACAATGCAACGAAAGCGCGCTCGAAAACCACGGTAATCCTCATGGCAACGATCAATCTTGATGATTCCATATGGAATGCCGGGACCACTCGAAGCATCTGGCGAGCTAGTTCGCAAGGTGCCAGAACCCACTTTCGGGTGGCACCTATCCAATTTTACACGACATTCCGCTTCGGTTTACGTTAACGTCAGTCATACTCCAGAATCGTTTCCGCCACACTCTGTTGGTATTGACTGGAGGAACGCGCATTACAGTGCGTCACGCCGTTGATTCATACATATTCGATATGCGGCCACACCGGCGGCGCCGGCGAAGAGATATTTTCTATTCTATTGAAGAGTACATTATTTAAGTTCCGCCTCTGACGTTTCCGAGGAACGCAGCTATTTTATCGAGTAGAATCGAGGTTGTCTTGGCGATGCCCTCTGGAATGTTGCTGCTGAAATAATTGTCATTTTTCCTTTCAAACCAACGACTCTTCATAGAGCGGAATGGGAAAGTTCGGAGACGTGACGTTCTAAATTCATTTTTCTTTATCAAACGTTCGCGAATAAAAATTGCAGTATTATAAAAAAGTAATCAAGCATCAAATACATATACATATATATAAATCAGCAGCATTTGTTATTTGTTACTTATATATATGTATATAAATGACAAATAACAAATGCTGCTTATGTATATAAATGTATATGTACTTGATGCTAGATTATTTTTTATAATAATACAATTTTTACTCGCGAACGTTTGATAAAGAAAAATGAATATATATATACGCTTCTTGCGAATCCTAATTGATCTTAATCTTCCGAACATAATTGACCCTCCATTAATTACCAGTTCCACCGCGGATGGGAATAACGGATGTTTACTCTTCCTCCGTCACATTTTTCAATACACCGGTAAATGATCAGCGAGCAGCGTGCATTGTCGCTATGTACGTAACTATTTACTCGGGTCCATGGGAAAGTATATATACGTCGCCGGCTCGCTACCAATAGACTCCCATCCGCCAACACCAATGACGGTCCGTGTTCGAAATGCCTCTCATCCTCCACCACCTCATACTCTACAGCCTGGCCGTACAAGGCTTGCTCGCCTGCTTGCCTCCACCTGCAGAACGCACCCCCCCTCGAACGATCACCCTATTAAACGGATGGCGAGTAACGCCAATATTGAGTTAGGTGGCAATACCCTAAATTGCTGGGCCGCCACCATCCTCTTTCCCCTCCCACCACGTCCCACTCCGTTATCTGCCCTACGACATTACCGGACCTTTACTTCTCGAAGCGGCGTCCGATGCGTATTGATCGTTTCCTCCGCCGCGATGCGTCGAAGAAAGCAAGACGACTGCAACGCGAACGTTAATCCTTGACCACCGACTGATAGGATGTCCCCCGACTTCGATGACACTGTAATATGTTGTTTTCTTTGTGAAATAATTACGAGGTATGGGTCATCATTTTGCTGGCTCCCAAGTTATTAACGAGTTATGTTGAATATCGCGAAAGAAGAATGTATTGTGTCAAACATGACTGTATTTAATGGAAAACTAGTTTGGAAATTGATGGGTTAGGTTTTTGAATGACAATATGAAAAGATACTGCACGAAACTAGTCGTCAGAGGATTCGACGATGATTACACAGTGAATTGATGATTAATGTACGTCGGAAAGAACTGTACGGTTACGAGCATACGATCGTCTAGAGTAAATGGTTGAATTTGCAAAAAAGTACGGTTCGATGACAATAGTCAGAAGCGTGGTAACTGTTATTAAAGTCTATAACGCTGACTAGTGTAAAAGTGTCACGCGTCAATTAGAGGCAAACAAATGATTCTCGCGAAACGTTTTCCGTTCGCGCGGATGAAATTATTTTTGCGGGTTACGCGGGCACCGATAAAAATTTTGAAACGGAGTTGTATCAACGAAACATGTGCTGCGAAGTGATTTTTTAAATATTCACGATCAACGGCACGACGCTGTAAACTTTGTCCCGACGCATACTAATTTTCGTTACGACCGTGTATTTTCGCCGGCGCACGCTGAATTTCGATGGAAATTCGTTTTTTTCTTTTTTTTTTTTTTTTTCGATAGACGATAATTCGATTCAATTATGGTCGGGTAATCCGTACGTGTCCGGCGGAGAAACGATCGCGCGAAATAAAGCGCTCCGCCGATCAATCCTTCTTCATTACCCAAATTGTGACATTAAAAAGTCGCTCCCGGCGCGGCGCGGGACTGTCGGCTAAATAATTAGAATGGATTCGACGCAACTTGCGCGTAGAGTTCCCACTGACTTAAGGAGAAGTTTCATTTGACGCGAAACGGCAGGAGCATTTCTATTAATGACCGTCTTAATTTTGTTTCATTTTACGCCAGTCAAGGCGCCATTTGGAGCACCAGGCACGGTATTAAATTTTACGCACTCTGCAACAAACTTTCGGTAACAGACTCCCCGAAGGCCGGAAAGCCGGAAATAATTACTTCGGACCCCGTGGATCGCACCGTGTCGCCTCACCTTCGCGCTATCTTATCGAGAACAGAACTAGCCGAAAGAACGCTGTCGAAAAAATGTTTCAAGAATATTTCCCAAGGCCTGCCAATATCGCGTTGCAATAGCAATACGAACGTTCTAAGTACATATCACCAACATTCGTATAAATATCCACGACATCGTTGTCGGGGTACATATTTCTGATACCCATACATTACATTTTATTCATTAACCTTCACAAAGGTTTCGCAGGTTACAGAATGAAAATTGAAATAATATAACATATCCGTTTGTCTATAATCAATCTTTTCGGACTAAAAGTGATCAGACACGATGCACGCTCCGTAATGGCGAATCGGCACTTGAATGAAAAGTTTCCGAATCTAATGCGGTAGCCGAAGTACAGCTGGGCAAGCAGAGCGTCCTGGAGTTCCGGACACTCCACGTTGGCGGATATCTTCACGCGGGCGAGGACATTCCACACTTCGTCGGACAATTGCAGCAGATTTGGTTCAACGGCTACCCGTACCTGGAGATCGCGAGGAGTGCCGGAAGTCATCAGGCGTCTCATCAAGGCGTCACGCCGATCATCAGGGTGACGGGAAAGTTCGGGAAGAGGAATCATCCTGTTCACCATCCGGTGACGTTCACGTCGAAGCACACATTCGTCGGATTACCTGTTCTCAAAGCTTACGTCGAAACGAATGTCTACTTTCAGGTAAGAAATTTTTATCTGATGCGTCACAACGGCTCTGTGCGGAGGAATACAGGATTTTTCTGCGATGCAGTGTTACTCGTTCGGCTTCATAAGCAAAATGTTTATATTTCTTGTCGGTTTCGTTTTTCTATGTGTACGGAAAGCGGCTACGGGATTAAGCGTTATTAGCTGCGTGTACTTCGACTTGAGACAACGTAGTAGGGACGAGCGCACTCGGTATCACTATTGTCAACAAAGCCATAAAGTTTTAGTCGTGCTCACCAATGCTATCGACAATAAAGATAAAAACGAGCGTAACCCTCGGAATCGTTCGTCAATACGCTGGAGAAGGTCGCAAAATCTCTGATGCGCGTGTAACTAACGTCAAGCAAACGTGCGCACGTGAAAATGTCCCTATAAAGCGAGTTAGGCATTCGACGCTCTCGATCGGTGAAATTGGAGTATGGAAAATATGAACAAAAAAAACCAGACAAAACAAAAAAACATACAAGGAAGCCGAGAATAAAACGTGTGATTCGTACGTAAACGAGATATTGTTACATCGACCGGCACGGTCAACGTTTCATATTTCGATTATTTATCGCATAGCGAAACAATTTCTTCCGCTCCCCCGTGCAGTCGTATCCAATCGACTAAGCGATTTGACAAAACAACGCAAACAGTTTTCACCGAAACCTTCGACCATTTTCGACACTTGCCGTTCGCAGTCAACATGACTAAATTTTCTCTATGCGCCACTGGTTTAAAGTTACTAAGGAATATCTTTCTGATATTTCAGTTCAAAACGCGCGAGGCGAATGGTCTGATCCTTTACAACGCTGGACGTGAACGGGACTTTATTGCTGTAGAGCTTGTCAATGGGCATGTCCATTATATCTTCGATTTAGGCGACGGACCTGTGCGAGTGAGAGACACCTCCAAATCAAGACTGAACGATGGCAAGTGGCACGCTGTCAGTATCGGCAGGCCGGCTCCTAAAAGACACACCCTGGCCGTGGACGATCACGTAACGGCTGTCAATAGTCAAGGCAGTAATGAAAACTTGGACCTGGATGGAATTTTGTATATAGGTAAGGCGGCGAACTTGTTCACGTTCTGTTTTTTTTTCTTTTGCATTAATCCTCTCAGTCTTCCGGCTAAACGTCGCGAACAGTGGAAATACCAACGTTCTGTCGCGATAAGTTATCATTTTTAATACGCGGATACCCGCGTATTTGTATATATATAACTGGTTATACGCGATTTTTTTATGTTACCAAATGCTGTTTTACGCGGATACGTCTAGAAGAAGCGTTACTTTTTAACATTACGTAATAAACACACCCTCTTCTCAAAGTAACATTGTCGCGTTTATTGTTGCTAAACGTGTAACCCGTTATTACGTACGCACTTTATCTATCGTTCGTACACAAAACGCGCGTAGTTTCTCCGTGAAATATTTAACAGCAAATAATTCTCGTACATCGTTCAGATATATTCTGAATAAAGCAAACGCTTTCATTTAAATAGCTAATCATCCACCAAACATTGCCCCTATGCGCATACAATGAGTACGTACGAGTAATGAGTATGAAAGCCACTAGAAATTGACCAGAATGCACTGCGCAAACTTTGCTTGTAAAAAGTGCCAACACGAAGATCTTTAACGCTGCTTTGATATCACGTTAGAACGCGATAACTACTTGTACATCAATGAGTCAGTGATAAGATCGAGCAAGAGTAATCTGATGCTGAAGCGTAGTCTCTCTAACAAGAAGAACATCTCAAATCTGTAACAAAGACGTAACGTAGGCCTTATTTTTGGAGAAAATTGCATTCATCGTTTAACCCGGCTAATCTTTCCATAGCATAGCACCGAATGGTAGGAAGCGACTCCGTAAGAGTCAGCTAGACTCGTACACGATACTATCTATCGTTATTTCTCTGAATCGTTGCGTAACTTGGTTATAATTATGCTCGGCAGCTTGTCGAATAGCGCAAAATCATGTCCACACGTCACTCTTTGTTTCACATCTTTATTTTCAACTATTTCTACATTACATGCCTGCTGTCCGCATTTCTTACATATCTAATGCATCGTTCAGTTTGGTGCTAACGCGGAAAGTCGATGACCCCTCTCTCGGATTATTATTGGCCTCTTGTCCGAGTACGCGGATTCTGCAATGTAAAATAAATCACAGCGTTACCTTTTTATCTGCGCTCGACTCTCGCACGTGCAATTAAATTCCGATTAACCAGATCTGGCATGGAAATATATCATGTTATTGGACAACATAAACTATCGGCGGTGACCACGGGGCCACCAGTAGTTATATCCTTTGCAACGGTGTGCTACAGTTCTCTTCATATGTTTCAATGTAATTTAGCGCAGATCGAACTAGGTATACCACTCATTTTGTTGCTCGGCTACCTACGAAAAGACTAAAGTGTATTTGAAACGACACGAACATCAGAATCTGACTTGATTTACGAAATCGAAATCTAGACGGAATCTCGTCGTCAGAGGCTCATTACTCGAATTAATAGAACGAAAAATTAGGTCTTACAACGTGTGCACAGATTTATCTGAACACTCGTATAGTCATAAATCACCCGTCTCCTTCCCTGATCACTCCACTATTCGCGCCGGCCGGCGATTACAAAAGTGGTCGAAGCAAAACATCTGAGAGCCCTCGAGTCTTCGCTTACACCGCGACGCGAATGAAATTTCTCCGATTCTCGACTTAGGCCACCTTCGTGATCAGCCGCACAGATATCCGCCGAAGCAAAGACCGCGACAGTCGAGCGGGCCGAGTGTGAAACTCACCAGTCCATGCTGCGCGGGAACATCATGCTAACTTTCGGCCGGCAAGTGCCTTTCATGTCCCTCAGCTGGCCGGACGGGCAGGTCTGCACCCTGCCGTCGACGATGTTTCTCGATCCAATCGGCGGGATCGACGGGACCGACGGCTGTTCGTAGTTGCCTGTCCCGACGACGCGTTCCTTCTGACGATCACGTTCTCCGTCGTAGTCCTTCCCCGAGTATCGATATTCCGTGCTGAAGGCCCGATCCTCCCCAGGTTCCACGTGGCCCTTCAGCAGCTCTATCTGAATCTGAGGCTTCTGCTGTTCGGACTGCCTGTACATCGACGAACCTCCAGCATCCGACGCTGCCGACGCGTCCCGGTCCTCGCGCTCGCCGACGCGCACGCTGACTACCTGCGACGGCCCGCGACGATCGTCATCCAGAATTTTGATCAGTATCGTGTTGCTGGGCGAGGCGTCCGGCGCCGCGAGGACCGCCGGTACCATGAGAGCGGCTAATAAAAATCCCAGCCCACCCTGCGCTCTCCTCCGCTCCATCATTTTGCCTTGATTCTCTCGCTCCGTACTGTCAACCCTCTAACCGCCTGCCCGCGCGATCGTACTCGATGCTATTAAACGACGTCGCCCGCTGCCTCGCACACCGCCACCCACCCACGCGCGCTTATACGTGCACAACGACGTGGCCGGGAAAACCTTGTGACGCTAGCTTAATCCTGGCCGTTCACACTTCGTCGACTACCGCGATTCCTCGCATCCGCGGCAATTTAAATCGCGGCGCGCTAAGCTGCTGTCGACGATCGTCTTTCGAGATCTCGGCTCGAGCACCAGCAAGCCGCACATCCGGCCTTCGACCGCAGCTCGAGAGAAAGATTAAATTCATAAATAGTTTGACGCATATCCTCTTCTTCGGCCTTCTTCGCTCCTCCGGCCGACTGCGCCGCTTGTGCGTTCACGTGCCGTACGATTATCTCGATCGGGATGTTCACACTGAACGGCCAATTATTACAGCGCTTTCATTTGTCGGGAAACGGGATTGACGTCTGTGTACCGATTTCTTTGGTCAGGGGACCGCACTTATTAACGCGCCACGCGCGCCTCACTTCTGTACGCGTATTTTCCTACGACTCCGCTGCCATCGAACGTGCCACGATTCCGTTAATCTTGTATCTTATCAAACTGCTACGTTGCGTCGTTGTGCGCGAGATATAAACCGCGTCTATGTACGGCGGGCCGTGTATCCGACGACGTATCGTGTGACGAAGCTTCCGCGAGGGCGCGCATATCTAAGCAGCGACGTTTAGAAATCTTCTCTTTCCTTCCCGATGCACGCGTCTCGTTCACTCTTCGCTACTCTTCTCCATGTTCGGAAGTTTCGGAAAAAGCAGAATATTATTTCTATATTATTAATTCTTATGTAGCTACCATAAATCAATGCAACGGGAAATAAGTGAATTATTCTATTTTTTTTCGAAACTTTTTATAACTTCATTTATTTCTCGACCAATCAAAGCACCTCGTTCCCGCAATACGCGAGCACATGCGTATCGACAACGACTGCGAGATCGATTGTCGAAATCGGCGATTCCGTGCGACCTGTTACCACCCGTCACCCTTAAATTGGCGAACGGCAAGTTCGCCGATCGAGAAAACTGAAACATGCCGAGTAAATGACCGGGAGGAAATATGACCATCGGGTGGCGAGGCGATTGGCTGGGCCTCCAGCTTCATTTCGGAGTTTCTGCACGCGCCTGCGGTATAATGCACGAGTACACCTATACCTATGTACTCCCGCTCGCGCTTCCGTATCCCACCACGCACCTATATACGCAACGACGATACGTATATACAGGGTGTTCCGTAACTGACGCCACACGCCCGCCAGGTGACAATTGAGATTGTTTAATAAACGTCGGTGAAGCCGTAAACAAGGTAGCCGGTAAAACAGATGAAAGCGATGCCGTCAATTTTCAGCGGAAAAACTGCACGCGTTTATTGCGCAACAATGAGGGAATTATTTTGTTCGTGCTTTACAGAGAAGAGGATAAAGATTATTGCGTGTTTGTTTGATGTGAAGCCGGGTACAAAGTAACGTATAAAATGGGTGAAAGCGACGTCGTGACAAGGGAAAATTGCAAGTAATTTTTCCATGCTCTTCGGGGGAGAGGAGAAAGATTATTACGTGTTTAGTGAATGTAACTCGTATTATGTACTGTGTGTTGCGTAAGTGGGACAACTGAGAACGTGGCGATTGTGGATGGAAAAAAAAATAAGTGAAATACGTCGGGCAGCGAATGGGCAGAAATAATTTTCACTCCTCACTGGAGAGGAAAGAGAGCTGAGCGCGGAAGTAGAGAGCCGCGCGCGCACTTCGGCTATTGGCTGAAGAGTGAGAGTGTGTTGGAGGCTGAACGGGAGAATGGCGGTCGTATTTTGGATTTATAGCTGCGAATAGCTGCGAGATCAGCCGGACGTGCGGTCATCTCGGCTCGTCGAATTTGTATGACGGTATATATGTACGCGGAGTCCGCATGACGTCACGGGCAGCTTCAAAATCTGGCGTCACACCCATTACGAGTGATAAAATACCGATATAAAGGATTTATGACTGTACTGATAGGTCAAATCTGTCTCGCTCGTTAGAGTCCCGTCTCTCTCTCTCTCTCTCTCTCTCTCTCTCTCTCTCTCTCTCTCTCTCTCTCTCTCTCTCTCTCTCTCTCTCTCTCTCTCTCTCTCTCTCTTTGTCTCTCTTTCTCTCTCCTTCAAAACGACGTTTACAGTATTCACGCCCGTCTTTCGCTTTTATTTCCCCACATTTTCCGAGACTTTGTCGAAAGTAGGAACCTGAGTTTTCCGCCGCATTATTCGGATAGTTCACGTACTTATTCAGATATTTGTCGAATGTAATTCGGTTTTAAAGCGAGCGTTCGCAATATCGGAACAAAAGATACCAAATGACCTAGCCGCATTATTCTACAAATGTACATATATATATACCGAAACGAATTCGTCACCAATGCTACATACACACTTACAGACGCCTGAAAGTTCGCACAAATATTCTTCGAAACAAACAGAAGCAAATCACCCCTTAATACACATAGCACAGATAGCACCCTAACGAAAGTCGACATAAGATCCCCCAAAGAAAAACATCTAAATACTTACAATTAGAGAAAAGTCTTTATAGAAATGCTATAAAGATCACGATTATGTCGTCATCAGCGACGCTCCATCGTGCGCAACAGTCTGCGTGCATCGCTGCCGTCGTCTCCTATTATTCCTTCGACTGCTGAGCACCGAACGTTTTTCAGGTGGCGTGGAAAAATCACAGTACGGTCAGCTGCCTAAACAAATATTGAGCCGTCACGGATTCGAGGGATGTTTGGCTTCGCTCGATCTCAGCGGGGAGAGTACGGATCTAATATCCGACGCCGTGGTGCCCAGCTCCTTGGTCGAGTCCGGATGCGACATTTACGCGAACCTCCATCCGGGCAAGAAGTGCACTCACGATCTGTGCGCAAATCACGGCACGTGCGTGCAACAATGGAACAGCTACACGTGCGACTGCGACATGACGACCTTCACCGGGCCGACCTGCAGCGACGGTAGGTATTATGAAACACTTCGCCGACTTTACGCACTCCAGGGAAGTTTACATGGTCGATGCCAGTGCAGCGTCGGACAATTATTATGAAACACTTCGCCGACTTTACGCACTCCACGGAAGTTTACATGTTCGACGCCAGTGCAGCGTCGGACAATGGAAAAACGGAATGTTGAACGTTTAACGTTAGAATCATATTGAAGCGTGCGGATAATGAGCTGGGGCGGTGGGATAGGGGAACGATGCCAGATACTGATGGCAAATCTTTCTGTCCTTTGCAGAGGCAGTGGCGTTTGAGTTTGGCGCCGGAAGGGGCATCATCACGTACACCTTTCCGCCGGATCGCCGACCGGAAATGAAAAGGGACACGGTGGCCTTAGGCTTCGTTACGAACATCAACGACGCCGTGTTGCTCAGGATAGAATCGGCGTCGAGCAACGATTATCTTGAAATTGAAATTGTTAGTAACCTCTGCTATAAGTTGGTTTTTTTGTTACTTAATAGCGCAGGTAGCTGTGATATCGTGTAGTCTGATTCTTTGTTTGTTCAGTTAATATTTAATACTGTTATTCAATAGTCAGACTTGAACTGTTCGAGACGTTGAGACAGAATCAATCGCAGTCAGCGCGAGTTTTTTGGCATTATAAATAATATGTTAATTGACTAGGTAATGTAAATGTAATATTTACCGTCGCAGGTGGAAGGCAACGTTTTTGCTGTTTACAACATGGGCACCAATGATCATCCAATCGGGGAAGTTGGCATTAAAGTCAATGACAATCAGTACCACGTCGTCAGATTTACGCGGAGCGGAGCGAATAGCACGCTCCAAGTCGACGACTACAACTTACAATCAAATCATCCTTCCGGTGAGTCAGCAATGTTTTATTTCCGATCATACCTTTTGACAGTGAAACGTATTCGAAATTTTAGGTCAGGTATCCGCTCGGTTATAATAAGCGCGCAACAATTAGTTGACCTCGCTTTAAATCTTTTATACGTAGAAGATTGAGAAGAATCGATTTCTGCGAACAAAACGGTTTAATTCCATTTAATTCTTTTTTTGAGTGTAACTGCACTTTTTTGAAGCACTTGTCGGAATAAGTGTATAAATATGTTTGTACAAGAATGTTATTACCATAATCCACAATTTTCTTACTTACTACACCCTGCGTATTGTTTGACGAAGCGTACGCAACGGGTTCGAAGAAAAGATTTTCTGTTATATACATATATTATATATTGATAAATGCCGGCAGTTCATTATGCGTGACCTTTGACAAGTAACAAGAGAAGCCAAACTGTAATACGAGTATACGGCGTTGTAATAGTTACGGCTCGATAACCGCGGTAACGAACAATGAATATGTTGACGCCACATTCTATGACCGCTAGTAACAATGTCTACTAACGCAAAATACAAATATTGTCAATGTTATCCATTGAAAGTGTAGTGTACTGTAACAAATGCATACTGCAACATAAACGTAGCTAAATATCGCGAGACGCTTATTGGGCTATCGTTTAGTACTGACGTACATTATGGGAGAAAGGGCTGAACTGACCGGGAGCACATTTTATCAAGTGTATCGAAAAATATATGACACATACGGATGGCAGTGAATGTATAGTATTTGGAAATTGATTTATGACAATTTTTTCCCTGGAAAAAAAGAAACCATTCCGCTCAAGATGCGATTTTTCGTGTTAAATTAGAATCTGCCGACGTTGATAGTCAGTTTTCAGTGGCGACCGCATTCATGCATATGTCCTCACACTAGAATGCCGCGAGCGTTGTGCTTTTCGTCGTCAGTTGGATACAAACTTGCGGTTTCCATGTGTTTATTGCATTTCCTTCATCCGATAACGCGTCCATCCGGACCAAATACACAGTACAACCACCGAACACGCATTTGTGGCTGAATAGTATGGAATTCCGGAAGTTTGTACGCACGATTGACGTACGCTTGCGTAAACTCCAATTATAAGCGTTTCGTCTTATTCACATCGTCAATCAGAGCTCTTCTCCAAGCCAGACACTGATTAAATTTTGGAATTCCTCGATCGCAGGACGGCGTCTCTTGATTTCAACTTTTACGTCATGATCGGTTTTGATTTTACGTACATAGCTAGTTTCAAATCATTATTTTTGCATAATTTCTTATTACTTAGGCGGTGTTTTATTCTGTAAATTAGAAAATGTGCCGGCGTAGAAACTTATGTGTCTCTCAGATGTTCGATTTTAACACTAGAACTGGCAAAAATGGTTTGGTTAACATTCTGCTGTAACAATTTCCTATTTTTAAAGCATCGTATTTGCGGTAATTTATTAGAACCGATTTACTAGGTTGCTCCGCCAATGTATCATACCCCAGTCTTCAAACATGATTCTATTACAATATTGTAACTAAGACACAACATTATCGTCAATATAATCAATAAGTCGGTGATGATAAAAAGTTCGGTGACACTATTGCGTACTTGGCTTAAGCAATTGCTGGATGCAGCTTCAATTGGATTCCTTCGATTATACCGAACGCTCGATGCCTACAGGCTCCTTCCTCGCGCGTTATACGACCCTAATACTGTAGTGCTTGAACTTGATCGTGTGCAAAAATTGTTCTCACGCTCGGTCCTGTGAAATTAGTAAGGAATTTACCTATATAGTCACTTGGATCGGCCGATGCTAATTGCATTATCCAAAATCCGTACAAATCTCGTTACGCGTCCGACAGTTGATCGCATATATAACGTAACGAATAGAACTTAACACGATGCGCCCGAACTATCGGCTCGGATCTCAACGTTTCGTTTTTATCTCTTCCTCACGAATACAAAAACTACCTATCACTTGAACATATGGAACACCTTATGGGGATAATCGCACGAGCGTGAGAAAATTGCCTTGTCGAGGAACATTCTCTTCGTCAGAGTACTAGGAAGTTATTCGAGTCAAGGAAGTTACCATCGAAGAAGGGGAGAAACTGAAAGAACGTTGCGCGTGGTAGATGGGTCAGGTAAAGGGAAAGATAGTTTTAAACAAATACTCCAGCATCCGACAGTTCGATCTCAAATGATAGTAAAAAAAAGGATACAACTGTATCATTCATATTCAACCTTTATACAAAGAACAGTCATTAAATAAGATATTATAGTGTATTGCCTTACATAATTCTGATGCACGATGTCTTACGCTCATTTTTGCAGTCGGTATTCAGAAAGTACATTCCTTGAATTTCATATTTTCCCCGAAATTCTTCTCGCGCCTGCAACAACGAAATCACATTCCACGATGGGATGTAAGTCTCACCTCCGGAGCCCTTTACGGGGTAGTACGTCTTTCTCTGTACTTATAACGTCCTGCTGAAAGTATTCTCCTCTGATGCCTTTCGAGACTGCGATCCCACGCTACAAGAGTTCGCTTGACCAAAACGGTTCGTCCCGCTTTCCCATCCGTTTCAACGAAATAAACGATATTTACGTCCACGCTACACGCATCGCCATCTTGTCAAGATACCAATTGTTTAAAACGGACGCCTCTCATTTTCCATTAACACACGAAACATAGGAACGAGAAACAAAACCTGCATTCGAGCAAGAATTCATCCGAACATAGATTCTTCATCCGACGCACGTTTTGCATCGGCAATCTCTCGTAGCTGGCCGAATCTTACCGCCAGTATGAGCGAACGAGTACAATGACGTCCTGCGCGAACCTAGTTACCCTAACGAAACAGTCGAGCAGGAAGAATCTATTCGAACAGTCGTCATAGGTAAATTTTCATTCGAAAACGAAACTCGCACGTCGACGAAACATGCGCGCGACGTTGTACAGTAGGAAAAAAAAGACAAAAACAACACACACAGTCGTGGACAGGCAAGCAACCCCCGTGATGCATCGACGTCGCGCCATCCTCCCGCGCACTCGTGCTCTCCTGATAGCAAAAGCACCACGCACCTTTACCGTTTTCCCACGAGCCCTCTCTTGGTTCTCACGCGCGACGGCCGTGTGCATTTCTTCGGTCTCCGCGCGCGTCCGTAATGTGTTCACATGCGGAGTGCGCAGCGCCATAGAAGGAGAGGTAACAAGAAATAAATATCGTCGCTGTCGTGCGTGTGTCGCGTCCGACGCAAGAAAACGAAGACTTCCTGAGCTCATATAAAGTCCTGATTATCCGAACGCCCAGATTCTCGCGTTCGCCGAGTGCCCGGACCCTCCCGGCGTGCTCGTGGTCTTCATCCCGTGGGAACGATTAGATCAGCTGGGACTGGGAACCAGCTCGACTCGCTTCGTAGAAGGCTAACGCTCGCTTTCCTTCCTTACCCTTACGCGGCCGAAAGTATCGATGCGAATGAAACGGAGTGCGTATAAAATCGTCTGGCCTGCGTGCTTCCTCTCGCGTCCAAGGTTCTTTGCAGCGCTGGGCACGATTCTTGTATCGAATAGAACCAGGGGTCAATGAGTCGTTTAATCGGACGTAAGGATTTGGTCGATTAGAAATTTGCTCGAGTAAGAATTTCGGGGAATGGAGTTCGAGTAAGGAATTATTCAAATCGAAATTTGTTCGACTAAGAATTTGGTCGAATAGAAATTTGGTCGAGAAAGAATTTATTCAAATCGACATTTATTTGAGGGAGAATTTGGTCGAATAGAAATTTCTTCCAATAAGAATTGGTCGGAATAATCAAGTTTTTGCCTGGGAACGTCTCGAATTTTCCCAAAATCGGTGTTTCCCCAATCGTAGTCTCTCCTGGATAGAATCTTTGCAGTGTTCGGTTGTATTTTATTATACATACGAACTCAGGGAATACGTTCAAATGTATGGGCGTACCTTATTTTGAATCAGTTTGCCGAACGTACCGGAAGTACGGATTAAAATTATATGAAAAATGATTCGGTCGACCGTATTAAACGGGCCGAAGTACGTAATTACTGGAAGAGATCGTACGAGCGGGTTACGTATCTAACGCGTTCGTTACGCTTAAAATAATGTTGTATTATTCCGAACCTGATTAATGAGCGCAGTGTGTAATTTGATTGCGCGTACGTAATTCCGTTGTAATGAAAACAGTTAAAAGCACTGAGAGTCACAGTCTACGCAAACTTCCTAAAGCCAACGTAATCTGCATTAACGATGCCAACGAATACAATCAAGCAGTATCAGGCATTCTTATATTCTAATGTGCGGATAAAAATGAAACAAGCGTATAAAATGAGAATATAACGAAAAGCACGAGTACTATATTTTATCCTAAACACGCGTTCCTATAGACATCTAAGACTTAGCAATAATGTTATTCATATGAATTGGTCAATATGCATCATGCAGTCGATTTGCGAGGAAAGAAAAGACCGCACTAAATTTTCGGCAAGTACGTCACCTGGGGTTGTAAAACAAATATATGAATGTTTCATGAGTTCGCAAGGATATATGCACATTATTGACTTGCCACGTACAGATCGCTAGTATTTATGTACAACGCGGGGCGCCAGAATGCTTTGTGCACTTTTCCAATGCATTCTCACGCAACCGAATGAGGGATCCGGCAAAAACGGGCGTTTTTCTGCTCGCGCAACACATTGTAAACGTGGGATAGTTCCTGCCTCGGGCCAAGACACCGATCTGGTTCGGTAGTAGGCTGTCAGGCTGCGAAAGAGTTTCCCATCGAACTGTTTCTTCTTCTTCTTCTTCTCTCCATGCACTTCCTTTTCCCACTGTGACCGAACTGCTGTCACCAACTGTCGCGTCCTTTCGATTCAGATTTGGATAGTATTCGGATTGTGTCGAATAAAAGTTCACCTAACAGTAAAATGATTATTCATGGAAACTCTTCCCATTCGATTGTTTCATCCCAACAATATATTCGTTGCTCGCAGAAAATTGTTCTATCCATTCGTTCGACTGACTTGTCTAGATATTTTCTTCGAATAACACTGCGAATAATGTTCACCTTGAGCCCTCTTACACTTTGGGCTTGAGCCTTCTCCACTCCGTGAACCAGATCCTTTCATACCCTTTGTTTCCGATACATCGTGTACTTGGTACACAAGAACCCGCATGCACCTACATACGCCATTCTCAACCTACAATACCACGCGTAACGCTTCGGGAGGGCTAACGAGAGAATGCCGATGCAAATGCATAGATCGAATAACGAATGAATCTTTATCCGCATGAATTCAGATTCGAATAAATTTTCACCCGAATAAATCCCTTTGCGTTACTCCTGTGTTTTATTCGTTGTCCCAATTAGACTCTGCCGAACAATGTTTTACATGGGACATGGCCGCGGCGCCCGAAGCTGTAAACGAGATAAGCATACCGTGAGAAACTCAATGACTTCGGGAGAAACGAATTCCCAGGTCGACTAGGAGACTAGACCGATGAAGGTGTCGAGGGGTGCTCCCTTGATTTACCTCTTGTGCGTTCACATGCTCCCTAGCGTTGCTCAAAAGGCGAATGCCGAGAGCTGGGAAAAGCAGTCGTGTCGGCACCACATGCTTTGATAAATGTGCCGGGAATTACGAAAACGGTCTGACAAGTGTATGTCGATAATCTGAAAAATTTAATTTTTCGCCTACATCTTTCGTTGCGTCGATTCACATTGCGAGGGAAAATATTCCATTTTCTTCATGTCTCGATCGTCTCGTGATCGCTGGCACGCGCGTGAGATCGACCAATTTCATCTTTGCCCGTTTTCTTATCTCCTGATCGATTTTAAGCGAATGCACTACTTATCTAAGCCGGCGCACGAAAGAAGTGCTAACCTACTTTCGAGTTCGTCACCTCTCCGCTCATCATACTTTCCTGTCTGTTCACTTATTAATTGGACTCATGTCATGCAAGAGTTAATTGTTTCGAAATCTAAAGCATCCGGCTGATTCACGCCTCCACGGATGTCAACGGGACCAGAGTATTTCTTTCATGATCTACCATTCTACAGCATAACACTCCCGACAACTGAAATACCTACTTATTCGATCTATAATCATAAATGTGTCAGCAAATTATGAAAATGTTGTAATTGTAAGTCAGAAATGTGAAAAGAACGATAGATTAATTTTTTCACATTTTTCTCTTACAATTGGAACACTTATATACTCGCCGGCGCGTATGTCATCGTTCCCACTATATACTATTAATAACTATATGTTACATTTCACGTACCGCAAAACGTACATATAGATTAGGCAAAACAATATTAGTTACACAATTTAACAGTTCGGAAAATACTTCAATTGCGTATCGATAGCGAACTCACATATATAACAGAATAATGTCTGTTTTAACAAAGTCACAACGGCAACTTGAAGGCAGCAGTAGGAAGTAGGATCTGTATCAGCAAAACATTTGGTAGTCATTGTAACTCTATCATTCGTAAAATATTATTCGATAAAGTGCATACATACATATACATATATATAAATATATATATATATATATATATACTCGTCCACTGATTTCGTGCAACCGTATCAGGCAGTAGCGATCGTGAAACAGGCCACGCCCACGTTCTTTCTGCTTCCCTAATAAAGTGATACAGTTTATTGGACTTCTTCAGATTGGAATGCGGCTTCGACAATATGTCCGTCTCACTCCGCCGGGGAACCTGTTTCGCCGCGACACATAAAGTGTTTTGCACTAAGCAAAAGACTCTAACATTGTCATCGATACGGCGCCATTAGGGCAGCTGAAACTTTAAACATGACTGAATTTATGATCGCGCTCCATCGGCAGGAGTGCAGTACGAAGTACATACCCTCTCGGTCTCTCGATCGCGTTAATCCAAATTATATTATCAGACACGACAATTGAAGAGCTTCTGTTATCCGTGCGATCGCGAAACGTCGAACTCTCGCGAGCAGGTTGCCGGCAGAACGTAGCCTAAAACCGGCCGTCCTTCTATTTTCTCCTGACAGCCTGATACGTCCGTCGCTCGGGCCCATTTTTTCCCGGCCGCGGCCAAAAATCATTCAAATGAAGCGCGAGCTGAACGAGCCGCGCGCACCGCTTCGCGCTTCTCTCCTCCCTTTTTTTCTTCCACTCTTATCATCTCATGAAAGCCCCTCTGTCCCGTCCCGCCGTTTGATACATGCACGTCATTATCCCTCCTCTTCCTCGGCGGACGTGAGGGATATAAATGAACGTTGCGCGGCCTTATTGCTTTCCTATTACAACGTGGTATTTTGCTTGCCTATGGCGAGACACGGGCGAACTTGACCTTTCATAAATCATACGGAGAACTGACTGACATTTTGCTCACCTTATATTGTCTGAAGTCAGTGCTTCTCAAACTTCCCGGCAGCGCGACCCAAATCTTAGCTCAATGATCCGTTCACGATGCACGTGTGTGCCGGTCGTCACGACAATGGCGTTTAAGCGAAGAATTTGAAAGAAATAAAATTTTTTTTTTTGTGCTTAATTGGTGATGCAACACGATGGAACAGAAAATAAGCAGGACATTTTTTCTAAGTTTCTACGTGCGAATATATAGACCCCTTCCGAGAACGTGTGTCAGATTTGATCGAAGACGATGGCATGATAGAGTCCAGACGAAGTTCGGACAGATTACAGATAGGAAGGCAGATGGATAGCACCTTCGTTTAAGTACAAAGAAAATTATGAGAAACATGAGGAGTTTATTCTCGTTCCTCCCCCCGGCGGCGCGATGCAGCAGAAACGAGGCTGACTTCGTTATCGATTAAAGAACTCTCTTCATAAAGAATATCGTCGGATTGAATGCGCGAAAGGGAACGCGCAAATAAACGTATTGCAGGCGGTGAACTTCCGAGGACTAACAAAATGAACTCTCATTTAACAGGTCCTCAGCTATCGGTTTTCAATAGCCAATCAACGATCCAGGTCGGCGGTCGATGGAACCGCAGCAAAGGAAGAGTCGAGAGGCCGTTCCTGGGTGTAATTGCCGGATTGGTCGTAAATGGCGCTCGAATTTTGGAACTAGCAGCGGCCAAAGACGGTCGAGTGACGACGAGGGCAGACGTTCAGCTGTTGCCTGCTGGCAGCCTCCTGGATCGTGCGGCTCCGTTGCAAAGGATGCAGCAGGTGAGCGAACCGCTCTGCAAGTCGCAAGTCGTCAGCCCGACGGGATTCGACGGAAAACTTCTAACAATGAGAACGCGCCAGATTTATTGATCGGATCGGGCGAATTTTCCTTCCTAAATCTTACATTCCACTCGCGTAGAAACGCCGGACGCGCGACGCAGTCGAACGCCATTCTTGCAATTTTGCCGTCCGAATATATTTTCGGTAAAGTAGTCTTCAGTACCCTTTTCTCCAGTGATCCTTGCACTGTATTTATTATTTTTTTTGTTTCACCGCCGAAAGTCGATTTTCACTGCTCGAGAACGAAGAATAGCGAAACGCGTCGCTTATACTAATTAGTAGTGTCTTCCTTTTTTCTTCGTGACACATGTAACGTTTGTTCTGGGAAATTCTGATAATAAGCGTGCCTCCGCAAAAAGTGCGCACAAGGCGGTGTCATAATAATTATTCCTTGCGTTAACAGACTCCGGCTTCCGGTTTCTCGGGCGTCATGGACGATCTAATATTCTCCGGTGCCGGAAGTGGCTGTGCAGGTGATGACGAAGACGAAGAATGTACGCCCGTATACGAGTCTACCGGTAAGTGTAAGTAACATTTCAAAGCCGTAAGTAATTCCTTTTCATCGCTCTTTATACACGTAGTGCGCACACACGTTATGCATATCATGCGTAAAGTCTCTCCTTTCGCGAACGTAAATTATGTCGAGGTACTACTCGAATCGTCAATCTGTTAAGCCACTACGTACTACGATATAAGTTTATATTCTACTAAAAAGAAGAAACAGCGTTTGACAGATGTAGCAAATGACGATTCCAAACGTGTACCACCGTACTATCAGTTTTGGCAAATAAGTTGTGCTATTATAAACCGTTAACATAATGCTGTTATGTGGAGAGTTAACGGAGGAATTATTGTGTCGGCGATTCTAAATCGGACTCGTGCCAATCGTTAGATGGGAGAATGATGGAATGATTTGGTTATTGCAAGTTTTTGTCAGAAACGAATGATTCTCGAGTTACAAGCCAGAACGATCTTTCTCGCAAGTGGTCGAGCAGAGCCGCGTTCGTATATAAAGCGCCAGCTATCGATTCACTCTCGTGTAGTATGAAAGGAGAGACGTTTAGCACTCCCCTAGACAAGGATGGAACACACATAAAATGGTAAGGCACTGTCGTCCTCTGGGCGACTCTTACCACATTTTTTCTCGTTTCTATGATATACACTGTAAAGACACGGTAAACAAATATATTATTATAATAATTATTCAATCATTGGTTGTATTTGTTGAATAAAATGATTACACGCCCCACTGCAGACAAGTTTTTACGGGTTATGTTTTGTAAGTTGGTTTGTAAAATTTGTAAGTCATACATTTCATTTCCTCAAAGTATGGATTACTCTAGTAATTGTAATTAAATATACATATATGTATATATCAGCATGTAATTCTAGCATGGCCATTACACATGGCTTACAATGCATCTTTCCGCACGTGCAATTGAAAACAATAAATCTTCTTCTTCACCTTTGAGTTCATTAAATTTATCATTAATGAAAAACAGAACGTCTCCATTACATTTACGTTTCTTCAGAATAATTTTAACTCAATGTTCGGTGGCCATGGCGTAGCATGCACAGTTGGGGACGTTCGTTACGAATGCAGATGCTCTTGTCAGGCTTTCAGCAATTAAACTCGTCAATTTGCATTTACAGACGACTTAATAACGCCGGTTTATGTGGCGTCAACAAGATCGCCGACAACATTCAGGTCGCACAAGACGCACAAAGAAAACATCCAAGAAAGACCTTCCTGCGATGACGAGGAAGACTGCGAAGAAGGTTCTGGAGATCCAGACACGACGGAAGAAATCTTCGTTACATCAGCCAGTGGTTTGTACCGCTTGAATAACAATGAATAACATTCGGAACACCGTAGTTCTTAACCGATTTTACCCTTATGGCAGATTGTAAATTTCAACTTTTCCATTAACAACAGATGACGCAGTGCTTCAGTCAATTGTACATAATTAATTTAAAATACGACAAAAAAAATCCCCATGGGAAAATGAAGTTTGCCATACAAAAGATGTAAAAATAGTAAAAGCCTAATCGTAGCGCTCAATATCGATCGCTCCCATTTCGTCTTGTTTACAATCCAGCAGATTCCAGTTCAGTAACCTTCACAACACCGCACGAATACTCGACAAGCCACACCAGCACCCAAACGTCCACTGCAACGTCAACGTCAACTCGAGAAATTATCACCGTCTCCGTGCCATATAACGTTTCGACCACGGAAGTCGAAACTACTCACGACAGGTAAGTTTATGTCACTGCTTTTCGTATGCCCGCGACAAGCGAGCGTGGAATTAAGCAAAGAACGCCAACAAATTAACGACCAAAGTCGGATCTCTTGTTTTCCGTGAAGAATACACTGACATATAGTAGCGGACATACACTGACGTGTATTAATCAATTAGCACAGGAACTAAATACAGAGGTATCAAAGAAAAACTTGTTTGAAATGATGCTATAACATTCGCCAATTTTTAAATCATCTCAGTTTCCGATAAGGAGAGTCCCCAAAAAGTGTCATGTGTAGAACCAGAATAAAGTTATATGATTCCTTCAGAAAACGCTTCTGTGCGTCCTAGAGAATAGGGATAAACCATGATCATTTAATCGGAAATTGAAGGGAAAATAATGTAAACGATTATAAATGCCAGACTCCGTTAAATTCAGATAATAAAATAATCAAGCAACGAGTCCTCGTTCTAGCAAATTGCCGAAGAAGCCTTTCGAACCCTCTAATACCAATTTTATTATCGCACACGAGAGACAGGGAGGCAACGATTGATGTCTAACGAAAATTTGCCTATTGCAGCAGTGTCGTGACGCACCGATCCACGAGCGTGACCACTCAAACAACAACGACGGAAATAACTGATCCGCCACCGCCGCCGCCGGTGTACCCGCCAATGCCGACGCCTCCAAAGAACAACAACAACAACAAGAGAATAACATCGGAGGCGGCCGAGAACGCAGCGCTAATAATCGGAATAATAGCCGCCGCTTTGATAGCGATCGTCCTCATAATACTGATAATACTTAAGTTTAAGAATCGTCCGGAAACGAGCTACAAGGTCGACGAGACGAAGACGTTCTGCCAGGATCCGAATGCGGCGCTGCTCGGCGCGGCCGGATCTGGCCAGCCGTTCAATGGCACCCTGAAGAACGGCGCCAACGGCAGTAAAAGCAACAAAAAGAGGGAACTTATAGATATCAAGGAATGGTACGTGTAAGGGAGAGCGTCGTGGGAAGCGGAGGCAACGACCGTGGCTCCTCTATCATTCACATGCCGAACAAATTTTCTAAACAAATATATATATCTATATATTCTGACGCATAGAGATACTCGTTAACCGAAGAAACGCACATCGATATCGAATTATCGTAGACCCGAGGAACACACGTTCCACTTCGAGCGATCCCTACGGTCGCGATGACACTCGCGCTGATGTGACCCATACACGTTGAGGGTAGAATTGGACGTGATAAATGTGCGTCGTCAGAACTACCACGTGTTGAACGCAAGAAGTGCACGTCGACATTCGCGAGGGTGTGTTTATGCTAAAGGAGAGAAATGAAAGGGTGAAGAGAGCGCGAGTTGCGCATTGAGATGCGTGATGTATACTGATTGATGTCAAAATATACACTATGTCACGGGCAATTGCACGTCAGTATGGATGAAGAAACGATGATCGGTACGGAAAGACGCATTTTGACTGCAAGAACTATCGAATTTAATGAAAACGAGCCGACGCAAACATATATATATATATATATACACATATACATATACCGTTAAGAACCATATTGCCAGAAACATTTGCGTGGATGTTGTGCGTTCCGGCGGCAATGCTGGGAGCAACAAGAAAATTCAATTGCGCCGTTGAACCAATCGCAACAACCTCGTGTATTCTTTCAACACTGAACAATGGTGATGATTGTCGCCATTATTTCACGAACGGTGAGATCGAACATCCTTTGAACTAGGCACTATTAGAGTGCCTGGAATCGAGTGAATCGTTATTAAAGTTTACAATTGAGTGCGATATGGACCCCCGAAAAGACGTTGAACGCGAGTGTGGTGCGGTCATGTGTTACGAGTGACGTGGTGGATTAACCAGCCCTCTGGTTAACTTACACATATCCGAAGTTAATTTCTACACGAACTCGAGCGTGTTTGCTCGAAACAATGCAATTGCCAGCTACATCACGGAAACAAAAAGACTGATCGCAGTCACAATTGTGACGCGGCAGCTGGCTAGAAGCTAGAACGGCGAGACAAAGTAAACGACTAGAGAAACTTGTAATCGATCGAAGAATTATTGCGAGCACGAGGCGCATTTGAGTGTGCCAGAGGCGCAACCGGACATAGAACGTTTCATTTCGGTTTCGACGAGTGGATAACTTTAATTCCAACACTTGGGAATCGATCGTTGCCGATACGTCGTATATTAGAACCGAAAAATATATATATCGAATGAGGGGGGGGGGGGGGGGGGGGGATGGGTGGAAACAGTTTTCGTTTCAATGTTACCGTAGTTAATTGATTTTATCGCGCGCAAAAGTGTTGGAGCTAAAAGTTAGGGACGAAAGTATTACATGATCCTATTTAATGATTACTATGTTTATTGTTGTATAGAAAATATAAATATATACATATATACATATAAATATTATATTTATCAATTACGTTATACGTGTAAATTGTTTATCGAATCATAGATTTTATTATGAGACAAGGAAGGGAAAAAAAAAGCGAATTTGCGTTGTCCGACTAACAAGCGAGGTACAACCGAGATCCTCCGGATGTCGCGAGTGTATTGTACGGGCTAACTTACGATGAAGCGATCTACCACACGTAGTTCGTCCGAGCATAAGCTTCGCCGCACATGCGAAGCATGTAATATGAGAAATATGCTTCGTATACACGTAGAGACACAGGGTGCGAACGCGGTATTGCCAGGTTTTATATTTAAGCGGCATATTCCGTACAGTAGCTGCACGACGACCGTACGAAACCGTAGGTATCGAATAAACTCTCATTCGTCGGTCCGCATATCCACGAGTCTCCCAATTCACTGAATTTTCGCTGTCTTGTGTATTATGGCAATAAAAAAAAACGATCCCTCAATGTGCACTTTTTGCGAAGAAGCCGAAACGATGCGCGGCGCGAAGTCTCCGAAATTACCGCAAGCACGACAATATTGATTATCTGTTCATTTTGTTGTTATTTCAAGGTTAGTCTTATCGTTCGCGCTTCTGTCTCATCTTTATGCACGCGATAGACGCGGAACTCGACGACTCGTCAGGCTTGTAGCCAACAAAAACCTTGTCTTTATCAATTTCATCCTAACGAATGAGACTGAAACTGTAGCAGTGTTAGCAGGAGTTCTGCTACTGACTTACGCATCGATAGTTTCCCATTTATGTCTGTTAGCTCGGTTTGATCATTGAAATTGAAACGTTTGTTCGTTTTCAGTGTTGTTACGTTATTAACTGTGTATCCGTAACATGCGGTATATACGAATATATATATATATATTAGGCAAAGTTACGATGCGGTGATGCTTACAATTACGATATACTGTGTTGTACTAAGGTATACCACATTCTCAATTATTTTTTACCTTCAAGTCGGGATTGTATTGTTCGAAGAGTAACCATACTGTTACTTTTTTATTCCCAATGGTTAAATCTTTGACCAGTAGACAATCCGATTAACACTGGAACAACGGAGGAGTTCAAACGAGCAGTTTGACATATTGGTATAATGAATCCTCATCTTAAAATCGTCTCATTTGCTGTGACTTTTCCTGACGTTTCTTGAAGTACATACGCTAGTGTTTCCCAAACGTTTCAGCGGACCGAATTAATTTAAAAAATTACAATCTATTGCCATCTACAGTTTTAATAGACAAAAACAAATGCCTCTAAAAAATAATATTTTTATTTGTTAATGTGAGTAATAATTGAATGTACTTAAAGGTCTATTTTCGTACTACAAAGACCGACAAAAAAAATCTATATATGATGACGACATGTATCTATATATATAAAAGTCAAACAAAATTTCGGACAATGAGATGATGACAAAAATGAGCCTTCAATGTGGCAAAATGTCAGGCTAGATGTTTTGACACCTTAAAAGTGCTAGTGTTAATGAAGCTTTGCGGACAAATTTGATCTCCTTTCACCTCAACAGCATAGCCGGACGCGTACGGGGAAGTATATAACGGTATGCAGGGCGTGTGATTCCGTCCTTGACAAAATCTTTTCTGCCGACTCGAAACGGATCTCAATCGAACGGGACAAACGTGTGGAAACGTGTACTTGCAACGGCGCATACGACGCTAGATTCGAAGACACCGGTTTGAGGCGATCACGGACGCACGCGACACGATTTCGAAGCAATGTGCATAAATTGCGGCAAACGAACGACATAACGATAACGAGTGAGTTTAGAGTGTAACGTAAGATCGGCAATAAAATATATTAAAAACGGATGAGTCTCTCAAAAGCAATAATGGAAGAGAATGAAAAGAAGCATAGCAGAACTCGTGACATTGCTGAAGCGCCAGTTTGTATAAGACGCTTAGAATTAGACTTAATGAAATATCATAGAATATTGTTCGGTTCCTACGGTTTGATTTCGTTTATTATCATGCGCTCGCCGTTCATACGTGCCGTCACTCACGAACTTGATCAAATTTCTTCTCCGATTCATCTTCGTTTCATTTAGATGTACTGATTAACTAAGGGTCTGTCGAAACGTAGTTAAACTGTAACGATAGATTTATTTTCACGTACGGAAGTTGCGAAGAATAATGTTGAAGCGACTATTTTCACGCCGATCGCTGATGGAATTTTGAGAAAACATGTTAAACGGCGGCCGGCAAGTGAATTTACCGTAAATTGGAAACTAAAAGTAATGGAACTGATTGAGTGCAGCGCGCGACAATATTTTCGCCGATGACAGACACAAAGATGAAGTGAGAATATTACTTCTGGTGCAGCAAAGCGCATAAAGTATTCAGTACGATCTTACTTCGGATATTTCTGTTTCCGTTACGAATTATCCAGGAGAAAGCTGTAGCACTGTTTAGGCTTGATCAATTTCATAAGTCACTGCGCGTATAACCCGACGAACTTACATATATGTCTCATACAGACAATGTTATATGTAACTGCACCGTGTGACAAGTTTAGTAGAATGTGTATAAAAATTATAGTCGAGCAGCGAATGAGTGAAAACATGATGCGTGCGAGCGTGAGTAAGACGGGGAGAGAAAGAGAGAGAAAACATTTTTAAAAAGTTGCGAAGCTTCTCAGCGGTTTATCGTAGAAGGTGAGGAGGAAAAAACGTCCGATTGTTATAGAAAGCTTATGCCATATTTTATAACGTAAACGTCGCGTGGATAATATCGACCCGATATCCTTTCTTTCAGTGTAACAGGCGGGCATTTTCCGCCACAAATAAGTATCACATTTCTGTTCTCTCCCTCGCTATGTAAACTATTTGCATCGATGATCAATGCAAATCAATGCAATCAATGGCTTCATAAATGCTTCCAAACCTGTACACGTCACGGCGCTTCGTATGTTCCGATTGTCGTTACACAAATCCACCATCATTGCGTTACAACTGGGGTCGACTCTATTCGAATACTTCAACTAACCAATTATCTTATTGACGTACGAACGCTGCGAACAAACTTCGACTATCTTAATACTCGAATATTAATATTTGATTGCTAAGGGCGATTCGAATGATGTAACACTCGAATACTACGAATATTGGTGATCTTCTAGAGTCCGTAGGGTTCGTGAAGTCGCCTTACAATTTCATGCGCGAAATCACTGCAAGACGCTTGGTAGAATTTAATAGACCTGAATCTTACGTAAAGTCATGTTATTCGAATACACTATATACCTATACCTCGCTATACGACCGCTCTTTATACCCCATTTCGCTATAACGGCTTTTTTTAATTATGGCACTTTTTCGATATAAGGTCAAAAAAATGTTGTACTGTTGGCGACTTTCTGTTTAATTAAACCTTCTCCTTTTATGCGACATTGCTACATTTTGTCTCACAAAAATATGGGGAATAGTTGGCACAACATTGTCATCATTTTATAATTGATTCGTTATACGGCTTTTCGCTTTACGGCCAACTTTTCCGGAACGTATCTAGGTCGTAAAGCGAGGCATGGGTGTACTTGGGCTTTCGAATTGTGTTGGACGAATAGTACGAACCCTGGTTGTAACAAGTAGATTCGTTCATGCTGATCTGCGAATCGGATTGACTCTCAGAATGACGTTGTATAGCTGCGCGAAGTTTTGCCCCGCCGTTATTTAATGTAAGATCTACTTTCACTTCCTCTTTACATCAAATGTCGATTGAACTACTGCTATACCGACCACGATTATTTACGACATACCGTTGACGTCCTGTTCAACATACACGTAGCACGATACATATTTTCATCCAGTGACTGAGTACCTTACCCAAAGTTTTTGTCGCAAACCGGCTAACCAATTTTCACAAATTAATGTACGCTCGATATATGTATAAGTCGTTAGTCGTGACCGTCGAAGGTGTATCTGTTGCTTCCCACTTTGTGAAAGAATGCCTAAAGAAGGCACTTTGTCTCTCTACTTCTTCGACATATGACATATCAAATATTACTGATTGACTGAACGTATTTACTAAACATATTTGTTTGTTATTATTAACTTTCCATAAAATGGATCGAAATATGTGAATGTTATATTTGCAAAGAGTCCTGAAACAGTATTCCACGCACATGTCATAGTTTAAAATTCGTCTGAAATTTCTATCACAATCATTTTACAAGCCTGTGTAACATCTGATCAAAGAGGCACTGTACGCTCGTCAGGAAATACGTTTCTGTTTTCGAAAAGTGCTGCAAGCCTCAAATCCTCTCTTCGCAGAATTTCGCAGGATCTCTTGACAAAAAGAATACGCTTGCTCTCTCTAAATAAGCGATGCCAATCTTAAAAATGTATACAGCGTGTTCGGCAACTCGCGGTACAACTACAAAAGTGTAGATCTTGCATGAAAAAAATATAAACAACGATTCGGAAAAATCGAGTTTTAACTGGATTTTCTCGGAAACGAGGTGTTATGTCAAAAAACGTTGTTTCACAATTTTCATTTACTCTTTCATGTAGAATGAACAACTTCGCGGTTGTACCACAAGTTACTGAGCACCTTGTGTATACCATACGCGTTATATTTATTACATGTTTTGTACCACTAAAAGCAGCGGACATATCTGAAACGGTTGCGACGAGAACAATATACTATACACTTCTTAACGACTGCCGTATGATGTTCAATCTTCAACAAGTCTCTCGACCAATTTCTTTGCTCTCGGATAAACAGACGTACGGATACATGCAAACGTTGAAACAAAAATTTACTGTGACTTCGTGAAATTTGCCGTATCTGCATTTACACGACAGGGAAGTTACTGGCTTACAGTAACAACACTGCAAATTCAGTTTAAAAGCGACGTCACTCAATTTATTGCTTCAAATTGACGAAAAGATTATTCAACGAGACACTGCTTTACAATCATGTACACTACGAAATATCACTGAAGCGTTAAGAATATCATGCACGCAAAACTATATATCTTCAATTTACCCACAATAAGTGAGTGAAGTTAAATGATCAGGAGGGAACTAACTTTAACAAAATTATCCGTTCGTTGATTTATAGACAACCTCAGGGATACATATCTCTTTCATCGTTTCTTACCAAACACGCCTTATACCCAAATCTAAATGCACAACGTAACATTTATAATAATCAAAATCAGCGCTCATGGCCCTTATTTATCATATGCCCTGTTTCATTGATACACATGACATCTTGCGTCAAGATACTTTTCCACAATATTATCTGAAATTTTGCTATGAAACTTATCATATCCCAAGCACAACACTCAAGTTCACGTTCATATCAATTTGTATTAGTCAATTCCATTAGAAAGTCTGACCTAGCCATCTAACTGTGAGCACAATGATGAATTAAACGCTACGACCAACGTGGCCAGCTAATGACCTAGGTAGTCGAAGCTGCTTAAAATTTAAACAACAACGATCAACATGTCCATAACAAACGATTGCACAATCCTTATATAGTATATTGCTAATCTTTCTCTCTTTCTCAATTTCATCAGACTGACAATTTATTCATTCTTCAACCTGCCATTCTATTAAGATCGTTCGCATATTATAAGGATAAATAAATTGATGTGGATTTTTGTAAACTTATGTGGCTAAACTTGCGTGGGCAGTTGTAACGATATTGTCTTCTACAGAAAAAATTAGGCATTCCAGTGATATTCAATCTTTTTTTGAAAGACATTTTACCTTACCCGGAAACACTCAACTACATAGGACAACTGATCTCTGTTTATCATCTATGCATAATCATGTATGCATTATCGTCTAAGTGTGTGCAAGGTACCGTTTATGTAACTTGAGTCGCGTCATAATTATAGTTTAGACAAAGACAAATTATAACTTATCTACAACTGCAGAATCCATTACATCACGTTAAGAACATCAGCTCAAAACCAAATCATAATCACACAAGCATAATGGCAGAAAAACAGACATGATGGCTGTAAAGAAAATTTGACATCTGCTCACTGAGCTATTTTTTCTATAAGCACTGAAATGTATTTGCTTATAGTTTCCGATTATTGAAACTCTGCTTGGGGCTTAGCCAAAATATCTATCAGCTTTCTTATAAACTTGACCTTTTATCTTACCAAGTTTCTGTTGGAAGAATATTGATTAAGCTTCCATCCTTCTGCTTCTATTACCTACAGAGCTAAGGTCACAAGTTTTTAACAAAATACGACTCCTTGAACGAGTAAGCATGAACATATTGTTATCACTGCCCTCCAACTCTCTATCTGCATATCCTTCGATGTACTGACGACTAACATTTATACTACACATAATTAACTTCTATAATATATTTAACATGCAAGATGTTACTATCTACTAACAACTTAATGCACTAATCTCGAATTTAAGTGTGTCGCGAATAATACTTAAAGTATATACTAATCAATTGCCCATAATGCGACATGGCGACGACAAGTGTTTGTAACGCTCATCCGTTGAGACAAGACAGAAGAATAATAAAGGTCACAATAAGAATGAACGCAAGAATATATAAAGAGGGGCAGAAAAACGAGGAAAGAAATGAAAAAAGATGTCATAGCGACATTACACCCACACACAACTGTATCTAGAATCGCTATAGCTAGATGGAATTATATTTTACATTGTACAGTCGTATGTATGAATAACACTATATTAGATAGCGAAAACTATTGTTCGTGACAAGATGGAATATAAACAAAGGAAGGCAGCGCTAGCATTGAGCTCATGAAAGCCGTAGGATCGACTGGATAGATTGAGAATAATAATGTTTTTGGCTGACTTCGAATTTTTACACGGCATACGTAACGTATATGTGTATAGTAGAAATCAATCGTATGCGAAGAAGGTTTTTTCCTGTGCTCTCTGATGAAGACTGCTTACATGTGTGCATGTACATATACCTCCGTAAGATTGCAGCCACAATATTATTGTTGACCGTTGTACGATGTTCAAGAGTCAGTCTCACACTTATTTGAAGCATCTTATCGATTCGAATGATATAAATACAGTGTAGCGTACGATGCGTTTAGATTTTTTATACATACGTCAGGTCAATACCACCCATAATCGTTCTGTTAGTAATTGCCCGATTTTTATGCGAACCTTTGCGTGCGTACTAGACGGCCCACGTATGCATTGTATGTATGTATGTTGCGGTTTCTCTTCTTTGGCCTCGCGATATACGACTATATTTTACAGGAATCAGCTGAAAACAACACACATACTTCGGAGCAAAAAAAAAAAAAAAAAATAGAAAACAGAATGACGGAAAGAGGCGGGAGGGTAGAGAAGGCAGAGTGAGAGAAACACGTTACACACCTGATTATCGCACGTGATCGCACGTGATGCTGTAGTGCGCGCGGCACACAGTCGCGCTACATACAACATTTCTCGCATACTGGACACATGTAAATACATAGAGATAATGGCATAAATTACGGAATTATATGAATAAACTACTGAAAAGCATCAAGAAGGCTTCTCTCACTTTCTTCACTCCCACCAACTCCCACGGACAGACTCATACTTCTTTTATTTCAACGGACCGATTCCATTCATTTTGACGTTAACAGACGTTTCCTTGCCCGCACGATATTAATTGTTATTCAAGAAAATTATATAAATTATTCCTATTGTATATACATATAAGTATGCATGCTATAGGTCTTATGAACCTAGTCGCTTGCTTGACGAGATACTTATTTAACGATACTCGTTTGCTGATTGATAATTATCAGAAACAATATAAAATAGTAAAATAAAAATAACCTTGCGATAGTCGTTAAACGTGTGTATATATAGTAAACACTTGTATATATAATGCATTAGCCGTACTTTTTGTCAATATCATTAAGGTTATGTTTACGAATGTCCAAATGAAACAGGACACAACACTGTAGGCGCTAAAGTATAAACTGCAAATATTAACATCTTCGGGCACGAATTTGCAAATAATAAAGATACATTCCAATTTGATCACGTTTACGTGTTTGTCTACTTAATTTCAAGTGCTGCACACTTATCCATTGGATTACGGAGTGAATTGCGACTGCTACGAGAGTATTAAGGTTAGATTTATAGGAATACATAGTAAGAATTATCTTGAAGTTATATCGATGATATAATTAGTTATGCCCGTTACAATTTATTGTCTTCTCTAAAGCACTTTATGTCAGGATTTGGATATATATTCATGTTATTAGATGGGCTTTATGTTGAGTGCTGGCAGTTTTTCTTATCATTTACCATATAAATTAATGTCATTTTCAAACGTGTAATTTTTTAAATATTTCTATTGTTATTTTTGTGTATTACCAGTTTCAGGTATGCCAGATATTAAAGTTACACCATTAGGTGCAGGACAAGATGTTGGAAGAAGCTGTATTCTTGTCACGATGGGAGGCAAAAATATAATGTTAGACTGTGGGATGCACATGGGATTCAATGATGAAAGAAGATTTCCAGACTTTTCATACATTGTACCAGAAGGGCCTGCAACTAATTATATTGACTGTGTTATCATTTCTCATTTCCACTTAGACCACTGCGGTGCATTACCATATTTTACGGAAATGGTAACTTCTTAAGGGAACAATTCCTTACTGTTGTGTGCCACTTAATGTCCATTATACGTTTGGAGTAATACGGCATTAAGTAATTTGAACATTAACCCCACATTATATACCTATCAAAGCTATATGGCTTACAACATTAAGTGCTGCATGACTATATTCAGCATTAGAACTAAATAACTTAAAGAATAACTTTAACAGGTAGGATATACTGGACCGATATATATGACACATCCGACAAAAGCTATTGCACCGATACTGCTGGAAGACATGAGAAAGGTAGCCGTTGAGCGCAAGGGAGAAAGTAACTTTTTCACATCACAGATGATAAAAGATTGTATGAAAAAAGTTATTGCCGTGACACTTCATCAATCAGTCATGGTAGATTCAGAACTCGAAATTAAAGCATATTATGCAGGACATGTGCTTGGAGCTGCAATGTTCTGGGTTCGAGTAGGATCACAGTCTATTGTCTATACAGGAGATTATAATATGACACCTGATCGACATTTAGGCGCTGCTTGGATAGATAAATGCAGACCTGATTTGTTAATATCTGAATCTACGTATGCGACAACAATCAGAGATTCCAAGAGGTGCAGGGAAAGGGACTTTCTAAAGAAAGTATGGTCTCTCAAACTGATCTGCTATATAGAGGGTGCAATAACTATTACCACCTTATATGCTTTGGGACTTATGGGCATATGCAAAAACTTGTCCCATTAATTGAAACTTGTTCTGCGGAGATGCGCATAGCAGACACTAAACTTATATGTTTTTCCAATATATAATGCACAGGATGTTTAAAGTAGCAATAGTTATTGCTCCACTCCATAGAAGAATGGGATAAGTTATAATCAAATTTGTTTGAAAAAGCTTTTTATTTTAGGTTCATGAATGCATAGACAGAGGTGGAAAAGTATTAATCCCAGTTTTTGCCCTCGGACGTGCCCAAGAACTTTGCATACTACTAGAAACGTATTGGGAAAGGATGAACCTGAAAGTTCCCGTTTACTTCGCGCTCGGCTTGACTGAAAAAGCAAACAATTACTATAAAATGTTCATAACGTGGACTAACCAGAAAATCAAAAAAACGTTCGTACAGCGGAACATGTTTGACTTTAAGCACATCAAACCATTTGATAAAGCGTATATCGATAATCCAGGTGCAATGGTGGTGTTTGCAACACCCGGAATGCTCCACGCTGGTTTATCTTTACAAATTTTTAAAAAGTGGGCGCCGAACGAATCCAATATGGTTATCATGCCTGGATTTTGTGTACAAGGTACCGTGGGACACAAAGTTTTGAATGGATCGCGGAGAATCGAATTTGAGAATCGTCAAATTGTCGAGGTCAAAATGGCTGTAGAATATATGTCTTTTTCGGCGCATGCCGACGCCAAAGGTATCATGCAGCTGATACAGTACTGCGAACCCAAAAACGTTATGCTCGTGCACGGAGAGTTTGCCAAAATGGAATATTTGAAAGATAAGATCAAGCAAGAGTTCGGAACGAATTGTTTCAATCCTGCGAACGGCGAAACGTGCATCATCACAACCACGTCGAAAGTACCTGTCGACGCGTCTCTGGCACTGTTAAAGGCAGAAGCAAAGAGGTATTCTGCTCTACCGCCAGATCCAAAGAGGCGAAGATTGCTGCATAGCGTTCTAATGTTAAGGGAAGACGGTGCCTGTCTTGTAGACGCCGATGAGGTAATCTTTTGCTAATATTCTTGGTAAAATAAGTCATATGACCAAATTCATTAAACATAAAATTAAATAAAAATTTCTCTCTCGGGTAAAATTTGTTGGGCTGCAACAGTTGATAGCATATGCAGTTTATATCTGTAAATAAATGTTGCATATTTCTGTTATTGCTTCAGGTGGCTAAAGCAGCGGGAATAACGAAACATGTTGTGAGATTTACATCAACGGTACAAGTACGAGATCCGGGTCCAGCACACTCTACGACGGTGAAGTTGTTACAACCCCTGAAAGAGAGGCTATCAGGATGGACGGTTCAGCTGACTGAAGGATCGATATCTGTTGAATCAGTCTTGGTAAAAGTAGAAGGTGATGAGGATGAACAGAAAAGTGTTTATGTCTCTTGGACTAATCAGGATGAGGATTTGGGTAGTTACATTCTCGGTTTCCTGCAGACAATGTTGAACTGAGTGTTATAGTTGATCAAGGTAGATATTTCGAAACTTAGCAGTCGCACCTAAAACAACTATAAAACCTGTGATATCAACATAACATACATAACATACGTTTCTGATGCATAAACTACGTACATACGTACTGTACTAACAATAACCAAGAATCTGTGTCGGGACGAAAATATCTCGAAGACATATTTTGTCGGATAATTGCTGCAGGTTGAAAAGTCTTAAAACTCGTCACGTGAAATATATTCGATATAAATATAGGCGCGCAACTCTAATTCAACATCATTTTTAACTTAGCTTAAAATTCTAAAACACGAAAACACGAAACCACAATACGCTTAGTACTATGTAACTAAAATGTACAGACATGGATCCATGCTGAAACATACAAAAATATATGAAACTGCTTAGTATTTATGTTTTATTCAAGTTTTATTAGTATACGATTCATACTTACTATACATTTATTATTTAACCATGTTTTAGAAACTCATCATTTACTCTACAGGCATTGCTACCTTTATATTTTTATCAAGCGCGTTTCGTTACTAAAATGTTAATAGAATATATAAACAATAAATATCTATATTTGACAATACATTTTTGATTCTTTCCATAATAGATCACAATAATAGAAAAAGGCAAATTACAACCGAAAGGATAATATGTGCACATGAGGTGCCTGTTTGAATTATTGCACACGAGTTTTATCATAAGTAAAATTTGCAACATAAAAATTACTATTCAGGGTGTGACCCACAACGGGAACGGGCTGTGAGTTCTTTTTTTTTAATGACCATAGAAAAAGACGGTGAAGAAAAGAGTTATGTATCGTGGCAACGTTTATTCTTCTATAAAATTCTTTTTTTGAAAGTGTATGAATCCGGTGTAAAGGTGCAGTTGTATATTTTTTTTTTAATTAACTGTGCTTTTATTTTTACATAGATCACAGCGTCTCAATATTCTGCACATAAAAGTGTTGGTGTGTCGCGCTATATCTTGTCTAAGAAATACATAGCTATTAAAAGTTGACGAGGATATGTGAAAAAAAAGTGTTTTGGGTAATATTAAGTTCAGTGAAAAGTCCTTATATTCCATATATTTATTGACGTTGAGTAATTTGCCACACTAGATTTCGGATCGTGCGCATTTGAGATGATAGACGAAAACTGTGTTATTACTATGACACCCTGTTATTTGGTTTCCAGCTAGATACGGATATTACAACGTTTAACCAGTTACGTTTAAACAAATAAATTTATTCGAGAAATTTTGCTATTAAAAACTTTCAAGGATAAAAATCTATTTCACTTAGCAAATTAACACCTTATAAAATAAAATGTTTACTATATTATGTAAATCTCATGAACTATGTATGTATCTGTATATTTGTATACATAATTGTGAGTATCTTCTTTAAAAAGATATCATAAGAACAATTTTGCTTTATATATCTACATAT
This sequence comes from Priocnemis perturbator, assembly GCA_963942575.1. NCBI lineage: Eukaryota > Metazoa > Arthropoda > Insecta > Hymenoptera > Pompilidae > Priocnemis > Priocnemis perturbator. The sequence goes on along the minus strand of OZ012644.1, from coordinate 14,248,064 downwards.
ACTACTGAGCATATTATAAATTATTTTATATACAAGATCATACAATCTTGCTTATTTATTGCACATATAATTCATCGACATCTGCAAATATGTAAATCGTTTAACAATGTGGAACCAGTCTAAAAATCTGGTGTTGTTCTGACCGTTACCTATTACAAAAAGAATGTACAAATTTTCATGTCACTATTTGTCGTCTTCAACTAAACTTTCTAATCTTTCCATCATCTGTCTACCTTGTGATTGTTAGGTAAGATAAATTGTATTGTGTTGAACATGTTATACTCAAATAATTTGACATGTAAACGGGTAGCGTACATTATAAGCAATAACGTGCTCAAGTCAGATACGCTTTCAATGCTCTGAGAATAATCTTCTGTATCAAAGTGCCTCTAGCAAAACAAAAGCAACGCTTTCTGCTAAAACACTTAATATTCATGCCCCTCGAGTGGTGCCTCCTGTCAGATAAATCATAATCGCTTACAGCTAATTCCATAACCACCACACATAAACACCAGTTTTAGCATTTTTTGTTTACTAACCGTAAGTTTAATTGTTTATGTTCTTTCCACATAATAAAATACGATATTTTTTTCATAATAAACATTATTCATGATACATGTAGTTGTTGTAATTAGTCTCCTCAGTAGCAAAGTTTGCAGTTTTATGTCTACAGCGTGGCGGCGTACAAATTTTATACATCATTCCCATATTCTTCCGACTGACTTGTAGACTGAATTAGCGCAGCTTGTTCTTTGAAGTTACTTTTTTCCTGAACCACCCTGAAAATATATTAGCACAGCTCAATTTCGAAATAACATAAGAACATTGTGTGCATAGTTGCTCTCAAAAGCTAACATCTTCATACAACACAGCTGGTCTATATTGGAAAGAATAGGACATTAAAAACATAAGGTACATACTTATGCTCACTTACTACATCCCCAATCATACATCGTAACATTCGCTTATTATGCATCACTAAACTGTGTCATTTCCAGCCATCTGTTATACGTGCCAATAATTCTGAAAGTGGCCGGAGTCCAAAATCTAAAAGCTTTAATTTTTCACTTATTTTCCGTTGCGTCGATTCACATTGCAATGCAAGCAAACACATTAATTAATTCTTATACATTTTGTTCCTTGAACCACTTTCATAATCACCTGTACATATTGAAACACCCGCAATTTGGTGTTGGAAAAAGATAAGAAACATGACGGTTTCGGATGTACATAAGCGCAACACAACGAAAATCATTTCCTAGCGCTAATTCATCGCTAAATTCTACACACCAAGCACAAAAGGTAACATACATTAACATAACATGCGCTATTGTAATTCAAGCATCAACATATTCGGTGCATCAGGCATTCAGCACAGGAGAAAAGGAAAGCGGTGGCAAACTTAAATAATAATCGATCCTACAGTTGCAAGTCCGAATATTCAAAATCATTTCGAATGACAATTTTTCTCACATACCGTCGTTACTGTCTCTGCACATCACAAAACAAAGCTCGAAGAGTCTCTTAACAGTTTTATGATTACTAAACTGCGAAAGTTTATGCAAGTAAAACATGTTGAAGTATGCACGAACTATGCTGGATATGCAAAAAAAGATGCAAACTATTTGATGACAAAACAATTTTCTGATGGAATCCCACTTGTTTACTCATCTTCCGTAAAAATATGCGTATGTACGAATATCTGCAGTATAACGATTACACACCTGCACCGCGCATTATGTTCTACCCACTACAAACGATAAATGCTGCACAGTGCTAAAGAAACTAATTATGCGAAGTACCGCTAATCAATGGTGAATATAATCTACAAAGTATACGAAAAGAAGTGGCAGAATATGAAATACCGAAAATAACAGAAATAAGGAGAGAATAACAGAAAGGGACAAAAATGTAACGACTCTAAGAAATTGATTATAGTAATGTAATGATAAAGATCTTGCGCCAACATATTAGTTGTTCACAGTGTACCCTTTACCCCAGTGTTTGTGTTCAAAAAGTTAGTTCACTTGTGGATATGTACATTGCCGTATACCCATTATCTTTACGTTTCACACTCTTTTTATTTACATATTCACCGATGAACTTCGGTTAACTAAAAGTTTAACATTTCCTCTCATATAAATACGACGTTTGAATTACTGGCTAACGTTATGAATATGTATGAAGTAAGAGATATATTGTTCATATAACATACATATGGACGAATATATTCTAACGGCGTGTAGCGGTCTTTAATCAAACCTTAATCGGTATTCACTTTGCAGTATGCAAATGCAGAACGGCCGACCTACAATACACCGATCATAATAATGATTCACATGTGAATATTAACCGGAGCTGCCAAGGGGTCAATGCAACTTGCTCGACGTTTTGCTATAACGTAATGATCGTTAATTTGTAAATCATCTTCTTCGCGGAATTTTTGCCGGACCTTCATACGTCGACGATCTATACAGTTCCATAATGGTCGGGCAGAAATTGCAAAACGTGCAGATGATTATAAGCGAGTGATCATCGTGTAATTAAATATCAAACAAAAGTCATTTCGAGCGCCTCGGTAGTTGTAGTGTTAAAAAGAAAGAGAAACGAAAAACTATATAAACGTAAGACCGTCTAGAACAAGTTTGTCTTGACTTACGTGCTGAGACACTCAAGGTGCAGAACATTTACAATGCACTATGGTCCAGAAACAGTCTATGAAGCTGTCGGAAAGTTTGAAGATTGTGTTGTAGCAATATTCCGAAAACGATGTATGTATATAACGAGTCAGAAAGAGTGATCGATGTGAATCATCCGTTGAAACTTAATTTAAGGTATGTTATAAATACAACGTATCACAATGTAGTTGCGCCGAAGTGAGTGTTCATGAAATGGAAGTGAGCGGATGTGTATAAACGTCGGCAGATACGACTATAATGCTGTAAAAGAATTATGAGAACAAAAGAAAAACCGAATGCGATGGAAAACATAAGGTAGAATAAAATAATGAGACATTGCGTCTAGTAGGTCTATCAACTATTTATCCGTGGTCGTCGTGGAGCATATCAGCTCTCCTTTGCGTACAACTTGCTTCCTCTGGGAATTCATAATTTAACGAAAAAGCGTTTTCCGTGACGGTTAAAGGAACACAACAGAAATGAATGCAAATCTAACGATGTAACATAGCAAATCAATTTTACGTGTATATGTAGAATGTTATTGTGAATTTAACGGCAGAATACTACACAAAAGGAATGTACAAAATAAAGGTATTATGAGAAATCGTTCGACACGGTGAACTGCTACTGGCAGTCTACCGTCAATCGTCTTTAACAGGCTAATAAAAATTCAGAATCTCACTTTAGACTTGCATACCTGCGATTTTGCGCCGTTTTGCCGTTGATTTCTTAGTGGACTGTCGAAACAACCAAAACAATACAATCGTTATTGAGCACAGATCGAGTCTTTGCGTGACAAAGCTATATAGTTTTTCTTATTAACGTAAGAGTCATGGCAAAGCCGAATGTGCACTGACGATAACATGTTCTCGTTGGGGGTTTTGAGAAGAAACTTTTCAACACAAGAACAAACACTGGAACAAAGTGATAGACACCTCACGACAGCTGGCATTCAATTTCAAGGATGCAACTTCTTCACGGTCAATACTGAACCTACGGCGCTTAAGAGAGTCTTCTACTGAAGGACGTGTTTTTTAGGGTTTCCCTTTTCCATTTCTTTTACGAACAGACCGCACAAAACCTTTTGCCGTCAGCAATTGATTTATACTTCAGTGACATACACTAATTTTATCATAATCACGTAGGAAGAAAGCCTACTCTCGCTAGCTGAGTTTAGTTCATTTAACTTTTTTTTTTGCCTTTTGAACGAAAATAGCCAATTTTGATTAATTTTGACCCCCTGAAAACGAATCTGAAACGCGTTTTTCAAAATTGGCTCGAGATTTTGAGTAATTGAAATTTGAAAAAAAAAACAGCCTTTTTTCGAGTTTGAACAACCATCAGGCCGTAGATAGACAAGTTAGACAAGTTTCATTTGTTGCAAAAAATTCTCCAGACTTTTCTGAATAAAATGATATACCGCACTTTACAAATTGAAGTTGGAAACATGTTTAAACATTAGTTAGTTTTATCCGGGCGTACGGCGTTACGGACATATTCTTGAAACTCTATTCTTTAAGACTTTAAGACGATACAAAACAAAAAAAATGTATTCTTTTAAGTTCTACAGTAGAAGACCCCCTACAACACACAAGAGAATCGCTGAAATGCGTGATCTTTACGTTTCGTGGTCGGCTACACGCTTCAGGTTTCTCCTCGTATCGTTTACAAATCGCTTAAGCCGGCACAAGACGCCGACATGACAAACGCCTTGCTCACATCGGCGACATATAGAATTGCACATATCATTTGGCAGTCCTCGCAAGACGTACAACGGCTCTTCCCTTCTCTGGGATCGGTCGAGTTTCATGATGCACATTGAAGATGTGAGTATTGCTTCCTCGATATAAATGGCCGCTTACCGTTTTTATCACGTCTTATTCGAGTATCGTCTCTGTCACGACTTCTGCCGGGCAGAGCAGGAGTCTAAAAGTGCGAGGCGATAACAATAAAACGTGGCGGAGCAAATGATTATCATATTACGATGATGCGAATATTATGCAAAGCAACGGTAAAACTATCGTGTGGAGATTGTCTAAGTATTAGATTTCTATGCGTAAGTAATTCTACCAGGGGTGCACAAATCGTTCCCTCCGTACGATTTCAGACTACTCTTATTCCATAAATAATTTCAACGGCAAAAGAAAGGAGAGAAACGAGAACAACAAAGGTTGGACAGAACTATACCAGAAAACATCTTCGATACATTTGAACAGAAGGGCATGAGAACAGGCTTTTGACAGAAGAACTCAATACTATTACTAATAGTGACTAGCCATATTGTAAACAGATAAATTACGAGTACAAACAAAAAATGGAAAGCGATCATTGGTTTGTTAACTGGCAATTACGGCCAAAACGGTACATTTGTTTTGTAAAGATAGAGTTAAATTGTTGACTCATAACAATGCCCGATATTTTAGTGTTGCCTCAGGGATTAACACTTATTTTTTTAATTTTGCCACAGTGAAAGAATAAAGCCGGCATTCGCTAGGAAATGTATGTATGCACTCGCTGCGATATGAGAAAAAGAAATACAGGCCTTTGTTCAACCCAAAACATGGGCACAACTACATCTTTCTGTATATCTACATACATATGCACCGGCGAGTGTCAATTACCGAATTTCATGCCTTCACTGTGACACATTACTATCGTTCCTCTATACATATGCATGGTATAAACTTCACAACAAAAATGGAGTAAATTCTAGGTATGAACTACAAAAAAAAAACTGAAGCAAGTCGCTTTTTTTTAGAATAAACAGAAAGACGCGGGAAAGAACTGAAAGGACTTACTAACTCATACAGGAAACTACAGGACACAGACACACATATTATCTCGTAACGTGTAATTCGTGACAGACACTTTGTCCCGACGTTTCGATTAAATTTTTGTCAAGCTGTCAGACCAAAGTTTTCTACCACCGACCCCCAGCAATGTGTTTTACGTTTTTACAACTAGTTAAAGTGCACCTATGCAGAAATCGAACCAGAAACATTGTCTCTTTCTCTCATAGATTTGTTCGTTTACCTTCCTCTTTTTCTTGTGCTTTTTATGCTGCTGGCCGATCAAGGGATTCCAGCCAGCCTGAGTGTCGCGATCTGTCATATGACAAGATTCGGAGAAATGTTTTGAAGCGAGGGGGCTGTTCTCGATATCTTGTTCAGACTGAACCAAATTCACGGGCTTGGGTACCGAACAGTTTTCGAACTCAGTTTTCTTGGCGAGAGTATTTTCTAATGCAGCTATCAGAGATTGTGCTGGTATTGAGGGCTGCATTACAGATGTATGATTATCTAATTGTTTACAAACAGACGCCGGAAACGACAATTTGTCAAATTTTACGGCGTTTTCTTTATCTTTTTGTTTACGAAGCAAACCTAGTAGCTTTTTGTCCGGACGAAAATTTGTGAGATTGTCGTTCCGATAGTGTTCTAATAGTTCACACAAGATATTCATAACAAATTCAATCAAACGGAGTAATTAGCTGTTTATATAGTATAAGTCTCAGTATATCTTTTTTTATCACATACCCTATTATGGATCTTAAAAGTAATCCCGAATTCTTGTGGGGAAAAGCAAAGTATGGCATCGCTGCTTTACATTCGTATTACCACAATAATGTCTTCTTTTTGTTTTGCTAATTTCACAATGCAGTGCAGTCGCACAATTACAGACTACAAGCTGTATAATGACACATTTTGCTTTTAGCTCATTTTAAGTTCGCGATAAGACATACCAACAACATATTCCTGCGAACAAGTTACATTTAACTCGAAATTATTTCATAATTATTTGTAAAATAATACATACTAATGGATCTGTTTAGTTCTAATACTCAACAATATGTATTTTTCGATCTTTGTTTTTACATTTATGATAGTACTGTCTTACTGCAACGTCCAGAAGGTATTTAGAGACAACCCACGATACGGAAAGAATTTAGATGTGCGCAAAAGCACGAAAATGTGTGTGATCCTCTACTTAGGTAAGTTACAGTCAAACATTTCCGCTCAATTGAACATTCTTATTGTTGCAAGGAGAGACCACGGTCTCGTCCAAATCGATATTGCTTACAAATGTTTAGAGGCACTTTTCACTCAGTGAAAAATAAAGGAATTCGTCTATGGTTAAAAACATGTATTTAAAATCGAAATTTAACCTGGCCAAAAGCCGTGTAAAAGGACTGAGCCAGATCCGTAATCGTGCAGCCATAGAACATCGCTCATATTTTTGCAGCATATAACTATTTTTGGATATCATTTTTTCATATTCTGTTTATATTAATCATCAAACAGCAGACTCAATATGAGTAGAGAAAAACTGTTGAGTGCAATACCGTGATCTTTCCTTTGTTAGTTTAGCACATCTGTGCACAATTACAGTATTTTTATGTTTCGTGTACTGCATAAGTACAGATAATGGAGATAGCTCGTAGGTAATCAGAACTCATATTAATGGGCATTAGTAGGAAATACTTATAACTAACGAAACACTGTAGCAGTATTTTACTGTATCGTATTGTTTATCCGCGTTCTCATTGTATAACGCTAGTTGTAATTACCATAGCCATAGCATAAGCTTGTAACACTCAACAGAAAAAGGCACTGTTTCCAAAGACATTAAAAATACATTAGTATATACTAACCTCGGTATTAGACGAATCAGATGGAGGTGGCGGACCGTTCAACATTGACTGATCCAAATTGCTGCAACCACCATAAATTTCATTCTGAAAAGAATACCGTCAATGCCCAGTGTGATTATTGCATAATTTCATGTAGCAAAATGTATGGTAAGACTAGTGATACAATATCAATATCAAATATCATTTCATAAACAATTGTTTACGAGAAAATAAATACCTTAAGTTGCGATACTTCCTGTTGAAGTCGCGTTACAAGAGTTTTCTCTTGCGTCAAACTAGATTCACCAGTGTCGACAAGAGAACGCAGTTTAGCAACTTCCAAATCTAAGTTTGCGTTTTTATTGCTTTCTGTTTGCAATTCCTCTGATAATCGTGCTTTTTCCTGCAGGAAAGGAATGCGTATGTTGATTTAAGTACAAAACTATTATGCGGAATTCAATTCTTTAAACTGATACAAGATATTAACGTACGCCACATTATCTTGGCGAATCAGTCATTATCACAATAAAGATTCCTAGAGAGTGCCATTTTGGGGAAAAAAAAAGTTTATCGTACGAAGTACAAACCTGTTGAAGTTTTTCCAGTGCGGCAAGTTGACTATGCGCATCTACGTTTGTGATAGACTTTTGTGTAGCTCGCAGTGCCACCACCTCAGCCTTAGCTTGTTCGTTTAAAGATTCAGTCTCAGCTAATCTATCTTCTAATTCAGACACTTTCTCCTGAAGCTACAAAGTTATACAAATTTTTAAGAGATCTTTCGAAGATGGCTGTAAAGACTGGGGCAATCGCGAATATTAATCATAAGAATTTCTCGTTACACTTTTAAAGTTAGCATACCGTTTCGTTTGCATTTATTTTGTTTCGAAGGTCACCGAGTTCTACCCTAAGATTTGCGACATCGGTTTCTTTTTGCCGAAGTTCTGCCTGCCATCTTGACTCTTCAGACCCTATATGACTTTGAAGCTTGGTAAGCATGCCTTCCTACGTGTACAGTACAAATCGTTATAATAACTTGTTAGAAACAGCCAGCGTCGTAAATTAAATATAGACACTGGTATGAAATTGTTGTCCCCATCAAACTTACTGTGTCGTCGATTATTTGTTTGTAATGCGAAATCATGCCTTGCAGATTCTTATTCTGTTTCTCCAAGTCTGCGTTTCCACTAAATGCAGCTTTCTTTTTCAATTCACTCATAACACCAGATATTTTTTCTTCAAAGGCATTCAGCCACTGATCGTGAGTTTTCTCAGATACCCTGATTTCGGGGAATACCCTTTGGAGAAAAGCTTTAGTTAATTCTTCTTGTTCTAGTATGGTGTTTTGTGTCACTTCCTGGTAACAATTAAACAATTCAATATTAGAGTCTTATTTCTACATGCAATTCATAGTGGCGTTTGGAATGCAGATTGTTCTTGCATACAGTATTATATGCTCTACTGACGACATTTAACATATTGAAAGTGGAAAAAAGGCAAAACTATAAACTCATAAACAATGGTTGCTACGATAAGCGTTACTTGTTTTAGTTGTCGTTCAAATACAATTAAAGTAGTTAGAACAAAAACTTACGTTAATATCTTTTCCAGAAACAGATTTAGCACGCAATTCAGCAGCAGAAAGAGCTTCCATCACTTTCCAGTTCTTAGTACGTAACTCCTGTGCGTACACAAGGCAAAATAAAAAAGAAAATAATAATAAAGTAGTCAAATTGACCTACTACTTAAATAGTTAGGTACAGTTTGAATGCAAAAGTGAAAATTTGTAAATAAATGTGAAAGTAAATGGAAGTAATAAACAATTGGTAAGTGATGGAAGTCATCAAATGCAATGATTGCATACGCTTAGTAATTTATAGTACACGACGGTAACTATTGCCACCTTAAATAACCCGGTCGCTTATTGATACGTCGTCAAGGGAAGCTTTCGGCAATAAGCGTGATTTATCTATAACCAGCAGAGCTACATAACGTGATAATGATTATCGCCTCGTACTATGTAGTGTAAAATAGAATACATATTCTATTCTTATTTCGATAAATCGTTTTATACATTCATAAATTAAGTAGAAACATTAAAGCATAAGTTAAGAGTCAGTCTGGTAGCAATGTTTAAGTATTACAAAAAGACTCACATTATTCTTTACTCTTTGCGCTTCGAAATCGTCTTTCAACTTTCTGACGATGTTGTGCTGGTTATGTACGTCACTTCTCAATGCATCAACTTGAGCATTTAATTGCTTAATTACGCTCTCCTTATATATCAATAACGCTTCTAACGCATCTAACTGACTTTCTTTCTGTGCTAATCTTTAAAAACAGAATGTTTATGTAAATAAATAAATCATTTTCAACGAATAGTGCACATCCGATTCAACTACGATGGCCATACGTACAGATTAGTATGTTCTGCGAGCTGCATATTATTTTTTTGTATTTTCTCCTCAATTCCGTTCTCACGCCCTTCCGCTGCCGGACGCTCTGTGCTTGCCGCCAATTGCGAGGCCAATGATTCGTTTTCTTCGCGCAGTTGCTTTACTTCGTTCTGAAGAACTGGAAGATTTCCAATCTAAAAGAAATAACGATAATACACAATTGTTATTATATGCCTGAAGATCGCGTCGTGTAATCGTTGATCCCGTTCGACATCACGCAGAACGTTCTCTTGCATTTTAGCAGAATTTCGTGAATTATACAAGCAAAGGAAAACAAATAACGCGACATATAATATATGATTCCATCACGGAAGTACATACCTGTGAAGAAAGCATGTCGTTGTCCTTCTCCAATCGTAGAGCGAGAACCTGCCATGCCTGATCCTGCGTCAATTCATTCCGAAGTTGCTGTATCTCGATTTCCTTGTTTTCCATCGCACTCTCCGTGTATTTCAACCTGTCAACCAGCTCTTTGCATTCGGTTCGCGCCATGTCCAATTCTCCCGCAAGTGTACTTTCTCTAGCCTCCAAGCGCAATTTGTCAGCCAAGACTTCCTTCAATTCGGCATGCACAGCGACCATTTCCTCTAGAGATTCGCTCATTGCTATTTTCAGTGTCGAAAGTTCTGCCGCCTCGGACTTCGACACGTTTATTGACGCCGACACATCCGACTGAAACTTCGCGAGCTGCGATCGAGATTCGTTCAGCTCAGCCTTCAACGCAGCGACCTCGTTTGCTTCGGTTTTGGACACACTGAGTTCCGCCTGTAACACATTCACTTGTTTCTGGAGTTCCTGCTCGTGTCGATGCGCAGCCTTCAATCGGTGATCCAAATCCGCATGTGCGCGATGAGATTCCTGATGGAATACAAGCACATACAATATTTACAATATAACCGGTCGCCAAACCGTGCAACAAAGAGGAACGGTAATTGTTAGTGCTACCTCAAGTTGTCGGGCGACATCCTGCAACCTGTCGCTGGTTTCTTTGAAGAGCTGCAGTTGTCCGTCCGAATGCAACAACTGACCCTGCATTATACCTAGCTGTTGGCGTAACATTTCAATTTCGGCAGTGCTACTCTCGCAAGTCGCTTGCAGATCATTCTGTAACTCTTGTACTTCGACGTGCTTCTGCGCCAACTGTCCCTTCAGCACACTCTCATTATCGCGCAGTTGGGCAAACTGGACTTCCATTTGCTTGCGCTGCGCTATCAGCTCTTGCTGCATATGACCTTGTGTTTGACCCTGGTCCTCCTGCATTTTATGGATTATTGCAGCGTCCTCGTTCACCTTACTTTGTAACTGCTCGATCTGCCTAGCAAAGCCTTGCTTCTCCGCGGCGTGACTCTCTAAAATGTGTTGCACACGTGTGTGTAACGTTTGAACCTCTGTAATTTTGCTGTTCAAAGCTTCCTCCAACTGCCTAATGTTGGCGGACAGCCTAGACCTTTCAGCGTTGAACTCGGCACGAAGTTCCTTCAGTTTATTTTGGACAGCGGTACTAGCTTCGTGTTCATCAGTTAATGCTTTCTCCTTTTCCGCGAGTTGCTTTTTCAGCTTGATAACTGGATCTGCCCGACCCTCTGTCCATTCGCTGTGCTCCAAAGGATTATCCAATTGCTTGTTTAAAAGTTGATCGATAAGAATCTGTATCTCAGAACGGCTGAGTTCAGCTTTCTGGATAAACAATATTAACAGAGATACATTAACAGCGTCTTTTTCCCCACCTGTAAAACAATTTCACAAATAAGATATACATTCTCCTAACAATTGCATAGAAGTTTATACTGCCATTTAGGGACTCATTAACAATTACAGGTTGATAACTGGATAATATACAGATTCGATAAATTGCTAATTAGTTTCATGATAAACTTACCGATCTGAGCTAAAATATCATTTTTCTTCTTTCCTTTCTTGGACTCCTTAGGTAGATTTGGAACAGAGGTTACTTCTTTGACGCTTTCCTTTAAAACTTCCTTTACTTCCTTGACAGGGGTTTCTTTTTGCTGGTCTTTAGTGTCCTTTGCGCTATCTTTGCTACCAACCGATGTGGTACCACCAGATACATTAAACTCCTTTTTTTCTTCCTTGCCAGCATTTTCGTCCTTCTTCTTAATCTGTTCCTTAGCATTTTTCTTTGACTTTGTTGGTGTCTCTTTCGGAGACTTATTTGCTACCGGCTCAGCCGGGTTAAGCTGCTGAAGATTCTCTCTCTGTTTTATAAATACATATGCAATCATATTAAAATTGTGAACAGAAATGACGTGACATAAAAGAACGATGTAAAGTATTGTCAGATAAGTTGTAAAAATAAGAAACATTCGTGATGCAAACAATGAAAAACTCTGCAAGTATGTACTTATGTTAAGCATCATGTACATATTATTTGCTTAACGAAATCATTGACTATATTATAAAATACAAATATGAGTATAAATATCAAACCACATTAACTTTAATCTGTAACTGGACGCATATTAATGCAAAGATAACATTGTTTCACATATCATTAGGCTCAATGCCCTATTGCTTATTAATCTCTTTATTCCTTTATATGTATTAAGTAATATTAGTGAGGTTTTCACTTTGTAAGCCATGTTCATCCTTTACCCCTTTCACTGCAGCATTCTCCTATGTTTTTTATACATAAATGGTTGTTTTAAAGCAATTATTTAGGTACTCTATAATGTGATGCAAACACAACCTGCATACTTTATTTACAGTTAATATAAATGTACTGTTAATGTGTGAAAGCCGCTATGGTTATTAATGCAATGAAACTAATTTGTTTATGTGAAAAAAGCAATGACAGATGAAGTTTTGCAGGGATTAAAAAATGGGTACAAAGGCACTGATTCTACCATAAGCATTTCACTCACACTATGACTCCGTATGAGTTCAAGATCATCCTTTGGTTGTGTCAAATCAAAGTGATTAGCTTCTGTCAGGAGCGGTTGTGAAGAAATTAATTCAGGTACAATAACCACTGGTTCATCTTTATTTAGAAGAATTGGCTTTACTTTTTCAAGCTTGCCCCTCTTCTTACTTCCTTTGTTACCCTCCTGTGACACCAATGCAAATTCAAGGTTGTTGCCCCATGACACATTACAGATATGACAAATTAAAAAGAAAAACAAAGAAAATGGTTCTGTACTATGTAAATGGGCATATGCAGTAGAATATCATTTCGAAATTACTGTAAGGAAGCAATGTCTTAGAACACAGATTTGTTAAAGAATGTCATATCAGCATCTCATAATTCATTGTAAACAGTATAGCGATCTGTATTTCAACTTAGAATTTATTTTACATTCACACCCATTAAAACACATATCTCTTAAATTGACAGACGAGTCATGCAGTTAATCTGATATATCTGTTTAAAACAGTGAAGTTTTTTATTAAATGTGTTGCACTTTACACAATTATAATAATAGATAACATGGTAACAGAGAATAATCTTCAATGTCTACAGCAATTTACCAGTGGGATGTAGCAAAATAAAATGTGCTTTAGACACAACAAAGAATTAGTAACACTATCATTGAAAAAAAAAAAAAAGCCATTACAACTTATACAGCAGAAAAACAAAGAACTGTCCTGCAATACGTAAAAACATTATAATATTCGAGTCAAACCTCTTCTATCCTTAAAATGTTAACTTTTCCCAAGCAGATTCCAATACCCATTCACTGAATAATAATCAATCAATAATCAATAGTGTGTAAAGACAAAAAAATCAATGTCTACAAGTAACAATGGACTACACATAGATTTACTCCAATAATAAAATTGATACTTTTTGTAGTTGCCTACATTCTCAGAAAACAATAAAGGGTATATAAGTTAATGATCCCCAATACAATCATTTATGCTACAGAAGATGTCGCACGAGATTAGCTTCAAACTTTAGGAGCGTGTATTATTCATCGCTAGAAAGGAAAATGTGATCGTACACATGGGTCAGAAAATAATTCGTTTCAAAGTCATATACAAAAAGATCTTTCTGATTCTAAGTGAAATATGATATACCTTTGTTTACTGTATGCGGATTCTTTACGTCCGTCGTTCATCTCAAGACAACACACGCTCGCGCGCACTTCACGCGTCTCTCCTCACAGAAGGTCACGTATATACACGTTTAGAAATCTCAAACCTTTAAATTCTTCTCTCAATTTCTCAAACAAAACAAGCGCCGTGCGCATTGTACTCTTTAAATGGACCCGCATAAGTAAAAACGGTCAAAGTTAAGTTTGATAAAGACGGCTACCATGCTAACGTCCAATCCACTTTACAAATATTGTCTCACAATCCTGAAGGAATGAGCAGCATGGCCTCTGTGAGATGCGTTTATTATTGTGTTTACTTTGCAGTGACTGATAAGTCGGTACTTGATAGGTCTCAAGCAGATATGCGCGGCATAATCTGTCCTGTTACCGGCTCGTGGCAGAAAACGTATCGTAACTCTGAAACGAATCATTTTGGGACCTACATTTACTCAGGCTTCTTTTTCGTTTTTAGTGAAAGCCAATTATTAGGGATCATAGTATGGAATGTGCATTACTAAATTGAAAAACAATGTACACGAGTCTTCAACGAGTACGATTTAATGTACGAATACATTAATACCGGTGTACACGTGTATTTAAGTACACATGAAATAGAGACATCACGTGAAATGACTACCTTCTCCTAAGGTTTGTGTGTGTAATTACACCCATTGTTGTGTTACACCCATTCACACCTGTTTAAAGCTGAAATCTTAGCAATAATGCTTATTTTGGCATTAGTTTTGTAAACATGCAAGTTTTATGAACAGTGTTAGGGGGCTGAATTATCAATACCAACCAACCAGCCATAAATATTTTTCTATGATTGATGCACATTCCTATACTAATTTTTACATACTTTCTTTCAACCTTCCATGTAAATATAAACCAGTATAACAGACACTATATTTGGCAATAGGTATGTTGTATAATATTCAACATTCTCTGCACATATTATCAATTTTGTATATACTTATAGCTTTCAGAATGTCAATAACGAGAGGCATAAATTTAATGTTGTACCTCAAACTAATTTTTTTATTTACAAAGGTTAAAAGATCTAATGACCCTTAGAGTGTAGGATAGAAAATGTTAATTTCTAGAAATTCTGTTGTATATAGGATGGATTAAGTGACGCTTACTAACACAGAAACACAGTGCCCTTTACATAAACTCTTGTTACATCATACCCAAGATTGACATATGATATGTGAACAAGTGTACCATATTTCATGCATTCAATGCAGACGAGGTAATACCCTTATTTATGTGAAGAACATTGAGGGGACACGTTTGTATTGATAACCATAAATATTCATGATAAACATTACCCCCACCCCAGCTTGCAAAAAAAGAACCAAAAACACAGCTGTTCACACCCCACACTGTGCGTATATATCCCATTATCTAAAAAACCATATCAGTGACATTGCATGACAAATTTAAAAATAATACTTTAGGTGGAAGTTTTATTCTCTGCAAATTCAACAGAACTGTGTGAAACTAAATCTAATCACAGTACCTGCAATGGTAATTCAGGTGTCAATACATGCGGAACCTCTTCAAATTGCACGTGCTCCATTTTTTCATCTTTGTCATCTTTCTCGTCTTTCTCCTCCTTCTTCTCTTTAACCTTCTTCCCAGCCTTGTTTTTATGCTTCCTTTCTTTACCCTTATCTTTTTTACCTAAATATGCATGAGTAAAAAATATATATAAAAGTAGAAATATATCGGGTAAACTTCTATAATTATACTAAGTAGAGCCATAATATAATATAATCCTTGTAACTACATTTATTACCATTTAACTAAAGTAAATTACGCTGTTCAAAGAAATTGGGGTAAAATGTAATTCAATAAGTTATAATGTTTTTGTCCTGTAAAAGGTACCTTTAAGCTCACTCTGGGCAAACTTGATTTAACAACTGATGTAAAAGATGTCACAAAAGATAAACATTACAAAATCACAGACTTCACCAAGAAATTGCCTACTTGATTGAATTTACATACTTAACAATAAATCATCCGGTAGTTTTCTCTGTTCAGCGATGGCCTCTTCATAAGACTTTTCCTTTATGCCAAACATGGACACTAACAGAATAACCGCGGCTGATATGACAACCACTCCTACGTAAATCAATCCTGTCTGGACATCCATTTTTTTCTAGAACTGTCTGTAGAAAATTAAGTACATTGATTACTCCATTATTATCCCTCCCATGACAACAGTCTTCTACTTCTACATGTTCTTTGCCACTGTCCTTTACCAATGTTCTATGCCATAAAACGCATATAATCCCAGAACTTAATGAGCTTCCATGAAGAGTATTAAAAAAACATAAACAAAGCTTGCCTGCAGTACAATTATTTCATAGACCTACACACATGTAAGTAAAACTTTCCCAACTATCCTAACTGTCTGTGTGCGTCTGCGACTGTGTGCGGGCGTGCATACTCTTGAAAACTGGTGACGCATACAAGCGTAAAGGTAAAGAAATCGTCATTTCCATAAATTCGCAGATACCCCGTCGATCGTTTCGATTCGTGTCATCGCAATATCGCGGAGAATGCGGTGCGACGTATCTTACGAATTACGCGCTGCGCATGAAAACGGAGCGCGTCGCGGTGGAGCGATGAGAAAGAGCGAAACAATTGACATATGGATGACAACCCGGGTCATCGACACAACCCCCTTGAAGACGAGCACGTATTCGCGAAACGTTAGATCCAAGGACTGACTCCAGAACCGGCGAACCGATCTAGATCTCGTCAGTAGGGCCGCTCGCGAAAAGGAACGGAGAATTCGGGAAAGGAGAACGGCTTACCGAAAGTTTCGTCGGGCAGTGCTGTCCCGTCCAAGGGATATAAGGATGAATTAACGTGCGCCCTGGCTCGTCTACGGAAAATCACGATAAAGATTCACACGCGACGATTCCTCCATAGGAATTATGGCGGCCGGACGTGGAGTAAGTGTACGAGTCTCGAGGCCACGCCTATCGTGGCCCCGCGCCCGCTGATTGGCCCCCCGATTCTGCCACGTATGCAGCCCGTCGCCGTCGCGCTGCCCTGCCGAGAAATTAAACGTCGCGGCGACTTTTCTTAATTCGCCGATAACAATTGACCACGGGCGAATAATTGATAACCTCGAATAATGCGAATTTCGCCTAATCTGCTTGCGGCTGCAATTCTGACAATTAAATCGTACGCAACACGATGGCCAACATCGGACGGCCGTTGCGAAATATTACCACTTGCGCGCCGACGAATTTCGCTCGCGGACGCGAGTGATGTTCACGGTTTACACGTACGCACCGATGTAACTGATTAACTGATATATCGGCTCGATATTCGACGGACAATTTGGCGAACGTCGGCACACAACTTGCCGTCTTTCAATCCACTAAAAGTTCGCTATTTTAAAAGTTACGTTTACTCCAATTTACGCTGCGTACGCGTATTTGACGTCGCGAATATATTCATGAGTACTCTAGCGCATTGCAAAAATGTAAGATGCAGTGCATATAAATTATGCGTTTGCCGGTCCATTTCTGCGTAATATATCACTTCGAAAAATTTATTATATGAATAAAATATGTTAGTAGTATTATATATATATATATAATTGTAGCCGATCGTATTTTATATTTCGTCCATCTTGCGCTATGTATCGAATGAACGGTACATTCAAATACATAAAAAAGTTATGTCAATGGAAACAAAATGACTCCTTCAAAAATAGACAACAAAATAACTAATCAACTAAAGTTCAGGCTAATTCTGGACCTTCGGTAGTACTTCTACCGCACTAATTTAATTAACAATCCGGTCAAATTTCGTGGTATTGTTTATTTCTCTTCTATAAAAGTTACCATAGAGAATAGAAGCTGTACAATAGAGCTAGAACTCATTTATACATTAATGTCTAATATAACCCATAATCATTTAAATTGTTACAATTTTTACGAAGCGATTCGTGTACTTTTTTCTTATTTCTGCCCATAAATGTTTAGCAGAGTTACTTTATACAGACGGACAAACTTTTACACAAAAAACATACAATTATTAGTTACAATGAGATTTCAAGGATTGCCAGTAGTAGAACATGTTTGTAACTTCAATTAATTTTTATTATTGAATAACATTTCTTAACAAACCATAGTATGCCTTATGTATATCTAGAATAATCTAAAGATAGAAATAGATGAAATATACAATTTATTGCCAATAAGTTGGTTCCAATATAATACTTGGAAATTTTAATTGTCATGACAACAACTCTTTTACTTTAGAGGAAACTTAAAAGTTCTTGGCAGTATCCCGAACCTATGAATCGGACCGATATTCGCGCAAAAAATCCATTCTTTACGGAAATATCTTTTTTTTTTGGAAGGTCAGCGTTTGACGACAACAATGAAAACGTGCACTTCGCAATCACCATGCCACAACTGCTCAAGAAATTACTTTTTTGTACACTCAGAAACGTCGCGTAAAAATCCTTCTCCTTACATTGCTTTTATATTAGCATTATAAAAGATACTTTACAGTTGTTTTTGGAATGTTTATGCCACTGCTCGTGCCTCCGGCAAAAAGTTCTCCCAATATTTAATAAGCTGATTCTCATGCTGCAACATTGTTTCTAGGTACTCCATCAATAGTTTCTTAAAATCCTCAACTCTAACCAATTCGAAGCGTTCGACTTCTTTCTTGATGATTTTCGAAATATTATCAAATTCCTCTTGACCTCTGTCGACTTTAGCTTCCCAATCTATAACTTCGGTAGCCGCTTGGTGCGTTTTATCTGTTCGCCCAGATTGCTCTAACCTTGCCTTCTGTTCGCGCTTTTTATTTAGCATCATCTGAGCGTGCTGCCAATTCTGAAATACTTTGACACGTTCATGGAACACATCCTAAAACAAGTTTGTATTTTTCTTCCTTTGTTATTCGAACAACAAACAGACTGTAATAACGACGGCAATAAAACGAAAGTAATTATATATTCTGCATAGACGTTAGCATAGTTTTGTTTAGACATTGTATTACAAGTACCAACCTTGATAGCGCCGATGAGTGCGACGTAATCTCTTAGCATTTCCCCAAATTGATATAGGTCGCTGTTAATTTGTGCTCGTCTAATCACTTCCACTTTTTCGAAAGTTTCGGCCAATTGCGCCAAAGCTCTACCAAGGGATGCTCCTGGCTCACCGTGACCAAGAACAGCGACTGATCTCGCGGTAGCACCCGTACAATTCGCCAATTCTCTTCTTTGGTTGGTTAAAGTTTCGACAGCAGAATGTAGTGAACGTAATTGTACGTCGAGCGAGTCTATCTGCGACGTCTTCTCTTCGAACCACTGTAAATATTTTTCATAGTTTTGCAATAAGTATCGTGTATATGTAAGTACTGAATTTCCTAAAAAACTTACGGCGTCGTTCTCATCCATCTTATATGTTATTTTATTCACAGTTTCACCGACTTTATTAAATAGTCTCATTACACCAGCACCACTCAAGGCGGACGTATTGGTAGCTTTTGGTAATTCCATATCTATGGAAAGTCACAGAAACGTTATACTAAGGACTATAAAAGACAATGTTTCCTTATTAAATCTACTTTATACATACCAGCTTCTAAAAATTCTCTGAAATCGGGATCAACACTGAGCACTGGATGCGCTGCAGTTCTATTTAAATATCTTTCAAGAGCTGCTCTGCGCCTTTCAATAAATTCAGTAGAAAGTGAAGTTTGTTCTTGACTTTTGTCACCACTCATCTTAATCTTTGTCGTTCCTAAATGCATAAGAAAAACATTTTTATACATTAGTCCACACATCATGCGAATTACTATATAATTTATCTTCACATACCAATTACACTTTTCTCAGGGGCAGGTGGAATAATTCTCCCACTTCTTAGATACTTTTCAGTCAACTTATCATGTAACCCAAGAAAATCACTGAAACGTCTAATGACGCTGAAACTTCGTTTTCGAAATATTTGCATGTTGGTCTTTGTTTCAACCTTATAAGTAACATAAGCACCCATTCCATCGCCAATTTTTTGTGGCGAAGTAACTGTGACTTTCAAAACATTAGATGAATCCGTTGGAACCTATAAAGGAAAAAGAATGTATTAAAACTCCTTTCCTTTCTCAATGGCACTTTGAATTCAATACCTCCTCAAGAGACTGAGAATGAACTATGTTCGTAGACAATGTATCTGCATTATCATTTATGGGAACGTCATGAAGATCACCGATATCACTGCACATTAGGCCCAACGGTGGACTCAAAGGGCCTGGTGCTGGACTGGACACAGTTGAAAATGAATTTTCCTCAGTGGCATCTCTCAGTGTCAATTTTGGTAGTTCTGCCTGAATACTGGACATTCCATTGTAGGGTGGAGAATCATCTAACTGACTTTGATCCTGTACACATTACACATCAGCTGTTAGCAGGTCAAACCACAAACATTACAACAAAAATCTTATTACAATTGCAGGCTGCAATTATGAGTACACTCGTATCATTCAATAAAGATAAGAAGACCCATGACGAATATCTTCTTAAGATGTTCATAACTACACACAAAGCTTGACTTTAACAAAAACATTGAACAATGCCGAAACTTTTACAGTCATCGCATACCTGCAATCATTCTTTGGTCCAACTACAGCATTAACTAAACCAGATGGCCTTGAGCCCATATGTATAAAATCTGTCAAACTCATGACATTTCCTGATGGCTATTGATGATTTAGCAAAATTGCACAAAGCCACTCACACAAAATCTCTTAACACCATAACACGGACAGCATTTACAAACATCATTCTTACTAGAAGGCGAGAGATATGCCATCCTGTACGGACGATACATTCAAACAAAATGCGCTTCCAGAGACATATACAACGCTAAAGTGGCAATCGAACAAACGCCCCTCGTTCCAAAGGAAAAAAGCTCTTCCCGCCTCTTGCAAAACCTCCGTGCACAGTTCATTGGCATAAATAATATTCAAAATACCTGCACCGCAGAGGCGAAGATATCTTCGTCGTCGTCGTCGATATCATTATTTCTCATCTCGTTAGCGCCGAACAGAGGCGGAGATTCCTTGATATCAGCCATCTTAGCAATTCTGTCAATTCGCAAATAATCGGTAATTTATAGGGATCGGCCCCCTCGGACAATGAGTGAGCTCGACGTCAAGCAATATCTGTAATGGTATCAGCTTTCTGTATGAATTTCATAAAGCACAGCACCGCAAATTAGCAAATCCGATTCGTTTGCATCCCTCCCACATGTTAAGACTGACACTCACAAGTTGCATACGTGCGCATATGACGTGCGCGCGCGCGCTCCCGTGTACATTCATATAAGTATGTGTATATGTGGGTACGCTATCAAATGGTACGGTTAAACGTTAAACCGTCGAAATAAAGGCGAGTACGAATGGCGAGGAAAACAATGCCCCTTCTGACAGTTTTCGAACCAACATTACAGTTGTCATGTATGCCGGCACTGTCGACGATATAATGAGAGCGCTCTGATTGTTAATGAAAAATCTGACAAAAGTGCGTTTTTCAACTACCCCCTGTGTTGCGCCGACTTACATTACGGTGTGAGCAGGTGTAAGCCAGTGTAAGCGAGAAAGGTTTTTTTTTCATATGTTTTACGTACAATTAAAATCACTTTGATGGGCGCCAGCGCATTTTTCGAATTGTAACCACAACCGCTTGGGTGCGTTCCGTCAAGTTAGCTCGCGGTAATCACCGATTCGGCTCGTTTTTGTATCAATCGTTTCATGGTCGTTTGATAGTGATTGACAGTTAAAAATAAACGTTTAATATGGTGTGACGGCGCATCTTTTTCCGACACCATTTCCGATCCGCCTTTAGTCGTAAGAATGCACCAGAATACACATAGGTGCAGTGTCAGCATATTTGGCATCAAAACTCCATCGGAGCTGGCGGTGGAGTTCGGGCCCAAATATGTTGACACTGCCCAGAAGGCACTCAGAGATGGCGCCTTAAGGTACGTCTACATTGGTCTACGGGCCGGTTACGATCCGGCGCAGAATCCCGTGGGGAATTGGAATTTCTCCTCCCTGTCGGTTGTCCATAGACCTTATATACATGGACTGCGCGTTAGGAACAAGAGGCGGGAACAAATGTAAGGACAGAGATATCTGTCCGTCCTCTGTTTTCCTTTAGGTACTGACGGTCGCTGTTTTATTTTATGTACTGATGATGCTTTTAATACAAAAGTCTTGACGCCCGGCGCAAATGTCCCGCGCACTACTTTATTTTCTTGGCCAATCGTATACACTGCCATCTCGTGGCATCGGTGCGGGGTATGGTCGTGCTTGCCGGCTGTATCTCCTGTAGCTATAGCTTACCGGCGGACGGTGTTGGTCTCCTGGTGCACCGACGAGATATTCTTAAACTTACGGAAGATCGTGTCTAGCACAATTCGCTGTTCTCGGGCGCCCTCTAGAATATATTGCGGCCAGAGTAAGAAACTGATGCCGAATCACTACTGTACCGAACTATTATCATGAGATCCTATCCAATCGTGTATCCAGTGTACATGCAGATCAGTGAGCAAGCCTTATATCATTTATTTTGCTTATACATTATTCAAAAGCGGGGCAACTAGGTTGAAACAGAGGAATGTTAAATTATCCTGATCTATAATATTACACACAATCAAATGTTAACTAAATTTATGTATAGTGACATTTATTTGAAATACGCTATCAAACAAAAGGCGAGACGCAGCCTTTAGTCACTGTGATCCTTGATCCAGACAAAAAATTATCCGAGTCAAGGATAACAGTGTCCAGATCACACCCCGTGGAGGTAGTTACGTGTGGTGACCCACCAAATTTATTTAGTTTTAATCACGCAAAGTATAATATACAATATTGTCATATATTGACAGTAATGAATGTAAATAAAAGCAATATTAAATTAATGGACATACTTGGTTGAGCAAAGGTTGTAAATATAAACAGAAAAAAAGCAAATGTGGATCATATAATACGTTAAATGATGTGTACATAGATTAATGGTATCAGGTATGGTAGGTCCGATAAGAATGCATATAGAGTAATGATAAGTAAAGTTAAAGAACCGTAGAATATGTGTAGCATATAATATGGAAACAATCCCACATTGTGTACAACAATGTAGTAATAATGGCTTAAACTTGTTCCTGTAATCAAAAGGAAAATGTGTGATATAAACAATTGTAACTTACAAAAGCAACGTAGACATATACAGCGTAAGCATGGCAATGGGTGGACAAAAACCAGACATCTGTTGCTAAATGTCATATGAAAGCATGGTTCTCACGACAAGTAGTATGCACTTTATGCCACTATATACATGTATACATAATCTCATCTTTGAAGCAAACCTCACACATTCCAAATTTTCGATGTTGCTCTTGCGGTGGTGTGGCATTCATTCTGGCTCATTATAATATGCGCAAAGCGCTGATACTCTTGCATCTTCATGTCGGTCTCATTATGCGCGAGGTGCTGATATATAATTATTAGCTCTTTCATCTCAAACTTTATTACTGACACGCGATTTGAGCACAGTGCAATACGTTCATCTAAATGTTTCTCCTGAATGATGTATAGTAATCGAAATATTCGACTTTGATTCCAGACACTCGACAATTGAACACAAAAGAATAACGCTGCTGTGATATAAAATCTCAATTTTCCCAGTTTTGACGACAATTTTGGTGAGTCAGGCAGTAATTCACATTCTAATTAGTTGGTAGGACCGCGTGGGCAAATGATTCATTACGAATATCGGGTTTATTCGATGTATTCTGTGCTACAAGTGAAAATATTGACTTTTCTAACATCGATCTATACGTGTGTTATTGTAAACATAGACCGTTCGAATTTTCGTGCGAGAATTCGCCACTGTAGCGCTGCCTCAGTGACTGAGGCACTGCTTCTGGTCACTTCAGTAGTTTGACCGAGGTAGTGTGCAAGTGACGCAACGTTAGCAAACGTAAGCTCCTACATTTCAGACAATTATTTGATGAAAATTTGATATTTCATTCTGGAATTTGCCGCAGTCTTGTACATTGAGTAGCAGGCAATGTAATTCTGCACATGGTTTATCTTGATATTGTGAATTAATCGAAATATTTGATTCTGATTCCAGACATGTCTTGACAGGTTGGAAAATCGAAGGACGCCGTCGAGCTGAGCCATCGCTTTTTGCAGCTTTCACAACATTATTGGTGAGTTTGACGTTATTCAGTACCTGATTTAGGTGCTAGGGCTGCAGTAGCAACTAATTCGACATAAACTGCGGGTGTATTTAACATATTTTGGGTTAGAAAAGCAATTGTTGCGTTTTTCGATATCGCGGGAAGGGAATGGGTCTGAAGGTAATCTCGTGATTTGAACAGTTTCAAAATGGCGCATGCGCAGTTTGTTGTGATTCGCCACCGTACACTTGCTGCATTCACTTCGATAGTTTGTTCAGACAATGGCAAAAGTGACGTCAGAAAAGGTGAGCTCCCACTTTTAACACAGTTATTTGATAAATATTTGTCGTTTCATCCTTAAATTTGTGACAATCTTGAATATTAACAATCGAGCAACGTGGAGGTGTATATATTTTAACTTGATATTATGAATTAATCGAAATATCTGACTGTTATTTTAGGCACTCTGGGCAGCGTGGGAAATCGAAGGACGCCGTGTATTTCAGCCCCAGTTTTTCGCAGTTTTCACATGTTTTTCGGTGAGTTTGACATCGTTCAGTACTTGATTTACGTGCTAGGGCGGTATTAGCAACTAATTCGACACAAAGATCGGGTCTATTCAACATATTTTGTGCATGCAAAGCAATTATTGAGTTTGCCAATATCGAGGGTAGGAATTGGTTGCAAAGCACAAGTGCGCAAACGCAACCTTTCGAAAATGGCGGTGACGTCAGTCGTGGAGGGGACGCATAAGTAGCGTTAGCAATAAAATTTTTTTCTCAGGTATATTTCCCATATATATACACGATATAAGATGTTTAAAATATAAATTTAGTGTGAAAATTTCAGTTTGCACGTTCAGTAAAATAAATGTTCCGAAATATTTTACAAATGAGCACAGTAAAATTGTATATGTCGTATAGGACAAAATTATTATTCTAAACATAATCACATAATTGTATTTCTCAATTATAATGGGTCACCACTTGCAGCGACCTCCATGAGGGTGTGACCTGGAAACCGGTGTTATCCACGAATCGGATTTCATATCTGAATCGAGGATCAGACCGGGCTAAAGGCTGCAAACCGCGTATTTTGCTCTCCGTAAGGGCTCAATTGTTCTTTCATTTTTCAATCCTTCAGATATTGAAAGAATTCAATTTCAAGAATTCATTTGTTGCTTCATTTTTACATTATTCAGATATTGAAAGAATTCAATTTTAAGAACTCAATCGTTCCATCAACATTTGCAGCACCTCACTTATTCACTTTACTAATCAATGTCTGTTTTCTGTTACAGGAACTCTGGAATGTTGCACCTTGTTGGAGTATAATTCATTTTTTCTTCTAACATAATAACTTGTAATTAATAAGAGGGTATTCCTCAACTTTTCTTACAGGATTGATGACCGCGTGCAATGCGGTTTGAAGTCAGTGCTTGATTACAAAATGTCTATTCCCTTTCTAGCCGAATGGGCTATTTGCTCTAACTTCTTTCCTTTCCAGAGTAATGTAGAATCACGTGAAGTAGAGTCAGTGTTGTTCGATTATTATATTAATAGCTTATAATATTATTAGTATATTGTACATTATTTATTGGAGTCAGTGATTGCAGGGTTTAGTGACCGAGTGCAATGCGGTTTAGCGTCACTCATTGATTACGAAATGTTTATTCCCTATTGAAGCTGTATGAGCTGTTTGCTGTAACTTGATCCCTTTGCAAAGTAATGTAGAGCCACGCGAATTAGAGCCATTATTATAGGACAGTAGTATCCCACATTTTTCAGTCGCGAATTCGAGTCAGTGTTGTTCGATTATTATATTCTTGGCATATTATATTATCAGTATATTGTAAATTATTAATCGGTATTAGAGTCAGTCATCCCAGAAGAAGTTACTGAGTCACAACAGTTGATTCACAGCTGCCTGCAATGCTGTTGCGTTTGCAAGGTACGTTCAAAATTGATTTGTTAATTTCAATATTCTTGTTTGGTGTTTATCCTCATTTAATATTATACATGTTGACATTGGACTTAATCAAATTTTATTTTACAGAGCACGATTTTATTTAAGATACCATGGTGGATCGATAAAGAAGAAGATGCCAAAGATACCCAAGCCAAGTAGCCAAATCCAGAATCTGAGGGCCAAGGGTCCATTATTGCAGCGTGTTCCTGTGGTATGCAGACAAGGCAACACTGGTGAGTGAAATTTTAAAGTCCCTCCAGTCACTCAATCATGTCGTAGGGCGAATGGTCCGAATCGACACGGGTGATTGGTTGTAATTAGTCCTTAGAAAATTTGAATGAAGAGCACAGTGACCATAGATAAACTCTGAGGAGTTTACCTATGAGTGGTATTTTGTTAGGCACATCATTATTGCCATGTTTAAACAGAGCAGGATAGGTCTCCCTTGCTCATAGTATGTTTCATTTCCATTTCGCAATTCGCGTTCGGGGCATTAACTTAAATAAATGTAAAAATTGCAAGCAGATAAGTCCATATTTAATTGCAAATTCATAATTGTACTTTGATGTATTATCATCATATAAACATCAATAGTAGTTAAAGTATTAAATTTAATTTTTTCAACTCAACAGTTTCGGGTTATAGTTTTTCTATAATCAGAAACAATTTCGTTTTCGCATTCCGAATTTGTTTGAAAGAGCAAGAAGGCGCTTCGCGACGGGTAGTACCTGCTTTCAGAGAGACATACTAATATACTGCATACTAGTTTCTTTAGAAAAGTCCCTCTGAAAACAAGTCGCTCGAGGTTAATCATACGTTTCTTTCAGGTTTATTTTATTGAAATATTATTCAAACATATTTTAATGTTCAATTTGAGAAATTATGAAATAATGCTTCAAACATCATGTAAAGTAGAGTTTCATGCATGCCCAGTTTTTTCTCTTGAAATGATAAATATTAGTATGTCTATATTTAAAGTTCATATATTTATCTATTTTTTAAAGAACATTTTTGATTGAAATTTAATTACATAATAAGATGATTGTGAAACATTAGTCCGCATACATATAGTATATACAATACGTTTACTAATCTTAGATCAGGATGTTTTCAGCAATATGGTTGGTACACACTTTGTTGGCCGTGTTCATTGCTTTTAGTCTGAAACCATTCATGTGCCCAGGTGCTGCATGGATGGATCAGACTCGTGAACACGGATGTATTTATTAAGATTTACTAATTTGAACTAGCGACTGTTGATGTGTTTAGTGCCCACCAACATGCTATCCATTGTATGTTGTGTGAATGGTAGTGTTATGGATTGCATGTTGGATAAGCAAACAGGTACTTATATTGCCTTCGGGTTACATTTCAATAATTCACTTATTCCATTTCATACGTAATTACCGTGGTTATTGCTAATTTTGTTTGGTAGTAAATAATCACGTTTAATTTAAAGATGACGTAATACATTTGATGAATTACACAGCATTTTGGCTGTATAGAAAAATAAATTAGTAAAATTCGCGGTCGCTTCTAACTTGTATGGGCACTAGTCTTTGACGGTCGATTTCAGGAACTGGTACGTAAAGTAGTGATATGAATGATGATAATGTGCGCTGAGCTCGGGTGTCGGAGGCGTCCCGGGACGTACTCTCTAGAAATAGGCTTTTGCACCCGGGCGGAATGTGTGAAAATCCGGGAGTGTGTGTGTTGGTGTGACTGCTTTGCATTTTTAATTATAGGAATGAGGCAGGCAGGTAGCATACTTCTATGTGAATGATTAATTTTAAGTAGGAAGGGCCAGCGGAAGCTATCACTTTTCTCTCGCGAATACTGGTTAGGCGTTCAAGTGATATGTCTTTACCTGGGATTCATTTGACTATTGCAACCACAACATTTTGATCGCGATATCAATTGTCTTAATAACTATAATGTTACAATCATATTATTTCTATTCCTTATCAGTATACTGTATCATTAACGTGCATCACGTTATTGTGATGTGTTTTTCCTTGAATTAACTTATATTTTATACACCTATAACTTATCAATGATACCTCACGTAGCAATATTCTCACTTCATGAAAATCGTGTTATTAATACCCGCCGTAGAGTTCGGTTGCAACTGTCATTTGCTATACTTAATGTTATTATATATTTTTAAGCAGAAATACGTAATCATTGCACAAACGAAGTGATACCTCATCGTACTATTGGGTCCGTTGAGTTTTGTACGAAAGTATTTGGTATCGTGCTATGCGTCTAAACAATACTTCTCACAATACGACTGAGGTTCACTTCATTACACATACGAATTATGTATTTCGAACTGATTGGGATTTTCGGTTAAATGTGCACGTTTATGAGCAGTTTGTAATTTTATCTTTATAATGACACGTGCAAAAAGTAATTCATTTATATGTATTCCTTTTTACGCAAAATGTTATATTATCACTTTGTACGTTCAAGTTTCTGTATTAAAAATGCCTGCGTGCTAGCTATTGTTCGCACATTTCTCATTCATATTCATACATTGAGATATCGGTATAGTTTTCGAAAGTTTATTATATTTCTTTATTGAATCCCAATCAGCGAGGGCTTGCCTACGCATGTCCGAAAAATGAAGAGACTATTTTGACATAGTCGAAGCGGCCCGGAGAAGAGGGCCTTCGTCGTTGGATTAGTATACCACTTTGTCACTGTGCTCGCTCATTATTAGGTGTTGCACATGTAACTTGTAGCAGTTACATCTGCAAATGAAATTCACATACACCATGGTTAACTCTTCTTCTTTTTTCATACTTATTAAATGTAAACTTCATTATAGATATACGTAGAGAAAAGATATATTATTTGGTAGATTGAAATATTGGTTTTTGAAAGAATTTCAGAATTTGCATGTTAAGAGAAGTGTATTGTTACAATTCTCCTTTGTAATACATAATAGAGTCATTAATTACAATTTTAACTTATTATTGGTTACATAAAATCATTTTCGTCTATATTGAAGAGTTAATCGTGGATAATTACCCTCAAATATATTGAGGATTTGGTATTATATATGTTTTCAGAATGAAACTACGTCGCAGGATAAATTGTCAATTTGTTTGTTATTTCTTATATTCACGATCATGAAATATGGAATAATGAACTGACTATTGGCAAATTATTTTGGCTGGCATCTCTTGACTAGAAATTAATGAATTCGGGAGGGAATGAAAATTAACGAGATTATTTTGTTTTAAGCGCCGTTTTTTTGCTGGCTGCTATTTTAATGCCGCGAAAATATTTTTTAAATCTACTGAACTCTTGCTGCATGCGTAATGAAACTTGTTTGTCTTTGTTACATTGACGCAGGATGTACATAGACTCTTTCTTGATTGTTGAATTATGTACTAATATGTGCCTATCTTCCACAGGAATAATTTTAATCATTTCGGTTCCAGGCTTATTAATATTAGGGCAAATTTCCGTTAATTATTTTTACGCATAATACGTTTATTGATTTGTACATGTTGATGGGACATAAATTAACTAGCTGCATAGCTTATACTGCAAATGTTTCAAATTATTAAGTAAATTCTATGATGAAATATTGAACCTTACACTGAGCAAAATTTCACGTTTCCGTGGGGTTGGTTGGGGCTACTAATATATAATTTGTTTTACAGGTTG
This sequence comes from Priocnemis perturbator, assembly GCA_963942575.1. Taxonomy (NCBI): domain Eukaryota; kingdom Metazoa; phylum Arthropoda; class Insecta; order Hymenoptera; family Pompilidae; genus Priocnemis; species Priocnemis perturbator. Next base: position 14,218,376 of record OZ012644.1, on the reverse strand, counting down.
CACTGAAATTTCTTGCACTAATATATATTTTCTTTTGCAGGTTGCACTTAAATTTCTGGTACTAATATATATTTTCTTTTGCAGGTTGCAGTTATACACATCAAGAATTTTTGAGTCCTCAAGATGTTCATTCATTAATGTTTGTCTGCTTTCTGTTGCAGGACACCGTTATGCACATCAAGAATTTATGAGTCTATAACATGTTCATTCATTAATGTTTGTCTGCTTTCTGTTGCAGGATACCGTTAACTTTCGTTTGGATTTCTTAACCGTTCATATTCTATTTTATTTGTTGTTAGCGGGCAGGGGATTGATACGATGAAGAATGGGGCAAGAAGAGGTTGGGAGATGCTTAAGACAATAGGGGGCAGGAAAGGTTTATGACGGTCATAGGGGAAATAGTGAACAAATCAGAGATGGAGTATGAGTAGATTAAGAATTAAGAAAGGGAATAGAAAAATCGAGAATTCTTTCGAAGGATAGACAGAGAGGAGCGGGTATTGAGGGGGCGAGAGGTTTGGGGTAGAAATTAGGGCAAGAATAAACAGGATTTGGAGACGGAAGGGGGATAGACAAGGTTAAGTAATTTTGTTATTTCGAGTATGTGATAGAGAATACGTGCATTCAGGATGGGCAGTTGAGGGAAACAGCAAGAAGGGCTGGGTCGCGATGAAACAAGTTTCAGTTATAGGAAAGAGAAAATTTGCAAAAGATGTGATTTGATGAAACAGAGAAAGAGAATATTTGATACACTAGAATGGACAGTTGAAATTTATCGGGTGGAGGTGTGGGGGTGAAAAAAGGACCTGAGACGTATGTTAGGAGTAGAATAGAGATCATCGGCATATATGGTGAGGGGCTCGATGGGAAAGGATAAAATGATAACATGAGCGGGGAGGAAGGCATAGAGTTATATTAGATTCGTTTGAAACGGGGAGGGATTCTTACAGGATTTTTGACCGCGTGCAATGCGGTTAAGAGTCAGTGCCTAATTTCGAAGTGTTTAATTCCTCCCGCTTAGCCGAATGGGCTGCTTGTTTTAACTTCGTCCTTTTGCAAAGCAATATAGCGTCACGCGAAGTAAAGCCAATATTTTACGACTTTAATATTTCACATTTTTAGTCGCGAAGTAGAGTCAGTGTTGACCGATTATTATATTGTTCATTTATTATATTATTGTATTTTATATTATTAGTAATTTGGGCCTTTTTTATCGGAATTAGAGTCAGTGATTACATAAGAATCTGATGAATCTCAATACTTGAGACACAATTGTGTGCAATGCTTTTGCATTTTACAAGGTACATTAAAAATCCATTTACTAATTTCAGTACTCTTTCGATTTGTAGTTTTTAGTTCGTTAACATGCTCACGCAGATATTGTATTAGCATTGTAAAGATTTAATTTTGTACATAGAAAACCTCGGTTTATAAAGATTTACTATTCTATGTACACATGTTCACATTGGAGTTGACCAAATGCATATTAATTTGTTACAGAGCACGATATTACAGATGATTCAATTGGATTGAGAAAGAAGACAATGAAGAAGATGCCTTACCGAAGCAGCCAAATGCAGTGTGAGATTGTCAAGGGTCCATTATGCAGCGTGTTCCTGTGGTATGCTGACAAGACAGCACTGGTGAGTAGAATTTTAAAGTCCCTCTAGTCATTCAATCATGTCGTAGGGCGAATGGTCCGAATCGACACGGGTGACTGGTTGTAATTACTCCTTAGAAATTTGAATGAAGAGCACAGTGACCATAGATAAACTCTGAGGAGTTTACCTATGAGTGGTATTTTGTTAGGCCCATCATCATTGCCATGTTTAATCAGAGTAGGATAGGTCTCCCTTGCTCATAGTATGTTCCATTGCCATATCGTGAATCGCGTTCGGGTCATTAACTTAAATAAATGCAAACATTGCAAACAAATAAGTCCATATTTAATTGCAAATTCATGATTGAACTATAATGTATTGCAAAAATATTATCGCAAATACATCAATGGTAGTTGAAGTATTAAATTTGATATTTTTAATTCAAAATTTGATTTAAAGAGCAAGAAGGCGCTTCGCGACGGGTAGTACCTGCTTTCAGAGAGATACACTAATACACTATATACTAGTTTCTTTAGAAAAGTCTCTCTGAAAACAGGTCGCTCGAGGTTAATCACACCTTTCTTTCAGGTCAATTTTATTGAGAAATTATTCAAACATATTTTAATGTTCAATTTGAGAAATCATGAAATAATATTTCAAAGATCACGTAAAGTAGAGTTTCATGCATGCCCAGTCTTGGCTTTTGAAATGGCAAATATTAATATGTTTCCATATTTCAAGTTTATACATTTATCTATTCTTTAAAGAACAGCTTTTGAATAAATTGGAATTATATATACGATGAAAATGAATCATTAGCCCACATACGTATAGTGTATATAATATGTTTACTAATCTTAGATCAGGATGTTTTCAGCAAAACGGTTGGTATACACTTTCTTGGCCGTGCTCATTACTTTAGGTCTGAAACCATTCATGCGCCCAGGTGTTGCATGGATGGATCAGACTGGTGAGCACGGATATGGTTATTGAAATTTACTAATTTGTACTAGCGACTGTCGATGTGTTTAGTGACCACCAACATGCTATCCATTGTGTGTTGTGTGAATGGTAGTGTTATGGATTGCTTGTTGGATAAGCAAACATATTTATTGCATTCTCATGACCTTCAAGTAATTCTCTTAATGGTTGATTTGCTACGAAATCACCGTGACTGCTACACAATTTTTGTAGAAGTAGATGATCACGTTTAATTTAAATATCACACAATACGTTTTACAAACTGTACAGCATTTGGTTGTACAGTAAAATGAAGTAGTCAAATTCGCGATCGCGTCTAACTTGCATGGTCACTAGCCTTTGGCAGTCGATTTCAGGAAATGGTACGTAAAGTAGTGAAATGAATGATGATGTGCGCTGAGTTCGGGTGTCGGAGACGTCCCGGGACGTACTCTCTAGAAATAGGCCTTTGCACCCGGGCGGAATGTGTGAGAATCCGGGAGTGAGTGTGTTGGCGTGATTGCTTTGCATTTTTAATTATAGGAATTAGGAAGGCAGGTAGCATACTTCTGTGTGAATGGTAATGTTTAAGTAGGAAGGGCCAGCGGAAGGTATCACTTTTCTCTCGCGAATACTGGTTAGGCGTTCAAGTGATATGTCTTTACCTGGGATTCATTTGACTATTGCAACCACAACATTTTGATCGCGATATCAATTGTCTTAATAACTATAATGTTACAATCATATTATTTCTATTCCTTATCAGTATACTGTATCATTAACGTGCATCACGTTATTGTGATGTGTTTTTCCTTGAATTAACTTATATTTTATACACCTATAACTTATCAATGATACCTCACGTAACAATATTCTCACTTCATGAGAGTCGTGTTATTAATACCGGCCGTAGAATTTGGTTGCAACTGTCATTTGCTATACTTAATGTTATTGTATATTTTTAAGCAGAAATACGTAATCATTGCACAAACGAAGTGATACCTCATCGTACTGTTGGGTCCGTTGAGTTTCGTACGAAAGTATTTGGTATCATGCTATGCGTCTAAACAATACTTCTCATAGTACGACTGAGGGTCACTTCATTACACATACGAATAACGTATTTCGAACTGATTGGGATTTTCGGTTAAATGTGCACGTTTATGAGCAGTTTATAACTTTATCTTTATATTCATACGCACAAAAAGTAATATATTTATATGGATTCCTTTTTACGCAAAATGTTATATTACCACTTTGTACGTTCAAGTTTCTGTATTAAAAATGCCTGCGTGCTAGTAATTGTTCGCACATTTCTCATTCATATTCATACATTGAGATATCGGTATAGTTTTCGAAAGTTTATTATATTTCTTTATTGAATCCCAATCAGCGAGGGCTTGCCTACGCATGTCCGAAAAATGAAGAGACTATTTTGACATAGTCGAAGCGGCCCGGAGAAGAGGGCCTTCGTCGTTGGATTAGTATACCACTTTGTCACTGTGCTCGATCATTATTAGGTGTTGCACATGTAACTTATAGCAGTTACATATGTAACTGAAAAGTATAAAAATACTGCCACGATTAACTCTTCTCTTTTTGTCAGAGTTATCAAATGCAAGTTATTTAAAAGTATAGAGATAATAATTACTGCAGAAAAAATGTTTATTCTTGAATTTGTTTAAGGATTTACAGATCGTAAATAACACATTCGCCATTTTTTTTATACGACTGAACCTCTTCATTAAAAGTTTAATTTGCTATGAGTTATAATATACATCTATCTTGTGTAATGAAGAGTTAATCGTGGGCAATTTACTTATGTATTTTCAGGAGTTGCTGAAAATTTGAGATATGGCATTGGGCCGCCTTGATAAATCGTTATTTGTTACATTGTTTCGTATATTCATCTGCATGAAATATGGAATAATGAACTGATTATTGACGAATTATTATGGCTGGCATCCGGTGTATGAAAATTTACGGGGGGATATGAAAATTGGGGGGATTTATTTGGGTGGGATATGAACATTGACAATATTTTCTTTATTATAAGAACCAGTCTTTCTGGTTGCTTTTTTTTATTGCAAGGAATTATTATTGAAATGTATTTATTTTTACTGTTTGCTTACTTGAAGAATAACTATTTCTGTTTCAGCTTTATTCAAATTGTGGATAATTTCACTTGTTTTTCGGAACGTTTTAATTTTGTTCTGCTTTCTGTTTTAGGCTTCCTGTTGTAGAGAAATTAATTTGGTTTGTTTTCTTCAAACACTTTAATTTTATTCTGCTTTCTGTTCTAGGCATACCATCATCTAGAAACTGATCAATTTTTTTTAAATAACCTTATCTTGTCATCATACATTGTGGAAATATTTGAATATAAGTTTAATTTATGTCTGCTTTTTGTTCCAGAGTCTCCATCACTGAAAACTATACCCTACATTTTATGTAATAACATTTTCATTCTATTCTAGAACAGTTGTGGTTTTAATTACTTAATTTGATCTGCTTCTATTCGTGGCAATTAATGTTTGCTTTCTGTTTCAGGAGCACCATATTTTCATCACACAATCAAGTCTTCCATGGAATTTAATTCAATTTATTTCATACAGCATATTTTCCATAGCAGAGGATATTATTTTGTATATTTTTATTTCCTTTAATTTGATGTCTAGAATTGTTTCGTCCCAGGACTTTTATTTTCAGCTTAATTCATCACGAAATTTGTTCTTTCAGCATGTAATCAATATATATTATATGTGCCTATTAATTGGTTTCTGTCATGAGTGCACTCATATTTGATTTCTATATTCCATATGCAATACGTTTCCTCTTCTCTTTGTGTTTTTTTTTCCCTTGCAGCTAGGTTTCTTCTCAATCATCGGAACCATCAACTGACATCTTGAAATATCCGCTTGGCAATAAATTCTTTTAGTTAAAATACAATGTAAACCTTAAAATATAAGCAATAGATTCGTAATCCTAGAAACTAATATAAGTTTTGTAAGAAAGTATGCGTTGTATGAAAGTGATGAGTACGGTTCTTTGTAATCTGCGGTATGATTGCGACGATGAATATGATGTGTGTCAATAGTCGATATAAAACTTTCAATTATGTAGAAGAGTGGCCGACAGGCTTCTCTTGTCTGTCATTCTCCGCGGCAGGTAAATTTCGATTCCGATTTGCATTGCTTCCCAGATCAATTTTTTTGACAGAACATTTATCTGGGAAATGCCAATGTGGAATCATTTGTTTAATGGCTGGAGGTTGGGCCCGTTTTGCAACGCGGGTGGGTCACCACTTGCAGTAACCTCCCCGATGGTGTGACCTGGGAAATCGGTATTATCCACGATATGGTTTTTAAATCCGAATCGAAGATCATACCGAGCTAAAGGCTGCAAATCGCGTGTTCTGTTCTCGGCAACAGCTCAGTTCATTAATTTTTAAATCATTCACATGTTGAAACATTTTTTAAATTTACCGTTACAGTTAGTCGGTAATTGGAATGCAGCACGTTATAGTTTCCATTTTCATCATAGCTAGACACGGAGTGCGATTGAACTAGCCTCGTTTCGGGCAAAGTCGGTCATTGTTTACGTGAGACAGCGAGTCCCATAAGATGATCGGTCTATACTATACCTCATCTGTGATTCCATATTTCACCGACGAGATATTCTTAAAGACTGCCAGCGCCTGTGTTAAACAGCGGCCCGCAAATGGGGCCTGGATGGGGTCTCAGGGGGCGCTGAGGTCTCTTGGCGGCGTCGGTTGGCGTCGGTAATTGGGGCTAGTACCGTAGGTAATAGACAAACATAGAACGTTGACATTACCCATTGTGTAACTGCTTAAAACGTAATGAGATTTTATTTTATAATTTTATTTCACCCTCACCTTTGTAATCGATACTTCACAGATGCATACATAATTAAAGAGTAATTAGCACGTGATTTAAAAATAACATCAGTTTCTTTCGCTACTTTGCAATATCTGTTTAATATATCAAAACAGTTCGTTGGGCCTCGGATCAACTTTTCATGCGGCCTTGGGCTGCCCTCATGTGCATTCGAGTTCAAATTGGTACGCGGCTGCATGTTTTGCAACAAAATGAAAAACTTGTTTAAATAGACCAATGAAAGCGTAAGAAGTCCGATTAGTGCATTGCGGAAAATATCGAGTGCCCGGGGAAACGGTGCAATATTTATGGGTGTGCACTGTGCGGTCACGTTTGACTTCGTTTATCTTGGCTTGTCTCGGAAACCGTCAATAGAACACAACCGTGCATGGTATCGCTTTGAAGCTCTCGACAAGATCTGTTCGAATATACGAAGAACATTTTGCATTGTTTTAAGCTGAACATTTTAAACATTCTTTACCAAATTCGTCGTGTTCCACTCACAGTTGCCGAGATAGACTGACAATGAGTTAAACGCGGCAGCGCACCCGCATGAAATAAACGCTTAGAAACCGTACTTGACTAGCTCAACTTCACTCTCCAATCTGCAAGTCTTAGTCCTACACTCCTACCCAACTGACAACTCAATCGAACTTGAGCCTACCCGATTTTTTTATGTAATTGCTCATTAATCGTTTTTATAAGAATATAAAATATCGTTTACACGCGCAGCGCAGGACGCTATTAAAACGGTCGGGGCATTTCTGCTGTCAGTGCGTGACTTCGACAACTATTTTATTTATCGTTTCAGAAGAAATATACCTGTTGTATGATGCAGTAAAATTAAACGCTAGAATTTATGGCAGATTAGTCATTTTGACTAAAAATTGGAAAGGATTCGGAAAAATAGGTGTGCGCAATGATCTTATTCAGAAAAGTTGCCAGATTCTTTTGCCATAACTAATAATAGACTAACTTTTAAATTGGCGATCTGAATGTGTGGGTATCAGGTAAAGCTTGTAATCGGAAATCAAATTCGCTTTTTTATTTTTACGCACGTGTGTCCTACAATCATATACATTTGTACAATGTACATACATCCGTGGCTGACTGCCTCGTGAGTCGTGCATCGTCACCTCTCTCCCCCCTTCATGCTCCGCGACGCTTATGTTTTTCGCCGGACGCTCGCCGAGGCTCGGTGCCGGGCCGGCGATACGCGGCAGGGGACTGGTGTGGCGTGTGTGTCCCTCCCCACAGAATGTTATTCAACGTACAACAAATATTTATTTTTTCCTTTCTAAAAACTGAGGATGACGGAGATAAACGGATTTTAGATTTGTTTTCAGCGCGTCAAAGTCTAAAAATTAACCAACAGATGCTCTTATGTAATAAAATACATGTTCGACCTCAGCATTATGTCACAGAGGCGCGTAGGCAAGCCGAGGCAAACCGATTCAATGGTTTCACATTGCCCTCATCGATTGATCGGTTCGCCGCCGTACGAAAGAAAATGTGTGTTGGAGATTTTGCCTAATGTTAGAGAATCGGTGTAGCTTGCTCAGGCCGATCCGCGACTGTCTGTCTGAGCGGGTGATCGAGAAATCATTGGTGGTTGGAGATTCATTCTAGTCTTCGATGAATCGGTGTAGCTTGCTCTTTTCCAAAAGCAAATCAGACTGAGGAAAAACATCTCTAACTTTGTGATATTTAAAAAGTATAAAAAGGATTATAATTCATTAAAATATTGCCACTCTTCCGTTGCCGACATTTGCTCACAACCCGATCCGACAGTCGCGGATCGGCCCGAGCAAGCAACACCGATTCTCCAATACTGGAATGAATCTCCAACACACCAATGATTTCTCGTTCACCAGTGTGTCCAGAAGTGGCTCTTTTACACCATCGGTGCCCGCGGGAGTGGGGATATGCGCAAGTGTGCGTGCCCTGTCTGTGAGAGCTGCTCGCACCGTTTCTCGCCGAATCGCGCTCGGCGTGGAGAGAAGGACAGAACTATGCTCCGTCCCCTTTCAACCAATATCGCGCGTTGCGTCTTTGTTCGACATACAGTCGCGGCGTCGTGTCTTCGTTCCGCACATAAGCCGGTGACAGTGGTGCCAGATTTCGCATAAGGCATCACACGTACCATTGCGTTCTTTCAGCCGGAAGGCAAATCGGGCACCACCGCCTGGAGCAGAGCGCGATCCAGAGAAAAGTGAAACGAGGAGAATTTGGGATTGACTCGTCGTACTCATTGTCGCTCGTCGACGCTGTGGTTTTTTTCGTAGGTTCGCGCCCAGCCATGGTTCAATTTTTTGTCACAGAATAATTTTTTTTTTATTTGTTTATCACACGGCAACAAACGATATTCATTTAAAAATATTTGTGTACTTACTACGGATAGTTTTTAATATTTTGTCAGCGGAATAGATGTGTCGTATTGGTTTATAATAGATATGGCCAAAATATATATTTCATAAATTTTCGTTTCAGTAACATTAATCTTTCTGTCGTAGTAATAAATAAGAAAGTATATAATAAATGTCAATTATTGCGTATTATGCATTAACCGTGAAACAAGTAATAGGAGCTTCTTGCACTAGAACGTTGTGAGGGATCGTGCTAACACGCGATTTTAACAAAGGACAGCGTACGCCAAGAAGAATTTGCTTGACACGACGCGACGACGGTTCGAACGTTTCTATGAGTTGTTCTTTATGATTTGTTTTCTAAATAGAAGGTGACCAAGTTGTGCATATATTCTAACAGTTCTCATCAAGTCCCATCACATTGATTTGAAAACTTTCTCTTACTACGCACGTTTAGTTTAAGAATGCTATCCCCATTTCGAGAAAGAAGAAGGTGTTCCTTCTTTGGCAATGCACCATGCATACTGTAATCCATATATACGTCCATTGTCGCATTCTGCCCACGAAATGTCGCAACGTGCGTATCGTCGAAGAAGGCATGATAACTCACGACAATAATAGCAAAATCCCTGGTAATGGAAAACCGAAACTGGCATTGTGCCGCTCCCGACCGACCGCGGGTCGCGGTTGGACTAAATGAAATATCTGAAAAGTCTAACCATTCTGACCGCGTATTTTACGTACCTACTGCAAATTATTTCCCCGGGACTCTAACTGACTTTTCCAATGTCATTTATTCATCAGTATTTAGTGGTCGCGTCGTGTCAAGCAAATTCTTCCGGACGTATGCTGTCGTGTGTTAAAATCGCGTGTTAGTACGGTCCCTCAGAACGTTCTAGTGCCAGAAGCTCCTATTGCTTGTTTCACGGTCCATGCATAATACGCAATAATTGACATTTATTGTATACTTTCTTATTTATTACTACCACAGAAAGATTAATGTTACTGAAACGAAAATGTATGAAATATATATTTTGCCCATATCTATTATAAACCAATGCGACACATTTATTCCGCTGACAAAATATTAAAAACTATCCGTAGTAAGTACTAAAATATTTTTAAATGAATATCGTTTGTTGCCGTGTGATAAACAATCAAAAAAAAATTATTCTGTCAAAAAAAATTGAACCCTGGCTGGGCGCGAACCTACGACAAAAGCGACAGCGTCGACGAGCGACAATGAGTACGACGAGTCAATCCCAAACTCTCCTCGTTTCACTTTTCTCTGGATCGTGCTCTGCTGCAGGCGGTGGTGCCCGATTTGCCTTCCGGCTGAAAGAACGCAATGGTACGTGTGATGCCTTATATGAAATCTGGCACCACTGTCACCGGCCTGTGTGCGGAACATAGTTCTGTCCTTCTTATGTGTCGTCACGATACCTGACGTCACACGACATTGGTGGAAGGAAGACGCAGCATAGTTCCGTCCTTCTCTCCACGCCGGGCGCGATTCAGCGAGAAACGGCGCGTGCAGCTCTCACAGACAGGGCACGCACACTTGCGCGTATCCCCACTCCCGCGGGCACCGATGGTGTAAAAGAGCCACTTCTGGACAGTCGCGGATCGGGCCAAGCAAGCAAGCTACACCGATTCTCCCATACTAGAATGAATCTCCAACACACCAATGACTTCTCGTTCACCCGCTCAGACAAACAGTCGCGGTTCTCCTTGTCCGTCACGAGATTGGGTCGAGTCGGGAGGACGACGCGACGGGACAATTCGCAACGAAGCTCCTTGACACATCTTTGGCAACGAATCGATTAGCGACTATGACTGTTAAGGGCCATAGGCCAAATATGATTTTGTAAAGTTTGAAAAGGGTATTTTATATTATTATTTAATTGCGGTAGAGATTTACTCGTACACTCCGGTGGCTTAGATAACACGGTTAGCACCAAATTGGCGACAAGTAGAGTATCCTTGTATAGTCTGAATAAAAATATTCATAGACAGCTCGTACATCGGGTTCACTCATCGTTGACAGCAGCATCGTTTTGAGAGTGGCCATAGTCCATGCGTTCACCTACACATGCATACTCACTCACAAGACGATGCTTCATTTGTTTGACGACCGACGAAAACGCACACAAACAAGCAACAGTGGCACGGTGAGAGCAGTTACGATGTGTCTCAAGAGCTGGTGTTTCAAGCATGTTTCGCTTTTTCGTCTGACAACTATATTAAATTTGGAAGACTGAACACTAGAAGTATCAAGGGGGTGAAAATCTTTTCTCTGGCACTTTGTAATAGTGATTATATATTTTTGAAACACAAAATGTTGTTTAAAATAATATCTTAGAAAATAACGGTATATGAAATGAACTTTCATGACTGTTCTGGGGTAAGCGCGGAGGGGTCAATCTCCGTCCTTTACCCAAGACAACAGATAACTCTTGCTCCGATTTTCGGCCAGATCCATTCTCGCATTTGTTTTTATGTCCACTCTTTCTATACGAGTCAATACCCCGAGATGAGCATATGCTCGTCAGCCCCTTGATACCTCTCAAACAAGTGGCATAGCAATGGGTCAATGCATGGCACTCTTCAATTAGCGCGTGTCATTGGTCAAAATTCGCAGCCGCGCTAATAAATAAAACGTCTTGAAAAGATTTGATCACTATATATAAATAAAAGCCAAACGAGGGAACTTGATTCTCTCGGTGCTTCTAGTGCTGATTTTGTAAAACTCATTGTAGCTGTCATTATTGCCAGACGAAAAAGTCAACGCCCGCCCGCATTCTAACCACTTCATAGCCATGTTTCGGCGTGGTTGCGTGCGTTTTCGTCGATCGCTAAACAAACGAAAGCATGACCTTGAGAGTGGATATGCATGTGTAGATGCACGCATGGACTATGCCTACTCTCGCAGCGATACCGTTGTTGCTATGCGACGTATTTGTCGATGTAGCTGAGTGCCACTACTGACAAATTGTTTCGGACTACAGAAGATCGACCAAAACCGCGACCATTGTAACGGCAGCCTTACTTATTTTCAATCTCACCTATAGCGATCATGACCTATACGGCAGATTTTTCCGGGCACCTGTTCTCCAATTGTCAATTTCATGTATCTCACACAGCTTCAAATGGTGGAACAAATGAGCAAATTGCATTGAAACTATACGCGAACTTCATTTCAACATACAATAATATATATTCCAAATTCAGACCAACAAGACATGGTCAGGTTTGTATATCAAAATTTCCGCGTCCAATGTTGTACATATATTTTTACGGTTAACGTTGAATAGTTGAACATTTATTAACATTTTAGTGAACTTTTTATCTTTCATTTTATGTTTCGTACACCCTTTTCTGCCGTTAATAGTAATTTTGCTTCTATTATTTTGAAACTTAAAATTCCACTTGAAATCGTCTGTAAAGAGAGCTTCACTTGCCCACACACAGGTGACATCTCATGATAATAGCTCAGTACGGTAGTGATTCGACATCAGTTTCTTACTCTGGCCGCAATATATTCTAGAGGGCGCCCGAGAACAGCGAATTTTGCTGGAGACACAAAGTCCCATAAGGCTGGCAGTCTTTAGGAATATCTCGTCGGTGCATATTTTTATGTTTTATACCTCATGAATTTTGCGGAATGTATTGATAACGTCCTCTGTACGATAATGTGCTGTTTCACAATATTCTATATGGAAAGTTAAAGAAATCAGTACGCCTGGCTGCGAGATGTTGTTAAAAAGGTTTGCAGAAAATGAGTTTTGATAAAGTCAACGTTCTATGTTTGTCTATTACCTACGGTATTAGCCTCAATTACCGACGCCAACCGACGCCGCCAAGAGACCTCAGCGCCCCCTGACACCCCCGCCAGGCCCCATTTGCGGGCCGCTGTGTAACACAGGCGCTGGCAGTCTTTAAAAATATCTCGTCGGTGCCTGGTGTTTCCTCTGCCGCTACTGGCCGCTACTTCTGCTGCCTCCGCGCTGCTGATTGATATTGGATCGTCGTCGCTGTATCCTTTCCCTTGCCTCCACCCAGTCTCTGCTTGGTGAGGGGCGTAACACGGAGCTCGGTATATCTCGTCTGTGATAGAGACTAGAGACACTATAATAAGAGACTGGACACGAGACAGCCACTTTTGATTGGTCCGCCATTTATTGTCTTTTCCCGCTAATTTTACACAGATGAACGTCACAATTTTATATAATGACAATGTCCGCCATGTATTGTCTTAATCCTATGAGAGAGAAAGATATATCTACTTTCTACTATTTCACTCTATCTCACTCTTATCCATGTTTACACAGATTTTTTACGTTCATATGTGTATGTATTGGGTTATTGCGTTTTTTGTTTATGTATGTGATTATATAAATTTGTGACGTTCATATGTGTAAAATTAGCGGGAAAAGACAATAAATGGCGGACCAATCAAAAGTGGCTGTCTCGTGTCCAGTCTCTGATTATAGTGTCTCTAACAGAGACTAGAGACACTATAATATGAACGTGAAAAATCTGTGTAAACATGGGTAAGAGTGAGATAGAGTGAAATAGTAGAAAGTAGATATATCTTTCTCTCTCATAGGATTAAGACAATACATGGCGGACATTGGCTCGTGTCCAGTCTCTGATTATAGTGTCTCTAACAGAGACTGCTCTCTGACGCCATCTAGAATGTACTGCGGCCGGTGGAAGAACCCGAATTCGAGTCATTCTACCTCTACCATACCGAATTTTAATAGACTATCCTTTCGAGTTCCGATTCTACACCACACCGAGAAAATATACTTATAATGCCACGGAATGCATAGCGTGCGTATGTGTATTTGGACGGAAATTTCATCGATTTTCATGTGTTCGAACTGTTTATCAATATCAGTTGCACGAATGCAAATTGACGAATAACGGTACATTTACTCCAACGCTGCAATAATTTTGACAAATAGCTTTCTTTAAACACGCATCGTCAATGTAACCTTTATAAATTGATTTATTGCATTAGATTTATTACGATTTGTCTTTCTGTCCCATGTTCCCACTGTTCGTGGATTGGAAAGACAAGGACGCGGCCGACTTGTGCGAGACTGAAATTTTTGTTCTTGTACAATTTTATTGTGGTTTCTCTTTCCTTTATGTCCTCGTCTTGAATGGAATGGGGTTTAAACTGTCGTGCTTGTAACTTTGTGAAGTCATTCATGGGATAATCACTACACAATTATTGCTTAAACTCTGAACATAGTAACAAGGAATTTTTAAGATTTTTATAAAAATTCTTGTACAAATTATGAAAACCCGTGATTTTTCACATTACGACTCCCTCTGCCTCCCTCTCTCCCTTTCTGTCTCCCTTTCTCTCTTTGTCTACAGCTGTAGAAATTCTCGTTAAATCACAGAAAATGCAAGCGTATATAATGTTTTGACAGTGGTAGCGCAGAATAGTAACAGGCACACGGTAAATTTTGATCCCATTCCACAAGCTTCGATCTCATGCTCCAACGGATGTTCAGTGAAACAACCTTCTAATCGTCTCCTCTTTAAATCATTGAGGGGGAGCTTGTGACACGGTTTATCAGCAGTGCCATTCGTAAATTCGGAAGGTGGAATTATGACAGGAGTGACGATTAGCCTCTTATAGCACGTCGGGTACATGCTGTTGATGACTAGTAGCATTAGATTTGTATGTGGCACCTGTTGATCATAAAATAACATTTGTTACAAGAACAGCATTAACACATACAAAAATTTGTTAAGCACCAGAATCTAAGAGACTTCCTTTGTCCCTCATATCCTAAGAGTGATTAGAACTGTCAAAAATGAGTTTAGGCGATATACGGTCCGAAAACAGTGAAATAGTTGGTGACTCCTAACGCCACCCCAGTCTTACTGAAAATTGCACTTGAAACATAACTACTGACCTTTTGTGCGTAGAATGGCCTTGAGCAATAGTCCGAATGATTAGTAACTCCCATAGCTGCGATTGTCTGATTCATCATGTACAGTGTCCGCTTCTGATCGCACGGATAATGATACAGGTATGGACGGGGGGGTGGCGGTGGTTCCGGATCATCTTCATCCGAGTGAACTTTACCGTGCGTACCGGGCAAAATGACGAATTGACTCATGACCCACGTCATTTTTATGAGAAACCATAGTAAGAGATTCCCGATATATTTAAACGGCTCCATTAACGTACTTCCCATATTGTCGATACGCTGAAACAATGTGTTTATCATCGGAGCGTATCAACACAGAGTAATTAGAAAGGAATCTGCGCGAGGTCGACCTAAATTATCCAGAATCACCTTGCAAAGTACTCATACGAGACCTATAACTCTGACACAAATACAGATACTCAAAAACGGCTTCTACCGTGAAATCCGAAAAAAATAGACCTCTGCGTAGCATAAATTGACGTTCCTGAACTACTTACAACTTCTTCGCACGACGCCTGATAGTCGTAAATGTCAACTGCATAGAAAGCGCCTTGACCGACTAACGCAGTCATCACTGCACCCTCTTGCGTTCCCATAAACTGTCCGGTATCATTGTGACCTTCTGATATGACAATATAGCCATTCTGATCGAGTAGGTAACAGTCGATCCACTCGTGCGCGCAGCTCATCGCTGGATTAGTCGATTGCGATGTAAGTGTGACGAACCTCTCGTAAAGGGTCGTCATTGGCATCTGAAAGCCCACCACGGCGGCCGGTGCTGTTTTTCCGCCATCCCTCGGAAAAATGCCTAATGACGCCGTAACCACGGCATCGCTGCCTGCTTGCCAAGGCACTGCAATTTAAAGAACAGTCTGCGTATCGTATGCCCTCGCGGAACTGTTTGCAAAACACCAAATAGTGCGACCTGTCGCCGCACATCATACGTCAATGATGTTTTCTAATCAGCACGTACAGTCTATTCAGCTCCAAGGCAAACCTTATCTTTATTGCATCGGTACGCGCTCACCTGTCAATGAAACACTGGCAGAATCGATGTTGTTCTGAAAGATGGCACCTTTGTACCAGGGTTCGTTAACAGCTCTCCTATGAAGATCCCCGAATTCAATGCCGTCGTCAGCGTCGGGTAGATAGTTAGTTTCCATATGATGCCATCTCGTCAATCCACTCTGCGTGGCGACGAATCTCAAGAAGACGCCGTATCTCTCGGCGAGGGCGCGTGCGTGTGGGTCATCGAGAATGAAATCTTCGGCGAAGCTGTGATTCGTGGCTTTCGCGTCGAACACCAGCAGCTGCATCAATTCTTTATTGCAGTAATAGTCGTCGTGGTAAAGCGTTTGCCGACCGCAATCGGGTGGTTCGTCCGTATCCTCGTCCGAGATCGTATAAGCCTCGTACTGTTCCGTCCAACGCCAGTTAGGCTTGTCCAGTAGTTCCAAAAAGTGCATTAGTTCTTCCTCTGGACCGCCGAATGCATGACCTTCCATGTAATGGTAACGACAATACACCCAACCGGGATGAACGCGCCAATAAGTGCCCGCAAAATAATCCGCCACTCTCACGTTCGTAAGCCTGTTCCGATGGATCTCGTCTCCTACCTCGAAACGTCGATAAAATAATTCATATTTAAATTTCACGTGCTACGCTCCTTCCGCCGGTGCCGTTAGTTATCGGGGTTGAAATTATTTTGTTTATTGTGTCTATACTATAGACAGGAGAATTTTGGACCAAAGATTTATGTCAATGTGAAAATGCAGAATTTCGCTAATCACAGAACACACAGTCGATAATGACGGAACACCCTGAACGTGACAAATATCTGCTCGACTTACCTTGATCCAAGTTGTTGCATAGTTTGGTATTGCAATCGCGAGACCGAAAGGTGTTCCAGGCAAAGGGGCGTAGAAATAATCGCGTCTTTCCAGAGAGACGCGTCGATTGTTGTCATAATGTAACTTTACTGGAATTCCCGACAGATTACCTCTCTCGTGATCCACCAAAGCTGCACGCAGTGCTAGTACTTCCGGCCCTGGGTCCCTGCATTCGTTTCCAGCCAACCGCATAATGCACGTTAAGTTTTCATTTTTATTTCTTATAACTGTATTATTACTTTCTTATAGCGTTCGGATTAAATACTTATGATTTTCTAACTCATCATTTTTCTTACATTGCAGTCTCGAATCGATCATTTTCCGACACTATTCCTCGACCACTTTTTAAATCTAGAACTATCGAGGGGTCGAACTAACTCGCTTGACATTTTATTACAATATATGTTCATTTTCAAATAATCATATTCTCCAAACATTGTCCCAGCTCTTATCGAATTACACCAATCATCGATACATAAAAGACAGGCCAAATATGCGAGAATAAAATGATTAAAAAACAGTCATTATTACGGCAAAGTGTGAAACAAATAGTTTTGTCAGCTCGATAAATAGTTCTAGTGTGATCGACTTCGAACTTATAACACCTACCTCGGACCACGGCCGTCGTTCAGGATCTCCACTTCTGTTAGATCGATACTGTTGTAATTGAGCTTGAGCCTGCCCTTGTGCACCGGTCTCAGGTCGGGATGGAGTATTACAAAGCCATTGTTCGATACAATGAAAGCGTAACCGGTTACTCCGAGCTTGTACGGAAGCGTAAGCTTTCGTATATCGTCAATCGGCACATCGGTCCCAGCCACGCCGAGCAGATTCGCTACTCGGGTCATATTATTACGGTTTCCTTTTCGATCAAATACAGGCGTGCTCACGGATGTGAGGAGTCTGTACTCTTGCCAGGCAGTGGTGTTTAAAGTAGACGGGTCCTGCCGCACGTCCTCGTCTTTGTGCAACTGGAAAATGAATTTTCAACAGGATAAACGCTGCATCAGGCAAGTTGGATGCGTTAGGGTACGATTGAGATTGAAAGTTATTCGTCGCAATGGTCGCCAATTGCAGATTCTGCGTGTAAATTCGGACGTTCGGACGAGTCCAGCTTCACCCAGCGACGGTCCAGTAATCGTTGGTAATCGGGCCAGGGTCGCTTAATGGGTGCTACGCGCTACTTATGCAAAGTCTTTTTATTTGACACAAGTTTTGGCGCGTTTTCAGTGGCAGATTAACTGAACTTAACAAACGCATTCTTTCAATCTCAACTCCACTATGGCTGGCGACAACTACTCGGTGGCTAATCTACAAATATACTCAAGCGAGGCACAAATACTGATGCTGAACGAGAAAGTGGGATGTGGGGAACACGTGTTAAAGCAGACTGAGCGCAGTGTTCTACTTGAGGCGGGTGATGTTTTGCAGCCGTTTTTGTGATTGCCCCTTGGTTTAATCATCATCTACGGCTGCAGGTATAGGTCGCAAATTCACGGGTATATTTTTTATCTAAAGTTTCTGGGATGAACAAAGGCAAGCTCTTTTATGGTCTTCGCTATTGCAGTGCTGAATGGAAGACACTACTTTTGTGGTGTGTGGGTATATTTCTATTAGAAATCAAGCATTGCTGTCAACAAAATCGTTCCAAAGTGTCTCAGGATAACGTTTGCTGCGATTTCTTTCTGTGCCTGTCGGTAAATCTTTTTTAATATATATTTTCCTGCTTTTGAAATTTGTCTTCGTAACAATTACGAAATTGGCATGTTTGTATATAAAAATATTATAATAAACACGTAGGATATAAACACAGCTCAAAAGATTACATTGATGATATATTAAAATAACCCTTCATTAAGGGTTTTTGTCAAAAATGGGGTATATTGTTAAATCTACCTTGAAATTTTTATTATTTACTTCAACGACTAAAGTAATGTTCTAGTGGTTCCGACTATATAACGACATGTAGTATTATGCATATATAAAAACACATCGACCGTAGGTACTCGCCATGCTAAAACTACATCAAAGTGCATAAGATCAGTCAGATAAGTCAGTGATTATGTCAGGTGTCTAATTATATGAAAAAATAAAAAAATAATGAAATTTTCCCTTATCTTGCGTTGCATCGATTCAAATTGCGATATAAGGGAAAAGCTGCAGTTTTTTAGATCTTTGACTTACAATTAGACCACTTTCATGATCATCGGCACATATCAACATCGATTATATATGTATGTAACACCTCTCTTAAAGAGCAGCACACAATTTCGTGGGAAAAAAATTAAATAAATCTAAAGCAAAGGGTGGCTCATTAACGCAAGTAGGAAATGGGGTTTGTCTGTTTGTTTAAACCTGTTTTATGTAGATGGCATCCTCATTTATTCGTACACCCAGCTGTTTTCCCCTTTGCAGTTTGTCAAGACGAGAC